>OY977952.1:24345361-25040861 GCA_963854355.1 Epinotia brunnichana
AAAATCCGACTCAACCTTGCCTGTTTCATATTTTTCGCGCCAGTTTTGATCTAATTACGTCCCGTCACACTTAATTAAGGTAGTGAAACTTGCCGGAGTGTTTCTGCCTAATTCCCTCTTTAAAATACTTTTCGTGTTTTAACGCTTCCAGGGTTTTTTGGGGAAGCATGCGTTGATTGTTTTAAAAGGCTGTTTGCGAAATTATTTAATTTCCACGTCTTCAGTTGGGCTCAATTAGAATTGTAAGATTTGAATTATTTTTTCAACATGCTTATTCACTTTTTTTATTTTAACATGTTTTATTTTTACTTATTCCCAAACAATACTGAACTTTATTACATTTGCAATGACAAATTTTATTTACCTTCATTTCGGACGTGTTGCGTCTCTCGTTTTTTATCCCTTTTAATTGTGTTTTCTTGAGACCATTATGATAATGGTCAATATTTGTAATTTATTTTTGTATTGGAATATTATTCAGGAAAGTACCTTTCTAATTCTTGTTGGGTGGCTGTCTACGTTATGTTTAAATTATTTATCATTATCATCATCATCATCCATAATTTTTTATTTTTATTATTGTATCGTAGTTTTATAATTTATGTAATATTTTCGTACATTATAAATAAATAATAAATAAATATATACCTACCTAATATATACCTTCTCTCATGGTGAGACGGAATGGGCAGTAGTCCCCACACTGCTAAGACCGGTCATTGTGTCACTCTTTGGGGGAGGCCTATGTCCGGCAGTGGACGTCTATCGGCTGATATGATTATGGTTGTTCTAGTAGGTAACGTTGTGGCTTAATGAATTGCTTGTGTATCAGATCTATTCGAATTGCCATTATAATATTGTAAGCTCACTACTATCTAGATAACCGTTTGTCTGCCCAAGACACTTATATGTATTAAATTTCGGTATCAGATACTGTCAGTTAATAGGAGACGGTTACAAAGCTGGATATAATCTTATCGACGACTTTAGGTATCTTGCTGTAGAACAATACTGTTTTGTCATCCAGAATATTAAATTGGGGTTTAAATTTCACCCTTTGGTCGCTATTGTGTATTAATTTATATGCCGCAAGTGTAAATGTAACATAGAGGCAACGAATGGGAAAATCAGTCTGTATATGTATTTTGTATGCCTTTATAAAAATAATATTTAGAGAGCATATCCATTTAATTTTGAAGTATTAGATGACTTTTACCTTTCTCATTCTTATCCTCCTAATGTTTCCTGGTTGTATCCCAAAGGGTTCCGCTTTTGTACCCAATATTAAGCGTAGGCACTACTTATACGAAAGCGACTGCCATCTGACCATTTAACCCACAGGGAAAACAAAACTTTGCTTGGGATTAGATCGGTTTCCCCAGGATACTACTATTCTTCATCGGAACTCTCCTGTTAAAATGAATTTAGTTAGGTTTAACTCTAAAAAGCCAGTAAAGTTATACAAACGGAGTACTAATTCACAAGTAAATGTTCTCCAATACATTGACTGAAAACGTTTGGTGACTTTAACCAAACCCATGTTAACCAAAACCACACACCACTACAAACTCGGTTTGGCCAAACATAATAATGTGAATGGTTATGCCACACCTTACAAAGTAAATTTGTCCCAGCGCGACCTCTCTCAATTTTAACGCGCAGTTCGCACTCAAAATGCTATATAATAACGAATTTCACTCTGAGAGCGCGTCGACTCTGCATACAGGTATGGTGTAAGGTAGGAGTGATGGGCGTTTGAAGTTGACTGGTTATCCTTAAAAAAAAATTCTCGCTTAATATTTTGTGCTGTTCGCTTGCACTGATCAACTTGCCAACACTTAGTCTAAGGCCTGAGTGGACGCTCGGAGCGGAGCGTTCGGCGGGGCGTGCAGCGGGGCGGACGAGCGTGCATTCAATTTGTGCAGCGTCTACTCAGGACACCAGTATGAGCCTCATTTGTTTAACATGCACGCTGCACGCCCCGCTCCGCCGCACGCCCGACTCGAGCGTCCACTCAGGCCTAACACTTATAATTCCGAAAAAGTGACAATCATGTTTACAATAAGTCCTTACATTCAATATACAACAATACATATATTACAAGACAAGATTACTAGCCGTTCCGGTGCAAATGTTTTAGATTAGGAATATCGCTTGTAGTTGAGAAAACAAAGCGAATTTAAATTAACACCAGTTTAAGATTTTTTTTCTGAACTATTGGTTGCTTTGATGCAACAGCGCCGTAGGCCCTAGGCACGGGACACACGCCTAATGATACCCACACACAACGCCTAATGATATACACAGAGTACCAAGCCCGTGCCAACGTCGATATAACCCGATTAAATAAAGTGTTCGTCACGGTCACATATTTCGCCGCTTAATTATTATCTTCTGTTTCCCACTTGATTTTGACGGGTAGCCGATTCTCCTAGCGTTTGAACCGTTTGGTTCTAACGTCATTGTCGGCTCAAGATTTTTTCAGAAAAGTTAAAACAATACCGCGGGAACTTTATTCAAAAATGACTCAGTACCGGTATTGCCTTACGTCTTCATCAAAACTGGACTCTGATCTGACATTCATCAATTTTAATTGTAGGTACTAGCTGTCGTCGACAATGATGAAAAAAAATAACGCGTTATAAACACTGAATATTCGGCCGGAGTTGACGGCAGTCAAATGAGCAAATGTATGGAGATCTTGGATTCCATCTATGTGAAAAAAACATATTATATGTATATAAACATGAGCCCTTAACTGTTTACCACCGGAAAGATGGTTTTCGTTTTTGTGACTGACAATGACATAGATAAGTCAGAGGCAGTCGTTTTAACAACTCCGTTTCTAATCCCTGCTTCCTCTTTAAACTTGGACCACCATCCAAAGCGGTGCCGGGAAGTTGTGTAATTTATTCATAGTCAAGTAATGACACTCGATTACTTTAGCGCCAACCCTTTACAGCGCGGTTCTGAGGCTTTTTTAAACTGCAACGAAATTACAGGCTCTGACAGGTGAGGTTTGAATAAATTTGTACTTTTTTGTCTTAAGTGTGTTTCGTAATTCTGATGGGGTCTTTACGCAAAAGACTAACGGGATTATGCTATAATTGAACGAAGCGCAGCCAGTTTTCCGTTTCAGCTTCGGCCAAATTTAATTTCGTACGGCCGGATGTCCCGGTGTCTCGCTGGCCGACTGTCTGTTCTCCTCTACAGGTCGCAGTTCACAACCGAATCGCGTAAAAGTTTGTGAGCAGGTGCGATAATTATATATTTTTGATGATTATTTTTTTGGGAATTATTCAAAAAACAAAGACCCGAGTTTTACAGCTCCGTGAGCCTTGACACTCCACTTAACACGTTTAATGCTCTGCACTAAAAAACTAAACATTTTAGACCCACTACAGACTTTTTTTTAACCAAGCGCATATAATTTACTAAATTAGTAAAATTAGTATCCTAATTAGGCTATAACGGGCGGCATTACACGTTATCGTTCGCTGTTCTGTGGACTGTGGTGTGGACTTGACTTCATATTTATTTTAGGCTCAAAGGTTAAGTAAGGTTACACAGGTGTCGTTTGCTTTGAGTTAAATAATGAGGTATTATTTAAGATCTAATAATATGCTCGCACCCTTAAACGTGTATTTGGAGTGTTTGCTTCAAGCGACTTTAACACTTAGTAACATCTATTTTTTAAAAATAATTGGATTGATTTTAGGGATATTAGGTTTTTTTCCCACAAGGTGGACTGATGACCTGGTAAAGATGGCGGGAGTCCGCTGGATACGGGTGGCGCGGGACCGGTCATTGAGGCATTAGTTTGGGGAGGCCTATGTCCAGCTGCAGTGGACGTCTTTCGGCTGTTATGATGAGGTTTATTTAAAGGCATGTTATTTATTTGGTTCATATCAAAGCCGCGGCCTTTGATTATTCCGAAAGCCCATTTTATGCACAGGTGCAATATTTTTGGAATCGTATCGGAGGTACCGCATATTACGCCAACATAAAAACATACAATGCAAATATTTTTAATTGTTCGAAAAAAACCAACACCAGGAGCTTATGCTATACAACGGTAGAAAATTGACGTTCGTATCGCTAATGAGCCATTTTTTGCAGACAACCCAACAAAACTGTAGTTGACTACGAAAATTCTGTGGTTGTAGTGTATAATTTTAGTATGAAACAGCTTTGCAAAAAAGTATATAATACTCGTACCATCATACTAATATTATTAATGCGAAAGTTACTTTTTCTGTTACCTTTTCACGCTCAAACCGTTGAACCGATTGAGGTAAAATTTGGTATAAAATTATACTTTTAATCCCGGGGAAGGACATAATACTTTTTATCTATCCAAATATCATAAACCCTCCATGATGCGTTCAAGAACCGCACATTATGACCGCCATAAAAACAGACTGTTTTGTTGGAACAAATTTCTTATCTGTGAAAATGTTATTATTGCTAAATAATAACATCGATTTCGATAGTATTATTTCATTTAAATTTCGAACATCTCTGAAAAACAAAGAAATTTAATTTGACGTCTATTCTAATATCAGTCGAGATGACGTTTAGTTCGAAATGAATTGTCAAGTTGCGTACAAATTCGACAAATGTCGCACGTAAGTAAGATATCGAACGATATGATAGTTAGACCTGACTCTAGTTTGTCTCTGAATTAAAAAAAAAACTATGACAGCTGCCAGAAAACAACGCCGCGATGCCGGTCTTAATATGCGGCTTGTGAATGCATCATGGAAGCAGTATATGTAACTGCACATAATTAGGCATTAAAACACTCGTGTGATGTTATTATGAAAATCGCCTTCGGCTCGTTTCATAAACCCACACTCGTATTTAATGCTCTTCATTATGTACGGTCACATAAACTACTATTATCCCGGATGTCATCCCCTAATGGGGTGAAATAGGGGTGGACATTTGTACAGGCAATTAAGAGTCCCGTTTTGTCGATGTCAATAAGGGCGATTTCTGATTGCGTCGTCATTGAAATAGCGCCTTATTGACTTCGCCAAATGGGACCTTTTACTTGGGAATGGCACAACTATTTGTATATTCGATTGACGCCATCGAATCCGCGACCCCAGTGATTCTGATTTAATCTGTTTTAATTTCGCCGACGTGTGACGGATCGAATATACGTGTCACTGCCGTCAATGCATCACAGCTTACAACACCTAGAACACTGTGAGTAACCGCTATCGTGTTTAATAAACTGATCTTGGTTCCCAAAATAGTAATATTACCATATTTTTAGATTAATTAAGTTGGCTACTGTAGCAGCGCTTTTCGTCGGCTTTTTCTTAATTTCAAAATATTATCGTTGCAAACTGTATAATATATATAACAGAACAGACCATTACACATTTAGAAAATAATATTTTATAAACCTAACAAACATATTACCGGCCTCGTGGTAAGAAGACCAGAGCCAGTGATATACACATCGCTGAATCTTTCATTTCTGTAAACGTAAGCATAGTGAATCTTTCAATCAGATTTAACATGAATAAGGTGCATCACACACTGCCTTCGCATCCCACTGCGGCGTGCGGCGCCGCGTACAAATTTCGCCGGACGGAGCTGCGGTGTAATGTGAAGTACCATGCGGAATTTATACAGGTACAAACTGAGGCACTGGCATACAACGTTGCGAACCGTCGATCCGCATGCCACAGCGGGATGCGGCAGCACTGTGATGACCGCCTTACCTATGGAAGTGCAGACATTTGAATGGTGGCTCAACGTTTTATTTATGAGTGCCTCCTCTGAATTTCATAAGCTACTTCCTCGTTTCGTGATAGCGTATTGGAATGCAGGACACGTTTATTTATTTGTTTCGATTTATAAATTAACGCACGTTTTATTTTTGACGGTCGTCGGATTATGAATATGTTTAAACGATTACTTACGACTTTGGGATATTACCTGTTGGATTTTCTTCAGATTTTTAACTTTTTTTTTTTTTTTTTTTTTTTATATTATAACTGCCATCAGTCGATAACGACTATTATCAGTTTCGGTCTGTATTTTGGTTTGATTGGGTTTAGGAGACCATCGTCTCGCACAACCACTATGCAGCCTTACACAATGTGTTTTCGTTTTAGGCGTTTCACAACTTGTGTCGCATCTAGTAACCTTATAGCCAAAGGATTTGGGTGGCCTGCAAGGCGCTCGATATATCGTCTCGTGTGCTTTGTAATTTCGTCCTTTATGGTGGGCATGTTGAGGTAATCGTGTATTTCGTCGTTCCGGGTAAATAAATAAATTTAACATAAATAAGTAAGTTAATTATTTCGTCTATACTGTTATTAAAAAGAGCTAAATGAGGTAGAAAGTCTGTATTTAGGGAGGTAATTTTTGGAACTACTGCAATACAATAGGTATATAAAAGTTGTCTCATCCCTTTGGTGTCGTTAAACTCAACTATGGGAATAGGGTAGAGATCAAGCGATCAGCTAGCAACGTATCTAAGTTTTTTCATTATCAAACTAACAATGTTATTGCTAAAAGTAGCACTAAAAATCAAATTATTAGCTCTGCCTATCCCTTTGCGAATTCAGGCGCGAGTATGTTTTTAAAGTCTATTGACAAACAGAATTACACGATTGTGATTCTAGCGCAGCCACAGGCTTAGAAAACACAGCCTTGCCACTGGCAATGTCTAAGTCAGTCCACCATGATGTTTTCTATGTTAACCACACCATAAACTTTGAATATTCATGTTATCTAAACAGCTATGTTTGCGCTTCTAACAGGTTACGTCAATAACGTCACAGAGTAGGTGGTTACAGATAATCTACGATCATTTTGTATTTGGAGTAAGTCTTTGATCGTTAATAAGATGATGGCGCTTGACACAAGTCGGCTCCCTATACAAACGTAGTTCGGCTCCCATTTTAAAATGGACCGAAGAAGTATTTCACAGTAGGTACCTAAACATCTTTTCTCTCCTTTTTTTTACTAATGTAATTTCTTAGTTTTCGGACAATTGTGGCAAATCCTTTTGTGTTTACTTCTCATGTTATTCCAGCATGCCGTTTTAAAATAAGACCCAAACTAAATTTGTATGGAGAGTGGAGCTTCCTGGGGACTCTTAAAGGCCTCCACACACCGAACGCGGGTCGTGCGCGGCGCAGGTCGGGCGCGGCGCGGGTCGGGCGCGGTTGAAGCGGTTTATTCACACCGGCGTGTAGTAACGCGGGCCCGCCGCGGTGGCAACGCGGGCCCGTCGCGTGCCCGCGCGGGCCCGCGGCGGGCCCGCGTTGCTAGCGCGTTCACAAGAACGGCAAAGAGAATACGCCCGGCAGCACCAGTCGACTTCAAGATGTGGAACGGTGAAGACTCCGACGAAGAAGACCTATTATTGCTACTAGCTCTTAATAAAAAAAAAAAGAATTTGGGTTCACGACCTGAATAAAGAATCTGCCAGACACACATTCTGTTTATTTTCTCGAGCCTTCTCCATAACTATCCTAATCCCATGAATGGCGTCTGTTGTTCCTTTTCCTGCAGTGAATCCAAATTGGTTTTCAGTTAAACAAATTAGATTTTTCAAGCGCTCACTGAGGACTCTCTCCCATATTTTTAGGGTGTGCGATGTGAGTTTGATTCCCCGTAAATTTCCACATTCCCGGACGTCCCCTTTATTCTTGTAGAAGGGTACTAGTATACTTTTCCTCCAGGAATCTGGCATTTTTCCGCTTAATATAATGTTGTTAAATAGTTCAGCAAGCCACACTTCTCCATCAGCTTTTAGTGCTTTCCATAATTCTGCTGGGATTTCGTCCTGTCCTGTTGCTTTACTATTTTTCATTTTGGAAACAGCTCTTTTGACCTCTTCTGGTGTGATTTCATTGATAGGTCCTTGCACCTTTGGTTGCTCCGTTTCTGGATGTCGGGAGAATTCTTCGTTTAGTAACAGGTTATAATACTCATACCACCTATTGCAAATGTCTTTATCAGCGGTGAGTAGGGTGCCATTACTATTTTTTATGTACTTAGTGGTTTTAAAATCTTTGGTATTATTGTGCCGATGCTTTGCTATTTAATATATTTCATTGTCCGTTGCATCTTCCAGACGGACATACAGGCCCTGCTCCGCTTTAGCTCTTTCCGTTGCCATGGTTCGTCTGGCTGATTTTTTGGCAACTTTGTAGTTGCTTCTGTCCTCGTCGGCGCGAGTTTCCTGCCAGATCTTAAATAGGCGTTTCTTTTCGTTCACACACTCTTTTGTGTGAGTATTCCACCATTGTATGTCTTTTGAACTTTGAAAGAAACTAACGACTATTAAAAGTAGATTACTACTTAAAAGTAGGCGCTGCTGCGCTGGAGGGCTCGGAATCGGTGGTAAACATTATCATAACTATCAGAAGTATATAACACTATGCGATACAAATCCTGTTTTTGTAACGTTGCAATACGATCATCATCATAATTAAAGAGCTTGGCAGTTGTCGGTGCCACTTTTTCACTCATACTCCAATTAGCCTAGTGGGTAGTGACGCTGCCTACGATGCTGAAGGTCCTGGGTTCGAATCCCGGTAAGGGCAAATATTTGTGTGATTAGCATTAATATTGTTTTCAGAGTCTTGGCTGTTTTCTATGTATTTATTAAGTGATTATTTATATTAAATATATCGTCGTCTAGTACCTATAACACAAGCCTTATATTGAGTTTACTAAATGTTTATGGGGCTTACTAAATTTATTCATGTGTAAGATTGTCCCCTTATTTTAAATTTATTTATTTTATATTACGTGTCTCTTTTTGGCCTCATGGTTAAGTGGTAACGAATGCCATTTGAAATTTAATAAGCTATTTGTACATTGTTTATATAAAACAGTAAAATTTAATACGACCTGGCTGCAGAAGATCTTACAGCCTCATTTACTCCCCTTGTGGTCTCCTGTGATGGCATCGTCGGAATGGAATATGAATCCTTTATAAAGAAAGCATCTCTAAATATATATGAACAATGCTCTAAATAATAAGCTGGATCAAAGCCAAAATACAAATATCAACCATCAGAGCGGTCTCTATGAGAATTAGAGGAACGAGAAGAAGAATAGAAAGATTTGGATGTGAAGACGGCTGTGGAATAGGTACACATCGTAAAACATTAGACTCCTCTTCTTTTTTGATATTATTTTAATTATTTCTTATTTAAAAATCAATTATTTATTCTGCAAATAGGCCACAAGGGCACTTTTATATGTCAAATAATATTCTACAATATAATATTAATAATCTTACACAATAATCATTTTAAAATTGCAGATTTTAACCAATTAGTACCTAAACGGTTAACAAACTAAATGCCACTAAATGAAAACTAAAAAAATCCAAAATTGTAAAATATTATCAAATATTTTTTTTATTTATTACATTTATAAAAGAAAAATACATTTCGTTAAATCTAACAGTGTCGTTAAACCCTATCGGGTTTGTATCGACACAGCAATTCGTGAACAGTGATAAGATTCGATCTTAGTAATTAATTTATACAGGAATGTAGCACTAAATAAGCGTACAATAATTCCCACCCGGGTAAAAACACCGTTTCTCATGCCAATATGTAAAGGTATGTGACAGCCTGTTTGGCATTTCCTCTCAACTCATTCCAGTTTGACCAATCGTAAGTCTTACAACAATTGAATGCGATTGGAGGTCCCGCTTAGACTGGTTAACTAGTGAGTTGTCGTTAGACGTTATGATAATCACATCCTCGTACGATGCTTGTTTGACACGCGGAAATACATTCGATATAAGGTCTGTATCAGAATTAACAATAAGTTTATGACATTAATTTAGTACCCCAGAGATGTATAAGGTCTCTGAGCATCCAAATACAATTAATAATTATTATTCTAATGTTCATATATAGATGTATACTGTCTCTAAGCGTTAAAACAGAAAAAAGGGATTTAATGTAATAATGTTTAATTCCCCCAGTAAAGTTTATTTAAATTAAAACAAAACTCCTGAAAGGAATATTACTGCGACACAATGCGGAATGTAATTGATCTTGTAGATAAATTTCCGATAAATTGAATGAATTTGCTTTATGGTGTGACATTTAATAATGATAATTATTGCATCACCAGACTTGCAAACTTTAGGGCGACGTAGGTTCATTGTCTTCTCTCCCTCTCACTGATCATAAGCGTGAGCGAGATGGAAGTGCGTGTTCGGAAGCGCGGCTATCATGTTTTTTCATTCTATTTTTTTGTGCGTTAAATAATTAAAAATGTAATCACTAAGTTCCCTCAAACACATTTTTGCCGGTTTTTAAAACCAATTTTAATATGTTTAGCTTTTGTGCATAATTTGTTTCGAATATTAGTGTATATTAGACCTATGTTCGTGAGTTTTTTCTATCGAGCAAAAATAGCTTAAGCATGTTTCGAATCACAGATTTTGCTGCAGAAAAGCCTCAAGATTACTATTCGTATTTTTTTGAAACCACATTATTATAAACAGACGCATTATATTGTTTCAAAAACTCTGTTCGCTTAACTTCGCTGAACCTACGGCGCCCTAAAACACCAACGCCCAAGTAAAAGTTTTTCTAAAGAGAAATCCATTTTACTACGAAAGATAATGTCACGTGTCAAGCACACCCAGATCCCAAGTTCCTTAAGTTTTTTTGACAAAGGAACTCCGAAAATAAACTTGCAGATGTTTCACTCTTGGCATCAGTATAATAATATCAACTATAGGTAAATGTGCTAAATATACCTTGACGTTTGTATCGCCAGATGGTGTCTTGTTTTTTTGTAAGGGTTCTGGGATTAACTTAAACAACTGGTGATGGGGTCACATGAACAAGCTTACTTGAAGATTAACGACAGCTCGATTAGCTTTAACCGACAACGCGTGTCAATCGTTTATGGCCAATTTAGTTGGCAAAAATGTAAACCGAATGGTTTTGAATTACCAGACCTAACCTATAGCCAATAAGCCATTTATCGGTACAGATATGGTACGGTTCGATGGACACTTTAATTAAAATTATCATCAAATCTTCAGCAGTTTTGAAGATTCGACGAAACGACAAAATAGGTATACCACATTGGTAGATAGATAGATACGCGTCGAAAACATGACACTTATACACCATAATATTATAAAGTGGTGTAAATTGACCTAGTGTAATTTATTTAGAATTTATATATTATGAAATAAATAAATGTAAACTAATCGAATCATTAAAATCAGCCACAATAAAAGCACACTTAAATATTTGACACGAGTTTTTTTCTAGGGCCGGTAGGACGTGTCAAATATTTATGTCCACTTTGCAAGGGCAGATATTAATGCTGCTGACTGTACAAGTTAGTACACAATTGAGATAATGCAAAAACATTACCTACCTACCACCGCTGTTCGTGCTTTAAGATTGAATAAATATTCCGAAATAAAACGACTTTCAACGCCCTGGCTATAACACTGATACCTAAGAGTCCGCTTGCCTGCTAAAAGTTCTTTACCGTAAAAGCGAATGTGCCAAGCCCTGTTAGTAATACCGGTAACCGAAGTAGACTGGAAGAAATGGCTTTTAGTACCTATTCCGCTTTGAGTGTTGAGTTGTTAATGTGTTTTCAACAGATATGGAGAATGCACGAAAAGTTCTTAAGAAAATATATCGCTAAGGAAAGTTTCATATAATTTGATAATATTAGAAAATTATATTGTTTCTAATTGGAAAGTAACATAATAAATGAAATGTTGGCATCTAAGCACTAAATTGTTTTCATTTATACAAAATTACTATAAATTTGATGTAGGTTTATGTCACTTATCAAAACAATATATGTTATGATCTCACAAATATAAGACAACGTCAAAGTTTACATGTGACATAATAATTAATCCACCTACTATAAATTTTACCAACAAAATTTGGATAATTATACAGATATAGGTAATTGTATGTTAACAATTTATGGACTTTGTCCGAAATAAAATTGATTGATTGATTGAATTACTTACTTAAATAAAAGTACTGTTTAGTCAACATATTCTAAAACTGTTAAAATAGCGTAAACATGCCTTCGCACTTGTGTCTCTCCCACTTAGGCCAGTCATATTTGACCAAAAAAATCGCTAAAATCGCAAGCTAACGGCTAGTTCTGCTTTTTTAATATGTTGTTAGGACCACTACCAGTAATGTATATCCAAGTTTTCAGCTTCGAAAGACCTGTGCTAACTTTGTGGCACTCGAAAAACCACGAAATTTTCGCACTTTTTTTGGTATTGTCAACATAAATCCTAAACTGTGCGGTTTTTTTAATAAAATCTATGAGTTTTTTAAAGTATTCTAAAATTGCTACATTTTGTGACCAGAACCTGCTCTTTATGTTAAATACTTACCGAGATACAGCTCCCTAAATTTTTTTTTGTTAAGCCATCTTTAAATCGTTTTAAATCCTAAACAGTTATTTTATCAAAAAAAATATCAAGGAAACCTTTTAATGGTTTTGAAATACCTATTCAACGATACCCAACATAACATAGTTCGTCAACTTTTTTATTTTTATTTTTTTAAATATGACGTCTCGTGGCCGCCATTTTGAATTTTGATTACTGTTATGTCTTCAGTGACACTCGCAAGATTAAAATAATCAATTAATATATGATTCATTAAAATGGACCCACGCGTTTGATCTCTAGAGTTCCACAAAGGAACAAACAAACATACATACATACATAAATACATAGACTGGTACGTTTGGCATTCTAGAGACCAAACGCGTAGGTCGATTTTAATGAATCATACATCAATCGATTTGTTATGATTTTGCAGGTATCAATAAAGAAATAACAATAATCAAAATTCAAAATGGCGGTCATCAGAAGCAATATTTGAAAAAAAAAAAAAGTTTGCGAACTGTGTCATGTTGGGTTTCGTTGATGAAGGTATTTTAAAATCATTGTTAGGTTATTTCAATTATTTTTTAGTTAAAACAACTGTTTAGGATTTATAACGATTTAAAGTTGGCTTAACAATAAGTTTTTGGAGAGCTCTATCTCGGTTAGTATTCATCATACAGAGCTGGTTCTGGTCACAAAATGTAGCGATTTTAGATACTTAAAAAAAAATACGGATATTATTAAAAAAAAAACCGCACAGTGCCACAAAGTTAGCACAGGTCTTTCGAAGCTGCAAACTTGGATAAACATTACTGGTAGTGGTTCTAACAACATATTAAAAAAGCAAAACTAGCCGTTAGCTTGCGATTTTACAAGTTAAATATGACTGGCCTAACTCACAAGTTCTTATTTTAAAATTTAAAAATTTTTCATAACTGCATATTAAAAATTCCTTCGCCATGCCTCCTACGTAATGTCTAACGGCTAACTTAACAAGCAATATATCTGGTGTTATCTGCTAGATAACAACAACGACTGCGAGTGGAGTGTTACAAGATCACACACGACGAAGTGTTAAGGTTTGGGGACAGTGGTGGATACGCTGTAGATTAAAAAAAAAGTATTTCATTAAGTTCTCTGTTTCAGCTTGGGAAGAAAATAGTTCGTATGTCCGGCGTCTGTCCGGCTGTTCTCCTCTACCGGTCCCATTTCTTAATCGAGTTCAATAATAATCTAGATGAATTGTTTTTTTTTTGTAACAAAGTTTTTAAAGCTCACTTTTGAGCCACTAGTTTCATATTATAGTTATACTAGCGACCCGCCCCGGCTACGCACGGGTTTATATGTATGCAAATAATAATAACATGCATGTATTATACATATAAACATTCCTCTTGAATCACTTTATCTATTAAAAAAATCGCATCAAAATCCGTTGCGTAGTTTTAAAGATCTAATACATAGGGACAGACATACAGACAGCGGGAAGCGACTTTGTTTTATACTATGTATTGAAGTCATAGAGAAAGTATAAGTATAGAGGGGCTCAAACTCTCATACAAACATGAATGACAAAGATAAGCATACTTACACAATATAACAAGGGCGAACGAGATACAATGTCGTAAATATTTCCAATCCCTCATCACGTAAAGGCTTTTAGGGTTTCGTACCCAAAGGGTAAACCGGGCCCCTATTACTAAGACTCCGCTGTCCGTCTGTTTGTCCGTCTGTCACCAGGCTGTATCTCATGAAACGTGATAGTTAGACAGTTGAAATTTTCACGGATGATGTATTTCTGTTGCCGCTATAACATCAACTAGGTACTAAAAAACAGAATAAAATAAATGTGACACGTGATTTTTTTGCGATTTTATAAGGATTTTTTTAAATTTTTTATGTATTATTGAATACTTAATAATAAATTAAAGCAAGCGTGATACAATAAACACAGATACACTTAATCATCACATATAATTTAAGTTAGAGATATATATCTTCCATTGGAGTACAGGCGTTATATATCGATATGAGATAAAAGATTACGATCAGATATCGTTGTTTTTAACAGGAGCGCCCATTAAAGTCCATTGAGAATGGAAACAGACATTCTTGTTTTATTTATGACTTGTGGACTTTATTAATAATGATTGTGTTCATAATTTGTTTACCTACGTCTTTTAGTATTCATTGATATTTTGGTTTGTTAATTAAACTTGGTTACCCTAACTAATTTAATTTAACGATGACGATTACACAAGATTTATATATTTATTTATATAAAGTTTATTAATGAAATTCACTACATAACAAAATAAGCTGTTGGTATATTTGTTTGTTAGAAATGTACACATTATTTTTTTTGTTTTTAATACCACGCCGGGTGGCGAACAAGAGTACGGCCCGCCTTATGGTAAGTTCAACGTAGTCTGTGAAGTGAACACATGTTACTCCAGGGTTGCCAACCAATTTATATACCTATATAATATATACACTTATTTCTTGATGAACCCCAAACTGTACTCCCTTGCGGTTACGTGTTGACAATAGAATCGTGTGTGTGTGTGCTCGCTCCGATATATCAGAAGGCGTCTGTACCTAATTAAAGATCGTATCTGCACCGAAGTGGCGCACTGCGTCAAACGCCTACTAGTCTAAGATGGTTATTGGAGAAGAATTTCCTTCGACTCGTACGGAGTTAATGTTTTACTGGTATGTACACAAAACAAATAGGCACGGCTACCATCCTTTTCTCGAAGCCATTCAGGCCATTTTCAACATCAGTAACATATAGGACAATGGCTTACATAATATTGTCAAAAACATTCAATTTGAACTTTTAGTTTAAGAACTATTGCCCGTCAAAGGTCCTTAGTATTGTCACTGACATACTCACTCACTTATTGACTCATAATGATCATCGTAATTCTAAGGTAGGTACTTCTAGCAGACCCACAAGCTCCAAATTTTGAATATTACTTAGGTATTAGTTTTTAGCCTATCCGTTCATAAAAAAACCTAAAAATATCGCCATTTCAGTCACGATTCAGATATATACAAACTGCATAAGTAAGTTTGTAATCCTATACAAATACATGCGATTACAACGTTAATTTTACAGTCCCTTCCTGAAAAGCTACGTTATTTGCGGTTGGTAAAATAACATTTCCATACAAAGTTGATAAATTAATAAACTTCAGAAATAATAAAATTGTGTGACTTGACAATCACACTTACATAATTTTAGGTATGCAAAAATTTGTAAATGCAGTAAAGTTGTTATCTGCTTCCCAAGTTGCTGAATTTTATTTACCAAGCAAATAAAGATTAATAAGAATGCCTGACTTGGTTCTACGAAACATCTCACCACTTTTTACTGTGGAAGAGTTTCGAGACTTGGCCTATTTTTTACATGGAATGTTTTAACGGGATTTAATTTACCATAATCATAATCAAAATCGTTTATTACACCGTGGTAAAATAAAAGTTCATACAATAATTATAAAAGTGTCTCATAGACCCGTAGGTCGATCACGTAACGCATTGTACGAACGTCGGATAGGTCTAAATGTCATTTTTTATATGGAAAATTGACATTTAGACCTACCTGACGCGCGTACAATGCGTTACGTGATCGACCTACTGAGGAGTAATCACGTAACGTTGAACGCGAGTCGGTACAATTTAACTGTCAATTTTCCATATAAAAAGTGACATTTAGACCTACCTGACGCGCGTACAATGCGTTACGTGATCGACCTACTGGTCGGATATAGCAAACTTAATAACTAAGTTAGTACAGCAACTCACATAGAGTATGATATATAATTAAATTGTAATATACCTACATTAGCTAGTGTTTACTTTGTTTGTTGGAATTCATAGTTCACAGGCAACAATGGATTAACCCTTGGAACGATATTTTAATTGAAACCATACCTTTTTGTACTTTAGAGAATTGAAATTGTAACACGGTTCAATTTTAAAACAAAGCTATATATTTCTATTCTCTAAAGTATAACACCTATTTATAATTTACAGAATTGAAAATGTAACCACGGTTCATTTTTAAAACAAAGCGAGTAACTCACGTGTGTTACTCGAAGGGTAAAAACAAATAATAAAAACGTTAGCCTTTACTAATTTTATAAAGAAGTTAAAAGGCGAGGTGAGGTTGCAAGTTTGTATAGGTAGTTATTCGTAAATAAATGTCATCCGATTACAAAAAAATCTTTCAGCAGTAGTAGAAGTAGTAGTGATATTCTTTATTGCCCCACAACATAAGAAAAACATGACACAGGAGTAGATTAAATAAGTAATGGTAATAACCGGCAGTCTTATCGCTTTAGAGCGATCTCTTCCTGACATCCTTTCAGCAGTGAATAGTCCTTCCAGTCACTTCCAGATAGGCTATATTTTATACTGTGGCTACCCCTGACGCAGGCAGCTGGTACCTACAACTATTCTAACGAACGCTAAGACAACTCAAGTGTCTTTTTAAACAAAAAAATATATTTTTAATCACACTTGCTTGTCAATGGTGTTACTTATTACATGCAGGTATAGCCAATTTACCTCCCGCAGGAGTAATGATTTTTATAACTCCCGAGGGAGTTATGAGCTTATGTGTGATCTGATTGGTTTAAGAAAATAGTTTAGTACTGCTCTGTGATTGGTTGAAATATTGAAACTGCGCGCTCCCACTCGCACTGATTAAAGTGAAGTTATCAATTTCGTCAATTCTTGATTAGTGCGCTTGTATGAAACATAGATTTTTCTGTCTTTTGAAGTTATTCATTTCCTCGCAAATGTGATGAAAAACATTGTGTATAACACGGGCCTAAGAATATTGCAAACTCGAGTCATCAAAAGCCTTCTGATAGACTCTTGTTCGCAATATTCCACTTACGCCCGCCCCTCGTTAAACAATGTACTATAGGTTCATTATTTAATTAATTCAGATTTACTTAAAGTACGTCATCTACGAAACGTTACCAAACAGCTAACAGATCTCTTAAAACTATTTAGTTGATATTAATAATACAGACAATCTCACTTTGACTTCGTAGAAGTTAATCCGGATTTTCAACTTTTCTTCGTTTGTTGAATTCCTGCAATTCAAACTATTTTTATTTCACCTAAAATTACTTTACCATACATAATACATGCCAATACCCACTCTCAATTCTAATTTGACTACCATAAAAGGTTCTCTACACGGATTAACCTTTATCCTCTTCCAAAATAGCACTCAGTTGTTAGACACATGGGCTGCGTTGCTACAGGGTTTCCATCGATTTTGTGCAGCTGTCTGTATCTTCGGCTTAAAGGGGCTGGCCTTTGTACCGTGTACCTTCAAGGACGTATCTAAACTGCCATATGAAGTTGTTAATCGGTTGAAAGTGACAAGGTATCAAGATAAATAAATAATAAATAAATAAATATTATGGGACAATCTTACACAAATCAACCTAGGCCCACGGTAAGCTCAGTAAGGCTTGTGTTGTGGGTACTAGGCGATGATATATATAATAGATAAATACATATAGATACTTGTATACATATATAACATCCATAACTCAGGAACAAATATTCGTGAAAAACACACAAATAAATGCCCTGACCGGGATTCGAACCCGGGACCTCCAGCTTCGTAGGCAGAGTCACTACCCACTGGGCTACGGAGGCCGTTAAAGATGGTTGGCTACTTATGACTTTGACTGAACAACGTAGCTCGTTCCTATTCGTATTCTAGTGAACAGTGGGCTTATCAGACTGGTTAGTACGCGGCACAAAAGTTTGCGTGTCTGAAGTTAGCCTCGAGTTGTCTCCCGCATACGTCCGACCCCTCTGACACCTTTACGGCGCTACTAGTAGCTTACATCAGAATCGGAAACTGATTTTAGTCGCATTGTTGTTATTTAGTTAGTTATACTGGGCGTTTTCCGCAAATCGACATCCATTGTGCCTATTTTTCGTGAACGGCGGTTTGGCGCTACTCTAACCAGCTCGTGTAGAAAGTTGGTGAGTGCCTGGGTGTTGCTGACTGCGTCCCATAGTGTGTCTGGGGAACCTAGGTGCTTTATTCTGTATACCTTTACCTGCTTGCAGTCCAGTAGAATATGTTTAGTCGTTTCTTGTGCCTCCATGCAAGCTCTGCACATGGGGCTGTCTGTGATACCTAAGTTATCTATAGAGGTGTCTGTTCAAGGTGTAAGGTATCAGACTGGTAGATTTATACATAATAATAATATTACGACGGTAGCAAATAAGTAAGCCGTCACCACAGTCTATGGACGCTAGGCATCCTGGAAGAATCACCGTTCATCATCATCATCATCATATCAGCCGAAAGACGTCCACTGCTGGACATAGGCCTCCCCCAAATAGTTCCAAAGTGACCGGTCCTGCGCCACCCGCATCCAGCGGACTCCCGCGACCTTTACCAGGTCATCAGTCCACCTTGTGGGAGGCCTATACCAATCACCGTTGCCGACACTTTATTATTTTATGGATTTGCTAAGTAACCTAACACGGTAAAGTCTTAGATTTTTAGCTAAATAACTCCCTCATAACATAAACCTAAATGAAGGTTTTTTTCCCTTTAAAATAGTGAACAACTTCATACATATTCGATGACATCATAAAATATAGCCCTTGCCTATGATGTACGGCCACTTCAGTACTCATTGCGAATACTATTAGGTACTTTACCAACCTCACATTTTAACATCGCGTCAATTAAATATGAACTTTATTTGTTAGGTATCATAATTGAAATTACAACAGCACGTTTGTGTGAAAAGAGGTTTTGAAAATTAGAAGCTGCGTTTGAAAGGATGTGTGTATTTACAGGGGAAAATTATGGGACCTGGTGATGGCGTTTTTTGATAAATTGTTGCAATATATGATGAGGCTGGAAGTTAATGTATGTTTCGAGTGTAAAATTACCATCATAATGCATTAATGGCAGATTTACATTAGGTAGCAGAGCTGTAGTGTGTGGTGTCTGGCGTATACATTTAAGTGGAGAACTCAATTCAGTGAATATTACCCTGACATGTATTATTGTCTCGCTCCCTCACTAGTTCAAGTGGATCTGTGAGCTGTAGAAAATGCGAGCCTCTCTTTCATCATTTTTTAGGGTTCCGTACTCAAAGAGTAAAACGGAACCCTATTACTAAGACTCTAACACCTCTAACAGCTACAAATACTAAAAACACAGAATGAAATAGTTTTTTATAGATAACGGTACGGAACCCTTCGTGCGCGAGTCCGACTCGCACTTGGCCGTTTTTTTTATTAAATTTGAAAAAGTCACTCGACCAAGGAAATCTACGAACCTGCTCAGTTGAATTTGCTGTTTGAAAATTTTAAAGAGTATGTGAACCTGTAGAGGAGAGCAGCCGGACAGGCGGACAGACATCGGACAGGCGAACGACTGAAGCATAGAACTTCATTCGCTTCGCTCGCTCGTTCGATAAGCTTGATTATTATAGTCTTCGCTCAATATCGGAACCCTGCTAAAATTGGTATAAAAATAAGTGAACAAAGATGTAGGCATCTATTAAGCTCACTAGTTAACCAGTCTAAGCGGGACCTCCAATCGCATTCAACTGTTGTAAGACTTACGATTGGTCAAACTGGAATGAGTTGAGAGGAAATGCCAAACAGGCTGTGAATCACATACCTTTACATATTGGCATGAGAAGCGGTGTTTTTACCCGGGTGGGAATTATCGTACCTAAGCTACGCTTATTTAGTGCTACCCTCCTGTATAAATTAATTACTAAGATCGAATCTTATCAATGTTCACGAATTGCAGTGTCGATACAAACCCGACAGGGTTTAACGACACTGGATTTAACGAAATGTATTTTCTTTTATAAATGTAATAAATAAAAAAAAAAAAAAAAAAAAAACACTGACGGAGCGTCCCTACAGGCCGATTTCCACCGGCTTGCCTAAAAATTCTTGCTTTGTATTACCAAACTCGTAAATCATCAAAAAACAGCAGTTCTTTAGCTCCGGGTTGCCCAGTGAAAACTCTCACGCGCCGCCACTGCTATTTAGATTATTTTATTATTATTTTCTCGAAAAAACTGTCAAAAAATCACTTCTAGTTTAGTAACAGAAGTGAACTTAAAGCTACAAACAGCCTTTTGAATACTTCTTTTACATACAGCATTTATTTTCCAAGAAACAATCCGAATGATAACCTACCGAGCTACCTAATAATAAAATTATTTTTATTCGAAGATTTTTCGATGACTGTGGATGAATTTATGCTAATTAGATTTTTAAATAGGTACCTAGTAGGTAGGCACTACCTAATTAATTCGATTATAACTGTACCATTATATTCCTTTCGCATTTTTTCCCATTTACTATCAAAATATTTTTTTACTGACAGCTACTTTCGAGAGTACTTCGTCTACTATAGAATCAACATTAATATTGTCTTTGCTGTGATTGAAGTCAAAAACCTGTTTTTTGTCACGATAAACCCATCAAAGTAAATAACTGGTCACACAGTCACAGGTAATAACGATCAATCATCATTCAACTTCCTACGCACAATGTCACAGGTTCGATAACAGAGGGATCATTTCCTCATCTTATATTTTAGTCCTCCATGTCGTACCCGAGCCCGTCAGAGAAAATTGTAAGCGTCGCCATGCTTACAATTTTCTCTGACGGGCTCGTATAGCTCGCAACACTTGTACACCTGGACCAAAAGCGCCGTTTACGGAAGACTCGACGAAGACCATCCTATACATATACTTACAATTACCAGAGGGGTAATCACGTAACGTTCCGAACGCGCGTCGGTACAATTTAACTATCAATTTTCCATATAAAAAGTGTCATTATGACCTACCTAAAATGGCGCGTAATAGTATTTTATGCAACTGTTGTATAAGAAGGGTCTTAAAAGGCGAGTGGCGTGGGTCGCAAATAAAGACGCCACGAGCGTTTTTAGACCAGTTATACACCGTTGCATACAATACTTTTTCTACGACAAATTTTAAATAAATAGCAGACTACAGAATAGTTAAAGTTTTCAGGCAGCAAGTTTTCTATTCTTAATTTTGCTACTCACGCAATTTCTTCAGGGGTGCAGTTATTAATTTCTTCGGCCATTTTAAAAGGAACGTACACTGTTGTCTTTACATACACGAATAAAATCTTAATAGTTTAGGACTAATAGTTTATCATCTTTCGTCTTTTCATTTTGAACTGTATTTTGGTGGAAATTCAGAAATGTGAAAGCTCTTGCTTATGGTTTGTTTTGTTTTTAATTTGTTTGCACTTGCCATACGAACCAAACCGAATCCGGACCCGGACCGAATTCGAACTGTTTTTTTTATAAATTATACCAAAAATGTATAAAACATGTAATTTAACACACAATAGATGATGATTTATTATTATTGTAGTAAATAATGTATAATATACTGTTCCGACGAGGAACAGATGTAGGATTTAATTTTACTTATTTTATTTTTCTTGATAAAGTAATAGGTATTTTTTCATGCATACAAAACAACACAATTAGTAAAGAATTATTTTCCTTGTATTTTGGGGCTAGTTTTTCGGAACTGGCAACTTTCTGGTGAATTCCAAAGCCTTTTCCGGCGCTTGCAGCGCCACCTGGAGATTAGAAAAAACTCTTGCTACCGTTGCGACACGAAACGCACGCTCCGCGCCGATCGCGAATTAAAATTACTTTTTACCAACATATACTGTTGCATCTTGCTTGACAATCAACCTGGACATCCATAAAACCAGTGCCTATGAGTGAAGTGTGTGGGTCCCAGCTGGGGTGGCTATAATCCTGAAATCCAGACCAGAAACGACGAGGAGAAAGCGCAGCTGGATTCACGTGAGTAGCTACTCTGATAAACTGCCCCTACATAATTTTTTGATCCGTTCGATCCGGATATTTCTTTATCAGGTTGTGTTGTCTTGTTTTCTTAGTTTTTTGCGGTATTACGTACCCATTTCTAACACGTTCGTAATTCAATTTCACGTTGTCATTGCCGCCATCTTTGTATTCGCAAAATGGTACCTAATCCTAACGAAGATAATGTCGAACCCGATGATACGTCGTGTATAATTACGCAAGACATATTTGAACGTGATTTAATTCTCGACGGATTAAAGAGAACGTTACAATTCGCAGCGACAAACATCGACCAATTTCGGTCTAGAACAATAGACTTAAATGCACAACAGCGAAAGTTTAACAAAATTCAAACCAAAATCGAAAAGGAATTAATTAAACTGCAAAAGTTCAATAAAGAAGCAAATATTAAAATTCGTAACGATTTCGATGAGTTGTACTACGCGATAGTTACTCATTTAAATAACATGAAGGAGGTAGAAACAGAAAAGCGTCGCGCGAGCCGCGTTCCTGCCCCGTACGACACGTTTATAAATGATCGTCGTACTCTGCCGAAATTATCGTTACCCGAATATAACGGCGACCCGACGGGTTGGCCTGCCTTTTTCGATTTATTTCAATCGCTGGTACACAACAACAATGCCTACACGGGCGCGGAGAAGTTTAGGTACCTACTTCTATCACTTAAAAACGAGCCACACAATTTAATCAAATCCATTCCCATTACGGAAGATAATTATTCAGTTGCGCTAGATATTCTAAAATCCCGATATGACAATAAACGCATAATTGCATCGCAACATCTTGATCGACTGTTTGACATTGAAACCTGCACCGGCCGATCAGCTGTTGCCATCCGGAATCTATTAAATGTTTATCACGAAAATACCAAAGCGCTCGAAGTTATGGATTTTCCGGTTAGGCAATGGGACTTCGTACTCTTAAATTTATTACTACGTAAGATTCCCGTAAACACGAGAAAAGATTACGAACGATCTTTGACTAACCCGAGAGAAATACCTAATGTAAATTCACTGATTAAGTTCTTAGAACGCGAACTTTCGGCTGATCTGATGATTAACGTTTCAAATACACAGTCCACAAAATATCAATCCTTAAGTAATCATTGTAATAAAAGTAACGTAAATATAGGCCAAGGTCAAACAAATACGAAACGCATTTTTGCAGCGAGTGTGGCTCCAGACCAAAATCGACCTTATGACCACACAGATAAGGTCCGATCTTGCTTGAAATGCCAAGGTGGGCATCATTTAACGAGGTGCTTAGAATTTCTAGATCTATCGGTACATGATAGACATTCATTCGTAAAAACTAAAAACGTGTGTTACAACTGCCTTTGTCCCGGACACGACGTAAGGAGTTGTAAATCGAATTTTTCGTGTAGAAAATGCAATAAAAAGCACCATACATTAATCCACTTAACAACCGCGAGTGCCTTACCGGTTATAAGTGACACTGCGAAACCTGATGCTGTCTCGCTCGCTCCTACGGAGCAGCCTGGGACTTGCGCGGTGATTCAAAATTCTTATGCAGCAGCTAGTCAGCGAAATGCAGATAAACAGGATAGCATGGTGTTATTGTCAACTGTTTTAGTTGACATACGTTTAGAGGGCAATAGAATTGCTACAATTAGATGTCTAGCGGATAGCGGTTCTCAAGCGTCAATAATATCGGAATCGTGTGCGCAACGTCTTAATTTGCCGCGACGACAGAGTAGCATTCCGATATTAGGTATTGGCGATGAGAAACCAGTAGTACCTAAAGGTACAGTTTCGTGTTTAATTACGCCGAACGGCAAACAACAGCCGATTATTCCTGTAGAAGCATTGATTTTGCCTAAATTAATGCCAAAAATGCCTAGGGTACCACTAGCACCGGCCGAATGGCCTCATTTACAGGGACTTGCGTTGGCGGACCCTGAATTTCACACACCTCAACCTGTTGAAATGTTATTAGGGGCGGATATTCTATCCCAAATTTTACGTGATGGCGTTATCACGGGTAAACCTGGAACGCCCATCGCAATGAACAGCGTGTTTGGTTATTTACTATTAGGTAAATTGTCATTGAATGCTAGTGTTTCGGCTCCACTCCATTCATGTTTTAGCTCGTTTGACAACGACAATCTTCAAAGATTTTGGGAGCTGGAGTCAGTTCCAGAGATGCGAGGTTACACCTCCGATGAAAAACTATGCGAATCCTTTTTTCAAAAGACGCATACGCGTGATGACACAGGGCGATACGTGGTCGCTCTGCCGTTCAAGCCCGACGCACCGCCCCTCGGCGAGTCGCGGCAAATTGCCCTAGCACGATTCCATAAGATGGAATATCGTCTAGAACGTAACCCCCAGTTGAAACAGGATTACCACGCGTGCCTCCAGGAGTACGTGGATCTCAACCACATGGAGCTCGCGTGCGATAACCCTCCCACTGGCGCGAGTTACTATATTCCGCACCACTCCGTGGTCAAAAATTCGAGTGAGACAACCAAGACCAGAATTGTATATGATGCTGGTTGCCGGACAACCAGTGGTTACGCGTTGAATGATACCTTATTGACGGGTCCTAAGTTACACTTAGACATCGTTGATGTTCTTCTGAAATTCAGAATACACAATATTGCATTCTGTTCCGACATCAAACAAATGTATCGCAACATTCTGGTTCGTGAAGAAGATAGGGATTTTCAGCGTATCCTTTGGCGTCAATCGCCCGAAGAACCTATACGCGACTATACACTTCGAACTGTCACATTCGGCGTTTCCTGTTCCCCTTACTTGGCGTTAAGGACTATTAAACAGCTCGCTCATGACGAAGCTGAGCATTTCCCGCTCGCAGCACCCGTGCTGCTAAATGACGTCTTTGTCGACGACATTGTCACCGGTGCAGATACCGTAGCCGGAGCCCTCGCTCTGCAGCAGGAGTTGGTAGGTATATGCGCCACTGCCGGGTTTGAGTTACGCAAATGGCACAGCAATTCGCCAGCGATCCTCGCTGCTGCGCGACCGCCGGACTTTCATGGTGAGCGGCGCGAAAGTGTCCACTTTGCTGACATGGAGAGTGATAAAGGGGTCAAGGTCCTTGGACTTCAATGGAATTCAGGGTCTGACTCATTGAGTTTCCAAGTACAACGCACTTCTACGGTTTGTACGAAGCGGGCTATCCTGTCGGAAATCGCCAAAATTTACGACCCGCTCGGGTTATTATCTCCGGTAACATTGTTTGCCAAACATTTGATTCAACTGCTGTGGTTGGCTAAGGTTGCGTGGGATGCAGAACCACCGATCGATATAGTTAATTCATGGACAAGTTTCGTTAACGAGCTGCCGCTCTTATCACAAGTGTCGTTTCCGCGTCATATTTTGAACACCAATGACTTCGATTCAATCGAAATTCACGGATTTGCAGACGCAAGCCAGATTGCGTATGCGGGATGTGTTTACATACGTCTTACAGACAAAAACGGTAAGGTTCAAACCTATTTGGTTATGGCAAAAACGCGCGTCGCGCCCTTACGTGTGTGTCTTACCATCCCGAAATTAGAACTTATGGCATGTGTGACACTTTCAAAATTGATCGAAAAGGTGATGCAAATTTACAATGATCGTATTCGCCCCGACCAAGTTTACGCATGGTCCGATAGCTCCGTCGCGCTGGCATGGCTCCGATCATCCCCGCACGAATGGAAGACTTTCGTCTCTAACCGCGTCAGTGATATTTTGTCCCGCGTTCCGGCGAGCTGCTGGCGTCACGTCCCATCGGCCGATAACAGTGCCGACCCCGCATCACGTGGCCTTCTGCCCGCCGCGCTGGTACGAAACGACTTGTGGTACCATGGTCCCGCATGGCTCCAACACAGTCAAGAATCCTGGCCTGTGCAAAAACCGGTCTTAAATACAGTCGAAGAGAAACGTAATAAAAGCGAATCGGTAAATAATAATTGCGCATGTGTGTCCACATCGCCTCCTTCCCCGGACGATACCCTAATTACGCGATTTTCGTCGCTAGGTAAATTAGTTCGCGTCACCGCACTCATATTTCGTTTCTATAACAAGTGTAGAAAACATAAACAATCGTTCCCTGAGTACATCACCGTACCAGAGTATAACTTTGCATTGAATCGACTGATATTGATGACGCAACAAATAGTTTTTAATGATGACATTAAAAATATTTCAGCAAACAAATCACCTTCCTTAGGTTTACAGCGTCTCTCGCCCATTTTAGATAATGACGGATTATTACGCGTCGGTGGACGCATTCATAAATCTTTTTTACCGTATGAAGCCAAACATCAATTGATTTTACCTAAACGACATCCGTTAACAAATCTCATTATTGACGATACTCATATCACTGAGCTTCATGCCGGTCCGCAGTGCGTGCAAAACTCGCTCTTACAGCGATATTGGATTATATCAGGTCGTGATATTGTGCGTCTGCGAGTCCATCGCTGCATCCCATGTTTCCGCACACGCCCGACGCGCGTGCAACCGAGGATGGGAGCACTTCCCGCAGTTCGCTTGCAACCCGCTCGAGTATTTCTAAAAACTTCATGCGATTTCTGTGGGCCATTCTACGTTCGCGCAAATAAGGTGCGCAACGCAAAAATCGTAAAATGTTACGTTGCAGTTTTCGTATGTATGTCTGTCAAAGCCGTACATCTCGAACTCGTGTCTGAACTTTCGACAGAAGGTTTTTTAGCGGCATTACAACGTTTCACGTCCCGACGAGGATATTGTACGGATATATATACAGATTGTGGACGGAATTTTCTGGGTTGTAATAATTATCTTAAAGACTTATACGCGTTTCTGCGCAGCGATTCTGTAATGAGCGCGCTCAATCAACAGACTTTAAGACAAGGATTAACTTGGCATTTTCAGCCACCTTATGCGAGTCATTTCGGTGGACTCTTTGAGGCAGCCGTTAAAAGTTTCAAAACACATTTGCACCGCGTAATAGGTACTCGGACTCAAACATACGACGAAATGCACACTCTAACTTGTCAAATAGAGGCCGTGTTAAACTCGCGCCCCCTTTGCGTGTTAAGTTCGGACTCGTCAGATCCGCTTCCTCTGACACCGTCTCATTTTCTTATTGGCGAACCCTTAACGGCTTTGCCTGATGTTTCATTAACGGACGAGAACCCTAATCGTCTGACACGTTGGCGCTGGATACAGCAAGCTGTCCAGCATTTCTGGTCTAGATGGAGTAGAGAGTATCTACACCATATACAACAAAGTACAAAGTGGCTTCAAGATCGCGGTCCCGCCCTCCGTGAAGGCACTGTTGTTGTGGTATGCGATGACCATTTGCCACCGTTGCAATGGAAACTCGCGCGCATTCACGCGCTACATTCGGGATCTGACCAAGTCACTCGCGTAGTGACATTGAAAAGTGGGAATACATTATATAAACGACCGGTGGTCAAAGTATGTCCCTTACCGCTAGAATAACTATATGAAATCGTTACGACCCCTAATATATATTAGTAATTAAGTTTAGGTATAGTTCTAGTTAACTTTGTTAAACATTCGTGTTTCTTTAAAAGACACTACGTGCTTTTAAGGTGAGCGGCATGTTCCGACGAGGAACAGATGTAGGATTTAATTTTACTTATTTTATTTTTCTTGATAAAGTAATAGGTATTTTTTCATGCATACAAAACAACACAATTAGTAAAGAATTATTTTCCTTGTATTTTGGGGCTAGTTTTTCGGAACTGGCAACTTTCTGGTGAATTCCAAAGCCTTTTCCGGCGCTTGCAGCGCCACCTGGAGATTAGAAAAAACTCTTGCTACCGTTGCGACACGAAACGCACGCTCCGCGCCGATCGCGAATTAAAATTACTTTTTACCAACATATACTGTTGCATCTTGCTTGACAATCAACCTGGACATCCATAAAACCAGTGCCTATGAGTGAAGTGTGTGGGTCCCAGCTGGGGTGGCTATAATCCTGAAATCCAGACCAGAAACGACGAGGAGAAAGCGCAGCTGGATTCACGTGAGTAGCTACTCTGATAAACTGCCCCTACATATACAAATGTTAAATCGTAAATAAATACTTTTATTTCGAAACATTTGTTTATGAAGTTGTGCCCACTGCAATATAGCGGCTGATTAAAAAAAAAGTTAAACAGTGCTTTTATGAAAAATGTATGAACCAAAAAAGTACGCTAATCAGTGCGTTTTTGGGCCATAGAGCATAGAATTTTTCGACGACTTATTAGTGGTGTCATTGTATTTGAGCTACAGTCTATATAAATGACAGATAACGGTACAGGAGTAGAAAAAATGCGTTACGTGATCGGCCTGCAGGGCCAGCTATACTGCACACAATGTGTCCGAAGATTTAAAACTAAGTTCGGCTTCCTCATCTTAGCGTTACATCAAAGGAGCCCAGGGTCTGTCAATGACCAGAGGGATAATATAATTATGTTAGAATGTGGAGCCTTACATACGTCAGCCACCGATTCAGGGTTAGCACGGTTTGGGGGCCCAGGGTGCTCTTATGCAAGCGCTTATTGTCAAAATTGTCAGCGCTTGAAGAAGTTTGACAATATGTAGTACGCGCGTTATAATCCCAAAACTGTGTCATAGATGCTTTCTGTGGACATTAAATATATACTTACCTATAAGTCTGTCAGTAATAGCGGCGTTTTTGCGGCATTGAGTCCGACTTTTGTACTTATTTTATTTGTGCAATTTAGTTTAAATAAATAGTGCAAGCTTGGGTAAGTTTTAAACAACTAAATCGACCTTCATGTCGCGCTACCAGGTAATGCACTTACCTAACCAAGAGAGAGTAGTCGGGAGTAGAGAGTAGTCTATGACAGTAGTCGTTCAGCCGAGTTAGAGGCCTTCGGGCGGCTTAAGAACCTCTAACAGTCGATTTGCCCACTCACTTGACAAAGGGGGGACAACTGTCACTCGCGTCCGCAGGAGCTACCTACCACAACCCTGCACGTGTCCCCTGGGTGGTACTAAAGAGTGACAAACTCAAAGGCCAAAATAATAATTGCCATACGATTAAATAAATAAACCAAGAGAGAGCGTCAACCGCGGACATTGGCATTATTATGTAAATTCGTCAGAAACGCGTCAACAAATGGAGCCCGCTGTGCGTCTGGTCCGGGTGAACTATCTTTGTATAAATTATCCATAATTTAGTTTGATTTTTTTTTTTTTTACATATGTCATAAATTTGTTGTTTACGATTTTAACGCCATCGCACCGGATGTATAAACAATGGAATTAATGTAGGTATTCATAATTTCGATCGTTTTATTTTTAAGATTGAATGTTTAATCGAAATTTAGGAAGTTTAGAGTTCATTAGGGTGGTCCAAAAATGTTTTTTTTGATTTTTCCTTTCCCCACAAAGTTATTTGTGTTCCATTAGAGTTTAAACGCCCCTCTGCAACATTTGAGGGAAATTGAACAATATTTAGGGGTCGCTAGGATTTGACGATTTTTTGGATATAGAGGAAAATTAGGCATTTTTTGTTCTTCACTTTTTCTGGTGCTGGAACATTTATTGTATACCCATGCTATGATGCAGGCCGTATGCTTGTTTGCCACCGTTGTATAAAAATATGTACATTTTATAAATAAATATAAATCTACATATTTATATATTTATCACCATGAGATTGCATAGATATTGTCAACCTGTACCCACGAGAATAATATACTCACAAAAATATAAGATAGATGGATTTATTTATTTAATTTTGTGTAAATTCATTAAATTTAAATGTTCCTTTCAAGTTATTGTTATAATCATTTATAAAAAATAAAAACAACTAATACTAAACAAGAAATAAAAAAAAATAAAAACTAATTACAAAAAAAATAGCCCATCCAAAAGTTCTGCCTGCGGCAAGGACCCCATTTTGAAAATGTAGAAGTACCTATATCATTTTATAACATTAACATAGCATGGCTAAAGGAGGTAAGTAAAGGTAGGGTCGTAGGTAAAACTACGTACTTACTGTACAATTTGGGATTGCGATGTACTTGAAGAAGGTTTTCACCGGCTCTGACGGTGAAATGGGCCCATCACGAAGCTTCAAGTTACAATTTTTGCACTTAAGCTGTCATAACTGAGGCGCTTGACCAATAGCGGATGGCTATTTCACAAGTCTTGCCATTTGTGCCTTGTAAGATTGTAATGTGTGTCTTCGTGAAACAGTAGTCACAAGACGATAATCCTTAAATGGTTGCAGACCAGCCAGCCGCGTTTGGTCCTGTTTATCAGGGTGATAAATGGTTGCAGACCAGCCAGCCGCGTTTGGTCCTGTTTATCAGGGTGATAAATGGTTGCAGACCAGCCAGCCGCGTTTGGTCCTGTTTATCAGGGTGATAAATGGTTGCAGACCAGCCATCCGCGTTTGGTCCTGTTTATCAGGGTGATAAATGGTTGCAGACCAGCCAGCCGCGTTTGGTCTTGTTTATCAGGGTGATAAATGGTTGCAGACCAGCCAGCCGCGTTTGGTCCTGTTTATCAGGGTGATAAAACCGAAATCTCAGCACAAAAGATTTCTTTGTATGCAAAGGAACTTTAAGACTGTTTCATCGTTGTTGTGATAATTGTTTTTCCTTCGCAGTAGTTATGCTCGATTTTATAAAAATGCATTGCCTAACGCTAGCCGTGGGAGTAACCCCTATGGGAATAATATATGTCATGTTTTTTTTTAATTCGTGAGGCTTCTACGCCATTTTGTGGTGCAAGCCGGTATTGTTGTTTAAGGAAGTTTTACCAGTAATCATTTAAATATAATTATAAGAACGTCTGCTGGACGCAACGTTGGATAGCCGACTGAGAGCTGATTTGCCACTAAAATGTCACTCGAAGGATTACCCCAGCCTTTGTCTCTAGATTTCGTGGAGCAAGATTTGAGCATCAGTGCTTCCAATCCATATTATTATATTTCGATGACAAAGATATAGACTCGACCAACTAAGTACAATAATCACACCCTCGCAAGACTTCACAACTAATCGATTAATTACGGAGTTAAGGATGACTCACGCTAGAACGGGCCGTGTCCGGCCCGGGCCATTTTCTAAGAAAATCGACGGCGTTTTTGCGCGGCCGAGCCATATCCAAGCCCGGCCGAGCCACGTCCAGGCCGTGCCGACACCGAGCCGCTTCCGGACCTCGGCCGTGGCTCGACCGGGCTTAGGTATGGCTCGGCCGCGCAAAAACGCCGTCGTTGTTCTTATAAAACGGCCCGGGCCGGAAACGGCCCGTTCTAGCGTGAGTCATCCTTTACAGTCCGCGGGTTTCGCAGGCCATGGCTTTATTAACATGTGCCTACTTATGTGTCGATATCTCACGCATTTTGAGTATCAAATACCCACATTAGTACGCAAATTATAACTGGCCTTACGCAAATAATAATTACGAATGAGCCACAAAAAAAAGATAGACGGTGTTTGAGATTATTTTAAAAATTGGCTGTTGAGAGCACTTGATGACATTATAAATTGTTTAACTTGCAAATCCTAAACGTTGTCCTAGAAAGCTCAATTTTGGTATATATATTATATCCCTATTGTTATTATTAGAACAAGAAAAGCCTTGTGGAGCAAGGAAAATTAAACATTTTTTTTCTTCATACAAACTTGGACCACCCTAATGTTGATGGAAATATAATTTAAAATGCAAAAAATAAATGGTAGTCTAAATTAATGTTTGTTTTTAATCAATGTTTCTTCATATCCCGTCGAAATTATTAATTTGTAAAAGTCTTTTAGTAATATCAATATGAGGTAAGTTTGAAATGATGTAAATTTGAGAATCGTAAGTTAAAGCGAGGCCGGTTCACGATCTGACGAAAAGATTCATTTTTGAGCTTCGATTGTGAAGAAATAACGAAGAATTCTACTACAGAAAAATGACTGTAGACTGAAAAAAAAACAAATAAACACCGAACATAATATTAAAAAAGAAAAACCGGCCAGGTGCGAGTTGGACTCGCCCACGAAGGGTTCCGTACCATTATCTATAAAAACGGCAAAAAAATCACGTTTGTTGTATGGGAGTCCCCCTCAAAAAATATTTTATTTTATGTTTAGTATTTTTTGTTATAGCGGCAACAGAAATACATAATCTGTGAAAATTTTAACTCTCTAGCTATCACGGTTCTTGAGATACAGCCTGGTGACAGACAGACGGACGGACGGACAGCGAAATCTTAGTAATAGGTCCCGTTTTACTCTTTGAGTACGGAACCCTAAAAATGGCTTGGTAACTCTGTAAAAAAATCTGTAATATCACCATAAAAATACACTTTAATGTTCGAGTTCTTTAACGTTTTTTTTTATAAAAAGGATAGCTTTTTTATTGTTGTAACACAATAACCGGATATCTTTTAATAAATTATCCAGTAATCAATTACTATTAAGATACTAAAAAGTGATGTCCGAAAACGCAATTCCATGTCGCTCACGCTTATGCTCAGTGAGAGGGAGAGAAGACCGTGAAATTACGTACCGTACGTCCAGAATTCTTCTTCTACCTAGCGTCATCCCGGCCTTTGCCAGGGTCCGCTTTCCTTCACTTTGCACGACCCTGGGCGTCTTCCTTTGCGAGCCCGTTTTCGCTCTTATCGGCCTTGACGATATCCAGCCATCGCTTCTTAGGTCTGCCGCAGGGTCGAGGGCCGTCGAGGACTAGACCAAGGCATTTGTTCCCTACGTCGTCAGTTGGCCAGCGAGACACGTGACCGAACCAACGAATGCGAAATTCCTGGAGCTTATCCGCTACGTCATAAACTCCGAGGCTGCCGCGGATGTACTTTATGAATGCGATCCGCACGCGTAACGCCGCACATCCACCATAACATCGTACCTACGTACATAATTATTAATAATAAAAAAAGAAATGATGAAATTAATATCCCACTAACAATTTTACTCAACTCGCGACATCAATTTGCAAGTTTAAAAGACTCAACCGCGAAGTTTGCCCGTTGTTCTTTAAAAAGGACCCCGAATTCATTAAAGCAAAAAATACACGCCGAAAACCCCGCAAAGATAAAAACTCGAAAAGAAAAGCAACAGCGCAACGCCCTTATAAATACTATGGAAAAAGAAAGGAATGAGAATGGGAACGATAGCCAAAATTGGCTCATTATTGCAATTTAATCTCCAGGCGACATTGCCTCCAAAATGTTACTACTTAAGCACCCCCTTTCTGCCTCCATTTTCCAGCGGCACCCATAAAAAGAGTTATAAATGTGAATCGGTAAAGTTCGCCATATTATCTGCGGTGAATAAAAAGTCTTATTTAAGAGCAAACTAAATTACACGGCTCTGTTAGATTTTAATGAAACTAATTTTCATGCGATTGGTTCTCGTGCTCTGTTATCGGCGAGTCTTATTTGAGTTAATGCTTTTTCTTTTCCACAGTGCAGGTAAAGTCATCCTTTTGTTCATCGCGTAGGACATTATTGTTTCCTGTATGTTTTTTATTTAATACAATATTGTATAACAAGTTTGATTTGAGTATTAAGTGCAAGCACAGAAAATACAAATAGAATGTCATTGAATTTATAACTAAACCGACGAAGTATTTCTAGATGTACAGCAATATAAAATTAATGTTTATGACGAGATTAGAAGATAAAAAAAATCATTTTGTTGTTTTACGAAAGATAAATAATTCTCATAAACAATTAAGAAAAAAAGCAATTAATCACCTAAAACCAATAAATAACCTTTAAAAAGAACAAAACCACCGATCCGTTTACACGAGCAAACAAAGAACACATTAAATCATTTGGACACTCGTCGACAACCCTATAATACAATATAATGAATTATAACAATGTTTGTAATACAGAGTTAGGGTTGTAACAAAAAATAAAGTCGGAACCTTGGGAAGGGCATGCTACACATGAGCCGGGCATATATTCTGTCATAGTTAGATTTTATGGGAGGTTGTCACGCAAAGTACTTACTGGCTTTTGGGTGAGTTCGAACCGGAATCTTTGACTTGGGTTCCGCATCATAGAAGTCCAGATGCAATACAACTGTTTAGACTCCAGAAACGTTGCCTAAGAATACTAGTTAACGTGGACAAGATGACAAGTTGCAAACAACATTTTATTGAACAAACAATTCTAACTCTACCCTCCATGTACATTTTACAAGCCACTATATTTGTGAAAAACAACATGTCGTTATTTCCACAATACTCAACTCACATGCATCTTTCTTACGACCCCGTAACAAACTGGCCCTACCCGACACTAAAATGAAAATGATAAGCCCCTTTGTCATGGTAATAAAAATATTTAATAAAATCCCAAAAAAAATTCAACATATAACTAATACACATATATTAAAAACGAACTTAAAACTTATTTGAGTAAGAAATCCTATTATTCCATACAAGAATTCCTGAATGATGCCGAGACCAAATTTTATGTACCTAACGAAATTTTATATAAGTAATGACGAATTCTATTGCAATAAAAATGTTATCTTATTATTTTAGTGTAAATAAAACTATAATATAAATACAATTTACTTACTTTTTTTTATATACTTATTATTCGAAACTTTATTATAACTATTGTTTGAAGCTTTACCGTATTTTGACATTTTCAATTTGTAGTTTTAAGAAATTGCTATGCTCAACCAGAGCTAATGTTAAAGCTGTACCTAACTTTAAGATCTTATTATACTAACATGAAACGCAATAAACGATTGAATTGAATTGAAGCCGAAAAAAGTTTAATTCTACGTAATATTTTTATTGATGGCGTCATGAAACATAAAAATGTTTAAGTAGTTTCCTTAACAATATTTCCAACAATAGCGCAAGCAATCGAGAGCACGTTAATTAGTTACTTATAAGGGGATCCCATACGCCAATGACCTTCGATCTGAATCCCTTAGTTTTCTAATGTTTTTTGTAGCTTATCATATTAACAACAACAGCTTTAAGCAATATAGTATCCCATATTTACTTCAAACATCACTGTCTTCGAGATATTTGGCATCAAAGTTGAACAATTTTAGACCAAAAAACAGGTTTTCTGGCCATAACTTTTGTGTTAATTAGTTTAAAAGGAAAACCGTACACACGTTTATAGAGACATCAGAAACGAACCCAAATACATATGTAGATTTGGTATATGTTAGATCTTTTACAGCAATTTTATAACAAAAAAGGTAATTTTTTAGACAATGTTTAAAAAAATTATAAAAAAATAACTATCCATTTCTTTCAAAATATGGTAGACAAAAGTGGAGATTAAAGATTGAAGAATCGATAACCGTTTGCCTTATAATTATATCTGTAGTGCAAAAGTATTTGTATCTATTAAAAACTAGTTAAAAATCGATGTAAACCTCGGGTAGCCCCTTAATTATTTGTATTACATAGTTATTCGTCAATTATGTGTATGCTTTATATATTACTAGCGACCCGCCCCGGCTTTGCACGGGTATGTATTATACATATAAACCTTTCTCTTGAATCACTCTATCTAATAATCGTGTCAAAATACGTTGCGTAGTTTTAAAGATCTAAGCATACATAGGGACAGTCAGCGGGAAGCGACTTTGTTTTATACTATGTAGTGATTATGTTCGGGCAAATTTTTAATATTTTGTTTTAATTATGTAAGCACCAAATTCAAAATTTGAGGCCATCAATGCTCCGAGTTAATGCTTTGACAAAAAAAAAATATCATCATCTTCATGTTATGCTCAAGTAAAATTAATTCATGAATAGTTTGTTTGGCGAGATTTTATACCTAAAACAATGATTCGAAATTGCAATAAATCTAAGTAGGTGCCTCAAAGTCCAGGATCCATTTATCTAGCTGGCAAACGCTGCATAGTTTAAGCCTCATGACTTGCAAATAAAAACTTATGTATTAATTTTTATTACCTTTCCTACGCAGAGATTTCAACCGTTCAATCATGCGACCCAGCATTTTCGAACCCAGTGATTCACTGTATTTTAAACGCTACGCAACGGAATTATGGTTCAAATTCTAACCTAAATTACTAAAATCTAAACTGACCCACGTATCCCTAAATCCGTCATACGCGTATTTTTATACCCACAGATAATAATACATCAAAGGCTTAAAGTACGGAGCGATAACACAGGGCCAGATCACAACTGTAATTTACTTCCACCGACTTTTATTCGATATAAACATGATATTCGGGAACTGACGTAAGCAGTTATGGCCATAAATGTTTGTTTTAAGGCTTCAATAACGGTTTGTGTTCAAGATTTATCGATGAATAACGAGCATTAAAAGTAAGACATAATGTCCTATATGAAGGACAAGGTTTTATTTCTTTAGCTTTTAGGATTATTGAAGAGAGAGTAAGCATTTTTTTACCAAATAACAGAAAAAGTTAAGTTACAACTTATACGATTAAAAGTTCATGCAAAGTCTGAGTCGTAGTCAAATCTTGAAGTTATTGGTGACACTTAAATATAATATATAACGTCACTCGCCACATAGAAACGGTTTTTTGGACTTAATACATGAACTTACTTAGATACTGCATACTACGCTACTACTTACTGAATTTATATCTGAAACGGATACTGTAATTAAATTTCTAAGAGTTGTAAAATATTTGCCAGCGGTCACTGTAATAAATATGACGTTGTAGCAGCTGTAATTCAAAATTGTAAGTCAAAATTCAGCTGTTCCGTATGTTTAAAGGACACAAACTAATAACTTAAATTTCTAAACGCGATCTGTAACGAATTATCGCCCCAAAATCTGTTCTTCTAAAAACCCACTCCCGTATAAAATGCTTTACTGCAGAATTCCCGATGGTAAACATTTAAGTGAGAGGAAATTAAGATCCCAGATACGCAAACTAAACTTGCAAAAAATCTGAAGCCCTAAAGAATTCCCAAATAAAATCTCTGTCCTTCAAAAAGGTCACCCGCAATTTAATGCTTCGCTGAAATTGTCAATTTCGCTGCCATATTGTTTGACATATTTCGACTAGGTGCCGTGAATTCCGCACAGGCTTAATTAAAGCGCCAAGTCTGGAGGATGTTTTAGCGCATTTTTGAGGGAAGAGCCGTGTGAGGAAAGGACACAAGTAACAGTAGGTAGACCCAGAGTAATAAAATTATTGAAATTGTTTGTACTTTTATAGTTGTGTGGACGACGCGTGGCGCCGACGTGGTCGATGTGCGACAGGCCTGGGTTTGACCTTCGCGACCTCACAGTCACCTAACAAGGGGCGTTTAAAAACCGCGGCGGGCGAACCGCGCGTTTCAACCGCGGCGGGTGAACCGCGGCGGTTGAACCGCTCAGCGTGTTTTTAAACGGCCGTAACGCGCTTTGATAGCGCAGGTGCTCTAGGGGAGCACTAATCCCGCAGACTGAGCTGCACTGTTGAAGAATGAGGTGGGGGTGACGATAAAATAATACTTGGCGAAATATAAATGAAACGGTATAATAAAATAATGAGACACAAACTACTGATTAAACTTTCCCTATCACAATTTCCTACTTCCTATCACAATTTCCCTACTTCTTCCTTTCTTCTTCTTCCTGGGAGCTCCCACTGGTGGGGCTGAGCGAACACACTTTTATCCGGCGATTATAGCCTCTTTTATACCCCTAAGGCATTAAAAGTGGTGGGGATATAATTTTGAAGACCTCGCCCACTTTTACTATGGAAAAGCTAGTTTTTACGTTTTCCTGGTTTTCAGGGAAACCTTAAGGGTTTCTACATATTTTCCTTCAAAAGAACTATTTCTGAGCTATACATTACAATATCTACTAGTTTTCCTGCTTTTCCCGTTTAAATTGGGAAAGTCGATATTTACGTAAAATTATCAACTTTGGTAACATGAAATGACTTTGCCAGGCCCTAGTGGCTTTAATTAACATTAATTATCAAAAGTGATTATACATACGTAAGGGCATTTACCTTACCTTCCTAACGATACCTCAATTGCTTTCGTACCTCATCTGGTTACGAAGCTATGGCCGGGTGAGACCGTCAATTTTCACATTTTCCTTAACGTGGTAGCGTAAGTTTGACTTTTGCTCCCGTCTTTTTAGCCAATCATAGAAATCAACCTGAACCTTGACCATTATTGCACCATAATAAGCAATAATCTCTATGCATACGTTGTGTACATTTTTATTTCACATTTTATGTAACTCTAGTTACCGATGTCCCTTGTTGACGGACTAGATCTGGATATAGTCTCAAGTTGGTTTCTTTACAAATAATTTGGCTATCTCTCCCTCATTTATCAGGGGCTCTCCCTCTATCGATCTTTATGAAATAATTACTGGAGGTACCTGGTACCTTTATCTTTACTTTAAGCTATTTTCTTCGTCTGTACCTATTGTACTTAGGTCCTAAATAAATCACGCGCTTCTTATATGAGCCGTTTGCTTTAGGAGCTTAATCTGGGCACAATTGCCGTCCTTATGTGAAGGAATTATAGTTACACGTCCTTTCCCTTCGTGACCCGTAGGCCTTATCGTTCACATACTATACAACACCCTTTCTCTTCGTGACCCGTAGGTCCTACATTTCACAAACTACATTCTGTCGCCCACAATGCCCCCGCCGGTATGTATCGCAGATACATACTGGGTTGCAAGGGTAAGCGACAGACTACATTAAAGTCTTACGACATGATTCGTCATCAAATACACTTTTAATCACTTTCACTATCATGTTCATTCACTGTCTGTATTACTTACTTTTCACTTTAATTACCTTATGTGGCCCTTGAGCGACCATCACTGGTAACACACTTTCACTTGGCTTGGTTGTGGTCGTGCTTATGGCGTGCGCCACCATTCGCTTGGCGGACCGGGCGACCAGCTGGGTCGGCGGGGCGCTGTTTGCGCCGTGCCGTCGCCGCTGCCCTTCGGCACGTAGGGCCGGTGTGGGCGGACGGGCTCGTCCTTGCAGGACCGGAGATCGCGGCGCTCTCGGGCGCCGCGGTTGAAATCGACCCCGCTGGTCCGGGAGTCGATGTACTGGGTTGAGAGCGGGCTCGCCATTGCAGGACCGGAGATCGCGGCGCTCTCAAGCGCCGCGGCTGGAATCGACCCCACGGGTCGGGGGGTCGATGTATCGGCTGCTGCGACCGACCGCGGGCGACCGGGGGTCGGTTTATTGTTGAGATGGGTCATGCCCCCTCCTCGTGACACGGTTGTGTCCTTGGTGCTGTTTGGCACTGTGATTGCCGCCTTGGCGCGTATGTCGTCGAATATTTTTACATTTCTTTCTTCTCGCGGTTTTAATATTTCGCGCAGCTTGACGTCTGCTTCACTTTGTGTGTGATATGCGATGCGTTCGCGGGTATCCATACTTCTTGGCGTGGGGCCATATATCGCCCATCCTATGGCGCATTTTACCGCTACTGGCGCGCCCTTAGGGCCCACCCTTATTTCTTCGGGTATAATTAACTGCCAGTGGTCGGCTCCGATTAATACTTGGGGCACTCCCATTTCAAAACAAGCGCTATGCGCGTCCTTCAGGTGGTCATACATTTCCACGAGTTGTTTACTAACCTTTTGACCTTTTATTTTTAATTCTGGTACCGTCCGCAGCGTCAGCGGGTGTTCGTTACCTCCTACTCTCCCTCGGATCGATACGTTTATTGTTTTGCTGTTTGCCTTATGGCATATTTCTCCTATTCCTCTAACCTTCAGCATTTCCTCCGGGCCTGTAGCCCCTATTTGATCTGCGATCTCTTCGTCTATCATACTTATGGTGGACGCTTCGTCTAGTAGTGCGTATACTCCTACTTCTCCTTTGGGCCCGGATAGAATCACGGGTATCACTTTCAAAAGCACCTGGGTTGCGTCTGATGAAGACGCGTAGCTATTTTCTTCACTATTGTTGGACTCGTACGGAGACTTTTCCCTCCAGTTCGTATCCGACGGTTCCGCCCATTGGGGCTCTCCTACTAGCTCTGCTTCTTGATCCGTGGCAGCTGCCGTTGCGTCTGCTTCTTGTGGCATGCGCGTCGTCTCCCTTCTTGGCTCGTAACTGCCGTGTAGTAACTTATGATGATAATACTGGCAGCCGGGTGCGTCGCACCGCTTGCCTTTGCACGTCGTGCTGGCGTGTCTTGCATCTAGACACTTATAACAAACTTTGTTGATTCTAGCCCAATCCCATCGTGCTCCTACATTCAGGCGTTGAATTTTATAGCAATCGGTAGTGCTATGACCCCCCCCGCAATACAGACATACTACATTCTGTGTGTTTACTTTTTCAGTGGCGTAAGTGACGCGTGAATATTGGGGGTATGCTGGCTTATTATCATATTGTCGCATAGCCCTTCCTTGGGGGCGTAGTTGCTGCCCACCCCACTCTTGGGGTCGCGGCGGTTCGCGCGCTCTATTGGGCCATGGGTTAGACGCGCGCGGCAGCTCTGCCCGGGCATTGTTGCCCGGGAAATCCGCCCGTGGGCGTTGCATAGGCGCACGGGCGTGCGTAAAGGACATTTGTAGCTCCGATTCTTCCAGGAGGAAATCGGATAATCTTTCTATTTCCGCCTTTCCTTCGTGCTCGTACTTGCGAGCATATTCACACCATCTGCTGCGAAGGTGGGGGCTTAGTCGATCGGTAACCTCTCTAACCAGCATAGGATTCTCTGCGTAACATCGTTCGCTTAAGTCCATTACCGTGCTCGCTATATTCACGATTTTTATAGCAAATTGGTTGAGGTCGTGAGCGCTGTCGCCTATTGTAGGCATTCCTTTTAAATCCTCCAATGCTTTGTCTACTAGGAATTCGCTTCGTCCGTATTGTTTAGTTAATACTTTCATTATTAAATCCGGCCTTGCCGCCGTTGATAATATGTGCTGTACACATGCTTTTGCGTCACCTTTTAACGCTGCGCGTAACCTCGCTACGTTTTCGTAGTCACTAAATTTGAATCTACGATTCGATTCTTCGTATGCGATCATGAAGCTCCGCCATTCTGATATATCCCCGTAGAATGGTGGTAGCTCGTACACATCTTTGGGCGCCGGTCTGGCTGCCATCTGCATCCGTTCAAATAATTGAACCATTACCTCAGGCGAGGTCTCGTGTGTGTACCTCGTATGCGGTGTCTGTGGTTCGTATGGCGGTGATCTCTCTCTCCGCTCATAAGCTCGCGGCGGCGAGCGCGTTCCGAGTGGCCTAGTGGGGGGTAATCCCAGTGGCGCTTCTTCTCGTCTTTTTTCTTTACCGGAATCTATCCACCTGGCTACTGATCCCATAAGTGACTGCTCGTCTTGTATTGAGCATTCAGATTCTTCGCGCGTTCGTTTCAACGTAGCGCGCCTTTTAATGGACTCCCTTTCTAAACGTATTTCCTCTTCTTGAACTGCAGTGTCTATCTCCATTTCCTTTTTCTGATGCGCTGCGTGTAGCAGCATCTCTTTCCGCCGTAGCTCGGCCAATTGCTCACTCTCTTCTACTTCTAACTCCATTATTCGAGTCACAGACAACCGACTCTCGGTTGAGCGCACTGACGCCGTTCGGCGCGGTGTTGACGTTTCAGCGAATGTGACTTCCTTTTCGGTTCCCGTTTTGTTTCCATGTTCTCCCCTCGCCGGGGGAACTATGATGACCCTTCCCTGAGGAGCATCTAGAGGGATGATAGTAGGCTGACGCTGTAGCCGTTTATCTAAATCCCTGCGCCACAATATCGCTGTGTCTACAGATGGAGATTGCGGTTCTCCCATTTTTGTCAAGCGTGCCGGTGCCGTCCCTCGGGGTTCGGCTATTAAAGTGTCATCGATACTTAATGAGGCTGGTTCCGCCGTTCTCTTTGCGAGCTCCAAGGCTGTATCTTTGGACTTAGTCTTCTTGGTAGTCCGGATGGCACGCGTGGTTTGCGCGCCACTAGTCGATGGCTCGCCAAGCCGATCGGCTGATTCCCCGCGCGCGCGTGCTTGCGCGGCGGCTGCTCCTTGTTCCAGGAATCTTGCCCTTTCTTCGTCTTCCTGGGCCGTAGTCATGGATCTCGTTATCCTCTTCTTGCCTCCTGACATGGTGTTCGTCTCCTCTTGGAATGTGCGTGCTTAAATAACGCTTAGTGTCACTGTAGTGACTTGCTAAGTACTCTTCACGTACTTGAGTCCTTTTTTACTCGAATACCTGCGGTTGCGCACTTTGGCAACCTACACGACAGGTATAAAAGGATTTTTCTATAATATTCTGCACGTCTTGTTTGTAGTTTGTGTCGTGGCTCCGTAGTGACGTATGTACATACGCGATGTCCGATTTTTTCACTATTTTTGATCGCGTCGCGGCGACAAATTTCGAGCTACGCTGTTTTCACTAGCGTCGTTGGTTTTATACCCCCCAAACGACTTTCTTTGAGTACCCACACGTACCTATCGCCTTTACTAACTTTCACTTTTTCTGGATCTACAGATCCGGTTCGAAGGACCAAAACGACTGTGGACGACGCGTGGCGCCGACGTGGTCGATGTGCGACAGGCCTGGGTTTGACCTTCGCGACCTCACAGTCACCTAACAAGGGGCGTTTAAAAACCGCGGCGGGCGAACCGCGCGTTTCAACCGCGGCGGGTGAACCGCGGCGGTTGAACCGCTCAGCGTGTTTTTAAACGGCCGTAACGCGCTTTGATAGCGCAGGTGCTCTAGGGGAGCACTAATCCCGCAGACTGAGCTGCACTGTTGAAGAATGAGGTGGGGGTGACGATAAAATAATACTTGGCGAAATATAAATGAAACGGTATAATAAAATAATGAGACACAAACTACTGATTAAACTTTCCCTATCACAATTTCCTACTTCCTATCACAATTTCCCTACTTCTTCCTTTCTTCTTCTTCCTGGGAGCTCCCACTGGTGGGGCTGAGCGAACACACTTTTATCCGGCGATTATAGCCTCTTTTATACCCCTAAGGCATTAAAAGTGGTGGGGATATAATTTTGAAGACCTCGCCCACTTTTACTATGGAAAAGCTAGTTTTTACGTTTTCCTGGTTTTCAGGGAAACCTTAAGGGTTTCTACATATTTTCCTTCAAAAGAACTATTTCTGAGCTATACATTACAATATCTACTAGTTTTCCTGCTTTTCCCGTTTAAATTGGGAAAGTCGATATTTACGTAAAATTATCAACTTTGGTAACATGAAATGACTTTGCCAGGCCCTAGTGGCTTTAATTAACATTAATTATCAAAAGTGATTATACATACGTAAGGGCATTTACCTTACCTTTCTAACGATACCTCAATTGCTTTCGTACCTCATCTGGTTACGAAGCTATGGCCGGGTGAGACCGTCAATTTTCACATTTTCCTTAACGTGGTAGCGTAAGTTTGACTTTTGCTCCCGTCTTTTTAGCCAATCATAGAAATCAACCTGAACCTTGACCATTATTGCACCATAATAAGCAATAATCTCTATGCATACGTTGTGTACATTTTTATTTCACATTTTATGTAACTCTAGTTACCGATGTCCCTTGTTGACGGACTAGATCTGGATATAGTCTCAAGTTGGTTTCTTTACAAATAATTTGGCTATCTCTCCCTCATTTATCAGGGGCTCTCCCTCTATCGATCTTTATGAAATAATTACTGGAGGTACCTGGTACCTTTATCTTTACTTTAAGCTATTTTCTTCGTCTGTACCTATTGTACTTAGGTCCTAAATAAATCACGCGCTTCTTATATGAGCCGTTTGCTTTAGGAGCTTAATCTGGGCACAATTGCCGTCCTTATGTGAAGGAATTATAGTTACACGTCCTTTCCCTTCGTGACCCGTAGGCCTTATCGTTCACATACTATACAACACCCTTTCTCTTCGTGACCCGTAGGTCCTACATTTCACAAACTACATTCTGTCGCCCACAAGTTGGTTGTTTCAAACCGTCAGTAATAATAAATAGATTATATCTCGAATTGCAGCCAATTTTAACCGACATAACTTATTTTGTCGGTGAAAATCCAATTGTGCGGGTAGTTTGATTTTTATGGGATGACAGCTGCCGGCGCTAGTTACAAGTTTTCTTCACTCTTTGTGTTGACATTATCAGAGGCGAGTAATGTTTGAAAACTACGTTAGAACAATTCAACTGTCATTTTACCATACAAAAAGTAACATTTAGATCTACCTGACGCGCGTACAATACGTTACGTAATCGACCAGCTGGTTGATGGATTATGATAACAATGTTGATTTATGCAGATCAAAATCACTCAATCATTGTCCAAATAAACAAAGGTAAAAAACTCAAAGAATGATTTTTAAAAAGTAAAAAAAAACAGTTGTGGGTAATATCTGTAGAGTATTGTCAACTACAACATTTTATCGTAATCGGCCTGCTGTATCTTTCTTTATGTAGACTGACGAGTAGGAGGCATGGCGCTCCAGGTATTCAGGTCCAGGGTCATGTCACAGTAAGTCGTCCGTGGAATAATGTAGTGTTTTAAGCACATTTTGTAAACCCCTGTGTGCAAATCTTTTTAACCACCGACGCAAAAAGTGGAGGGGTGTTGTATTTAATTAAGTTTGACGTGTCTGTGTATCTGTCTGACGTATCATGGCTCCTAAAATTGACTGATTTGAACGCGGTTATTTTGTCTGAAAGCTGGCGTGTCCGGGTTGGTTTTTAGCTACGTTTAAACAAAATCGGTTCAGCCAGTTTTGTGATATTGAACTTTGAAATGATAATGTCGGCGGCTTTTCAACTTTTCCAAGTTGTTAATACATTACGTAGCGCGATCTATAGTAAGATGTTGACGCAGGACCGGTCATTGTAGCACTCCTTGGGAGAAGCCTATGTACACGTTGTACAGCATAGTGGACGTATTTGGGCTGATATAATCATAATGATGTTTGTTTGTTTCGGTAAAATCTTGTCAATCACTAATTTTTAATAAAATGTTTTAACCAACTTAAATTAGTCAATTACGAATTAAAAAGCTGTTTTGCACAAAATTAGTTTTAAAAACTCCGTACGTAATGTTTGCTTCGTATGATAATAAACTTTTTCAATTACAATATAATTATAACTATCTAAAATATAATAGTATTTTAAGCCGAATTTTCTAACTCTAAGCCATGGTCAGTTGCCGAAGAAATTTATTTTGTGGAAATTCAGCGAAGTTTCTAAAAAGTATCAGTGAACCAATTATTCATCAATTCTATAAAATGATTATGTCATATTAAATGTTCTATTTAATGATCATAATCACATGACAATTGAAAGAAAGAAACATTTATTCGAGACAAAGCAGCGTTTTGTCACGAAATGGTTAGGTATATCTCAGCATAATGCTGGCATTACTGCCAGGGCTGATCTTCCGAAAGAACCATCGAGTGACTCCACGGTGGATAACAAAATCCAGCAATAATAAACAAAAACAAAGAAAATACTCACTGAATACATCAGTCACTTTTAAGGCCCCAGGAAAATACTCAAGCTTTCCCATAATTAAGCTTTAACTTAATTTTGCTATTGTAAAGCTATTTATATACAGAAAAATCAGAAAAGACGTTGTTTAACCAATTAAATTTGTAGCGGCACTAAGCTGTATCTCCCTAAAAATCTCATACTTACAGAGCGTTTTTTAAGTTTTATAAAAAAGTTGGTGATATTGCTATCGGTCAAACGCGTGCTACAGTTTAGCAAAAATAACGTGTAAACATCGTCAGAGTTTAAATAGTAGTAATAGAATAGTATAGGTAGATAAATATATTATTATTAATATTATTTATTATAGGCAAGCAATCTCTTTTCTAGACCGAAAACTATCTCACCATTATTTTCATTTTGTTTAACAGAGATAGCATTGTACCTAGCCTTCGACCTCTTACCCGGTGGGCCAAGCTCTTATTTACCGCCCACGCCATATAAAACAGTCTCAGTGAAAGCTTCAAGAATTCGTAATCCATCAATAAAAAGGTTTATGGAATGTTTACTCGTTTTAAGTTTTGTTGGCGCCACTTTAATTGTCTGAGGAATTCAACTGAATAAACAATAGTGAAAGAATAATTAAACATTAAAAAAACATTGGGGTAATAGGTACTCATAATTAATAAATATATAAATGCCGCCTTTTGACTTAATGAAGCCAGATGATCATACTTCCTCACATGTAATTTTACCATGTTGATTTTTTCCCCAAACAGATTTTGGTTCGTAATTTTATTATAATTTGTTTTATTTATTATTTATATGTCTCGTTATTGGAAGAAATCGCTAATGAGCGAGAAGACCGCCTGTTTTTTTTCTTTATTGATTGAAAGCGTGATAACTAAAAACATGCCTTAATTGACCCATTCTAATTGAATTGAATTGAATAAGGCCAATAGTAATTAACTATTTAAGTACATTGTAAGTAACTATGTTTTTAAATTAGCTAAAATAGAACTGCACCCCTGTAAAAATATATATTTAATTAGTTAAAGAGCGAATACAGCGGCAGATAAACCTTAGCGGCTTTGTCCGCTGTACAAATGTTTTCTTTTGTATTGTTTTTTATAGAAGGTAAATAAATGAACAAAAAAAATAAAATGTACGATTTATTTTAGTCATTGTCAACCCCTAACTAAATATTATCCCTACGTTATTGTTAATTCTGTAAACAAATGTACCTGTAGCTCTGTGAGCTGTAAAATTCGCAAGCCTTTCTTTATTCAATTCTTCTTTTCAATTTCGAAAATCTAGCCCGACAAAAAATATTATTGAACCTGCTCACAAAATTTGACGAGAATCGGTTGAGAAGTTCGACCTGTAGGGGAGAACAGCTGGGTAAACGGACATACGAAATCATTTTGGCCCAAGCTGAAACAGAGAACTTCCTTCGCTTCGTTTCCTCGTTCAATGGGGAATGGATGAACATTTTAGAAGTGCCTGATTTTTTTTTTGATGTTAGGAATAACCTTTCTTAACACCAGAAAAAAATTGCAGACTTTTCAGGTACGTCAATTATTTTTGAAAAATATAAACAGTTTCCTCACTTACGTTTTGGGTTTAGGACGGCGAATGAGACATTTTCCTTTATTCGTCTCATATCACAAAAAAATATCTTAAAATCCGTGGTAAACTGATACTGGCAATGATATTGACAGCTGCAGCAGCTATATTTGTCATTGCCAGGGTCAGATATTCAAAATATTTTTTGTAATATGAGACGAATCAAGGAAAGTTTCTCATTCGCCGTCCTAAACCCAAAACGTAAGTGAGGAAACTGTTTATATTTTTCAAAAATAATTGACGCACCTGAAAAGTCTGGAATTTTATTCTGGTGTTAAGGAAGGTTATTCCTATTACCAAAAAAAAATCAGGCACTTCTAAAATTTTCATCCATTCCCCATTATAGCGATTTTGATTGTATGGCGAGCAACGCTGTGGTGGTATATTAGGAGCAACATCGTTTTCAATTAGAGCTGGAACCATTGGAACGTGTGTTTAATCTATATTTCAGATTGGTTTAACTGGAAATCTCACTCTTGGGATCGAAGGCCAATCGCAGTTGTTCTGAACTTCGTATTTGGTATCTATTATAAATCGTAATTGATAGTTTACAAACGCAACCAAAAGAATTACTTTAAGATCATATCTACCGTTATCATCATTATATTCTTCTTCATCATCATCATCATCATTAATAGTATCTTTATCATCATCATTCATCAATCATCATATATGTCAAACGAAATCCACTGCTGCAAACAGACCTCCCCCTATGATTGCCACAATATTCGGTCCCTTGCCGCCGCTTCAGTGTGCGATGCCATCTCTAGTTGTCTTAAGGCGACCTCAGATGATGGCGTAAAGTCATAGCGTAATTGTGTAAGCATTATGCACCTAGTTTTACTAGTTCGGACTTCGGACTACAACTAGCGATACTACATAGAGGTTACACGATTACATACAGCTCTATAAATAGAGAATGTAACCGACAGTTTCACAATTTTTTGATTGAAAAACCATTCTGACAATCTTAAGCGAGAAAATAGTGATATTTAAAAGATTATGTCGTGATCTTATTTATATAATAAAAGCGATTAAATAAATAGAAGTGGTTGACAGACAAACCAGCGGAAAGATTCACAAACAGCCAAAGTATCGCACAAAGTATCGTGTTATTGTAGTTTGGCAGAAGTTTGTAATTAATTTAAGTTTTTTTAGAACCAATAAATAAATCACTGCTGGACATATGATTATTATCATTATCATTATCATTTACAAAAATTGATTCACCAAGGTATGAGGTCAGTTGGAGGTCGTTGTTGTTCTACTTCCGTAGGAATAACCCTACACGTGACCTCCGGGTGGTGGGCCATACGATAAACAAATAACTAAAACCAAATTTATGATACTTGTACAAGGGTCAAGCTGCCTCGTGGTAAGCCAGTCCTGTCTAGCTGTTTTAAATACGCGACATTAAGATCAGATGTTAGTCTATGAGTGATGATTGCAAGGATTAATAACATACAAGGATACAAGTCAAACATGTACCAAAATCAAAATGCATACTTTCTCATTAAAAATACATCCGAATTGAGAACCTCCTCCTTTTTTTTGAAGTCGGTTAAAAACTATTCCGACTCGAACTAAAGTCACAAAGAAACGCCGTTTCTTATATTTTTCAACGGACAAGCAAAACGAATATAAAGCGCACAGAAGTTAAATTAGCGAATCAGGTCTGAGAAACATTTTCTTCGGACTAACTTAAATTTCTTTCGAACGGGGCGAAAGAAAAAAACTCTTAATAGCTTGCAGTACTAACATCGGGGTGTTGGGAGTGAAGTAATTATGGCGCATTTAAATGTTCAAATTTTATGAATATTTTCTCGTACACTTTCTTGTTTTTAGTTTTCCGATGCTGGGAGTTAGTTTTTTTAACTGGCAGATCATTTATTTGTAAGATAAGACATGATAAATATTATTGCAACCGTTCTTTAACTTTGATGGTGGTATTTTACTCTAAGAGCCATCGTACATGGGTCAAGAGTATTTTTTGAGTGTTCAGTCTTTCCTCACATCCAAAGTTTTAAGATCGTTAAAGACCTTTGTTGCTTACGACTTGTATGACTCAGACATATTCCAGTGTCAAAACCTCTTGCGTGGTGATGTCGGAGGTTTTCCTCGGATTTTCTTTAGGCTACTACCCCATCATGCATTCCTATCGCTTTATCGGGTCCGGTCGTTAAAGTAACATTCAGTTAAGGACGATTTGATGTAACAGTCACCACTTGACAGTGCCTGTTATACTATTATTGTTCTCACTAACACAGCATATGCCCTATTTTAGCATTCCCAAGAGCCTACTAATGCCTCCCAGATTTCCCTACCTCTCGGTATACTGTCAATATAGCGCGGACGCGCCACTGTACCGTATCCACTATACCCGCTTCCCCGCATCCCGCGCCAATCAGGGCCTCATTTCAATGTAGGCAGCCAAAAATCTGTACCAACTAGAAGGAGTAGGAGTTGACACTAATAGCTGACTGATACCGCACCGAGCTCCCATCTACAAATGCCGAAATACCGTTTATTGACTTAGATGGTGCTGCACGTGAAACGTCTAGAGAGCATTTCAAAAACCAAATGGCATGCAAGGAAATTCAACTTGAATAGTTCAACGTGGCCCTGATGTGTCGATACTTAAAGAGCTCCGTATCAATACCCAGCTTTCAACGACACAGTCCCAGAGAATGATGACATTCTTTGGCCACGTGGCCCGCAGCTTGAAGATGTTGAAACTGGTTGGCTGCGTTAAATAAAGAGGAGTAGTGGCACACCCACACGATAGACTGATGCAATCCGCGATGCCAAGGGCATTAATATCCAAGGGACAATACAATTAGCCCTGCTGGTCACGACCCTGAGCCTTGAGGAACCGACGAGGAAGAGAGTTTTGTTAACCGTCTTCGAATGTTATCAATTCGACTGTTTTACTTTGTAACAAGTGGCCTAATGCATATTAATTGTATACACAAAAATACATGAAAACCTGACAAAAAGCAAAGACAATTACGTATATACGATACATTTGCATAATTGATTAATAAGGTTGCCACGCTTTTGTGTACCGACCAAATAAATCGCGCGTTTGTATAGGCTCGCCGCTGATATTGTTAAAAAGTGTCAGCAGTATCAATTAATTAAAATTTGTATGATTTAATATTGGTTAAACAAGTTTAATTAAGAGCTTATTATGATCACGTTTCAGAAGAAACATGACAATAATTTTATTAACTTTCGAATTGCAGTTATTGTGCAGATAATATTTTTAAGACGGTTACAATCGTAGAATATTCGTTACATACACAGTTGACTCGAATGCTATCGCATCTGCATCCGCGATCGTGTTAAAGGAAATATTTTTTTGTAATTTATACACAAGAGGTTCTCAAAAACGATGGTAGTAGCTATTCCCTGGTTGTCGCTCAAATTCCTGAAGTGACAGTGAGTGAATGATTCCTGACTTACCTGGTTTATCCAAATCACTGAGAAAGTCCTCCGTGTCGAAAGCCGTCGCCCCCGCAACGAAGACGAGCCAGGCCACTACCGGCGCGCGCGCCCGCGCACACATGGCACTCACATTCACTGCACTACACTGCACTGATACTGCACTGACACTGCACTAGAGTTTTACCTGAAACAAGAGAATGCTTGAATTAGTTTGACTTATGTACATAATATATCAATTGTGGTGTTTCGCATCCGGGGTAGACAGACCACAGCCGCTTTCTACATGTCACCTCACTGTTATTGGCAAGGCATTCATTCTCAAGCCTTAGAACCTCAAACGCCCCGGTTGTAGAATGAGCTCTCTGCCGAGATCTAGGACAACAGTGTGTGGTTCTTCAAAGAAGGAGCAAGCTGGAATTGCAAGCGTCCATATACAGGGTGTGTATGTACATCCTGTAGATACAACGGTTTTGCCCACATTGACCTTACATTATATAAAGGTCGTCTCTTGTTTTAGTTTAGATGACGAAAATTACTTAAAACCAACCATTACCGACATCTATTGTTTAATTGTTATCTTCAAGTAGGCTTGTAATACAATCACGCATAAACAGTAGCTACTCCAGTACACGTGCTAGACTAAATATGTGAAGCATAACAATATTGTCTTTCATATTTGTCAAATACAAATTTTATTATCAAACACAAAGTTCAAAGCCCAACGAAAACGAATGTACCTACTGATTCATTCGTAAGTAGGAACTACCGCCAATTTACCGGTTATCCCATGATTTACATGGTTTACGCGTGTTAAATATTTCGGAATTAAAAATAATTAATGACCATGTTTTTAACATTTTAACTGTTGGCGAATGTGGAAATTAAATCATTGATTGGATGTTTAGTTTCGTAATATTATATACGCACGCAAAGCAACATTTAGACGGCTCGCGGCTGTAGAAGATTGACGATATCTAGGTACCTACTGCATATTTTTACGCCGAACAAGTAATCATAAATTTTATACTTATAATAACGGTTAAACTCGCGTCTTAATTGGCTACTTTCAAAAAAAATATATTAAGTCCGTCAGTTAGATTAAAAAAAAATATTGGACACATATTTTTTATTTTGTCAATACAACAAAAAATGATGAAGATATAGCCCATTAAAGTTCTGCGTGACGTCACATTATGTTACACTTTTTATCATAATGTGAAGTCACGTGAAACTTTAATATAACTTACTATTTTTTTTGTTTTATTGACAGAATCGTTAGTATTTAACCCCCCGGATTCACAACACTTCAGGGGCTGCACCCCTGACTTACTCCGCATGATGATGTAATATAAAATAAGTAATAAGTGGTGAACGGTGTTGGCCACACATATTGTATTTATTTATAAGGCTAATAATTTAAGACTCCCTTGTAGTGGCTGTTTGTTTAACTAAATAAAAAAAATAAAAAATAAAAAAATACACGTGTCCAATAGTTTTTGACAATCTGACTCACGGACTAAATACATTTTATTTTTTTTACACAGGAAAATACCTACCTAATTGTTACTACGGGTGGCATGTTTCGAACCCTTCGGGGAGTTCTTCTTAAGAATAAATAAATAAATATTTGCGGACAATCTTACACAAATCGAAAAGATAAACATACTTATATAGATAAATACTTAAATACATAGAAAACATCCATGACTCACGAACAAATATTCGTGCTCATCACACAAATAAATGCCCTTACCGGGATTCGAACCCAGGACCTCTTGCTTCGTAGGTAGCATCACTACCAACTTGGCTAAAACGGTCGTCGAATAAGTGGTGTAGCGACCGTCATCACTCAACTCATCCTCATCACTGACGGACCTCAGAATGAGCTGAAGAACTTCCGAAGGGTTCGGAACACGCCGCCCGCAGTGTCGATAGTCGTGTATAAAAGTTTTTTTTCATCTTTATTCAAAGAGCTTTCGTGACTATGTCACTCAATGAATTCACATGAACCAATATAATATAGGTACATATTTTATCTTCCACTTAATCTAATCGCTGAGTTTCAAAGTTATTAGCATAATATAAACACGACTCACCTAAGTTTCAATTCGATAAATATAACTTGAAGTTGAAAATATTTGTTAAATAAATTCACAATTTAAGTTCGTTACCATCATTGCATGAAATACAGCGAAAGAACCTAACTATGAAAACTGTTCAAAGCAGTGCATTATAGTTTCAAACTCCGTACAATCGAACTGTTCCAATAAAAACATACATTTAAAGAACAAAGTTTTGAAAGAACGCTCGCAGCTCGGAAAACCGTTTGTAAAAAAACGTTGGCCATGGAAGCTTTCGAAGTTCAGAACAACGGTATTCAACAGTTATTATACTTTGTTAAAAAAGATTTTGAATTGATTTTTCATGTCCATGTTTGCTTCTGATGCTGAGGTTTCAATTAATGTTTTATTTTGGAGTTTGGTCACTTTTATATTAGACGGGGCGGAATCAGTATGCGGTATTGTTGTGCTTTACCGAGAACTTACTAATGTCGCTAGCATTACTTTGGATTTGAATAAATAAATACAGGGTGTGGCCTGTAATAGGAGCAAATAATCAAAGGGACGCTTCCTAAGAGCATTTGTATTAACCCCTTGTGTCCCACTCATTTTTTTTTTTTTATCTTAAGTTATGACCTCCAAGTAATGTATCTTGGCACCACGACATCATAGCACAGCAGTCAATGCGGATTTTGAGGTAACATCATGTAACGAGTCATAATAGTTTTTGCAATTTTGTTTTCAAAAGATATTTTTGTGATTTTTTGATTTTTATTTCATTTTTTTCAGTGTCTTTAAAATAAAAAGTTACTGATAGCACTGCAGAAGAGTAAAAAAATACAACTTAACTTAATTTGAAGTAAAAAAAATTCAAAAAAAAATGTTTTTTTCAAGTTTAACCATGTGGAAACAATTGTTCACAAGCTTAATAACATACCGTTTAATTTTTTGCTCATATTACAGGCCACACCCTGTATAAGGGCACGCATTTTACGCAAATCAAACTAGTCATATAGTGAGCTCAATAAGGCTTGTGTTATGGATACTAGACGACGATATATACCTATATGAATAGATATAAATTCTTAGGTATTTACCTAATTATGCATTTGCATAGAAATCATCCTATTCAGAAACAAAATACATTCATGCTAAGTCATCATTCATCAACTCATCATCACGGTGTAAGTTTGTCGATCTGGTTCTACCTACCTCCCGGTCAATCGCTCAAAGTTTCACTGGAAGAGATCCTTTATAGGAATAAGTTCACTTTTGTATATTGATCTTGTGTGATATTAAATGCTTTAATCTATTATAGTGTACAATGAAGTGCTAACAAACATACAACTATGTTTACAGTCGAGTTCTCTAATATCTTATACAGACAACAGATCTACACATGCGTCTTATGTCAGTAACAATAACCGTGTATAGGTATTTTTGCAAGGTCGTTGTATACATATAGGAGAACTTAACTGTACAATATTTGTCCTTACTGAGATTTGAACCCAGAACCGTACGCTTTGCAGGAAACACTACACACTCGGCTATACCCATCGTCATAGACAAGCAATATATGTGTATCGATCCTGATCTCAGAGCATAGAATACAAGAGAGAGGACAAGCCGCTGGCGGCCGCGTCGCAGTTGTTAGCTCAATGGGCATACTCTGCCATACTGTGCACGCGTGCTGATCGCAGATATTACGTTTCTTCCCAAAATGCCTGATATAATGCGCGTGTATTGTCCAATAAGAGCGTAAAGTATACAAGTGTGTGTGTTTTAAATGTGTGCCTGCTTTGTCTTGTCAATAACTTGGGCTTTGTGTGGGTGTACTTGCGACAGGCATACTCAATACAAATCGGCCGGCATGTCCGATCTCCTTATATTCATACATCTGTGATCCTGATGCTTGCCTTTAACAAGAAACGAGCTATCTAATGAACATCTTCAAAGGATCTGGAATATACAATATCTAATTTCCGTCCTATATTTAACCTTATCACGGAAATATGAAATATCTGAGAGGTTCTCAAAGAGCATTCCTCTAAGCATCACGTATTTGATTCCGTGTATCCATTGAATGTATTTATCGCTTTGAATATATGTGAATAATTGTGTGAGCTCTTGAAGTCAAGGCATGCTTAAATGACATTGGGGGACGGTAGGGCAAGCCCCATACAAATGTTGTGCGAGTTTTTCTTCATTTGTGTTTGCGCTATAAATATAAGTTTTAGTCAGTACACTTATTTTTTGTTAGCTATTCACTGGTGTTATTTTTTTATTTTTTTTATATACACCGTGGGCGTTAATAACCCGAAAGATTTTAACCACGCATTCCGGAGGTCATTAGGAGTAAAAAATGTTATATGAATCCAAACCAAATTCAGCAAAAAAAAAATTTTTTTTTTCTTTATTTTTTTCGGATTTTTTAAATAAAATTTGAATAAGTATCGCTTCCTGGATGGAAATCATCCCTTTTAATAAAATGGTAACAATTATTTCTCCAAAAAATAATGAATTTAGTGAGTGGTAGCTGTCACTTTGATGTATGTCAATAACGACTCGAAACTTGGCAACATCGGTAGCAATGTCTTCATCAAAAGAGCTAAAGCCTTGGTCAGACACACGGCGCGACGCAGCGCCGCGGTCGCGCCGCGTGATGCCGACGCGATGCCTGTTCAAACAGGGCGCGCGCGGATCGCGCCGGCCTCGCGCTCTCAACACGCCCTCATCACGCGCGCGAACGCGGCGCGACCGCGGCGCGATGCGGGCGTGATGCGCGGCGCGATGCGGACGTGATTCGCGCCCGGATACAGGATACCGGAAACATTACTTTTTTTTATTCCCTTCCCTAATCACAAAATGACTAATAATTATGCTACGCTCGCACTACGCACTGCGCGCTGCCTAACGTCCGACTGATGTGTGTGACCCAGCGCGGCGCAGCGTGCCGCCGCGTCCGCGCCGCGTAGCGCTGCGCCCGCGCCGCGTGAACGCAAGGGGCCGCGCGGCGCGGGGCGCGACAGAAGCGGGGCGCGATGCCGGCGGGACGCAGTCTGTTTGACGTCGCTAACCTGTTAACATGTGTCGCGTTCGCGCCGACCGCGGCGCTCCGTCGCGCCGTGTGTCTGACCAAGGCTTAATGCACTTTACTAATCACAATAAATAGTTTACATGAAAATGATAATATCTTCAAAACTAAGCAGGATTTGACTGGGGTTCAAATAACATTTTTTGCGCCTAATGACCTAAGGAATGCGTGGTTAAAATATTTCGGGTTATTAACGCCCACGGTGTATATATTATTTAAAAAACTAACAAAAATTTTAAGATCTTGGCATGCGTAAATCCAATATGAACAAGCAATAGAAACGAAAATTCTGTAGTGCCAAAACCGACGAAAAAAACTTACACAACGTTTGTATGGAGAATGCCTTGCTCTACCCGTCGCCTTATAGGAAGTTTTATACCGACTATCAAATCTCTCAGCTGCAATGATAATCAATGATGCCAAAAGGAGTCCAATAATCTCTATTCTGCAATGAATGAGGCACTACAACTACGACAACTTGGATAAACTCTTGCGACACCAGAAAAATCACAAGCACGCTGCAGACCCTTTATTGGTTTGAGGATTCGTTGTGTTGAATCCTCGAGACAAATGCAGGTTCCGGTTTACGTCATAATGGGGAACTTGCATGGGACTTCAATAGGGGTGTAGACTCAAAAGGTATGATTACTTCAAAAGAAAGAAGACAAAAATATATGCCTAATGAACGTAATCCCAATCGAATATCTCAAAAAATTACGAAGCTACAACCGATGTAATGTTGCTTGTTAGAGAGAGAAGACGCTCCGGGATCGTGACGTCACGATCGTCTAGCGTCATAGTAAATGACAATCGTTTCATATGAAGGTGCGTTTTGCGGAAAAGGGACAGAACATACCCCCTCTTAAAAGTTTGGACGCTTTTAACTTTGTGATTATTTAACCTCTTGCGTTGCTTTTTTCTCCATTTGACTAGATTTTTAATCCTTTTTCGAGAAAATGCAACATCATTGATTATTTTATTTAGTGTCTACACCGCTATTTCGAATAAATTGCACTCAATTGATGCGGATATATGTACGTAGAAATATCATACAGAAGAAAAAAAAGAAAAAAAACGATTGTATTAGTTTTATCTCACATTAAAATGACGAAAAAAAAAATGATTTTTTTTTTCGATAAAATAACAATAACAGTTACACAGAATATTGAATTAGAAATGATATTTTGTATGACAAGTACTTAAACGCAAATGTTGTGGAGATAATTGTAAATTAATGACTTACTCCATAGTAAACGCGCCAGAATATATGTTGTGACGTCATATCATTAAGCCCGTTTAATATAGAGCGTTTTCGGGGGGTGCCGGCGCGTGCAGATTTCAATTGCATATAACATCAGATAAATAAATCATAAGAAAGTTTTAGTGCTGCAGTTGTGTTAATGCTGGATAATACTTTTGATTTTCGTAATAAAATAAAAAGATGCAAGTTCCCTATTTGTCAAACAAATTGACATTACTATTTGAATTACACAAGTTTGTTACGGAACACTGAAACGTTGTTAACATTTGTGTCCCATAGAAAACAGAGAGTGTAAACTCAATCGCATTCGAAATCGTTACTAATTACCGAGGTTTTGAAACCACCCATCCTAACTATGTTTAATTTGCAAGCATTGAACATCTTTTTATCGCTTTGGGCGTTTTCGACCTCATCGAGCCCGCCATGTCAAAGATAAAGGTTTATATTATTACTGGTATAGAGGGAGATCTTTTGTTCGGAAACAAAAGCGCTGGAAATATTGAACTTGGCAACTAAGTGAATTCGGAGATTTAGATAAATAAGATGGTTTTAGTCAGCTTGGTAAAACTGTAGTACTTACTCGTAAACGACAAATTGAATACTCCAGGAAAAATACGGTTTTGAAAATATATTATAATGGCGTCTTTTTTGTTTATGCATATTCTAAGATGCTCTATTCAAGAATCTAACAAACTTTCCACCCGGAAGTTATTACTTTTTAGGGTTCCGTACTCAAAGAGTAAAACGGGACCCTATTACTAAGACTTCGCTGTCCGTCCGTCCGTCCGTCTGACTGTCACCAGGCTGTATCTCAAGAACCGTGATAGCTAGAGAGTTGAAATTTTCACAGATTATGTATTTCTGTTGCCGCTATGTAACAACAAATACTAAAAACAAAATAAAATACTTTTTTAATGGGGGCTCCCAAACAAAAATAATCACGTTTGTTGTATGGCTCCCATACAACAAACGTGATTATTTTTTTGCCGTTTTTATAGATAATGGTACGGAACTCTTCGTGCGCAAGTCCAACTCACACTTGGCCGGTTTTTTTTTATGATTTACCTATTAAGAGAGCTAATTAAGCACCTAATTTTTTTGATGTATCATATTTTCATGCAGAATTCGCCAGACAGTCTTAAAATTGTTTTTTTTTCATTTCCTGAATCTGTATTGACAAAAAATACTATATAACTATTGAACCTGCTCACAAAATTTCATGATAAATGCGACCTGTAGAGTAGAACAGCCGGTCAGACGCCAGACATACGAAAAAATCTTTGGCCAAGCTGAAACGTACGACTTAGTTCGCTTTGCTCACTCGATCAATTATGTTAAAAGTTTCGTTTTCGCAAATTTTACTAAATCTTCTCGTTGAAAACTTGATAATAAAAAAAACTTTCAAAAAAACAAAAGAAAGAAAGAAGACATTTTTTTCACTACACAAAAGACACACAGAGACAAAGGGATTAGACATACATTACAATTTAACACATATTGTGTGTGTCTTCGCGGCAGTGAATAGGTCGCTGTCTCAGCATTATGCCGAGGTGTCAGACAGACACCTACAGCGCTGATTTTCAGACAGCACCGTACGTGACCCACGGAACGCAACACAACATAAGACACATGTCATAATAAACACATAATTATTGTATGTCTCCTACAAATCAATTTAAATCCGGCAGTGGTATTATAAAGTTAATAAGGGTTAATGTAAGTAGTTCGGATAAAAATAACAACGGTAACGAGCGTATTATCCGCCAACAAACTGTCCCCAGTTTGGCGGGACATATTTTGTAAAACTAGCGTTTAAGTTTTTGTGAGATAAATGAATAAAAAATAATAATAAGCATATTCGCCAAACCGTCCAACTCGACATCTCAAGTTCTTCACTTAATAGTGGTATCTAAGTAAAAATACAGGACACGCCGCAGCGTGACAGACGGCACTGACAACGGTACCCGAATCAAGGCGGCGAGGAATACAAATCGCGGGGATAATCTTCGGTAGGGACGTGACATGCCGGATATTTGGGATATTTTCGCTAAACTCGGTGAAGATGTACAAAATAGATGTGTCAAAGAAAAGAGCGTAAAATGTACTAATTAAAATGCTGCACCTAATGAAGTCTTAAGACTTTTTTCTAATTGTGAAAAAGTAAGTAGTAGGAGGGTATAATAGTAAATTGCAGTGGCCTCACTGTAACATTATGCTGAGGCAAGCTCCTTTTTAACATCACACACACACACATCATAACTGTAACATTAATTTAAAATTTATATTTTTAAAAATTTAATTAGTAGTATAATTAAAGATTTTTTGAAAAATTCAATTGTACGACCCGGAGTTTGAACCTGCGCCCTCCAGATTTAAAGTATCGGCTAAAGTTGGGTAAATCGCAAGTATATGACCCCCATTCAATAACGGCCTCCTGATACTAAAAGTGAACTCTATTTACCCATAATAGAATTCATTTTTAACCGACTTCAAAAAAGGAGGAGGTTCTCAATTCGTCTGTATGTATTTTTTAACCGACTTCAAAAAAGGAGGAGGTTCTCAATTCGTCTGTATGTTTTTCTTATGTTTTTTTATGTGTGTATGTTACGCGATAACTCCGTAATTTATGAACCGATTTGAAAAATTCTTTCTTTATTTGAAATTATATACTACCAGATTGGTCCTGTTGTCACTAAAATCTAGTTCTGATCTGAATCTTAAAATTGTATAGGCAAACTTGGAGATATTTGGCTACTGATTTGAAGTCGGTTAAAACTTTGTTTTGAAAGTCAATTATAGTATACCTTCAGTTTTCATTACTGGCCGCACTTTTCCTCATACTAAAAATTAACTCTATTCACCTATAATATAATTCAATTTAGTATAACGTGGCCACTGGCCAGTTCTTGAATGGTGACCAGTTACTGGCGATTTACCTTATCTTGTTCAAATAAAACATAATTTACTTTGAAAACAAAGTTTTAACCGACGAAAAATCAATCATCCCCTATTTTCGTACTCTTAGGGTTGGTTTTTATTCCAAATTTATATGGGACCAACTTCGGGTTATACCCTTTCCAATAAAAAAAAGAATTATCAAAATCGAACTACTCTGTAAAAAGTTATGCGTGGTCATACATAAAAAAAAAAGATATACGCGTCGAATTGAGAACCTCCTCCGTTTTTTTCGTCGTTTGAAAAACAGCCAAACCTCCATCATGTCCCATCCCTACGTAAATATGAGATATCTTGTCGCACATTGGTTTTATGGTTACGTTCATTGTGGCAATTCCTACGGCCAATGACTGTTTTTAGTTTCATGAGAATTTTTTCAAGGGTGTTGTCGATGTCGAGCCTTGTTCGACAACTTATTGAGGAAATGTTTTCCTTTTACCGAAATTTCTCGAACGTGATCTGACAAATTGCGACACTTGTTAAACCGAGGAGACGGTCACTTTTTCAATCATCATAATCAGCCGAAAGACGTCCACTGCTGGACATAGGCCTCCCCCAAAGAGTGCCTAAATGACCGGTCCTGCGCTACCCGCATCCAGCGGACTCCCGCGACCTTTACCAGGTCATCAGTCCAACTTGTGGGGGGCCTACCCACGCCGCGCCTTTCGGTATGTGGTCGCCACTCGAGAACCTTTCCGCCCGAGCGGCCATCGGTTCTACGTGCAATGTGCCCCGCCCACTGCCACTTAAGTTTAGAGATTCGGACGGTAACTTTTTCAATACTATAAATATATGATATAGTCGAGAGATTATTTGAGTAAATAGTTTTATCAGTTGTATTTAAAATTTGCTGAAAATGTTTATTCCTTTTGTCAGGAGAAAGAGTTAAGCGGCAATTACATTTCGTCGTTCACCTAATGCGGTCGCCGAATTTATTTTAAACTACGTAGGCCAACAAATGTCATCTTTACACTAGTCTGTTCACCAATGTCAGTTTGTTGGCAGCTGTCGATCGCCGAATGAGGCCGACTAACGTGTTATTTACACTTTTGCGGTCGCCGCGCCGCATGCAGCATGCGGCGAACGACGAAGTCTAATTGCCGCTTTACCCAGCAGACGCCAAAACGTTGCTTGTATAGTTTTTTATTGCATGTGGAAATTTGAGCGAATTTTATAAGTTGAACTTGTAGAATGTAATAGCAACAGACCATTTTTTTTTTGCCAATGAAGCTAAAAGTCACCCAAAGGGCAATGAAGAGGGCTATGCTGGGAGTTTATCTGCGTGATAGCCTTATATCCGCAGCAGAACGAAAGTAACCGATATAGCCCTCCGAATCGCTAAAATTAAGTGGGGCACATTGCACGTAGGACCGATGGTCGTTGGGGCGGAAAGGTTCTCGAGTGGTGACCACATACCGGAAGACGCAGCGTGGGTAGACCCACAAGGTGGACTGATCACCTCGGGAGTCACAGGTGGCTCAGACCCATCACTTTGGCACTCTTTGGGGAAGGCCTATGTCCAGCAGTGGACATCTTTCTGAATATGAATGAGGCCTTCACGTATTGTAGTTGCATTATCCTATACTATTAAACGAGCAATATTTGTATATATATATATTTGCAATCACGTTCTCGGAAATGGCTGTAACGATTTCGATGAAATTTGTAATATAGGTGGTTACGGGGGCGAGAAATCGATCTAGATAGGTCTCATGTCCGGGAAAATTCGTTTTCTCCGTATTTTCTCCATTTTCATCCGAGCGGAGCTCGGTCGCCCAGGGACTTAAAATAAGTATCGAAACTAATAATAAAACTTTATCATGTATTCTAATAGGTAATTTATCGCGTATTTTTATAAGTAGGTATATTGCGTAATATACAACTTTTGAAAATTATTTCTTTCTTAATATTTAGATTCGACTACACGATTTCAATACTCCAATATCTTTAACTACCTTGAACAGAATTAGAAGATCCATCTATACCTTGTGGTCCGAAGCTAAATCGAAAGACGCAGTTTATTATATTCGTCCATTCATGCCATTATAGGCCAACCTGATTTACCGCTTTTTTCTATTTCCCCGACCTTAATAACAACAAGTTTCCTACTCGCAACTCCAAACAAAAGGACTGCTCCATTAGTTGTTTATAGCTCTTTGCACTCAAGATCATCCGTTGCATTACCTAGCCAGTGCTGAAACGTATCAACGATCTATGGCTTATAAGCGCACCTACCACCTTCCTCAATTGGTAGAGTTATAGCGACGATAACAAAGGCGGTTGAGATTCCTAAGTACTAAAGCTGTATAACTGCTATGTGATTCATCGTTTTGTTCGGTAGTTACTGTCATATCAGGGTTAAAATTGTGTGGTTGCCAATATTGGGGGGCTAGAAGAAGCACTTAAAACAGTCGTTACAGATGTTTGCCAAATTTCAAGGAGTTGAGTTGAAAACAATAATACATACCTATGTGTAAGACTAACAGTAGCGGAGTGCTCATACAAGCTCATTCCCACCGGCTTGCCTAGAATTTATATTTAAGCAAGCCTATACTTTAACTAAACTCTTTCACATTTTTTGTTTCGGGTTGCCCAGCGAAATTTTTCACAGAAATTACTTCTGAAGACTAGACAACACAAACATTCGAAGAAAATAGAAGCGTCACACTGAATCTTAATCACAGCTACAATATACTGTATAAAAAAACTCTCTTTAAGAGTATGTTCTTTACGAGTTCATTTTTAGTATGAGGTAAGCCAGTTATTGAACGGTGGCCAGTTATTGAACGGTAACCAGTTATTGGCGACTTACCCCAATTATTCTGTAACATTAAAAGTTAAATATATATATATATATTGTTCAGTCCTCGCCTAATTCTAGGAACTGAGTGCGCCTCACGATAAGTGGGTCTAATTCTTATGTCAATAATGGCTATCAAAAGTGTCAAAATTTTATACAAAACTTGGAGTTCACTTACCGGCTCCCATCGACGCGATATCGTGTCAAGTCTGTCTGGTATCCGTCAAAGGTCAGTCAAAATAAATCAAGTCTCTCAAGCTGCCTCCGGGGCCGTGTTGTTCCCCGAGCCGTGCAACAATGCGGGGCCCGTCCCAGGCGCCAAATCTTACCGGCACTATTATCACCAAATAATACTGTTTTCACCAAACGACTCGGGCCTTCAGGCCACTAACCGAGTCTCGAAACACTTTACCAAATATCCAAACAAAAACCTCGGACGATCGTGTCACAAAGCGAGGTTAACAAAGCACACGGTTCCCGAACCATTACATGTTGACAAGTGAAAATTTATGACAACTCAAGTGTCACTTTCAAAACCAAAGACTAAAAGGGCGTACTTACACACGAGAGGTATTTAAGGGGGCGGACAGACGCTCGGCCCGAACATATATATTATTATCATTTATGAAATCTTAACATGCTTTGTTTTTAGAGCATTTCAATTTGCCTAACATCGTCACTTTAAAATCATTGAACACCTCTTGTTTTTAGTAATGTGTTTCATAGTGTTCGCTTTTCAATCTTGTAAAGATTGTAATGTTATCGTTATTTGTTTTATTTTATTTTACTTTTGTGTAGGTATTCTGTTTCTAGTAAATTTTTTACTCACTACTATTTTAGGCTAGCTTAATTCCATTTATTTAAATTAAATTTTCAATGCTTACTTGTATATCCAACTTTGTGCTTAGATGTGTAATTCGAAGTGTACATAAATTAATGTAAGGATAATATCTATTTCAAAGATATACAATTTTTGTTGCAACATTTAAGAGTCCTTCCAAACATGCCTTTGCTTGTCCAATGTTCAAACAAAAAAGGGCCAGAATTGTAGGTAAGTGGTCATCCTTAATTTACGAACTAAAAACGACAAGGAAGAATGCATGAAACCCAATTTATTCAGCTGTACCTACAAAAACTCACCAAAATATGTTAATTTTGCTCTGCATTACAAAATCACATAAATATTCAGACTTCTTTACATATAACAACAGTCGAATTGGAAATGTTATGTTTCCTCCTCGTGCATTGCTTAGGAAAACGTTCGGTAGATTTATTTAGGAGAGAGGCCTTGACTTGAAAAATAATCTTTGTGCTTTTGTTGGGTGGGAATGTTCACATTGTTCTCTTCTTTTCACTTGAAAGCTTTAAAAAAGGAAAGGGTTTATATTGAGGAATGTCATTCAATTGAATTCAATATTTTATTTATGAAACATACATTTTACGTGTCTTTATCACTAATCATTATCATGATCCCGCATCAACAGGATCATTCTTGCTACAGGTCTGCTGCATTTGTTTTGAAATGGGAAGTTTAAATTATCACAATGGGTTAAAGTAATAGATATTGCAAAGTAATAGATATTTATGTTTAATATAACACTAAGTGAATGATAAAGAAGACAACAAAATAAGTAAATTATTAAATGTGAGTAATAGTAGTTTATGTGACTGTACATAATGCCTAATTATGTACAGTTACATACACTGCTTTATCTATCCACATATCATAAGCCTCCATGATGCATTCAGGAGCCGCATTAAGACCGGCATGGCGGCGTTGTTTTCTGGCAGCTGTCATAGTTTTTTTATTATTCAGAGACAAACTAGAGTCAGCTCTAACTATCATAACGTTCGATATCTTACTTACGTGCGACATTTGTCAAATTTGTATGCAACTTGACAATTAATTCGAACTAAACGTCATATCGACTGATATTAGAATAGAAGTCAAATCAAATTTCTTTGTTTTTCAGAGATGTTGGAAATTTAAATGAAATAATATTATCGAAATCGATGTTTTATTATTTAGCAATAATAACATTTTCACAGATAAGAAATTTGTTCTAAAAAAGCAGTCTGTTTTTATGGTGGTGTGGTATGAGCGGTTCTTGTCGCGAAGCCACTTCTGGTCACTCTCATGGCCGCGAATGAGAACCTATAGCACTTAAGCTAAGACCCGTATTAGCATATATGCAACTATAAACATACCCTTACAACTTGCGGAATCCTTTATATATCTGACATAGGGGCTGCCGCCTCGTGCGTGCCAGCTCCCTATGACGTGTGGGGACTTTCGTCCCCAAGAATGTCCTCCAACCTCCCCTTCTAGACATCCCTTACCACCATTGATACTGTCCCAATTCACACGCTATTGTTCCAGTTACCCGGGTGCACCCTTGACTGATGATGATATGGCCTGAAGCCGAGACTACCGAACTACCCTGTTGTTACACTTGTAACTAATCCTCTAACACTAAAGAACTCCACAACTAAGAACTGTGATGTGTTTCCTACAGGTCACGTACATGCGCGACCTGTAGGAAAACCTTATTCATCTACATGATATACCAATACGCCTCCCAAAGAGAATGAGACCTGTGGACGCACATAAATACATCGCATCATAAACAATCATCGTCCGATCTGTTAAAGCACATGAACACACGTGTAAATGATACCCAATCGTTACAATATCATAGGACGCATCGAAAGTGATTATGGAAAGAGCTCACCCTGGTTTTCCTCCAAATCAACCACTACAAACCGCACTTAACTGTTCGTTCCCAATATAGCCGTTCGGAACTCTGACAGCCCGCCTACCCGTCAACCTTGTTATAAAAATGATTCCTTGTAGGTGTTGCTACATAAGATAAATCGGCTGTTTGAGACATAATTATAAACACCAATGTAAATACTATCGTGAATCATGACCATTCACGACACTCCCGGCCCCCCAGAAAACTGGCGATCATATATCCAATAGAGATTATCATCTTTCACAGCTTTATTTAACTCTTCCTCAGATCTTTGAAATTACCGTTCTTTTCCCATTGCAAATATTGACAAGCTCTGAATCCTATCGATCGCCTTGATTGGGCCCAGTAATCCACATAGTTTCTGATAGCTGTAACGTCTGATAAGTTCATCTTGACGCACTTTTCTAAATCAGTTCCAAGCTCTTCGTGGGGCCCGAGTAGCCAACTGCGAGGTCCTCTATTCTTGAGATTTTGACCAACCAAGCTTCATCGTGTCTTGGCGTTCCATGTCGTAATAAACAATCAATCATAATATGTCCTATATATATCGTAAAACCATATTATAGATTTGCTAGTGTATGAAAATACTTCTATACATTGTGCATTGCTGATTCATGTATGTACATACTTTTAGGTTACCGCAATAGGATTTGCTTTGCCTTGCTAGATTGAAACGAATATCTGGCCAGATTTTATTATCATCTTTATACTTGTTTCCTTTTTCCATGGAATGGAATCCTCCCCCGCGGGCAAAATTGCTTACGTTATTAAACGAATGCACGAAGCATTACCACAACTAATGTTAATTTATCTGTTAATCTATTGATTTCCCTGATTCCTCCTCGACCTACTTTAAATATTTAAAAATTATTCTGCGCGGTTCAGTGTGATTTTTATTTTTTATTTATTTTTTTTATTTTTAAAGCGTTTTCTTGTCTATACAATACGAATACACTCCACTGATCACCTAAAAAAATAACATAGGATAGAACATGAAGCTTGAAAGTAGAGGCAAACAACGGGCTGCCCTATGGCTTGACGTTGTTTTTTCTTTTCTTTTCCTAAGACCTGGTTATTATTATTTATTATATAATACCGAAAATTAATTGAATTCTTAAATAAAATGTGATCCACCACAAACTAAGTTTGACGGTGGAGTGAGCACTCAGTCTCAATATAAATTAAATGAATTATGTCTCATACTTGATATAAAACCTCTTTTACTAAGACTATATTTAAAAAAAATACTTTTGTAAAATTGTTTTTGATTTATTTCATACGACGTATACCTCGATAACTGAAATAACGTTAATTCATTACCTCGTATAACTCGTACTTTATTGTTGATTCATTTTCGTCTTGTTTCATCATTCTTGGCTAAATGACCTCATGTTACTTCCAAAGTACACAAAACAAATATACAGTTTATTTTAATTTTTATAAATGTTTTTTTTTTGTTTTTTAATAAAATGTTGTGTTCTATTTTGATTGAAGGATTATGTATGCCTTTATGTACTGTTAATAGAAACGTGCTTAATTATTTCTGTTTACTAACTTTTTTATTATACATTTAATAATCGCACCTCTCTGTAACGAAAATAATCTCTTATCTCACCTGTATTAATGGAACCCTCTGTAAATGAGACAGATATTAATACACTTGGATATCTGAGACACTTTTTAAGTGGAATACTTCTTTAAGCGAGACACATCTGCCGGTCCCTTGAAGTCCCAGTTATGTCAAAGTTTAACTGTACACATTTGGCTATATCTGCACAGATCTTGCCTAGTTTTACGCGCAGTTGTATACGTTTTAATTCAACAATGAAAGTAGTATGCTACGGTGGTTTTCGACTCCAATGCTCCACTATCAGTGGTCAAGTCAAGCATTTACCGACCGTGAGAAATATTTTTCTCAGCCTCAAATCTGATCTTTAACAGCACATTTTATTCTGAGCGTAAATCCAAAATTGGCTGAGCATTGCCAAAATAACCTGTATTGTTGTGGCACTATTGAAATCGCTCAATTGTGCTCGAGTCTGAGGACCACCAAAAAGAATTCTGAACACCATGGAAACTGTTCTGATGACCGCTAAACCAAGACCTCTGAGCCCTGCGAAATCTGTTCTGAGGACTGCTTACCTAGGCCTCTGAGCCCAACGAAAACTGTTCTGAGGACCACTAAATCCAGACTTCTGAGCGTCGCGAAACTGTTCTGACGATCGTGAAGCTGTTTTGAGCACTGCCAAACCAGTATTTTGAGCACTCCTAAAGTGTAATAATGATATGTTGGCTTTGAAGGATACCAAAACTCATAATTTTTGGTTGAGTTTTAAATAAAGACTTATTTTCTGAGCTGAAAGCATGAAAATCATCATTTTCAACTATTGCTTGTATTCTTCCTATTATTTACGTCTTCCACGAGCCACCGAGAGCGCCATATAGTATGACGGGTGTCCTTCAACATGTGATTTTCCAATAAGATTTTTAGGCTTTGCGATATTGCGTATCTCAATCCTCGCACACGGACCATATGCGCCATTACATTAGTTCTTATGACCGTGCGACGTTTTATCATGCCTCCTCCCATAGTGTATCGGTTATTAATGATGTTAAACTTGTTCAAATATTCGCTACCCCTCAACCGCTTAAACTCTTTAGTAATCATGCACTGTGTCTGTCACATCAGTATAAATGACTAAATAAAATATATATGTGAATTATTTCCTGGACTACAGAGATACCAGTTTACGCTATAAAATTTATTTCTGCTATTAACTTTAGTGTCACTTGCAGCAGTTCATATTTCATTAGTTATCGATGGATAGTCTCTGTATGAATCTCAGTTTATATACATTGATGTGACGTGCTGCAGTCCAAAGTGTTTGCGACATCTAGCGCAACGTTCAGGTCTTTGTACTAGGTATATGGAAAATTAATTGTGAGCTTTGGATCAGATTGGTCCTTATAGTGCTTTTCCGAACCTTTCAGATTTAATTAACCTTGGTTTATCAATGTACGTAGAGATTCTTCTCTCTTCTCCTTATAAGTACTGTATTCATTCCGGAATTGGTCATATAGTGTGATGCCCACTCGCTAACACAGTAGGTTAATATTTTAAATTACATTGATTTATCGGTCACCATCAGTATAAGTGACTTCCGTTTAAATTTTATACTAATTGTATTAGTTTCGCTTTCCTTTCCTTCCCTTTTAACACCTATGTAAGGTCGGGTCTCTTAGTCAGTTTGCGACAGCGCGATCGATTATGAGTTGTATTTTCTTCGACCAGGTTCTTCACATTACATTTTTTCTAATATTGGACTACCACGTGGATTTTGGTATACCTCTTCCTCTGGAATGTTTGGGAAGGTGAAGTGCAATGTTATTGATATTATTATGGTATTTTCCTTCTTTTTGAGTGTGTCCGAACCATCGCAGTCTTTGATTGAAGCTACTTTAAAAACTTCCGTGAACGTTAAGTTATGTTATTAATGTCATTATCCTTGCCGTGCACACATGATATCTGTTCTGAGTTATCATCCAGGAGCCAAAAAAATTTCACTAGTTTTTCTGCAGTTCCTAAGATTGGAAGAACAGTCGTTGCTATAATCAATAATCAAATGCGATGATTTTGATGTCGGTTTTAAAGAAATCCATGATGCTGTTTAAATTAAGGTTGAGGATGGAAGCTTCATGCACCGGGACACCGATTTCAAACCCTTTACCTTTACCATCGGGTTTTAATACTTCTTCATTTTGTTCAATACTCTTTCATTTGATACTTTGTCTGTCCACAAGATTTTCAACATTCTCCTATATAGCCACATTTGAAATGCATTCAGTTTTTTAATTGTCAATTTATTTAAAGTCCAAGCCTCTGCACAATACACAAGGATTGACAATACATAGCATTTAACTAATCTCCATCTCAGTTTTAGATTTATATCCTTATGTGTGTATAGTTTTTGCATTTTCAATACTGTTTTTAATACTTAACCATGTAATTTTTGTTAAGGCTGATATACCAACACTGGTACCCTGGTACCTAGATATTGTCGCCTTAGTACTGCCTCGTGAGATATCACAAGCGATATGATTGAACGCCTTCTCAAAATCTATAAAACGAATGAATTATGTTTGAGTATCATTTAAAGAACATCTCTAGGAATGATGGAATAATGTTTCTTGATTTAATTCTAGCTCGTAGTTGTCCATAAAAGAATTATGTACCAACTCGTAAGGTACAACAAATGATACAATTCATCAATATTAACGCGTGAATTTGTTTGATCCTTGCATACAGTCGGCGTCAGCTTATCCTACGAGCAGGTATATTCATATCGAAAGGCAAGTTCGCCATATGATGCTTGTGTATGACGTGTAGTAACATGGGGACAGTCAGGTACTTAGTTACTTAAGTTCATGTTTAATGCCGTTGTTGATCGTGTTTTGTATTTTAGAAATGAAGTCCCAAACTTGAACTCCTTTCTGTTATTCATCGCGGTCTGCTGACATTCTTCTGATGAAGAAAGCGTGATGTTTCGTAAGTTTAGCTACTTGAGGTAACATTGAAAACTAGTGGTCAGTTCCAGCTCCAAGGCTATTTGTCTGCGGATGTCCAGGTTTGAGTCTTCTGAGCTATTGTCAGGATATTACTAAGTGTTTCTAACTATCAGGTGCCCGAATAGCCATGTTTTTAGACATACAAATTGCTTTGCAAGTGTCAGATGCAGAATCACCTAGGCTCTATGATTTGCCTCTCAGAGAGGCGTTAGACTCATCGGCCTCCACATCGTGTATTGACTGTGTGAACTGTGTCTGATAAACCTGATTGATAATGAACATTATACATTTACACTAATGCTTTTTAAAACTAAAACATGGCCCACTAAACATAACTACCAATAACACCATTGTGCCTCAGGTAAACGCATCCCGATTCCTTGAATACTAGCTCAATAGCGACAGCCATCTCGGTTTATCACGCCTATATTTGCTCCCAAATACGATATGGGATCGTACTATGGGCAAGTTGCTCCGAAGCAAATAGAGTATTCATTGCCCAAAAGAAATGCCTCAGAGCAATCTGGGGTCTGAGAAATGTAGACTCATGGACAAAAATGTTTGAAACTGCCAAATTAGTAAAGTCCAATATGTCACTATTCAAATTAAATGACAACTCTTACCGTAGAGCAGTTACGCATACGGCCTTGTCTATGCCAGCTCCAAGACTAGAAATTTACCGCAAAAACTGCTACTACATAGCTTGCTTAATTTATAACTCCATACCGAAAGAAATTACGGACATGTTTTACAATAGTTTCTGTAGGAAATTGAGCACCTGATTGACCGAAAATTGCTTTTATTCGGTCCAAGATTTCCTTAAAACAACAAATTGTAGGTATACTAAGTACGCACAGTAAATGTTAAGTAAAATTCGTTTTGATAGTAGGTACCTATTAATATAATACTATGACAATGGAATACACAACACAAGCCTTATTGAGCTTACCGTGGGCCCAGGTTGATTTGTGTAAGATTGTCCCGTAATATTTATTATTTATTATTATTTATTTATTATAATGACCATGATTCAAGCAAATAAACGATCTATCTATTGACTTCATGATCGATTCAGGGTCTCATCAGGTCATCATATATTGACTACTCGTATGTATGTGACAAGCTATCCGCCGCGTGCTACGCACTGTCTAGACTCGCACTTATATTGTCTCTCAGTAAATTGAATCTATTTGATTCTAATTTAAGGGGTAAATCTTCGCGCCGGTGTATGGCAAAGGTTCGCACGGCACTGCCTTTTTTACAAGAAACTTTAGGAACTTAAGTATAGTTTACTGACCCTTTGTGCTACACTATAAATGAGGTTCTTCAGAATGATCATTGTCCCCAGCACATTCCAAAAATTGTAAATTCTATATATTTAGACATGTAAATGAGATGTACAATTTTCAATAAATAATCTAAAATCTAACATTTAAGAGTCCAATTACGAAATATTTAAAACAATCATAATTACAAATCTTTGTTTAACCATAACACTTGATTATACTCAAGTCTGAAGTCTAAACGTATTCTATCCACGAGCCGAACCTTTCGGTTGCACCTACAAAACGTATTCGTGATTCGCGAGATTCACTTAACGAAGTCACGTGAGTTATCTGACTATTTACTTTCAAGTCACAAATGAATTTACTTATACAAGAATTCTGGACACTACTGTGTAAGTCATGGTTTATAGCTAAAGGATTAAAAGAAACTAAGCACCAAAGCTTTCATACCCATTTTACATCCTGATTCAGAGCATAGTATCGGAGTCAACAAAGCTAAGTGTTTACGATTTCTAGGTGTACATCTTGTTGTATTTACTAACTTGTTGTAGCTATGGTTACGCATGTAGGATATATTCATGATTAAATTGTAAGTAATGTATATTTATCGTTGTGTATGGAAAGCATTTAAATGATTAATACCTGATGATTATGGTCAATATTGCAATTAACAATATTGTCAACGTATCACGTAGGTATCCGATGAATCTTCATTGGTTTATATTTCAAGACTCCACTTGATTTATTGAGTGACAGATACGTGATGATGATATTTTTTTTTATAATAAATGAATTTTTCCCTGCCCTCTAACAATCGACTTGTACCTGAGGGCCACCAGCCACCTCCACACATTATTTTGGAGTAGGTATACTATTTGTGTATCATACTGACAACATTGTTCCATCCCCTGTTTCATCACAGCTGAGCATCACGCACGACCCAACACAGTATACTCACTATGCGACTCATAATATGTCTGAACTCACTTCTTTAACTCTTTAACCAGCATTATCTGATATATCACAACTGTCAATAAATAACACTTCCTTGGTTTTCTATGACAGACCGCAAAAATTGGCTATGTCAGTCACCTGAGGGCGCACCAGCGACGCTCTCCGCATTGATTAGCAGTCGCTGAGGCCGAATACGGCTAGGAGAAGATGATAATGACACAGTTAAAATTGCGAGTAACTTATTTTACGTTAAAAGTTAATCCTTCTCGGCATAACCTGGTAATGAAATCATAGCAACTATGCGTGATCGGAAGTCAGACCTAAAGTACACTAGTGGTCTTGAGATAAGTTGCTGGTAACCAAACAATAATGAAGTCAACATCAATTAGATCCATCGAATTGCTGTCAGATCTCTCATTGACAATAACCGCCGAAATAAAAGTGAATCAGCACAAAAGCCTACTGCCACATACTAATAATACAAAAAACAATTGAATTCCCAGGATGCTACCATTCTTTTGATCTCAATAATATGGTAGAATAGATATGAGCAACGTATACCGATTTCAGTAATTTATTCGTTATAAATGTACCTATAAACAAATACACTGATGAAATCAGAACGAAACTTGAGAATAACATCATACTGTCTAAAACTTCCTCCTCCTGACAACAAGAAAAATATAGGAAAACCACAGATTGCTCCCAAAGGTTATTATTTGTGTCTGCAGCTTATAGTCTCCTAAGTTCGTACACCCTTGAACCTCTGACGTCTTGATTGCAATCAGAACAATGAATCCGATTCACCAGAAAACATTTACTTAGGTCATGATTTCAATAAAAAGTTACCATCAAATATAGTACCTACATACCTGAAAGAACAGGCTTTGCTCTTTGTTTTTTCCAAAGAAAGGGAGTTGATTCTTTTCACCTCCGTAAACCCGTGTAGTAAATAAATTGCATTGAAATCTGATGCGCTGTTTACGACAATCCATTGACAATCAAATAAATATACCAATGCTGCTCATTGAATAGTTTAGAATAATTATATTTTGTATATAATCCCATAATTTGTCATTGAGTCAGTAAAAAATACAAATGCTATACATATTTTTTGCATTTATAAGGTCCAAACCAGCCACGAATGTACTTTTACCTACTTTAGTATGATACCAATAAATATTTTTGATTTTGATTGAGAGCCGTACCCATTACCCTATTTATCGTAAGATGACATTAAAATGTACTACTTATGGAAGGTTAATTCCTTATGATGTCTAAAAGGTCTTAAATGTTTGCACCACACTAAACATTGATGAATGGTATGGTTCTGTTATATAACTTGGTTTTAACTGTAACCTTTGCATAAGGAGCACCTCTGACATAATACAGTGATAGTTTGCTGTAAGTATGTTTTCTGAAAAGTTTTAGAAACTTTTAAACCGATTAAGGCTTGGCATCTCAAATTTTGGTAAAAATGACTTGTTTAGTAACCAGTTTATACCTTATAACGTAACAATTTTCGTGTTGAAAAATAGATATCATAATCTGCAAGATATAAGAAGTGACATTGTTTTCGTAGAAATCCATTTTAACGTAAGAAAGTGGAGAAAAATAAATCTAAAGTCAACCCTATTTTTTCACTTGTAACCAGTCTACTGCTCCATTTTTTATCAGAAAGAGATGAAATTTTATAATCTGCTTCATAAAGTAATGAACTATAACTTAATTTTCTTACTTTCTTAAATTTCGTCTCGTTTCTAAAATATTCCGAAAAACATGATATCCGCGCTTTCGACCACGCACTTCCATCTCGCTCACGCTCACGCTCAGTGAGAGGGAGAGAAGACCATGAATGTGCAGGGCCTTAAGACAGGATTTTAATAATGTTAATCTCTTTCTCGTGGATGGTTTTAAAAATCTTTAGATTAACTTTATGAACAGTTATCTGTTTTTGAGTCAATCGTGCACATGCTACATTTAATATTGGTTTAGCAGGAAGTTGGGGCAAATAAAGTGTTAAACAGATGAAGACTGGCTTAGATCCCAGCATGCTCCACCATGTCGCGAAGCCACTTCTGGTCACTCTCATGGCCGCGAATGAGAACCTATAGCACTTAAGCTAAGACCCGTATTAGCATATATGCAACTATAAACATACCCTTACAACTTGCGGAATCCTTTATATATCTGACATAGGGGCTGCCGCCTCGTGCGTGCCAGCTCCCTATGACGTGTGGGGACTTTCGTCCCCAAGAATGTCCTCCAACCTCCCCTTCTAGACATCCCTTACCACCATTGATACTGTCCCAATTCACACGCTATTGTTCCAGTTACCCGGGTGCACCCTTGACTGATGATGATATGGCCTGAAGCCGAGACTACCGAACTACCCTGTTGTTACACTTGTAACTAATCCTCTAACACTAAAGAACTCCACAACTAAGAACTGTGATGTGTTTCCTACAGGTCACGTACATGCGCGACCTGTAGGAAAACCTTATTCATCTACATGATATACCAATACGCCTCCCAAAGAGAATGAGACCTGTGGACGCACATAAATACATCGCATCATAAACAATCATCGTCCGATCTGTTAAAGCACATGAACACACGTGTAAATGATACCCAATCGTTACAATATCATAGGACGCATCGAAAGTGATTATGGAAAGAGCTCACCCTGGTTTTCCTCCAAATCAACCACTACAAACCGCACTTAACTGTTCGTTCCCAATATAGCCGTTCGGAACTCTGACAGCCCGCCTACCCGTCAACCTTGTTATAAAAATGATTCCTTGTAGGTGTTGCTACATAAGATAAATCGGCTGTTTGAGACATAATTATAAACACCAATGTAAATACTATCGTGAATCATGACCATTCACGACAGTTCTTGAACGCATCATGGAGGGTTTATAATATTTGGATAGATAAACAATAATAGTACCTACAAACCGATTATAATGTACTCTTTGATGATATTAATAAAGGAAAATAAGTTTGGGGTAAATTTAATATTGATGATTATAATGATGACTATAATCAATACCAAGTTAAAGTTAAAATGCGTTTTGGAAGCTGACAACGACGTGCTGACGAAAATGACTTTTTGTATGTTGTCGTGTATTTCTATTTATCTTAGTGCAAAAGGCTATAAAATTAAATCATTATAGTTTCTTCATCCCCCCAAACGATTATAACTTCACTGTCTCGGGACCACAAAAACCAACATTATCCCTGTTCGAGTGAAATAATAGTACATTATGATACAAGTGTGCTAAGTTGGTCATTACACTCGAGTCGGTTTTTAAGCCTGAGCCGAAGGCGAAGGCTTAATGGAGACGAGAAGTGTAATGACCAATGCTCACGTGTTTCATACGACGTTTTTCAACACATTTGCGAGGAAAAAAAAAAATAAATAAAAAATGAAAATGTTAAAAGATATGTAATGAAAAGGCACTAGTGCGATAATGTAATGTAAAAGTCACGGCATGGGTAATAATCGGTAATATTCTGCATTATTTTGCTAATATTTAAAAAGATATGTAATGAAAAGGCACTAGTGCGATAATGTAATGTAAAAGGCACGGCATGGGTAATATTCTGCATTATCAGTGTAAATACGCTGTAATAAGACCTACTTTACGAGCAGGTGTGTTGAAAAAATACTTAAGCATCTACCCTAAAGGCATCCGTCGATTTATTGGCTGTACTAGCGAAAATTTTGGGGTAAAAAACGACAACGGATGTGTGAAGGAGATCTCGGGATGCGTGCTAAGGGATATCGCGAGGGGCGTGCGTTTATTTGAGTTTTCTATAAAATGTTGGGGCTATTTCACGCAGATAAAGGAATGAAGGAAGATCGCAGCCATAATAGCACAACTGCTTTGTAGTGTTGCTATATTATTGGATTATATAAAGCATGTGCTGTTGTCTTCCTGGTGGTGAGTAGCTCCCTAGGTTGCGCTCTGTTGTGAGTGAGGCAACTGCATGTCTCTATCTGCCAACACAGCGAATCCTCAAGTGAATAAAGGGTCGGCAACGCGCTAGTGATTCTTCTGGAGTCAAAAGTGTCCATAGGCTACGGTACGTGCTTAACATCAGGCAGGCCGTAAGCTTATTTGCCACCGTCGTTGTAAAAAAAAAAATGATGTTTAGATTTTTGTTTGCGGAAAGTTTGACCACATTTAAGATTTAGGCTGTTTAATTATACAAGGTAAAGTAATATGTGTGTTAGTTTTTATATTTAATTGTTTTTGCGTAAGTTTAATATTATAATTTGCATTTATTATAATTTAAACGGTTTTTTTTTTGACTAGTGGTATTTTTTACTTAGAGCTGTAATTTGTTTGTCTAATGCCTCCTTAAGCTCTAAGCTTTTTTGGTAAGACCTGCGGTTTGCTGGTTGAGAATACCGTAAGGCATTAAAGCCGTCTGTAGGACTGTTTGTGGTGTGTAATAAAGTTTAAGCAAATAAATAAACACCCCAATTAACATTTTGGTGTCAGCTAAGGGTTTTATTATAACCTTAACCTTTATAAAAGAGTTGTCATTATCTCAGTTGGAACTAATAGCATTATAGAGGAGTTAAAAAAAAATAACTCCAAAAGTGTTACTAGAGCCTTATTGAACGCTATAAAGCAGGTTTAAGAATTATAAGAGTGTTACTCAACACAAGTACACTTAAGATGTGAAAGCTTTAACACCTTAACCTTTACAAAATTGCTCTTTAACTCTTATTGCTTTTCAGTTGTTGCCGTGGAGTATCTTATAAAGCTTTAGGCGTTATATCTACTGTAAGGTGCAGGCAGAGGCTTTATAAGAGAGTTGGTCAAGAATATAGTTATACAAGATACTAGAAGTGTTGAACAACTCATTTGTAAGTATTGAAACTTTTTCTAACGCTAATGGTGTTTGTTATAACACCGTTATGAAGGCAAAGCCTGCACAATATTCTTGACTAAAGGTGTTGTAACTCAATAAGCGTTATAGAAGATTTAGCTGACGCGTTAAGCTTTAGTGTAAGTTCGCCATTGTTTTGGTGAACTCTAACCTACAAATTGATTAGGTTATTCAATATTTGACAGCAAAATACTTCATTATTTATGTTACTCTTGTCATTTTATGGATGCCACTTAATTTAACATGCCACTGGCCAAGAAACAAGAATAGAAAATGATAAAAAATGTAGGTGTCTATTTTATTATTTATAAGTTTTATTAGAAATCTTTAATAAACCGTGGGCGCGTAAAAATTGAGCTGGAAAACATGGTATACATTTACCGTACAACAACAAGGGCAGGTTGTTTACACTTAATAACACAAACAAATCACTTTCAATTAGTAACTCCTGTCAAATACACTAAAACCTATCATCGCCATTTTGTCAGTAGACATATTTGCCACATAATTTTATAGTAAAAAGTAAAAATGCTCACTTGGAACTCGGTGAGAGCAAGAGTGTTATAACACTCTCAGCTAACACCTTAACCGGTACTACGGTGTTTGTAGAGGGTTGGTCAACACTTTGGGTGTCAGATAACACTGCTCTAAAGGCTTCCTAACACCTTTACCTGCAAGCTCGTGGGCCTGATTCGTGGTTATAAGGGTGTTAGAGTATGCTCTAACACCTTTTTTACAGGCAATGTAACACCTTAACACTTGGCTGGAACCGATATAAGAATGATATATATAAGGGTTATTTTAACGCTATTGTGCTAGTTGGGACAGAAGTAAACAACATGCATTTAACATAAGTGTTAATGTGGGTGTGTGTTTGTGTTAGTATAAGTGTTAATAAGCTAATGTGACTATACCATCAGGCAAGTCGTAGGTACCTACACTTTGCAGCCACCTTTGTGGTACAAAAAAGCTTGACGTGAATTCGGTTACTAGAACTGAATTGCTTGCGGTTCTTAGTTAAAGACCTACACATGAAGAGGAGAACAGGATATATGAAATATTTTTTGCCCAAGCTGAAATGACTTCGTTCGCTTCACTGGCTCGTCAATTATACATCAACATGTTCAAACAGCTTGACACGTATCAGCCCATATAGCCGTACTAAATACTTCTATCACGGATCACCTAACTGTTATTTTGGTTCTTAAGAACACACATTTAAAAGACATTTTACCTAAAATAACTGAGAAAGTCGACTACAAAAAAGCTTTTAATATCCTGCTAAATAAAAATATTGAATATCTGCTTTTTAGTCATGACCCCCACTTTATCACCCAGCATTTATTATATCAGCTCTCAACTTCTCTCGACGAAAGTAAAACAGTCTCAAATTTACCAAAAAAACTTCGTAACATTAAGCCATGGATAACACCGGGGATATTACGCTGCATCAGAAACAGAAATATGATGCAGAAAAACCTTCGCACTGATCCGCACAATGAGGTCCTGCGTGTCACATACAAGAGATATCGTAATTATTGCAATAAATTGACCAGAAAACTGAAACAAAAATACGATAGAGAATTACTAACTAAATCAAGCAAAGACCCTAAAGCTTTATGGACAGCCATTAAAAAAGTAACCCATTACAAATCTGTTAAAACTCAAAACACACAGCTTTTGAACTCAAAAACATCCCCATTGGAATCTGTAAACCACGTCAATAACTTCTTTTCGGTCATAGGGAAAAACCTGGCAGAGATTATTGGTAGTTCAGCTGCTCCACAGTACATAAACGGTCCCGATCCCTTACAAACTACACCGTCTTCATTCGTCCTTTTAGACACAGATCCACAAGAGGTTGACAGAGTTATTATGAGCCTAAAGTCTGGTAGTGCCCCTGGTTGCGATGGTATAACCACAGGATTCCTTAAGCTGGCTAGACCATTGGTTGTTCCTGTTATCACGCATTTGGTCAACCTTTGTTTTGAAAAGGGAGTCTTCCCTGGTCCACTAAAACAATCAATGGTAACGCCGGTTTATAAGGGAGGTGAGAGAGACAATGCCAACAACTATAGACCAATCTCCGTCTTACCTGCCATTTCTAAAATTATAGAAAAAATTCTAAATAATCGACTCAAATCATACCTCAACAAATTTGACATACTCTCGAGCTCGCAGTATGGATTTAGAAATGGCAGATCTACGGAAGATGCAGTGCTGGCAATTACGTCTGTGATCACTAAGCAAGTTGATGGTGGTAATAAGAGCTTGGCTGTGTTCCTGGACTTAAAAAAGGCCTTCGACACGGTCTCTCCCACCTTGCTAATAAAAAAACTTGAACATGTGGGGATCAGAGGAGTACCCCTTGATCTGTTTAAGGATTATCTGAGTGGCCGCAAACAAAAGGTGAAGGTGGGTAGTTATGTAAGTCAGGAGGAGGAGATCTCTTTCGGTGTCCCCCAGGGCAGTATACTCGGCCCCACCCTCTTTTTGATTTATATTAACGACCTGACCAACCTTAAAATCCACAATGGATTTATTTGTTCTTACGCTGACGATACAGCTGTAGTTTTCAACTCTGACACTTGGCAGAACGTCCATGACAATGCTGAGAAGGGCCTACAACTAATTTCATCCTGGCTCAGGTCGAACCTTCTCACACTTAACCTAGAGAAGACTAATTACATGTGCTTCACAAAATATAATAACACACAACCTACAACAAACTTGAAACTTAAAATGCATAGCTGTAATGAAAGTGACCTATCATCTTGCAGTTGTACACCGCTCAAAAAAGTGGAGACAATAAAATATCTTGGGGTTATTTTGGACCAACGGTTGTGTTGGAATCCGCACATTGTACACATCAACAGCCGTATCAGAAAATTAATCTGGATTTTTAAAACTCTCAGACACATTGCCAGCAAACCATTGTTAAATCAATTGTACAAGACTCTTGCGCAATCAGTGATGACATATTGCATTGTGGTTTGGGGTGGTGCCACAAAAACATCTTTTTTACAAGTAGAGAGAGGGCAAAGATGTCTTCTCAAGGTAATGTACAAACTGCCCTTCAGACACCCAACGACTGAATTGTACAGAGAAAGTAATGTTCTTACCATGCGAAAATTATATATATTACTTACCGTCCTAAAATTACACAAAACGCTTCATTTTAACCCATCGATATTAAAACGCAGGCTCCAACACATAGTAGCCCCTAAATGCTATACTAAGTCGGTCTTTGCAGATAGACAGTTTAAAGCAATATCATCGCATTTATATAATAAAATAAATAAAATACTTAACATTTACCCAATACATCAAGTGAATTGTAACAAAAAGATTACAGAGTGGCTACTTACGCTTACATATGATAACACCGAATCACTCCTTAAATATACATAGATTTTATAAGTTATAGACAATCCCTCTCATAAACACACACACACACACACACACACACACACACATACACACACACACACACACACACACACACACACACACACACACACACACACACCCACACACACACACACACTTTTTTTGTAGTATTTTTTTCACTGATGCAATGTAATTAAATTCTTAAACTAAATTTAATTCTGAAAACAACTATGTTATCAGTATAACTAGAAATGTAAAATTAATGTAAGATTTGTGTATTCAAATTATGCATAACTCCGGATGGGAGGGGCGGCTTCTCCTAACACAAGTATTGTCATACTTACCTGGAGGGGTCAGCCACGTACAATTGTAAAAACCAAATTTTTGATACCAAATAAATATTTTTGATTTTTTGATTTTTTTTGATTTTTTGACACAGATGGAAGTATTGAATGAATCCAAACAACTCATAAAAGACTACTCAGTAGTCTGCTCAGGCCGTCGACCTTCGCGAAGCACGTAATTTTAATATTGCTTTCCTTTTAGTATTAAATTTTCCCCACGAACGAAGACATTCGCGGACATTCGACTGGAAAAACTTATTCGTGAAAGAAATTTCCAAGTCGCTGCCAGAACAAGTTCTGTGGATGTGAAGTTTGAAATTAGGTATGAAAACAGTCTTTGTTAGAAAGTTTTTACTGTTTAGAAAACAAGTGCATGTAGAATATATATACAGATTTATTTACTAAAGTTGCGTCTTGATAGTTAAAGGTCCTGGAACATTGAGTGGATCCATTGTAATCCTATCTGTGGGTACTATTATAATGAGATAAAGTTTGCAAAAGACATTGGGTAAGTTTAGAGGGCATCTGATTAAACATAAATTATATAAAGTATAAAAAACTCTATTATCAGTTACTCTGAACCGAATTTATCAAAATTTAAACATCTGATACACATGAAAAAATTAAGAACTATTTCAGGTTGAATTGAAAATAGTTCAATTAATTAAACGTGTAACGTTTTACTAGAAACCGTAATACTTATTACAGAAAAAAGCTATTTAAATGAATGCTTAAAAATAATAATCTGGTGATCAGATAATAAGCTGTTTAGAAAAAATAAGGTACCGAGTGTGAGAAGGAATATTCAATCAAACTTTAGAAACACAACACACTCAACGTATAACAATGCTATTTTTGAATTTAAGTCACGGAGATGTAATTAAAAACTAACAAGCAAGGTGCATCCGAGCTGTACAAAAGCGAAATGTTATATTCCATGTTCACTATCACGTACGATGTTAAGAGCACTGCACGTGAAAATTAAGCATAGAATTACGAAAGTTCGTAGAAATAATGTAATATTTGCTGCAAAAAACAAGAACACAAAAGCAACTTCATTATCTCCTGCCATTAATTAGAGACGTGTTTTGCAACATTATTCTGAAACAAATATTGAACTACAAGTCTTAAACACTGAGTTTTGAACAGCAATATTATTCCAATACTGAAGTTGATTACTTATAATTTAATCCCCATGATAAATAATATTACAGAGCAAAGATAGGGTTTTGTAACTTTCGAACAAACGAAAGTGACAAAATGTACCTACTGCCCCTGAATTGTTTTACCTTTCGTGTGCCAGAGGGGTGATTGCATATTTTTTCGAACGTACGTTAAGACAACTTTACTGTTATTTTGCCATACAAAAAAATCATTTGGATCTGCCTGAAGCGTTACGCAATTGACCTGCTGCAGTAATAATGAATTTATATTTTTCGTATCCGCCACAGAGTTGACATTTCATAGCTAAGAAGTGCTTAAGCATGCGAAAGGTTTAAGGGTCACTTCATGGTCAAAAATATGGTTTGGCGTGACGTGGCTGGGGAATTAAATACAAAGAAGCAAAGGTGGAGCACTAAGCATTCTTCGGATATTTAGCCATTTTAAAACAGAGCGTTAGAAATTTTGGTGGCGAAATGATATTCCCAAGACATATTTCACGAATTCCACGAGTAAATTCAGGCTACATGTAAAGGGGCATTACACGAGCCGTCCCGTACAAACGCGTGTATATCTCTGTCTATAGAGTTATCTTTGCAATTTCAACTGGAATATTATAATACTGACCATAATTTGACACTATTGTCGCAGAAAAAGAAACTCAAAAGCTTACAAATTTTCTGAAAATTCGTGTTCGTACGGGACAACGGTGAACTTTTCTTTGGAATGCTCCTAAAGCAGGTATTACAATCAGTATTCAAGTTCATTATTCAAAATCATCCAATATCAATATATTATGTTTACTGTTGACACGATGTTCTTCCATTATGAACAAGCGGCAGTGACATGCTTACCACATTTTCACACGCGACATTAATATTACTCTTCAAACCTCGCATCTCTAAAATGTTGTTTTTTAAATAAATAACCTTATTTTAAACACCATAAGAGTACTTTTCCAAAGACGTAAGTATTTATATTATGATTGTAGGAATGTTAAGATGTTACTAATTTTATCAGACGCTTTCAATGCTGCTTTGGGTGCAACTTTGATCACATCTAATTTGAATAGTTGTAAATTTTCACGTCATGTCAATGACTGGTGTTGATTACTTTTCGTTTGATAACTTTAGTTATGATTATGAATAAGTTAACATTTGAGCCGAATACAGAATTACTCTATTTCAAACTTGTTTTCTGTGTAGTTTTCATTTAACCTAAATTTAGGTGACATCTTACCTTTTACAAGTATAATCTTTTTACCAACGTCGCCACCATTCTCTTTATATCGAGACTTACTTATGACTACTTACACTAATATTCGGGATGGATATAGGCTATATTTTATCACGCGGCTTTGTTTGTGTTCTTTGTAATACGCGGGCATAGCCGTGTAAGCAGCTAGTTTACAGACCCAGGACCTCTATATTGACTCCTCAATATTGATAATACCTCAGTATTGATAATACTTATAAATAAGGTTTCATTTGACGACCAAATTTCTTGAGCTTGAGAGAGCTCAAAGGGCACTTCTAAAAGTGATGTTTTTCAAACCGTGCAGATTTTCCACAAACAAACTTTATACACTCTGTGACTTATTATCTGTAAGAAAATTATATATATTTAGCCTTATCATAAAGACACACAAGACAACCACATATACACCGGAAACAACAAGTACACGTAGGAAAAGAACTAAAGTTATCCACACTCCCACAGTGAAATCTGCATTTGCAAGGAGACAACAAGCAGCACAATCTGCCAACCTGTATAATCTTATAAATAAGCACATAGATATGTATTCCTCCACCACGCATGAGTGTAAATCTAAGTTAACAGTATGGTTAAAAACCAAAAGCTATTTTGATATTGAAAATTTACTTCAGAGACCTGTATATTAAATGTGATACACACACACACACACGCACACACACACACACACACACACACACACACACACACACACACACACACACACACACACACACACACACACACACACACACACACGCGCACACACTTACCACATAGTATAATATAAAATGTTTACTTATTATATACATTATATTTTAAGTTATGCCTACACCTAAGTCACAACATGTGGAAGAGCGGTGATCTTCTTAGCACAAGTATATTATATACTTAAAAAGAGGCACCAGCACAGATACTTGTATACGTATTTATAAGTTACTGAAATAAATTATTTTGATTTTTTTTTTTGATTTGATTTTTGACCGCTTTAGCCGAGCTGGTAGTGACCCTGCCTACAAAGCAAGAGGTCCTGGGTTCGAATCCCGGTAAGGGCATTTATTTGTGTGATGAGCACGAATATTTGTTGAGTCATGGATGTTTTCTATGTATTTTAGTATTTATTTATCTATATAAGTATATTAATCTTCGTCTAGTACCCATAGTACAAGCTTTGCTTAGTTTGGGACTAGGTCGATTTGTGTAAGATTGTCCGCAAATATTTATTATTTCAGGCCCGGCCAATCATAAATGTAATGAATTATACTACATATCTTTATTTAGTTCCGAGTTTTGAGCATATGGTTTGACAGTAATTCTCAATCTTTTTTTAGGGTTCCGTACTCAAAGAGTCCGTCCCTCCGTCCGTCTGTCTGTCACCAGGCTGTATCTCAAGAACCGTGATACTAAAAACAAAATAAAATATTATTTTAAGGGGGGCTCCCATACAACAAACGTGATTTTTTTGCCGTTTTTATAGATGATGGTACGGAACCCTTCGTGCGCTAGTCCAACTCGCAATTGGCCGGTTTTTTTATTCTTAAAAATACAAGTTACACAGGTGAACATACAGACACAAAGCATTTTCTTCGATTCAATGATTATGTATTATTTTGAAGTCATGGATTTTACAAGAACACTCGTGAACCGATATGCAGAGATTCTGCTGGAGGTAAAATAATCTTAGATAGTGCCAATTTATAAGACCATTCGGTCACCCATCATCCTCCTAGCATTTTTCCCGGTAGTGCTCAAATGAGACCGGGGTTCGCTTTGGCACCCAAACCTAAGATTTGGTATAGGCACTAGTTTTAAAAAGTGACTGCCATCTGACCTTCCAACCCAGAAGAAAAACTAGACCTTATTGAGATTAGACCGGTTTCCTCTAGATGTTTTCCTTCAGCGAAAGCTTCGGTCTTTCGGAACCGTTCGATCACTAAGTATTCTTTTCGGCGTAAATGCTACAGCATTTTACCGAAATACCTCTACAAATTAAATGTGCGTGCATGAGCGTGGCCAGTCCGTAAGTTTAGTTCTAAATATAACTTTATTATGTTAATACATGTCCCAGTTTCTGATTAAGCACCGGTTGGCCGAGTGCTTGGCTATTCACTAATTGGCTTCACTCGCCTCACCACTCACCTCGTATATTTACACGTAACAACGAGTATGCGGAGGTCAGACTTAAGTTGGTTCACCGCAGGTGGATTACAGGTGTGAGATGTGAATACCAGCCCTGAGCGTACCACGGAAAGAGGTCAACATTATTTATCTGAGGGCGATAACAAGTTCAGCAAAGAATATATTGTCTTTGCGAAAAAGCGATATCGCTTTTTCAGAGTAATTTTACTTTGTCTGAAACTTATTTATTTTAACAACCCGTTGGTTTTACAAAGACTGCATGCGAAAAAATATTGTTTTTGTTAATCCGAAGCTCAATTGTATGTATCGGTGAAAAGTTAATGAAAACACAAGTGTAGTTTCGGTGATAAAATATCTCGAAAAAAAAACAAGTTGCGCTTTGCCCGCGTATTACAAATACGATAGGTGGAGTTGTTATTATTTATATCAGCGAAATAAATATGAAAGCCAGATAAATTTAAATCTATTAAACTATTCCTTGTAAACTTACAAAATAACAATATTTGCTTCTTTATAGCAATATTCTTGATTGATGAGTGGCTAACATAATTCTGCGAATTTGTCTTTCGATAACTAACAACATGAATTAAATATCATTGCCTTCATAAACGTTAATCAAAACTATTTTAGCCGAAATACGGATACAATTTTGAACGAGAAAGAAAATTTTGTTTGGATGGCTCCGTTACTAATATACCGCTGCTAACTCAAATAAGTCGTATCAAGTTTATAAAACCCGATTTACTGTAACTAAGTAAATTTACCTTCAAAATCAGCCAACTGTCCCTTTCTACAAAGTAAAAGTTAATTTACATTTCATAAACAAGCCGGTTCGGTCTGCTGTTTACCTAAAATTATAACCACGTAAAAGTCATGTTAAAGATAAATCAACATAAGACCCACTTATCAATAAAAGACAAGAATCTTACTTCTAAAGAACATTTATGATTTTCATAAGCAATATGAAGTATCTTCTTAAACATAAGTGGTCTAAATTCAGCCTTAAAACAAGGCAGCAGAATGTTAATTTGAGTTGGATTATTGAGGCCCTACTTTACCGGTTCGTTGGGTGATTAGTCAAATTCACTATCAGACAAAAATCGGAAACAAATAAGAATTTCCGTTCCGTTATTAGGGCCGGGAAAATTGGATCCCGTTTTGTTAGTAGGGTTCGGCCGGGAAATTGGTATTGAGATTTTTATTGAACACCTAAACCCTGTTATAAATATTTAATTTGTACATAAAATAAAGTAAAGTTTTGATGACAACTGTGTAAAATATTTGAGAAGTGAGTTTTAAAAGTTAGGTACTGGATATACTTAAATCAATAAAAGCATTCAAACCGATGCAACAAATTCATCGTTCTTCATCATGTCATGTGGACCATTACTTACTCTTAAGGTATGTGGTATGTGTTCCTGGTGGCGATTAAGGTCCAGAGCTTCCAAAGATGCACTTTGTTGATTGTGAGGAAAGTGTATTATCCCTCTTATCTTATCTTATCTTATCTACATAGGTGAGGGCCCTTTCGGATGCACTTCGACCCAGTGGGATCTTTTGTGCATTTGCCCTCTCCTTTATGCCTGCTCCCAGTATTTGTCCCTCACTTTCAACACAACGATATCCTCAAATCAATAGAGAGTTGGAAACGTACTTGTTATCCTTGTAGCAAGCAAACAAGTAGCAAGGCTTCATAGCCTGCACCTTAGAATAATAACGCATAGAAGGATAGTTTCATACGGCCGACGCGCCAAGCGTGAGGCATAAAATGGAGTCATGTAGTTGTGATCAACTCGTATTCACACGCGCCAATACGCACACAAACGCACCAATTGTGTTCCACCGATCGCCGTACTGGGCCATTTACGGCCGAGTTTAGGTGCCCTCACCGTTGCGCGTGAACTGCGTTTCTAGGCGTTATTATTCTAAGGCCTGCACTGACAACTTGCCACCAGACTACCATTTGCTTTTTAGCAACTGTTTAATGGACGAATTAGGACACTGACAGAAGAAGAATAAAAAAGAAAAACCTAAGTTTAAACCCAGCTCTTGCCATTTTCAACATGGGACTTTTAAGTGTAATGAGTTGAGGACATTTATTCAACGATGAACCAAGTCACACTAGAATTTTATTATTTATAAGTGAGTCAAATATAATTTCGATTGAAGAGGCTAAAAAGTGATACAGAACCCCATTACAGACTTTCCTTTTTTTTATCAGTATTTTCACGGCCTGATTAAAACGGATGATATCGCGAATTAATAAAAATTAAAGCCCTTTTCAATGTATTTGACTTTTTGTTGCAGCAAAGGTTTGAACTAAAATTTGTTAACTTGATATTTTTATATGTGTAAGTGGGCATTTTTTATTTTTCTTGTACCTTGATGTTTTTGGCGTGTCCAGTGCCTTTGACACCCTACAAATACGAAACACGTTGAAAAATTGTACTTGTAGCAATTTTAAAACGTCAATAATATATCTAAATCGTATAAAAACCCAAAAAACCTATCATTTAGCATTAAATTTACTACATTTTCTTGGTTTTTCTGGCTGCCGACCCTCGATTTTTGCCTGTCCACCTGCGGAAAGCCAACTTCAAGTATCGATTCGAAGTCTTATGACTTGTATATTGTGCCTGGAAATACTTGTTTCTTATAATGGAAAACATGAATTTTCCTAAATCAAATATATATTTATCTCGCTAAAGTATTTTTTCCATAATAAACTAAAATTAATCTTGTCCAGTGATTTTGGAAAAGTGGACATGTCCACATTCCGTTACGTTGTTTTGTGAGAACGAGGTATTTTTATTACCAAATTAGGTGCATCACATACCGTCACTTAACATCATTCGTTTTGTCTACAAAACGCGCGCGAACGGTGCGTCGAGTGGTGGACCCAAAAACTAGTGTCTTGGTTCCGTTACGAGATTACGAAGGTTCCTATAGTTATTCTGCTAATGCGACTTAATTATCTTAATCCGTCATTATCATTAACCATGATTTCAGTAAAATACTATTACATTGTTAAAAACAGTATATTAAACACGTGTTTTAATCTGCGAAATATTCGTTCCGTTACGTCCATTCCGTTACTATTTGTATGGTAAAGTAGCCTTCTTAAGTAAAGGAATGACGCCTATATAGAATGGTAGGTACACTGAAAAAATAATGCCCAAGTTAGTACCAATCTTTTTATACGTTTGAGTAATGGAAATACATTTTTGTAATACTATTAGGCTTGTTTATTTTTGTAATCCGTTTAAAATATTGGTTGTTTAAAATTGATATTCATTGCGAGTGTGATTCTGTGAATAAGATGGTAATGTAACTTCTTACGGACGACTGACCATATATGTACGGTCGCGATAAGGGATCAAAAAATAATTATAATACATAATTTTTATATAGACTGTAGATACAAACCTTTATATATATTATAACTGAAACAATATATATTTCAGACTGGGGTGAATATCCTTCTAAACAACTTCACGCGAATACAAAAACATTTAACCCAAGATAGCTCGCAGCGATGGTAATTTGTTGAACAGAACTTCCATTCAGCGCTCTCCAGCAACTCGCCCGAGGAAATCCTATATAAGTTTGACCTGCGAATACAAGAAATCGTCACACCACTGGGGGTCAATTTATAATGGTCATTTAACATTGGTTTTGAATCGCACAGCAGTCTACAATCAACATTTTCCAACTTACGAGCACATTAATATTTATGCTCGTACATAATTAGGCCTGCGAGTTTATGCCTGAAGAAAGAATTTAATTATTAGGAGATCACTTTCGAAATTCATACATTAAAGCCTCTCCTGCTTTGCATAATGTCTAAATGTTTGAAACCTTAATGTCTGCCCTCTTTTGAACTGAAGGAAATTGTTTCCATCTATTGTAGACTAAGCTCCCGTTGCACGAAACCCTACCTCACAAGGTGGCAGATCATAAATGTAATATAGTGATAGATAATACTTAGGAACACTGGATTTTAGTAAGTTGCCATAGCATATCCTGGAAGAACTTAAATTTTTTTTCATCATCGTATCGCTATTTTGATCGAAAATTACATCATAAGGTGGCAGATCGAAACGTTTACTCATCGAAAGAGACACATTTGGAGATAACAACCCGCATTGGTTGCCAGCCCAAAGCCTGGCAGGTTTCAAGGTCAACCTTGTTTTATGAGCCCCAAAAATGGGGTCAATCACCTCATCAGGTGGCACGATGAAACTGATGCAGATCGATTGCCCTAGACGTGCCATTCACGAATATACAGGGTTGCCTGCCTTCAGTTTGGCAGTTTTTCTGGTCAGCCACCTCGAACAATATATGTGAAAATCTTGGAATAACGAGAAATTCTTGTATTTATGCTACTCGTATGATTCAGGGTATAATTGAATAAAAATCAGGATATTAAATTAAAGTCGACGTACTAACAGACTTGCGTCTTACGGTGTTAAACTATAGTTACACAGCATAACAGTATTACTAAACAACTGTCAAACCTATAGAACAAGATTAACAATATAATTTTAATTAGCAGTACTACAACAACAACAATATTAACAGTAACACAGTTCTAATAATTAACAGTGGTGCGACACATAACTATCATAATTATCTACGTTAAACACGTTTGTTGCGTCGCCGTCGTAGGGTCGAAGCAGCCATAAGTATTAAATATTTCCCGCAGTGGAGGTGTTAACTAGTGGCGGAGATTAAGAATCTCTTTGTTTCAACTCAACAAGTCATTAAAATTTCAAAGAAACAACACGTTTCTCAGGGGATAAGGGGGGGATAGTTACATAACCCTTATTTACTCGTAAAATCATAGGATATAGGCTACATCGTAGACACATTACGCTTAATGGCCCATTTGTGTTTCAAACATCATAATTACGTTTCATTCTTCATACCAAAGAAGGTCATAAAACTCTCACAAAGCAGTCTAAGATAATCTTATATTGTTGAATATTGCCTCCCCCATTTTCTTCCACTCATCCTCTTATCCTATTATTCTATAGCCCCCATTTATCAGGAGTCGCGTCGAAAGGTCCCAAGTCAATGTTTTCAGAAAGTACTTTATTACTTAAGTATATGTTTTCTGTCTGGTAGTTGTTAAGCCGTACTTTTCCTTTGTAGTGTTTGGAGTGGTCACTAAATAGTACTTCGTGGGTCAATGATTTACTAAGCAGTTTCTTTGCGGACCTTGTTTATATAAGTACAATATACATGATATCTAAAACTAGCTCCGTCTGAGCAGTCTAAACTAATACTATCAAACTTTTAGGATTAAAGGAGCTTGACACTGTCATGTTCTTTTCAAGTACTATAACTATCTGTAAGTACTGATAATTCTATTTCCATCATTTCAAGTTCAGTAGTTTAAATGTTAGAAATTAACACATAAATAAACAGATAAGTTTTAGCATTAGATGACCAGGATCTTCAACTTCGGGTAAATAATTATCATAACTTGAAGATAATTACTAAATATCTTTTTTAGGATGTTCAATGTTCATTGTTTAGAACTGCTTCTTTTGTATTTCACATGTTTAGTATTTAGTTAAAGCTCATTCATAAAAACTAGTGTGTGTGTGTCTGGTTGAACAGACTTAAAAATGCTATATATTATAATTTATGGCTTTATTATTCATCGTTGAGAAATGCGACAGCCGGAAAGCCGGACAGCGGAACATCCGGACGTACGAAAATTTTTTGCCCAAGCTGAAACGGATAACTTCGTTTGCTACGCTCGGCGCTCGTTTTATTATAAACAATAGCGGAAATTATTTTACTAATTGCAACTACATAGATTGTCAAGATAAAATATGCCAACTTGCTAACCTCCTTTACAAAAACTGGTAAAACGAATAAAAAATATTTTTTTTCACTACAATGACCAGGAAAATGAAGCCTGATACAAAAGAGTTATGAAACATTAAGTAACAAAGGACTTACAAAGCGGCGAAAATGATAATGGCACAGCGTTATTGGTAAAGTAGCTGGAGTTTAGTTTCCAGGCTTGTTATTGAAGATAGAACACAGTCTTTTAAATAGCTTGTTCGTCGGTAAAGATAATAATCGAGTTAAACCCGTTCACTGCTAATCACGACACAGATACGTCAGAGAGCTACGTGTGCGATTTCCGCTACATATGGACAATAAGCTGAAACGGACTATGGCATGGTCAGCGAATGAGTTAAAGGATATGTTCGATTGGCATTGAAACATAAATGATTTCGATAAGATAAATTAAAACATTAAATAAATTTACATTATGAATTAACTTTTTGCTAATTTACACGAGTTTACATTATGATCATAATAATAATTTAAATTATAATGGCGTAGGGATGTGACGGCCCCATCGCCCACCAGATTTCTGGTGCAATCAGTCAACGTAAGGCAGCTTGTGGCGGGCTGTTAGGGAGTAGCGACCCTACATACCTGAGTGCTCCTGGAGGTGTCCTGTGGTCAGGCTGAGCCGATCGGGTGGTTGGTTGGACAGGCTGGCTGTCCAGAGTGGAGTCGCTCGAGGGTAGATAAGGACACCTAAGTGGAGAGTTGGCTATATGTTTAAAGTCCAGTGCCACCTCTCTACCCCCCCCCCAGCCTCTCTGACTGGAGTTGCCCTTAGGCCATTTTTTAATGTCGCTATTAATAGGGGGCAATCTAGCAGTTGGCGAGTCACCGTCTGCCAGAGATAAAAAATGAGACAGTTTATTAGGCAGGCGTCCAATGTTTCACCCAATAGCCCAGCCACTAGTCCATCATTTTGACCCAATAACCCGTTTTCTTTAGATTCCATCAACCAGCAATAGTCCCTATACACCTCAGCGGGTGCTGTCTCTGTGTGCGTCCCATGACACGGGCAGGGACAGCATCTGCTCGGTGTACTCCTTGCATTTCATTAAATTGTCAAAAGGGGCTCTACGTGTTGGCTCAGTTGGTACTTTGTAGGTACCTAGCCCCACTCACGCCTCCCAAAGGTCCGGGACACCATTGTCCCGTGAGCGGGAAAGACATTCAAATAATGAATACAATAATAATTGAATGAAGTGTCACAGGTAAATACAACATTATTATAAAAATGTATTACAAAATTATTAATGATAAAGTGAAAATAAAGAATATTGATATTGATATCGTCAAAAAACTACAACATAAGCAAATCATAAAACCATTTAAATTTAATGTTAATGTAAACTTTAGTGATGAAAACAGATATTTTTAAGAGGCTTACCACTTTATTTTAAGTAGCCAGATTTAAATTTGCCCAGTTGATGATATAGCTTTATATAGAGTTAGTTATATTGCTTTTCCTGAGATACATACAGAATGAATCCTAAGTCGTGAACAGAAATTCTAAATTCGGATGCACTTCAGTAGGTATGGCGATTTAGAATATCTGGGTCTACTAGCAATTAAATAACATTTAACATAATTATGAAGCATGAGAAGCATTTCCAGTCTCGCTAACATTTTCTTTTGGTCACCCTACTTAGCTTGTAGTGAGTGATTTGTCATTAATGTGTCAACTGCATAAAACACCTGTAGGGTGACCATGAGTTATGATGAAATAACATAGAAATATATTTTTCATCTTTGTAAGAATATGCTATCTTTTTGCCCTAATTATTACTCTAGACAGCAATCAGATAGGATAGTACTTGAAAAAAAAAACTGTTCACAATGCAGGATTCACCCTGTATACTTAGGCGTAAAATAATAATAATCCAATAAAAACGTCCATAATTTTTAGTCAGATCATCCAAATGATTTATTTCAACAAACCTAAGTGCTTGAAATCTAACTCATTTATGAAAACAAGTTTAAATTAATGGCGTAATCCTCTTTATTGCGAGAAAAAAAAAAACTAAGCGCGATAACAAAGAATAAAAATTTAAAAGGCTATAATTCACAGAAAGGGTGGAGGCGAAATTGTAAGAAAGCCTTTTCAGAGGCGCAGTAGACACAGAAAAACAGTGTGTAAAACATAAATAAAATTATAAAGGCTAAATGAACCCAAATTAAACTAGTTCCAAACGAGACTTCTGGTAATATTTCAACTACTAGCACATGATAGTCATTTTAAAATAAAACAACCCTTAATAACAAAAAAGACAGCTGAGACAAACAAATCACATACCTACATGTTTGCTACAACTATATGAACGAAACGAATATAATCTGTTATTAAATGAGTGCTATATTTACAGTTAGCTTTTCGGTGAAGGACAACATCGTGAGGAAACGGATTTATTCCCAATAAAGTCTAGTTTTTCCTCTGGGTTGGAAGGTTAGATGGCAATCGTTTTTGTTAAACTAGTGCCTATGCCAAATCTTGGAATTAGGTGTCAAAGCGGACCCCAAGATCCTTTAGGGGCACAACCGGGAATAACGCTAGGAGGATGATTATATGAGTGCCATCCAGTTACATCAATCTTTGATGTAACCATTCTAAGCATAGATAGTTTCAATCTGTCAACGACAGTTTGCACTTTACTAGGCTACAAACTATTAGATCATGCAATAAAGTAAATGCAAGAAGCTACCATCTCACACGTACGAAATACGCTACCTATCAACGTAAGCCGAATTCAATCAAAAACTTCATCAGCAATGCATTAACCCTCATTACCCCACTGATCCAATCCCCTACTGTGACTCCTGTAAACGAATGGCAAGTGAAAACATGGGGAGGCCGTATAAATCATGCTGTTTCAATTATGCCCCACTTACAGGCAACGGGAGCAAGCGAGAGCCTGTATCTGATAATACCGTAAATCATTCAAATGACGTTATTGTCTTGTAATCTTGGAAATTATTTACTGGATCCTCTTAACAATGTAAAGGGATGGAGTAAACAGCTGTTAGTTTGTTTGGGAATAATTGTTCGTGGTTGTTTTAGGTAATTGTTTCTTTTGTCTTTGGAATCTGATATCGTTAAAACAAAAAATAGGACCAGCAACTCTGCAGCGTAGCCGATCCCTTATTGATTTAAGGAGGGACCCGTTTTGTCAATTAGCGAAACACTGGGCTTTCTTTGAAGGTCTGGCTATCTTACTCACTACCAAAGCAAGTAATAGATATCACTTTGGTCTTCTGTAGGGCCAATGCTTCTCTGAATTTGAGCGACATAATATTCCTCTAACATTTCTAAGAAAATTGAGTGCACGCGACAATTCTTGAAATGCAAAATATATACCGATGCCAAAATACACTGTGAAAATGTCCTGCCAGTTTTCATAACCATTACATACATAGTCTTCCAAGCATTAAACACGACATTTTTCCGCTGCTGCTTCAAAAAAGTCCGAACTATGTAACCATTACATTTTTCATCAGGAACTAACGTCTTCATGAGTAACAAATGGCCCTGGAGACTGTATAAGCTCGGTTCAGAATTGTGCTTAACTAGACGTATCTAGGAGCCTGAAGAATGTTCCGTTTATGACGTCTACAAAGAGCTTGTATGAGACTCAGATAATTATTTGTTTGGTTTGTTTCTCGACCCATTTTTTTTATTGATGTTACACTATGGCTTAATTTAAAAGCTTGGATACTGTCGCCGACGAACGGTTGATCCTATTTGAGAGCTGTTTTTATAAATCGTAATTCAGTCCGTCGAGGTGACTCTTAGCTAATACGTTTGTTTTATCGGGGGAACTTTTTTTGTGTAAGTATGTACTTAAGTACTTATTTACCACCAATGTAATTATCAGATTCAGAAGCGATAGATCGCCAACAACTATTAAGAAGCAAGTACGTATTTTTTATTTTTTTTTTTCGTGTAGAAAACCTGCGAACCAGGTACCCAGCTCTCGGGGGAGGTCTGGGTTATGTGGTATTTCTACCCACTAAAAACTCCACGTTAACTGCCAACTGCGCTAAGTAATTCGGAGGACTCTAGGATCTCAGGTTGAACGCACTAGAGCCCTCCTCGCGCTTTGCCCCTGCTGGCTCGTTCTGGGCATCTTCGCCGCCTTTTACGACAGGCGGGGGAGACCGTAGACCTATTCTTGCCCGAGTCTACACGGGTTAAGCAAGTAAGTACCTAGTGTACCTTACCTTGCTAATCTCAGGATCTGTATTGTCAACAGATCCTTTAGTTGCCTAGGGCATTGTCATGTCGCTGCTGACTGAGTTATTCCACTGTGCAGCTAGACAGTCTTTGGACTTCACGCTATTACAAGTATTAGTTTTGGAACAGCCAATTTTGCATGCCTGCCGAGTCTTATTCTGATCCCTAAAACTGTTTTTACATAACATCACATTTTTACCTTATTCCAGTTCACTTGTTGCATTCATTATAAACAATGTCAAAAGACGTGGAAGTTTCTATCAAATTTAATTTCCTAATTACCTATCCACAACAGGATTGCTTTGATAGACCCTTCGGATATCGGTTGGTTTCTCCAGATTCCATTAAAAAATTTGAAGTGAGTTTGGTTGGAAAGTTTTTTAATCTCAATCGTTAGGAGTGGAGGTCGGACATAAGCAGGTTTACCTACGGGAATAAGAATTTGAAGGTTTATTTTTATCACAATTGGGTACATACGGGTAGTAAATACTGATGTGTCAGTGTTTTATGAAAAAAGAAACAAGGGAAATAAGGCCAAGGTCCCAAATGTTTCGGGTCAGTGTTCACCATTTTAGGACGTTTACTTTAGTATATGTAGGTAGCAAAAAAAAAGTTGCGTTCAATAGGTATAGAAAATAATTATAAAATATTAATGGATGTATTTATTTATCTATATTAGTATGTTTATCTTCGTCTATAAGTACCCATAGTACAAGCTTTGCTTAGTTTGGGACTAGGTCGATTTGTGTAAGATTGTTGTCCGCAAATATTTATTTATATATTTATTTATTATTTAATGAATTCGTACAACTTATCCTTCAAATTATTCCAGGAAGTGTTATTGGATAGAGAAGTAAATATAAACACTGCAAAAGTTATTGAACGGAAATACTGCAAAGTTCATTTCAAATACAGTTTTTCTGAAATTTATTAGTTTAATGTAATAAAGAATACGTTAAAAATGATGTAAAATTATAATATTAAACCGTCCAAGGAAAAATAAAACATTCCCAAGTTCATTAAAATGAGCATTTTGCCGAATAAATCCCAAATATTATGACGTACTCAATGATGGACCAGAAAAAGATCGTCAACAAAGCGAAGCAAAATGAAAGTATTGAGGAGATTAAACGGTTTATTACTGCATACACCAATCAATGAAGCTAAAAAGGTTGACTTTAGTAATCCAGGAAGAATTGCAGTTACATAAAAGCTCACAATAATCAAGAAAAACAAACCAATTTAAAACCTTGATTTGTTTATGTATTAAAAATCTTTGAACGACGGATGACTACTTAATTAAAATGCCAAATTTAATGAGACCGATAAAGCAACGGTTTTCTTTTAATTAATCCACACCTGCAGTTTTAGTCTTAATTTAAAGAATAAACCCATTTTTCCCCAATTCTAAGTACCACCTACTCTAAAACAGTGTTTTTTTCAAACTGTGGGTCGTTAGTGTATTTAAACCCCATAAAATCATAGTTTTAAAGAGTGACCCAGGACCATGGCAATGAGGAACAAAACAGTAGATTGGCCTCAAAGTGACAAACTTTAGTATTTGATATTAGTGAAAAAAAAAATAGTTAAGAACAGGACAGACTGTTCTGTTCTAAAACATTGGTCACGAAACATAATACTGAGGCATCCAATCAGATACACTCGTTCCTCGGACTAACAAGGGGAGAAAACGCTCGCAATATCATTGAAATTCGAGTGCCAGTAAAACCCCCACGGGCATAAATTCCGGACACTAATGCTGAGTCCAAAGAGTGTCTCGAGATCTCACATTTTACTTGTGAAATTATTTACTTCTTACTTGAATTGAAGGAGGGGATTAGTAGAATAGTTCACGGTGACTACGAGTCTACTTTTGAAGTTTTGAGCTTCTATTATATGAGTGACGAGTTTCCAGACTTTAGAATTTCTTTTTGAAGTGGGTGGCGAAATGAGAGTCTTACGTTGACGTTGAACCATTGAATAAGGTGATTTAAGTAAATTTTAGGTAGAACATTGGTCCTATAATTAATGTTTCTGTCATGAAAAGTAATTGCAGATTAGACATCTAATGAAAAATGTAAAAAGTACTGTTAATGGTTGCTCCTTAGGAATACATAAAATTATCATCTTTAAAAGAAAACATGATATTAAATGAATTACAGACATGAAAGTAGGACTCAATCTTGATCATTAATTTAATAATGTTAGTGAAGTTACAACATAAATAAGTCTGTTTTAAATTATTTCATCAAGAGTCTAGTCTACTCCATAAACTACAGAGCAATTTAGAAACTGGAGCATTTCTGGACAAAATGAGTTCTAACGAGTTCCCAAGAGTCTGTTATTGAGTCATTAAAGTTAAAATACCAAACCGTCGAAGCATGAACCCTTTTGTAGCCAGTTAAAAATGCGCAAACTCGACCGACTATCAAACCGTGAACGCCCTAACTTTTCGAACAATAAACATCATCCTTGAAAGCTTTGAAAGCATCTTTACAGGCAAAATTGGTACGCAGCGAGTTGTAAAATCGTATTTTATGTGTTACATAGCAAAGGTTATTAAATGAGAGTGGATCAGTGGAAAAAGGTTAGGCAACAATAAAAAAGGTAAGGCGAATCCAGCGGTTCTTTATAGTAAGGCTTTTGTTTTGACCCCCTTTGTTATAGGGTTTCGCTCTGGATGTTTTGAATGGGAACGATTTCTCAGTCGGGGTAGCAGCTAAAATTTATATTAATGCCCGGGCCGGATTTGCCGCACTTAGCCGAGAAAAGTGTCTTTACAGTCTTTAGTACACTTTTAGTGGAGAGAAATAAACGGTTCACTTTGTATATTAAGCTGAGTGTTTTAGTTGAACTAAATAAGGTTAAAGACAAGCAAAGGATAACACCGATACTATACCGATGACATCCCGGACATCAGCCTGTACGAGATTAGAATGGCTCTGAAACAGCTTAAGAACAGCAAGGCACCCGGTGAAGACGGAATTACAGCCGAACTCCTGAAGGCGGGTAGAAAACCGATCCTTACGGCCCTTCAGAAGTTGTTCGACACCGTCTTATTGGAAGGGAGAACGCCAAAGGCGTGGAACAGAGGTGAGGTGGTGGGCCAATCTCCGAGCGTTTGAACCGCTCAAGATTATTTCAGCAGAGGTAAAACATACCGCGGAAGCTTAAATCAAAAAAGACTCGGCACCGGTATTGGCTTACGTCTTCATCAAAAGTGGACTCTGATATTCGCCTCTTTTAATAGTATTTCCTGGAGGCGACAATGACGAAAAAAAAACGCCTTAAAAACGCTGAATATTCGCCCTGGTGCTGTTTTTCAAAAAGGGTGACAACACCCTGCTGAAGAACTACCGACCCATCTCACTTCTGAGCCATGTCTATAAGCTATTCTCAAGAGTAATTACGAATCGTCTCGCACGCAGGCTTGATGATTTCCAGCCTCCCGAACAAGCCGGTTTCCGAAGAGGCTTTAGTACCATAGACCACATCCACACGCTCCGGCAGGTTATACAGAAGACTAAGGAGTATAACCTGCCCCTCTGTTTAGCGTTCGTGGACTACGAGAAAGCCTTCGATTAGGTCGAAACCTGGGCTGTATTACAGTCTCTCCAGCGGTGCCAAGTAGACTGCCGCTATATCGATGTACTGAAGTGTTTGTACGAGAACGCTACTATGTCAGTCCGACTTCAGGACCAGAGCTCGAAGCCTATTCCGCTGCAGCGGAGTGTCAGACTAGGGGATGTTATTTCCCCAAAACTGTTCAGCGCTGCACTGGAAGACGTTTTCAAGACTCTGGACTGGAGAAGGTTAGGCATCAACATCAACGGCAAGTACATCACTCACCTTCGGTTTGCTGATGATATAGTTGTCTTGGCTGAGACCATGGAGGACTTGAGTACTATGCTCGATGACCTCCGTAAAGCTTCCGAGCGAGTTGGTCTAAGGATGAACATGTACATGTAGTACCAACTCCCATTTCAATCGGACACTTTACGCTCGAAGTTGTAGACGATTATGTAAACCTAGGACAGACTGTCCAGTTAGGTAGGTCCAACTTTAAGAAAGAGGTCAATCGTCGAATCCGACTCGGCTGGGCAGCATTCGGGAAGCTACGGCACATCTTTTCGTCCAATATTCCGCAGTGTCTCAAGACGAGAGTCTTTGACTAGTGTGTGTTGCCAGTGATGATATATGGCACGGAAACGTGGTCGCTTACTATGGGCCTCATAAGAAGGCTCAAAGTCACTCAAAGGGCAATGGAGAGGGCTATGCTGGGAGTTTCTCTGCGCGATCGCATCAGAAATGAGGCTATCCGCAGCAGAACCAAGGTAACAGATATAGCCCTCCGAATTGCTTAACTTAAGTGGCAGTGGGTGGGGCATATTGCACGTAGAACCGATGGTCGCTGGGGCGGAAAGGTTCTCGAGTGGCGACCACGTACAGGAAGGCGCGGCGTGGGTAGGCCCCCCGCAAGGTGGACTGATGACCTGGTAAAGGTCGCGGGAGTCCGCTGGATGCGGGTGGCGCAGGACCGGCCATTGTGGCACTCTTTGGGGGAGGCCGATGTCCAGCAGTAGACGTCTTTTGGCTGATTTGATGATGATGATGATGATGAAAGGATAACATCCAGGATTAGAAATGATCCTCTCTATATTCATTAATTTTTTCTTCTTCTTATTCAGCTTAGTATGCATAGGCCCCTCCAGGACTCCAATTTCCTCCGTCAGTAACCTATATAACATGAAAGATATTTAAAAAAAGAGTTTGATAAAAATAAAATGTAAGTAAAACAGAAAAAAAACACATATTTCACACAATTAATGTTAGTTATCCTACCCCGGGTCATCAGTCCTCCTTGTCGGGAGTCTACCCTCGCTGCGTCTTCCGGTACGCGGTCGCCACTCGAGAACCTTTCAGCCCCAGCGGCCATCGGTTCTACGTGCAATGTGCCCCGCCCACTGCCACTTAAGTTAAGCGATTCGGAGGGCTATATCGGACGTCTTTCGGCTGATACGCGTATGATGATGATGATGATGTTAGTTACGTCGTCCATTTTAGGTTTATGATAACAATGTGCTTTAATGATTAAGAATTAGGCTATAAAAAAATTGGACAGGCTTTTAATATTAATTGAAGTACTATTTTCCAGAGATAAATTACTCGTCAAACTAGATGTATCGGTGGTCTAGAGATCTAATAAACGTTGAAATAATAACGAAATATCTCAATAGACGATATTAAAAATGCTGTAGACCCACTTTCTAGACAAACAAATATTTGTAACATTTATTTCATTCCTCGGAGTACCTACTATTATAATATTTTTATTAGAAATGTAGAATCAAATAGGGAAAAAAATCTGGCGTCAACGTTATATCACAACGGATATAATATCCAACAGATAGCCTGTGACGACCTGACTCCAGTCGCCAACCGGCCTACGACGGGAGCATCTTTTTTTTTTTTTTTTTTTTTTTGACGGTGTGAAAATGCTTTACGCATACCCCCGGCCCAGTAGAAGGTTATTTGGGGGTTATGTGGGACTCTCTCCTCCCGCCGCCATTCGACTGATGGTGACTGGAGGAACATACCCACTAAAAACACACCGGCGTCACCCGCATTCCCGTTAAGGGGGCGCCATGGGATCGCGAGCATTTCACCACGACGCCCCCCGGCGGCCCTGGCTGACCAGGACACCCGCGCAAAAGAAAGGGGAGGGCCAGGACGCTTGACCCTCCCACTCCACAATGTAGAGCCGTGCAGTGTGGGTCCCCTACCCACTGGCTCTACTGGGGGAGGACGCGACCAGCGGCCGCAAACCGCGCGCGTCTTCTACCCTGCCGTCTGCGCCGGAGCGGGAGCGCGTCCGCACTGTCTTCGCGCCCCCTCTCCGCGGCCTCTTTCTGCGAGATGACTGTTTCGCAAAAGGAGGCCACCGCTTCCCACGATCTCTCGCTGCCCAGCATGGCCGCCACGACACTGTGCAGCGAGAGATCATCCACATTGAGGGCTGTTACCATAGCGCGGCGCTCCTCGGCCCACCTGCTGCACCACTCCAGAGTGTGCTGGGCCGAGTCATCCTCTGCGCCGCACTCATGGCAGGCAGGGCTTCCCTCTTTTCCAATTCTGTGCAGGTAATGACCGAAACAGCCATGTCCGGTCATCACCTGCGTCATTCGGAACCCCACCTTACCATGGGCCCTCTCTAGACAGGCGTCAAACGACCCGAGGAGCGCTTCTATGGTGCGAAGTCCATATCGCGACTCCTCTAGGTCTCTCTTCCACCTGTCCCTCAATCGCCGCTCCGTTTGCCTGCGAGCGGCCCTCACCTCTTCAGGAGCGGGAGATTCTCCCGAAGCCCTCCACCTTAGCCGGTCGCTGTGTGCCTCAGCTAGCATCTCCGCGTCCAGCTCCCACGGAGGAGTGCCTGCTAAGGCGCACGCTGCCGCACACGCCAACGTTACGTAGGCCCTGCAGATACGGTTGGCCACCACCCTTTGTGGCCTCCTAAGCAGGGCCTTATTTGCCGCATTTAGCCGGTCAACCCAAATCGGGGCCCCGTAAAGGGCCATGCTCCGGGCGACCCCGGCATACAGGCGACGGCACGCAACGGAGGGTCCCCCTACATTGGGCAGCAGCCGACCCAAAGCTGACGCCGTTGCCACTATTCGGGGAGCAAGCTGGCGGAAATGCTCCCCGAAATTCCACTTGCGGTCCAGAATGAGCCCCAGGTATTTTATATGAGGCTTAACCTGGACCGTCTCCCCGCTCACTCTAATTGTGCCCCTCCCCCCGAAGATTATTCCCTCTGTTTTTGGGAGGGACACCCTCAGGCCCAGCAACCGGATGCGGGTCACCATATGCTCCGCGGCAACCTCTGCCCGTCGCAGAGCCTCCCACATATCCGCATCCCGGACCGCCACCATCGTGTCATCCGCGTAGCAGATGACGGTCATCCGGGGGAGGAGGACACCTCTAATGGCCCAATCGTACCCCAGGTTCCATAGTAAGGGGCCTAGCACAGACCCCTGGGGCACGCCACAGGCCATGGGCCTCGACCTCCTTTGCCCTCCTCTTTCCTCGAAGAGCACTACCCGCTGCGAGAGGTAGTGCTCTATTATACGCCTCAAGTAGGGAGGCACATCATGATATTGGAGCGCCTCCACGACGGGAGCATCTACCCCAAGCGCCGACGGGCCGCGATGACGCACAGCACCGGCCACCGCCCCGCCGCCAGCCGGCACCCCGCCGCCGCACCGCCGCCCCGCGCACCTGTATAAAAGGGCCCGCACACAGAGCCGAGAGGCAGTCGCTTGCGCTCCGTATGGCGTGAACGCCTGCCCACCTAGTTAGTGCGAGTGAAGGCTCCCTGCGTTCGCACGCTAGGTTCCTAGCTTAGTAGGTTTCTTGGTGGCGGTGAAGGCTCCCCGCACTTCGTCCCAGAAACCTAACCCTAACCTTCCTATTCACCCTAGGTCTCAGCGGAGTGGTATTTTCCACCGCCCTACGCTCACCTAGAATCCCTCGTTCCTCGGGGAACTTCCGCTCCAACCTCCGTAGCCAGGATACTCCGAGGCCCCATCAGGGCCAGATAATAGAGCTCCGCGCCGTGGTCGCCTAAAACCCTCATATCCCGCCGTCTGTATGTACTAGAAACGCGATTAATAACTGTGTATGTAATCTAGGTAATTAAAGGGCTTAATATTGGTGTTTGTATTTACTTACCTATCCTTATTCTCCCCACGTCTGAGTTAGACAGGAAACCTCCACCCAAGGAGGATATGTGATAGGCGGCACCCCCGCCCATCATCACAAGCCAACACTAAGTAAAGACAAAAAAGTGTCTACATCCTTTGAAGGCTTCGAAAATAGGGAACATTACGCAAAACTCTTCGTAGGTGGCAACACGAGCAGCGTTGACATTGTTTCTCGTTCCCACTTGCGGTATTGTCTATGCAAGCATCCTTGTCACTCATTTGACAATCAATTGTGCATGTGTATGTGAATCCCTATATTCCTATACTGGTTTACTATTAGTGGTAGTGCTTCCTCTGGCGACAGAACATTGCAGTAAAGTTCCCTATTGTCGAGTTTTCGAATATTTTCAATGCATGAGAAATATTAAGGGTATTTTTAGTCATGTTGCGTATTGCGTGTTGTGAATGTTGCGTTGTTGGAATAAATATAGTAAAACCGAAAAATTCACTGTACTAATTGAATAAATACACTTTTGTAATAGAAATATTCATTTATTTCTTATAGCAAATGAAATAGTATTTTACGATGTAAAACAAGGAAAATGCAGCTACAAAGTAACACTTCAATAAATAACACGATTTTTTTAAATTCTAATATGTAGGTACTTATTCCGGACTGATGATCTGGTAAAGGTCGCAGGAGTCCGCTGGTTGCGGATGGCGCAGGAAAGTTCATTGTGGCACTCTTTGGGGGAGGCCTGTATCCAGCAGTGGACGTGTTTCAGCTGATATGATGATGATGACGTATTTATTCTTAAAAACACGCATAGTCCCGGGGAGAGCAACACGTTTTTGACACTAATGAATAAATATGACACAAGCTCGCTCAAATCAAACTATAGACAGATCTCTAAAGCTTGTGTTGTGGCTACTATAAACCACACAACATGTGTAAGTATTAGTAAAGTAAGATATACACAAATACATACAAAGAAAACATTCCAATCTGAGAAACAAATATCTATTCATGCTAATCACTATCCACTAGGTTAAACCGTCTCTTTAGACACAAGCAAAATCGCACAAACTAAATTAGTAATTATGTGTACCAACCTACTAACCAAATGCGTCTTAGTAAGAGCTAGTTAGGAAATAAGTGCATGCTTAGTTTGGTTCCATAGTTTGTTACTAACAAATTATGGAACCAGCTTTCTGAATAAGATGTTTGATTTTAATTTTATTAGTGTCCATTTGTCCTTAGTTTATAAGTTTTCTTATATATACAAACACTTGTTTCTGTATTGTTCTCCAATAAATCATCCTCTTAGCGTTTATTCCCGGTTGTGCCCTAATTCTTAAGGGCACAACCCCCAGGGTCCGCTTTGTCACCTTATTTCAAGATTTGGTGAAGACACTAGTTTTACGAGAGTGAATACCATAGACCTAATTGGAAATAGACCGATTTCCTCACGATGTCTTCTTTCACCTTGTTAAGATAATTAGGTATCACTCAAAATTTAATTTACTTACCGTCTTATCCCTAACAGTACACAACATTAAAATTTAATCAGCACGAAGGAACTTCGCAGAACTTCCCTTTATTGCCTTGGTCAATGGAGCGACCGAAAATAGCGAGCGTACTTTAAAGATATCCCAAATTCAGCCGCATACAAGGGGTTAAAATTTACTGAATTAAATTAGGGAATGCCTAAAGTTGATGTTTTGAATTAAGGGCTTTGTAGGGGTTTTGGGGTCCCACAAAAGACAAATGGTCAGCACTAACACTTTTTTTTTTTCTTAGCTTGTTTGGGTGTCCCACTGCTGGGCAAATGCCTCCCCCATTTTCCTCCACTCGGCCCTATTGCTGGCATGCTCTCGCCAACCCAAGCAGAACGCGTCCAAATCGTCCTGCCATCTCCTTTTTGGTCTGCCTCTGCTCCGGTGGCCGTCTTTCGGGGCCCATTATGTACTTATTGTGGCCCATCTTTCCGGGTGCATACAGCAGACATGTCCAGCCCAGTCCCACTTCAGTTTGGCGGTCTTGGCACCCACATCTACAATTTGAGTTTTGGACCGCAGTTCCGTGTTTCTGATTCGATCAGTTCTGCGAACACCTAGTATGCTGCGCTCCATCGCCCGCTGGCAAACCTTGAGTTTCGACTTCTGAGCCTCAGTCAATGACCAGGTTTGAGCACCGTAAGTTAGGACAGGCAGGATACACATGTCAACGAGTTTGCGCTTCAGACATAGAGGGAGGTTACCCTTTAATAGCGCCTTCAAAGACCAGAAGCTCTTCCAGGCGTTCTCAATACGTCTATTGATTTCTACGGACTGCCTGTTTTCGAAGGAAACTATCTGGCCAAGGTAAACGTATTCATCGACAAATTGTATATCCTGCCCATCTACCGTTACTTTACATTTTGCTCCGTTGGTCATCAACTGAGTTTTCGCTCTGTTCATTGTGAGTCCAACCTCGAGGCTTGCTGTGCTGAGATCTTGCAGCATTTGTTGTAGTTGGGGTGCCGTGTAGGAGAAAAGGACAATGTCGTCTTTTAAAATACATACAACTAACACTTTAAAATACATTTATTAAATAAACTAGGCTTTTACACGACAGGGAAAGCAATAAAAAATCTTTAAAATGGGATCGAATGCCAAACGTGCAGTCGGTCCGGCTCGCAATGAGATCTGATGATGGGTGGCGCGCGCCCCTTCGCCCCGTGCGCCCGCGCACCTCGCCGATTTGCAACGTTACACTGCTGGCTTATTTGAATTTGAATTTGTTATCAAGCTTCATATTATTAAGAGGGCGTTCATGTGCACACTAGCGCCACCGGTAAATAATTGTAATAATTTAAATTTAACGATAGATATTTAAAAAAAGAGGCCGCTATTCACTGTTTTTCGTATTAAAGTACTTTGTAAATACAACATAATAATATTTACGGTGCTGGATTCGTCAATCTGTGCGTTCAAAGTTAAAACGGCCGTTTTTCTTTTGAGTTCATAGATCGACGAATCCAGCAACATAAAAACTAGTTTGATGTATTCACAAGGGCCTTAAATACTAAATACAGTGTATAGCGGCCTCCTTTATTAAATATATAACGTTAAATTTAAATAATGACAATTATTTACCAGTGGCGCTTTTAACCCATTTAGAGACCGTCACTGACATGTTTGTGAGTTAGCCTCTGCGAGCGATTTCGGCTACAAGGAGGAAAATGCTGTTAGATTTTACGACGCACACGTAGCGTTGTTTCTCGAATGGATTTATAAATGCTCGTAGATTTTTGTACCATTCATAAACTACGTCACAAAATACATTATGTCCAAACGACTATTTTTTTTAATGTTTCCATACCAGCATTTTTATCATTACCCATCAAGCAATTTCGAAACAATTGAAACCTACCTCTATAAATTTTTAACAGTTACGCTTTGGCAGTTAAACTCGTGGAATAAAATTGTTATTTTCTCTATTAACACTTTCACTGCCAAGAATAGCTACGCACTATGCTCGTAGACGATCCCGTGGTTTTCCGCTAAATAGCGGAAAGCAGCTACGGCGTGGGCTCCTACGCACTAGGCGGTTTCCAGGCAGTGAAAGTGTTAAAGTCCATTTGGTTGCTCACTAAACGTACAGTGCCGTTTTTACCCAACTGCCGAAGGAGAGGAGGGTTATGTTTTTCGAGCGTTTGTATGTATGTAAGTAAGTATGTATGTTTGTATGTATGTATGTATGTATGTGTGTATTGTGTATGTCTTATTCTTTGACACGCCCTGTAGCCTACACCGTGTGACTGATGTCGACATATGAGGTGTCGTTGGATTCCTTATAATCGTGGGAGTGACATAGGCTATAATATTTGCAAAAAAGCAGTTGGGTTTTTTAAAAAATCTATTAATTTCACTTGTTGTATTGAAATCCTGGAAAAAAAAACTCTGAAACATACGACTTATTGCTGTGTTACCAGATGGTAACTAATTAAATATAGCTAATTTATAAACAGTAATTAAATGAGTCATACATTAAAATATCAGCTTTGAGTAATAAATAACCAAATATTTGTCATTTAAGGAGAAAATATTTAAAATAAATGTACGCCCATTAGCATCAGTACACACATTACTCGTTTGATGTTTTTAAATAGCTGAGTTTGATTAAGCCATTTTATTGATATTTGCCAATAACTCAAATATTAAATATGTTGTGAAATATGTTTTGAGGTTGGGACACGTTTATTTAAAGACACGTTTCATGGGTAATATAGATTTTAACGGTATTTGATAATAGTAAAAAAAAATTATAAATTATCAATTAAAAAAACTTACAGAATCACTCGAAAAGCATCAAGCATAAACTTCCTATTGCAATTTTTACGTACACTAAGCTCACATAATTAAAGCTGTTTTAACTACCATATAAAAACATTACACTCCTTTTCGTTGGGCAGTCGTGTAAAAAGAAGACGTCACTAGTCTGTAACTCTGTATTCCCCCACACTGTTATTGACGTTTCATAAAAAGTTGCTGATGAATATCGGTCGTATCATGCATAGGATTACTATAAATAGTATAAGCCTAGCTTTGTTAGCAAAAAAACACATAAACGAAACAAATATGGATCCCATGACGTAAATTTATGAAGGTATAGCTAAACAACAACATCAAAGTAATTTCAGACAGCAATATAAATAAAACTTACTAACATAAACAAGTTGTCTCTGACCCAAACAGTTGAACTCGAGTTAAGGATAACCACTAAACTTAACCCAGTCAATGAAGTTGTTAACAACTTCATTAACAGAACAATATACTGGGGAACACGGAGAAGCAAATAAAGAAGTAAAGAAATAAATATAAAACAATGGCTCATAAGAAGGCTCAAAGTCACCCAAAGGGCAATGGAGAGGACTATGTTGGGAGTTTATCTGCGTGATCGGATCAGAAATGCATTTATCCGCAGCAGAACCAAGGTAACCGATATAGCCCTCCGAATCGCTAAACTAAAGTAACAGTGGGCGCAGAACCGATGGCCGTTGGGGCGGAAAGGTTCTCGAGTGGCGACCACGTACCGGAAGGCGCGGCGTAGGTAGGTCGGGAGTCCGCTGGATGCGGGTGACGCAGAACCGGTCATTTTGGCACTCTTTGGGGAGGCCTATGTCCAGCAGTGGACGTCTTTCGGCTGATATGATGATGATGATGACAGCTAAAAGTAGAAAACCATCTCTCTCTCTCTCTCTCTTCCTAGCTATACATATATCCCACATGGTGGTGGGGTCAGCTTTCCTCCTCTTACTTCTCCACTTCGCTCTGTCCTCGACAAAAGGAAAACGAAAGTAGGAAACGATGTCACACTTAAATAATTTGAAACTGGATTTAACAGACATACTTGAATAATCTTTTTGGGATGAATATTAAATTTTGGGAACTGGCACAATAATATTTCTACAGCTGTTACAAATAGAAAATATTTTTTATTGCAACACCTATTAATAAACCACAAGAACCGACGATGTATATGATGCTTTGCTTAGTTTAAGACTAGGTTAATTTGTGCAAGATTGTCCCTGCATATTGTTCCCACATACAAACTCAAATATAATCAAAACATCAAACACTCAGGAATAATATTGCTTATAATACCCTTGCCGATATCAGAGCCTAGCAGCACGGGCTTCTCCAGGCAGGCCAAGGTTGTCAAATAATGTCGTGAATTTTTGGAGTATCACTTTAAATGAAACCCTTCACCTAACTTCTGTTAAAGTACCATAACGTCACAAGGCGGGTGAAATTCTTCCACTATCTGTCCGTTCTATGATGAGATTATTTTAAAATTAAATGTTTAAGTTAAACATGTATCTCTACGATTAAATTGACTGGAGATTGCATAAAAAATATTGTATGAAACTCAATTCAACACAATTTTTAAGGAAGTGGTTTATAAATTTAGTTTAATTAATTGTAGTATAGTGTTTACAGACAAATGGGAAATGGCACGCCATTATTGAAAATTAGTAATCCTACATACACTTTGTTACATAATATTATAGTTATAATCATACAATTTTCTTTTGAACACGTTCCTACGTATATGAGTAATCTAACATAACTTTCACCACACCTTTCTATTTTAATCCTTCATTTACTTGGTTTAACTTATGTACGAATCAAATTACATACGATTATTTCACGTTCCCAATGTAACATGAAACTATTTTTTTATTCAGCTAAAAGGGTCATGAATATAATTAATTCCACATTCTTTATATTTTCGACTCAAGTAAGTACTATAAAATGTAACAGTCGCTAAAACGTGACTAGAATGTCCTCCAAGTAGTCCACGTTTAACAAACAATTAGTTTTGAAAGGTCGGAGCAACTGAAATGAATACCTTCATAGACTTTAGGAATGCTGGCAACAAAGGCAAGGAACCAAGCGCAGTTTTTCTTATTAAATTTTCATGTTTTCACATAAATAATAGAGTACCTCCCATCTCGCCTCGCCTGCAAAACTTTTTACTGATTCTTGAGTTGAATTACAAATCAGTTATAAATCTTGAAATGAATTTAATGAAAGCGGGGAAATTTAAATGTTGAATAATGGAGGGGAGCCTTTGTGGGTAACTTTTGCGTAGAATATAGGTGAATTAGGTTACTCAGGCGAGATGTATATTGTTATAGTTATGAAACAGCTTAAAACGAAAACACATCAACACAACATTGCTATCGCCCTCTAATGAGCATAAGTCTTTCTTCGCGTACCCCAAAACATATTAACAAAAAGTAATCTAATTTTTGACAAATTTTACAAGCGTAAAATACGTTGTAAAAAGAATTAAGCTGGGCGACCGAACTTAGCTCGGGTGAAAATACGAAAAAAAAAAATCTCAGACATGGGACCTAGTTAGATCGATTTCTCGCCCCAGTATGATATATATTCCAAATTTTATCGAAATCGTTAGAGCCGCTTCCGAAGACGTGATTTTAAATATTAGAATAGGATATTTATCATAAATAATGATTGAAAGTATTCAATTTTATCATGAGTATGATATTTAACCAGCATCATTTAATAACTATCCTGAGAAATGCATTTATTATTGCTTGAGAAATACTGTACTAAGACAGTAAATTAAGACATAGTGTTGTATGCTTATATAAATAACAACACTATGCCTTTCCTGTACACTATACATATTTATATAACTTTTTCAAACTATGATTCATCTTTTAGCATTCAAAAAACACACATTTAATAAATGTAATGATCAAGGTTATAGCTAAAGAGCTTAAGACCTTTAAACTCACAACTCCAGTCTTTAACCGATATCTATCATTAATCTTTACGTTCCTTTATTTATTTTTAATTTGTCAACATTCAGACAGAAGGTGTACGACAGTACGACTAACGAAACTACATCTCTAAATTAAAATACTTTAAAAGCGTCTTCTAAAGAAAGTCCTTTGATATTTTTCTCTTTCGATTTGACTAAGATCCTTAGTAATTGAATATGTATGGTCCGGTCTTACGATTGTATAGAAATAGCAGCTTCTGCATAATGTCTAGAAGGACTCGCGGTTTGTATTTTCTCTCGCCTTTTCTCTCTTAATTTATATTCCCAATTGCCATTATCTCTTGTAAAATTCTGGAAAATATTTAAGTTTTCATAACTCAACTGCTGAAAGGACCTATTGTTTTACGAACAGGTGGGGCAATGCCTCTGGTAAATGGTGAATACTTATGCATAGCCTGCAGCGTTGGAAATTTGAATTTCACATTTTTCCCAGCTGTCTTGTGATATTTTGCAAAGGTGACGTACATTTCAAATTTTATGCGCAATGTTTTCTGTAAAATCGCAGTACTAAGTGCTGGTTTGTTGAAATATCTGTATTTTCGTCGCCGTTTCATCGTAAATAGTTTTTTTTAGTTGGCTCTTCTATTTTTGTATAATAACAGTCTAAGTTATTTTAGTCCGATTGCTTCTGTTAGATGAGTTGACATCGGTATTATTCAAGAACTTAATAAAAAAATTAAAAAAATATTCCAATGTCGAAACCTATGCATCAAAAACAATGGATATTCACATTACAATAAATAACATTTGTCGTTGAGATTATATCATCAAATAATGACTAAGTACTATTGAAATTTAAAACAGGTTGTGTTGGTCATGCGGCATTTAAAACTGTTAAATTTTGTGTAAGGCAAGGCCATGAAAACTCAAGCAGTCTTATGTCCCGGCACTCACAGGAGGCATATCATTTTCATGAGGAGCAAAGCAAATATTAAGGTTATATGAGAAGTTTTCATACTAAAGGCCCCAAGCCACGCATTTTAGGTATATCACCGGTCCTACAGACTGATAAATACAAATTAATATTATTTAAATACTGTTACAAGAGTGACAGTTCGACCATACTTCATGTCATGTGCATGCATTTTAAACCAATAGGGTCGCCGAGTATCTAACTGGATTCAACTTTCTTTAGTTAGACCCTAAACTTACTTCAGCTCAACCGGAAGACTTCCACTGCCAATAAGTAAATTATTAATTGCTGATAAATTCCGATTACTGCTCATAGTCAAAGTCATAAACTCCACATCATATCCGATACGCATCCAACAATTAGTAGTACTAAGGTACTAATTTAGTACCCATTTTTCTCCTACTAAACTACGATTGAATTTGGAATAGATGAATACATTACCCGTTGTATGGAATATCGATGTGTTAGCCAAATTGGGCATTAACATTTGAAATTTCGATTTTATAAACAATTTGCAATTTAAGCAGCAAAGGTGAAGATTATCTATCTTCAACGTGTCGTCACGTTTGCATAGATAACGAAATTAAGTTTCTACACATAAATAATATAGGGCTTTCTTAACGGAAATTTGGTTTTTAATAGTTAACCGGTTAAATGAGAGAGAGAGAGTAAAGATGAGCATGCACCTAGCAAGAAGACGTATGAGTATTTTGGGTAAACTGATAATAATAGTAAAAATGCTCTTATCCATAAGAGGAGGCCTTTTCCCAGCAGTGGGGTAGGCTGGCTGCATAGGCTGATATATTATATTATTTTTTTATTATTATGTATGACATTTTACTGCACTTCCGAAAAACAGTTACCTACAAAGGAGTATGTACAGCAGCATACCTGATAAATGCAAGGACATATATTATAAAAACATACACTCGATTCATGTAACGTAGTGGATCATAATTAGGTGGGTGGGTGGTATTTGGGTGGATGATACAGCAGCAGCTACCTACGCTTAACCCCCTGGCCACGACTTTGGTCTTAAGCGACCTGCGACCAGCGTTTTATCTGTTCATTGTGCGTGATCCCAACTAACCACAGTGCGTTGCGCGTCTCGACCGCGCAATGAACAGATAAAACGCTCGTCGCAGGTTGCTTAAGACCAAAGGCGTAATGGTGAATCAATACCAACACCACAATAATTATTTTTCGAAAAACCAAATAAGAATTCAACACACGATTTCAAAAACATTCCATAATATAAATGGTAACATTGGTAACCACAAATCCATATGCAAATTAAAACATAAGCGTTTTTGATTTAATACAATTACTAACGAATTTTATCCAAGTGCTGAAAACAATAACAGAGAAAACAATTAAATACCAAAAGGTCAAACTTCTGAGGCATAAGGATAGTTGACGGTGAAGTTTCAGAAGATTATTTTTTATATGTCTGCGAATGAATTGTGTCTGACAGAAATAAATAACAGAGGATTCGAAGGGATGGTTATTTTTTGAAGGATTCGTTTTACAAAGAAGGCTGATTTAGCTGTTGTCTTGAAATGTGACAGAAATTTAACGAAAAGATAAGCCTTGGTCATACTACAATTCAAAAAGTAGTAAAAAAACACAAACAATATTTTCAGGTTCCTAGCAGTATTACACTGGGCTGCAAAAGAATGTACTTATAAAAGTTTTAGATATCGTCACGTATATGAGTTTTATACCTTCTTTTGCAGCCCAGTATATTATTAAGCCAGAATCAAATACACCAGTCAAGTTAATTAAACACACAGGTTCGTTAGGTAGTAAAACTGACTTGAAAACATTTCAAGACAGCCTGTAATAACCTATTTCAGTTGAATTACCTTGCATGCCATTTGGCTTTTGAAACGCTGTCTGGGAATTTCAAGTGCAGTCAACATCATATCATCAAATTGAACTAAGCCACTTAACATTTGTCCGTGCTAGTTCGGTGCGGTACCAGTAAGCTTGCAGTTGTCAGTGTCAACAACCAATCAAGTCAGCATGACAGGTTCTTTGCTAAGCGCCTAAAATGTATAACTATTTAAAACACATGGTTATTTTCGTTTAGTCCAATATAAAATAACTATCTAGTCTTAAGTCGCATGCTTTTTTCTTTTGTATTTTTTTTGTCACTTTACAACTTTTTCTGTTAATTTTGTACCTATCATGTTACATGCCTACGAAGCAAGAGGTCCTTCATTCGAATCCCGGTAAGGGCATTTATTTGTGTGAAGAGCACATGTATTTGTTCCTGAGTCATGGATGTTTTGAGTCATGCATGTATTTATTTGGGACGCTAACCCAGAGAGACAGAGAACGACTGGAGGCCTTCGAAATGTGGTGCTGGCGAAGGATGGAAAGGATTAGCTGGACGGAGAGAAAGACAAACGAAGAAGTTTAAAGGATGGTTGATGAGAAAAGATGTTTGCTAGGATGTATAAGAAATAGGAGAGGCAAGATGGTGGGTCACCTGATACGGCACGACAGTTTCTTCCTAAACATCCTGGAGTGTAAAATTGAAGGCAAGAGAGGCAGAGGAAGGCCTAGGCTAACATATTCTAGCCAAATAAAACAAAAAGCTGATGTCGAGTCATATGAGGAAGTCAAGAGGCTGGTAATGGACAGAGAAAAGTGGCGGTTACTCCACCGACAAGAGCAAGGCTCTTAAGTAATGATGATGATGATGATGTTTTTATTTATCTATATAAGTATGTCTTTCGTCGTCTAGTACCCTTAGTACAAGCTTTGCTTAGCTTGGGACTAGGTCGAGTTGTGTAAGATTGTCCGCAAATATTTATTTATTTATTAATACAATGTATGGCGTGGATTTGAATAAAGGGTTTATCTATATATCTATGCTAAAATAATGCTTCCTGATTGGTGCGGGTTGCACAGTACTATAATAATATTATACTTCTGCGCAAATGTAATAATGACGGATATTATAGTATCGTGCCTTATGGTGTCGAACGAAACCTCCTTACGGAGAATGGTCCGTGGGGTTCTGGAGGCCTAAGCGCCTTCAAAGAGATTTCGAAGAGACTTATAGATGCCACCAATGGCCGATAAGCTGGAGCTGACCCTTAGAGTATTAGTTTTTGTTTTTCACTGACGATTCTGCACGATAATATACTTGTATTGACCTTTAATTTACGAGACAGACATTTTGAGGCAAAACTTGTTTTGATCATACGAATATGAAGTATTTTCAAAACAAGTCAAATTTGCCTCAAAATTCGTGTAGTATATAGATGGTATTATAAATAATATTCAATCATACATACATTAAGGTTCCACTTTTACCTCATTTTCTAAATTGGAGTTGAGGAATATTCAGAATTTCTTTCCTGTACGTATCAATCAAACGCCTCCGCCCATTTCTGATTAAAGGTTACTACACTTTTTGGTAAATATTCTGGTACTTTATAGCACTTAGTTTAAAAAAAAATCTTCGTATTTTGGCTATTTTAAAAGGTTTGAAAACCCTATTCATTTTTTGTTTGAATTATTAATGGACCTTTCCCTGACAGTGACGATGTTGGATATTTTGGTTGTGACAGATGAACCAATGCCTGGTTATAGTCTGACTCACGCGTCGTGTAAATAATGTTAATGAGATTAAGCCTCATCGGTATGTTATAAATGTTTATCTTTTAAAAAGAAATAAACAGTTAGTTTTTTTTGTGTCACAAGCAAAAGGCGCAAATTAGAAAAAAAACGCATGCTGGTAACACGAAATGTATGGCGGCGTAACATGTAGGTATGTACGTAAAATGTCAATATGAAAATTAGTTTTACCCAGACTTACTTATCTTATGCTTCCAAATAGAGGAGGGAGAGTTGAAGGAGGGGTCCTGACTGAAATCTCACGTAAGTTTGTAAGGTTTTAAGAATCATGGGAAAAAATACAATGAATCACGTCCGTGTTTTTGATTGGCTAAAAAAGTGCAAAATCTCTGAAGAAACTAGCATTTGTGTAATATGGCGTTAAGCATTTAAATCCAATAATCGTTTTAATTTATCAGTATTTAATGAGCTATCAAACCATCATCATCCTCCTAGCGTTATCCCCGGTTGTGCCCTAAAGGAGTTCGGGGTCCGCTTTGACACCTAATCCCAAGATTTGGCATAGGCACTAGTTTTTACGAAAGCGACTGCCATCTGACCTTCCAACCCAGAGGGAAAACTAGACCTTATTGGGATTAGACCGGTTTCCTCACGATGTTTTCCTTCACCGAGCTATCAAACCATATATAGCATTAAATAAAAACATTCTTGGTATCATTTACTATGCGGCAAAACATTTGTGACAGAACTTAAGGACCGACTAGGTACCTACATATAGTGAATTAGTGATTCTTACGCGACTGCCTAAAACATGTTTTTCGAGCGTATGTTTGTATTTATGTATGTATGTATGTGGACAAGTATTTTATTTTTATTCAAATTATATTTCACAGGCTACAGTAAAAAAAAATAACTTTTTATTTCGTTTTTATAGGTACATTATTTTGAGTTCAAATGGCTTGATGGATTTTGACATATGAGGTGTCGTTGGATTCCTCATAATAGTGGAAGTGACATAGTAGCATATTTGTAAAAAACCAGTTGGGTTACAACCGTTGGGTTGGGTTGGAACTTTTGAGTTCACTTGTTTCACAATGTTATTCAGTGTGTAAAAAATACCGTCTTAAAATAACTACTATTTGACATTAGCCATATGCAGCTCTTAGCTAGTATACACAACACAAACCAATTGCTGCTTTGTGGAAAACTATAAACAAAACCTATAAAAAGAACAAAGGAATCACAAACACTTTCGACATAACTCAGGGTTTCATTAATGACGGAGAAGCAATTCCATTTGTACGGCAATTACACCAGCTCATATCTGAGTCAATCGTAAATTTATTTGTGAAAGCGATCGTTAGCTCCGGTAAATAGAGTTCTAATTTACAGTCAACGTGAAAGTTAGGAGAGGTGTTGGAAGAGTTGTTGGACGTTATTTAATTCAATTGGTATAAAGAGCCGTTTGAGGAGCTAGGTATTCAGGTTTGATTGATTTGAAAAGGGCATAGACACCACCGTGTCCTATTTAAATAAGTCTTATCTGAAGCAAGACCGCGCTGTAATTGGCCTGATACGAGGCATGAGAAGTCGTTCTTAGCAGGTCTTTCGCCGTTCTGGCGACTTTAATCACAACCAGAAACACCACACCATCACCTACAAAGCAAGAAGTGGTGTTTTTTTGGCTCCAGTCTTCTGAAAAGTGGAGACATTTCCAAATAATCATCATCATCGTCATTGTCAGCCCGTAATCACCCACTGCTGAGCATAGGCCTCTCTACGAGTACGCCACCCATCCCTATCCTGAACTAATCTTATCCAGAAGTGACCCACGATCTTCCTAATTTCGTCCACCCATCGAGCTGGTGGACGGCCGACGCTCCTTTTACCTAGAAGTGGCCACCAAGCTGACTCCTTTTTGGTCCACCTACCATCATTCGGCCTGGCAAGGCAATTCAATTTCCATATACGAGTAATACCAAGTGAAAATTGTTCGTTGATGTGTACCAATACCCTCCTTTGAATAGTCTTAGTCTCCTTTCATCCTAACAAACAGTAAGCAATTATTATGTTTTCTATTCCTTACAAGTCTCCGTTTGTTCGTTTAGTAAACCTTATTTTATAGCCACTCGTTGCTCTTCGATATTCTTTGTAACTCGTAACAGCAATAAAAATTTAACGATACGGTTCGTGGCGGTAGTTTGATTTTTGTTCCAGAATCATCTATTGTAAACGTCTCTTTGGATCGGTTTTTGGTGTAGCTAATGTAGAGTTTCTTGTTATCGTTAGCAATGTGCTAAGTTTCACAAGTACTTAATAAGTTTTGCGTCTTCATTTTGCGTTGTACTTGTATATTATTGTGGAAAATTATTTGGGTTTCTATGAGAACAAAAGCTTTTGATGAGGATGGATTATAGATAGAAAAAGTCTGTGAGATTGTTGATTTGCAAAATGTGAGTTAGTATGTAAAGCTCCTCCGGAAGCTCCTATCCAATTTCAAAAATTTTTTAACCTGCATCACTGTATATTGGACTTTTTGAATGGTTATAAGCTTTATTAAATCCCGCGAATTTGCCTGCCCTCATTGCAATCCACGGATCAAGCCGTGCGGGCAGCTAGTTTTGTATACAACGTTTTCATGACAATTTCCATTAATAGCAAGGGGGCAAAGTTTAGATCAAATAAAGTTAATTTCTCAAAGACAGTAGTATCTTAACTCTTACTGTTATCAAGATATTCAATGTTTAATTTTATCAGTTTTGCGGAATTAACCTGTGTAATTGGCTCTTAACTGTGACTTCATAACATCTTTTTAAATTTTGTAAGGTTCCCATACACTACAAGAATGTTGACAGAGTGAGTTCGTTCGATATTACATACTTTTTACATACATATTTTTTATTTCATGTGTTTCAAGACCCTTCAACAATAAGACAATAACCGTTAATGCTACATTAAATGAATTTATTATAAAAATAAAAAAATAAAAATTTTTCGTTTTCTTTTTTCTCAAGAAATAACTAATTTGTTTCTGTGAATGTACTCTGCAATGCAATATGCCAAAGTTCACGGAAATTTCCGGGAACACCCTGTATAGAAATCGTTTAAATAGGTTGAATTTTGGAGACATAATTAATTGAAATCCAGTCCTGTTTTTCAGGCACGTTTAGCATCCTCATAGCGTAAGTTAAAATAAATTCAATCAATCAACTTACATCTCCATCCAAACGCCAAAACCTGAAACAAAAGAAGATCATTTTTAACATCGTTTCCACCAAACCTCATTAATAGGAAATTGTCGCTTCGATATCACCTAATGGTATGTCAATGCGGGCACGTTTAGAACGATCTACTCGACATAAATTCCGAGTCGGCACTCCAATAATATAATGCCGGGCTACGCTTTACGAGCCAGTCGATGATTTATAAGCGGTTCGTATTTTGGCGGTGGAAAAATCATTTACACAGCTTTGGCGCTGGATGGGGTAGGAAAACTTAAAATCAGCACAATATCGTAAACTTATGTAGGCGTTTATCGTGTGATAATAAAATTAATAAAGTAATCGTACATTTTTGTAGATCTCAATTTAATTTTATGTATGGGAAAATGACAGTTAAGTTGTCTTAACGCTCATTCGAAAAGTTACGTAATTAAGTACCCCTCTGTTTGTCTTGTGAAAATGAAGCAATATGACAATTTATTCAAAGTTAGCGGTTAGTAAGCCGTAAGTTAGTAAGTAGTTCATTTATTTTACATCTAGAAACGGGTACTACTTAGCATATTTCGATACTTTTCCCTAATGCATATTTGCATTATGCTGTGCAGTAAGGCATCGGAATACTTAGTCGTTGTCTAGGAGTTGATCGTTACAAGAACGACGCTGAAATATATATATATATATACATGTAGAGATAGAGATACGTCGTTAACATCAGCAAAATACATCTTCATCTTTATATCAGCCGAAAGACGTCCCCTGCTGGACATAGGCCTCCCTCAAAAAGTGCCACAATGATCGGTCCTGCGCCACCCGCACCCAGCAGACTCCCGCGACCTTCACCAGGTCATCAGTTCACCTTGCGCCTTCCGGTACGTGGTTACCACTCGAGAACCTTTCTGCGCCAACGGCCATTGGTTCTACGTTCTACTTGAGCACAATCTAAATGTGTCAAGTATCAAGTTAAGAGGCTCATACTAAAAACAATAAGAAACAAATTGTTCACACGTGTTCCCTTTCAATCAAACACCACAATTCACTAACCGACCTCGCCTCGGCTCACTCGTCTCAAATTGCCAGACCTCGAGATGCATAACAACTATGCGTGAACGGAGAGCAGATGTACACTGGTTTACCAGTGATGGATATATCGTTCCTGGCCTATCATTGCTACCCGATCCCCCAAACGTATGTATATTGCTTGCTTTCCTTCAAAATATCACCCCAGGTCATTCAATACCGTACCTGATGTCAGCAATGTTGCTGAATTTATTTTATTTTCCTTTTTTCCGAGACTGTTCGCCTCCCTATCGCCTCGACCATTGCATGGATTGTATTGGAGTTTGCAAAGCGTTGGTATTACATGATACCGAACGCGATGTTTTCTTATCGGATCCGATATTGTACTGCTTGAAGATTGCATGAATTTGAGTGTGATATTTGGCTTTATTTTATCTTAGTTAGGTTGCTTTTCATCTAAAAATTGTCTGAAGCATGTACCTTATTAAAATTGAATGTCACCGGTACTATTGCTACAACTTTTCGATTATTAAATTATTTTTCTAATGATAACTTTACTTTAGCGTAGTTGAGACAAACCAAAAATATTGTTTCGTTACCGTGGTGATGACACGCCGTCAAGGTATTTCATAATCCGCCTTGGAGTCGATGTACCCGTGTTTGATTCCAGCGACCGGCATGCACTTTTTGTAAGATGTTTTTAAATTCTTAGTGAGTACATTTTTAAACCGCAGAATATACATATAGAAGGTATTAAAAAAATAAATGAATAAGTAGAAGATTCAATGTGTAGGGAAATTGACAGACAAATGATTGGGCTTGGAATATTCGAGAATCGTCGACAAAGCCGAATTGTCTGGATGGAATAGTTCATGCTACTGAAAACAAATTACCATCTCGAACCTTCGGAAAGAGGTATAAATGGGGACCCAGTTCCTTGTACAGGGCAAAACTAAAGTGAGTAGTGTTGGAGTGAGATCTAGAAGAGGAAGAAGAACAGTGGAAAAAAAACGGTGAGTAGTTAAGTAATAGTGCAAAGTAACACTGAAATGTTTGCTGTGTCAGGATTAGTAGGCGCGGACTCAGAGACCTGAGTGTTAGTTGAGTCAGTAATATCAGTATTAGTACGCGTGGACTCAGTGGACTTTACCCTGTGTAAGTCGCAGAATAAATGCACTGTTGAGTTAAAAGGGTGTTCTAACTCTATCCCGTACCCCACGCTCGTAACAATATTAGCAAACTATTAAATATGTTGTTTGCTAGGTTTCTATAAGTGTTACTAATTTGTACATTAATGTTGTAATAAACGAAGTAACGTTTTTTTTTTAATAAACGCAGAAAATGTAGTTGTACGCCTCAAGAGACAGTGCAGACAATGATACAATTGCCGGAAATAAATACAAACAACGACAGTTTTCAAAGTGTATTGAACGAATAAACTCTATTAATTAATTAATATTTCCAGCTATTTTAAAAGCTCTACGTTATTAATTTTAAATAAAGCAACTTTAAAATACGTTGACGTTTTCATAAAAATCATCAGTTAATATCGTTAATTGAGCGTTTCAATTCAATAGGGAACATTACTACAATGTTCTGCCGCCAGAGGCAGCACTACCACTAGTAGTAAAACAGTATAGGAATATAGGGATTCACACACACATGTACAATTAATTTATACTAAGCAGAAACGTCCGCTAACAAAATTCTAAGTTTCGATCAAAGAGGAAAATTTAAAAATTATTAAGGTTAATTAGAAGAGTGAAGGGATTGAAAGATTCGTTGCCACTGGCGGGACCCACGGTGGCTCAGTTGGATAAGAGCAATGGACGGATTCCAGAGGTCGTGGGTTCAATAAAATAATGCCAACTCGCCAACCTTTACCTATTGGTGCTAAAGAAAAATAAAACCGGCCAAGTGCGAGTCGGACTCGCGCACGAAGGGTTCCGTACCATTATCAATAAAAATATTTATTTTATTTTGTTGTTATAGCGGCAACAGAAATACATAATCTGTGAAAGTTTCAGCTGTTCACGGTATCAGTGAGATACAGCCTGGTGACAGACAGACGGACGGACGGACGGACGGACGAACGGACGGACGGACAGCGAAGTCTTAGTAAAAATAGGGTCCCGTTTTACTCTTTGAGTACGGAACCCTAAAAAAACATGATGACGACTTTTTATCATCTGTACCTACTTACCTATGCAGCATACAATTTGTACTGCCCAGATGCTACGACCTAAGAACAAGAAAAACCCGGCCAAGTACGTGTCGGAACAAGAACAACGAAGGGTTCCGTGCCTATTAAAAAGGTCGTATCATCACAAATATCTTATGAAACTTACGTCCTGTTCTATTAGGGAAGGCAGTTTTTCAGCAATATCTCGAAAACCTTTGCATCGATCTTGTTAAAAATAATTTTCGGTGAAAGAATTTAATAAGGCATCTCCATGATTTAAAAAAAATCACACAGTTTGAAAATAACAGGGGGAGTCACAATTTTTGTAACTTTCGGGGCGATTATCTCCGGCTTTATTCCCTTAGTCAAAAGAAAATGCTGAGACACCTTATAATTATTTTTAAAAACCTAACGATTGATGTGCCGCCACAGGTCGATTTACAATGATACTTTTTTTTTTTTTTACTTTCTTCTACATGTATAGAGAGCACCCTTAAAAAAATTACTTTTTTTATTACAAAACTACGTAGCGGCTAACAAAATACACCTATCCTCCAAATTTTATTCAAACACACCTTACAGTTTACAAATACAAAATTATTTATTTACCAAAACAGCAAAACAATAAATACATTATCAGGTGGCCCTCACACTAGGTCTAGCCTGTGTCGTGAGGACCGAAAGAAAACAGTTAGGGATTATACAATATGAAGATGCGTGTACAGATAACATTTATAAAGGATTAAATATTTACCTCTAAACAAAAAATATGAAAAATAAAAAAAATAAGATATACTTTTAACTGTACATATCTATTTATCTCTGTGTGACTGTGTGTGTATGTTTGAGTGAGTGTTTAGGTGTACCTGTGTGTGAGTGTTTGTGTGTGTGCGTGTGTATGTGTGGGCACGTGCGTGTGGGCACGTGCGTGTGGGCGCATGCGTGTGCGTGTGTGTGTGTGTGTATGTGTGTGTGTGTCATGTGTGTGTGTGTGTATGTGTGTGTGTGTGTGTGTGTGTGTGTGTGTGTGTGTATGTGTGTGTGAATATGTGCGTTCGAGCGTGCGTGAGTGCGTAAACGTGTGAATGTGTGCGGCAAACGGTGATAATTATTACCAGTTAACGCAAGGGTATTAAAATATCTTCTGTGGCCTTGTAAGAGAGCGTGAGTAGCCATTTCTTTACTTTAGTCTGTAATTCTCGAACACTCATTACTTTAACATCCAAAGCTTTTGCTATTCGGTTGTATATGAATTGGTGCGAATATTGAGGTTACCGAGTTAAATGCCTGTTACATACTTACAGACGGGCATGAAAAAACTATAAGGGTTCCGTTTTTGCAATTTTGGCTACGGGACCCTAAAAAAGATAGACGGATCATTACGAACTACGTAGTGAAGACGGTTTTTAACAATGCCAAATAAGTTTAGTACTCGCTCATGAACACATATAACAAACTAAATTGCACAAAACTCTTCAGTACAAGTCACAATGCTGTCAAGATCACAAATTTTAATTTGTATTAATACTATGTGGTATGTGGTACGTTAGTGTGTGAAACTTATACTGTATTAAGTTACTATACTATTCGAATTTCGAAACCTATAGAATAAAAAAAAGATAGGTAAGTACCTAAGTTCTTTCATTGTGACCTTACATACTATTAAAGGCTGCAAGATGCAATGATACCTTGCATTGTAAATAGTAGTTTTAAAGTGTATTTCTGAGGATAAATTTGGTATTGATTTGGCGGAACCGATAAATAACGAGTTCGAACTATCAGGAGAACTCATCCTTTGTCCCCTTCGGCCGTTTTCGAAACCATATGTTCGAAACCAGTTGAGAAAACGGAATTATTTATCTTTTTTGGAAACCTGGTTTCGATTCAAGAAAAATAATTCTTTTTTCTAAACTGGTTTCCAATACAGAAAATACAGTCTTCTTTTGAAACTCAGACATGGATAATAACTGATATGCATGAAAACTAGTTAGTTATAGCTTGGACATTAAATAACCGTTATAAAGTGTCATTTATTTTCTTCCACCATTGCTCTCTTCAACGGATTTGCGTTTTCCATATTGTTTGACCAAGGTTAGAGAAATTTCTTAGATACCAGATTTATAATTCCACGCACAATTTTATTGTTAGCTATCTGACGCCTAAGTAAAGTTCTTAAATATTTCTTGTGACTTTGAATGTCAAAGCTATAACTAAATAGTTTTAATGCATATCTGTTATTGTCCATTGCTGAGTTTCAAAAGAAGACTGTATGATCTGTATTGGAAACCAGTTTAGAAAACAGAATTATTTGTGTTGATTCGAAACCAGTCTTCCAAAAAAGAAAAATAATTCAGTTTTCTCAACTGGTTTCGAACCTATGGTTTGAAAAACGGCCGAAGGGCCTTTGTCACACCTCCCTCGGCAGAGGGCAGGCCAGAGAATCAAAAGGGCCTAACAAACCGAGGATTCCAACTAACTTGTCTTTTTAAAAAAACTGACGGGATTAATTCCGATAAAATATGCCTGACGGGCTTTTAACATAATGCACGATGACGCAGACTGAGGCACTATTCGGCATTGCTTTGTGACAGCTCGTGATATTGCCCGTCTTGTGACATGGCTGTGAATTACTTACAAAATCTGCCAAAAGTCTACTCCGACTTTCTTTAGTTCGGAGTAGCAAATTTTTATGGGGTAACGTATAATACCTATTATATGGGTTTGCATATATCAAGCTTTCATTCAAATGTGTCGAAATATGCCATAAAAGCAAAACGTATTTTTGAGCTTGTGAGACTTTTAAAGCTGCCTTTAACACCGAGTCATCACCACCTGGTATTGACGTGGTGTTGAAAGCGATATTTTATTTTCAAAGTTAGTGGTTTTTAATTTTCCACAGAATTTTATATCTAGGTTAGTAAAGAGTGAAGGTGCAGACAAGTTTAGAAAATATCTTCTTAACTATGAAGAATAGGAAAATAAAGATGAAAAAATTAACCTCAGAATATTTTATAGGATCATTCATGATCACCAATGAGGAGGAAAGTTTGTTAACTAGTCCATGAATATAAAATGAATAACTTTTTAATCGTTTTCGTAACACTTGATGGATAATCAATTTTTTACAACGCTGGATATCTGGATAATGATCTTAATTCTTATTTTTTTTAACGATTAATAATGATCTTTATTATTTTTAAGTTATTAGTTTAACTAGTTTTAGCGCACCAGTTCTTTTCAAAGGGTTTGCACTGAATATTTAATCTAGAAATACTACGTACCTATAGGATAACTGTAACATATTTGTTTAGTATGTAATATACCCCGGACCCGGGTACGTCCTAAAACTACGGCCAAGACTACCGGGGGATGGGCAGCAGCATCCTTGGAGTTCGGTGCAAATACTGCGATCGCCAACCCGCATGCCAAGCGTGGCGATTATGGCATATACCCCCTAATGATAGTTACAAAAAAACCACGGCCCCGAGGTTCCCGCGACCCCCGGTACCCTGGTTGTGGTAGTGGCCAGGATACCAGCGGGGTCAGGGGTGCGAAGGTCACTTTGGTACTCTGGTGGAGGCCTATGTCCAGCAGTGGACGTATTTCGGCTGATATCGATACCTGCAGACTCAAAGGGCGTAACAGCTATTACAACAATAGGCTGTTACGCGCTTTGAGTCTGCAGGTATCGATATTATGATATGATATGATATGGTTTATTGATCTAACAATATACAATGTCACTTAAAACTAAGACTCAATCAATTTTAGGAATGTAATATACGCTTTATTTTATATCGGAGTGAAAACAAATTAAACACACGCAATTAACACTTTGCAAGGCAGCGTGACGGTAGGTGGACCAAACCGTTAACGGATTGGTGGCCAATTACAGGAAAGAGAAGCGTCGGTCGTCCACCAGCTCGATGGGTTGATGACATAAAAAAGACCGCGGGTCATTTCTGGATGAGACTAGCACGGGACCAGGATAAGTGGCGTACGCGAAGAGAGGCATATGCTCAGCAGTGGGCGATTACAGGCTGAAAATGATGATGATGATGAATTAACACTTTCACTGCCAGGAACCCACCAAAGTGGGCATTTTCCGCTACTTAGCAGGAAAACCATGGGATTGGACGAGTGAAGCGATTCTTGGCAATTATCATCATCATTACTTAAGAGCCTTGCTCTTGTCGGTGGAGTAACCGCCACTTTTCTCTGCCCATTGCCAGCCTCTTGACTTCCTCATATGACTCGACATCAGCTTTATGTTTTATTTGGCTAGAATATGTTAGCCTAGGCCTTCCTCTGCCTCTCTTGACTTCAATTTTACCCTCCAGGATGTTTAGGAAGAAACGGTCGTGCCGTATCAGGTGACCCACCATCTTGCCTCTCCTATTTCTTATACATCCTAGCAAACATCTTTTCTCATCTACCATCCTTAAAACTTCTTCGCAGTAAATGTGTTAATATTTCCAGACTAATATTACAAATAGGAAAGTAACTCTGTATGTCAGTGTACCAGGAAAAAAGTTACCTAACTTTTTTCACGCTTTAACCGCAAAACCGATTGTGATGAAATTTGATAAACAGGTTGAAGTTTTGGCGCGCAGTACAGAGTCTGTACTGACTCTTACCTTAATGATACCGTACCGAGTCCGCACCACCAGTACAAAAGAGTGCTTATTGTGAGTTTGACCGTGTAATATGGACTGCAAATCCTACCCATACAAATAGGTGAGACTTAAGGGCGGGTTACATGGAGTACTTAAGTTGTCATATAATAGAAACTAGTCAATAGAGAAGTGTTACTAAATTCGAGTTTAGTTTCGACAATTAGACGACCTCTGTAGCCTAGTTGGTAGTGACCCTGCCTACGAAGCCGGAGGTCCCGGGGTTGAATCCCGGTAAGGGCATTTATTTGTGTGATGGGCACGAACATTTGTTCCTGAGTCATGGATGTTTTCTATGTATTTAAGTATTTATTTATCTTTATATATATAAGTATGTATATCATCGTCTAGTACCCATAGTACATGCTTTGCTTAGTTTCGGACTAGGTCGGCTTGTGTAAGATTGTCCCTCAATATTTATTTATTTATTTAATTTCTAATTTGGAATACCTTTTGTTTTTTTTATTTAAACGAATAATTATATGAACTTTTTTTTTTTAATACAACTACGTTGGCATACAAGCTTATGGCCTGCCTGATGTTAAGCTGGTACCGTAGCCTATGGACACTTGTGACTCCAGAAGAATCACAAGCGCGTTGCCGACCCTTTATTCACTTGAGGATTCGCTGTGTTGGCAGATAGAGACATGCAGTCATAAAAAAAAACACCGCTTACGATTACAGACGGTTTGGTGCAACTCACCTTAATGGTAATGAAACCCACATGCACTTAATTTAATGCACTGTTCCAGGAACAGAAACTTCGGTTCGCGGTTTTGCGAAACAAGATGCTACGGAACAGTAATTGTGTGAGAACGGTTTGCACTTGGGTTTGTTCCATTTTAGGGAGTCTATGGAATATTTCATTTTCGCATTTTAATTTGATATCAGTGACGTCGCACTAAGGTGCGTGACGTCGGCGAAGTCATAACCAAACTCAAATGGAGTTGGGCAGGACATATTGCCAGGCAGCGTGACGGTAGGTGGACCAAAACGTTAACGGATTGGTGGCCAATTGCAGGAAAAAGAAGCGTTGGTCGTCCACCAGCTCGATGGGTTGATGACATAAAAAAGACCGCGGGTCATTTCTGGATGAGACTAGCACGGGACCGGGATAAGTGGCGTACGCGAAGAGAGGCTTATGCTCAGCAGTGGGCGATTACAGGCTGAAAATGATGATGATGATGATCAGTGACTCGTTCAGATACGGTAGCTCGCTGTGAATTAAAAAACTCAAGTTGTACTTAATATTGGGGGACAACAGTGGCGGATCGGTCATACATGCCGATTCCCACCGGCTTGTCTAAAATTTCTTGCTACATATTAACAAACTCGTAAATCATCAAAAAAGCTGCCCTTTTTATGCTCCGGGTTGTCCAGTGACAATTCTGACGCGCCGCCATTTGGGGACAATCTTACACAAGTCGACCTAGTTCCATCCAAATTAAGCAAAGCTTGTACTATGGGTACTAGACGATGACATATTAGGTCCCTATATACCTATGAAATTGGCGGTGTGTATGGAGAATTTTATGAAAACTGTGATTTTCATACATTGAATTTTGCGGATTATTCAGCAATGTCAAATTCAAAGCAAACTAAATTTTGGTAGAAATATAGAAAACTTTTAAGCTACTTTACACATATGTTCATTCCTTAAAAATAGTTCGCATCATAAAACTATACGTAATTGAAACACTTTAACCGGCAGCACATGAAAAGGGCGGTTTTTCAAGCTTTAATTTGAAACACTAAATAAAAAATTCAAACCTATTTTTTGTATTTAAAACCTTTGTTACATAGTCTTATAATGAAATTAAAAAATAATTTGGAAGTTGCAATAGAAATGAATAAATTACGTACAAAATAATATCTGTGAAAAAACCGCCAATTTCATAGGTAAGGACCTAAACATACAATTGAATTGAAGATTAAAGAATTGTAACTATTGTAAGTGTCGTATTAACTCAAGCATGGCTGATTTCGACTAAGGCTTTTGCTCCCATCTCCTTAATTATAATAAAAGTATTGCATAATGATGGATAAGTATATAAAGTATCTAATTGCGTACAACTTATAGCATATGTTATCCTGTTATAATATATGCGATATTATTAAACATTTTCAGAAACTAATAACAAGATAACGACATAATAAATAAAATAAGTAAACCTACAAAGAATTAGAAATTAATGAAAAGCAAAATTAACCAGTCATAGAAAGAAGACCTCGTCTAGCAGTTCCATCTGCGGCATGGATTCCATAACGCAGGCGGCGTTACCTCTCTGTATTGCTAAAGAAATACGTTGGGAGAGGTAAACACCGGCCCTATAGTCCCCTGACGCGTCGATGAGTCCCTTAGACATTGCCCTTACAAATGATTTCAATTCATGTCAGCTGACCAGGGACCCAATGTTTCGACCGCAAGCGCCGCAAACTCGTAGTTTTAAGAGGCTGACAAGACCTAATTTGTTGACATTGATATTATTTAAGCAGTTTTGTAAGAAAAACTATTTGTTCTAGCACATCAAAAAAAATATAAGATAATATTTCATCATATTTCCAAGACCGTAGACGGACTCGAAACATAATTGGACGAAATCGGCTCGATAGAAAATAATTGCAAAAATTGGTCTTAAAATCGTCTTAAACGGTTTTATGTCCTTATTTTTTGACGTATGGGTCTGCAATTAAAAACATGTAGTCCACATAATCATACCTGAACCGCTAACGAGCCATATTTCACAAATAATCCACACTTTTTTATATTAACATTTATTCATTATTTTCTTCTAAAACCTGGCCGCTCAACAACTCGCTCTCGTTTACTCCGATACAAATAGACAGTGTGCGCGTTTTTGGTGTTGACAGCGCCTTAAATATGAGTGTTCGAAATTTTTTATGACTTTTTCATCACAATCATAATAGTCGTAATTTGGTTGAATTGACGTAATGTTATTATCAATACTGTATGATATTAGTGATCAGTGGAAACTTTAACAAAAGTACCTAACTAGATATTAATTAAAGATAGTTATTGTTATTAAAACATAAATTCATACTTATACCTCATTCCATAATAACATTAGAATTTTAATAGAAAAATTCGTCTTCGCTTCTTTTTGTTTTATCTAGGATATCAAAGTGAAATATTGTACTAATTTCGATACTTGAGAGCTTTTCAAACATAACGACACAACTGTTTTTGCGTTTCAAAATGGTTTCCTTGAAATTGCATGATGATTACGCACAATTTTTTTAATCTTATCTTGCGCCGTTTTCTTATAATGCTTCGATAGTTCAACAGAACATTCTACAAATTTAACATCACCCCACCCTCCTTCTAGACCGATTCAAATATCTCTATCCAATTTATATGTTGCTGAAACCCGCAGTAAATTCTTATTTATTGGCATACCCTTTTTATATATTGGTTAGATGTTTAGAGTTCTTATTTGGTATGATATTGAGGTTAAACCGTTTACCCTTTTCGATATTATTCGGGTCGTTTCAGGCTCGTTTCAATACATTTACATTTTCTTTTGATTCTTTCCTTATAATCTTTATAATCTCTCGTTACGTAGTATTAATATAGAATTAAATATTTTAGGGGACCAATCGGAAAAATCCCACAGTAAGCTAAGTCAGTATTGCTATTGAGTTCTTAATCGGGTTTTTTTTACTGCAATGTTAAAACTATCTCTGATCATACTTCCAATTCTATTTAATTACATAATATGAGTTTTTTTTATGGCTAGCCTTAGAATACCTATTTAACAAAATCTCCTGTTCTATCTTAATAAAGGAACTTAGTACAACAAATAAAAGAACATTCAGTAAAAAAAATATATTTCTGTATCATACCCAGTCTCAAAAACATAAATGGTTTAACGTTTATGTAGATAAAGAGAGATAGAGAAAATAAGCTTATAAGCCACCATTTGCCAATTCCACAGAAAAGATGCGAGCCTAAATATCTGTAGATATGACCTAAAAAAAGGTCTATGATATTCTCTATCAGAACAAAGCGTAGCGTAGCGTTTATTTTATTAAAAAGATAAATTCGTTTATTTTACATCTGTCACTATCCCCTTCCTAATACGCGAAATAACCCACTTATTTATTTAAAGCAAAACCTCCAAAAAAGTTAAAAAATTCCACAGCGCAGGTTACGTCAAAAATTTGCACAGAGTTAGTAGGTAGGTAGTAGTTATCCACGACAATATTAAATATTTACAACCACTATCCTATCAGCAACATGCTTCGTCAAGATTCATTACAAAAAAAACTTGTGAAAGACAAACAATTCGGTATTGAATTCCAGGCCCGATAATTCTAATTAACTTCCGTGTAAGTATTCATGGCGAGATCAAACGCTTACCACCTACCATCCTTCAGACAACCCCTCACATCTATTTCATATTACTGCGTCCGCCAATAATTCCCGACGATGTTTTATTCCTCGTTCGTGCATGCCAAATCTTTCTGCAATGTTTAGTACTGCATCCGTTCCGCTCCGCGTAGATAAAACTCCGAGCCTTTTTATTGCTCAAATCCCACGTGGAACGTAAAATACGATATGTAACTTAGCCGCACGGTGAAATATTGAGACGTCTCGCCCCCCCCCCCCTCCCCCCCCCCTGTCAGCAACACGTATAAAACTATCGGTTTTATTATTTGACTCAATTTTTCTCTTGCTTGCGTTCATATGAATATTCTATCAACTGAATTTAGGTCGTGTTCCAACGCTTGTATTGTAGAATTTCTCAAACTATTGTACATATGGAATGAGGACCGGATTGTAGATGGAGCCTTTAGGTTTTAGGATATTAAATATTTCTTGTTCTCGGAGAATCCGTCTTGGATTATTGTTTGACAGTTGAGGAAATTGTGAGGAATAAAGATCTTGAAGATGCAGTGCAAGTTTGGCTTTTCAAGTCTTGGTTATGCCAGCAGTATCTATCAATTATAATGAACGTTGCTGGTTCACAAACACGAAAACTTTTTTGAAAGCATCACAATATCAGAAATCGCAAACAATAATAAATCTGAGCGCCGCCGAATTAGCTTTCATTGCTGCTATTGTAAAAATATTACCTCAGATTGTTATTGTCAGCATTGATTATTCATTTTTGTTCCATCCTTGTTCCATATAATTTTACATACAGATTCGAAGATTCCGCTGTCCGTCCGTCCGTCCGTCCGTCCGTCCGTCCGTCGGTCTGTCGGTCCGTCCGTTCGTCCGTCTGTCTATCACCAGGCTGTATCTTCACTGATACCGTGATAGTTCCAGCTGAAATTTTCACAGATGATGTATTTCTGTTGCCGCTATAACAACAAATACTAAAAACACACAATAAAATAGTTTTTACAGATAATGGTACGGAACCCTTCGTGCGCGAGTCTGACTCGCACTTGGCCGGTTTTTAAAATATAAAATGCATATCTCTTAGTCTAAAAACTGTTTTTATTACCGTTTATCAATGTCCATTAGTTTATTAAAATTGTCTTCATTACCGATTTTATTTTCAACTCAATGAATAATTCAAAGGCTGTCCTTTGCAATGTCAACAAAATATGAATATTCTATCGCTCCTGGAGGTTATTGTGATATTTTAAAAGGTTCTGGCTATTACGAAAAGATGCTACGGGTATTAGAGCTATGATATCAGGTAATTATGCTAATAATATTTTCGTTTTAATATTTCTGGGATGATGGAGACAATATTTTTCTTATCTCTATTTACCAGGTTATAGGGTGCGACATATTTATGTATATGTGTATGTAATCACATTATTGTATACAATAACAGGTTAAAAAATATACATGTCACACAATAGATCAAAGTCCAAAGCGAACTTATCCCTATAAGGGATCTCTTCCAGCGAACCTTTGAGCAATTGAGAGGAATGTAGGTAGAACGAGATAGGCAAACTTATACCGTGTACAAAAACACACAGGAAATAAAAACAAAACCTAATACCTACAAACAAATATAGTATTTATTGTATATTTGCGATATATATAATGTTATAAATACTATACTCACCCATTTCACAAATCATCAAATTATTCTTAAGTGACGCAACAGACCGCGACTGTCTCAGCGACAAAGGCAACTCATTCCACAACGTCACAGCGCGCGCGGTAAAGGATCTGGACTTCTGGAGTATGTTCGCGTCTTTTTAGACGGGACAGCAAGAGTAAGGTTAGCGCTCGACCGCAGGCGGTGGTCACTGCCATCTGCTATATAATTAAACCGCTCAGTAAGATAAGGAGGGGAAGTAGGGTTGAACAGTGTGTTAAAAAGTAATGACAGGATCGGACATCGAAGCTTGGAACGGAACAGACCAAATATACGAGTATATCTGATACACACATTTTGCAGGCGCTCCAGCTTATCAAGTAGCTCCTCGTTGAGGTCCAGAAACGCATTATCCCCATAGTCTAGAAGAGGAAGCATAAGAGATTGAGTAAGTGTCAATTTGGTACGAAGAGGAAGGAAATTCTGCAGATGCCTTAGGGAGCGAAGGGATTTGAAGAACCTCTGACTCGCCTCAGTTATATGGGGCGGGGGGAAGCGTCTGGTCCATGATGATACCCAAATTCCTGACAGTAGAAGAAAAAGGAATAGAAATTCACCACCACGGTATTTTAATACGATTATATAATATGAGATTATGAAACATATTTTCGCTTTTTCCCGGGTGTCTTATTAGCTTATTACATCACACATTAGGCCGATTTGAGGAACATTGCTCACACAAATTGTGTGACATGCAAGATATACCGATTTACCAGACAATGTCAAAGATATTTATACTAAAATTATAGCTTATTATTCGGTTCTCAAGAATATCTCTATTCTAATAATACGTAGGTGTGGGACTCAAGTCACCCCAAGTGTTGTAATCAGATGGGCCCACACACAGTTTACACTGAGATCTTTATCTCTATCGGAATTGAACACGATTCTGATCTTCACAGCTTCCTGCGATGTCTATTTATTTTTAAACCGAATTATGATTTAAGACGCCGTTTTGTTATTATTTGGAATAGGTTTCTTCGAGTTCAAAAGCATATTTAAGTACTTATTTATAGCTGGGCCCATTTCACGAAGTTGGAAGTTTACGCTACTAAACCGGCAATACTAATCAAGAGGTCACTCAATGGGTATCTGTTGGAGGTCGTTGTTGTTCTACGTCCGTAGGAATAACCCTAGAAACCCTACACGTGACCTCCGGTTGGTGCTAAAAGAACAACAAACTCGGCAGCTGCACTGTTCCTTCGGAACCTCGCAGCGCACACTGGAACTCTATCAGTGACATCGATACGAATACATATACTCGTACAGTGTGTAACCGCCATTCGATAAATAAATAAATGGGTATATGTGCTTTATATACACTCAATAATTTAACTTCACCATCAGGATGTCCTCTAACACAGGGAATCCTAGCTCAGGACCCAACAACCCCAACATTGTCACATGTTTTTGTGAATAAATATTGAATTTCATTTCTCATTTTGTCATCTCAATGCACTGACATACATTTTAACTGTGATGAATAGCGGGGTAGCATCCATCTTCTATCCTTAGACGACGGTAACTGAATAACAACTGTTCATCAGTTACCGTCGTTTAAGAGCCTAATTGGCTGGAAATTAGGGTTATATTAGCTGGCCTATCTTGCTACTGATATTATAATAAGGAAAAGTCTATGTATGAGATTTTAACTTTGTCAGTTTAGGAGTTTTTAATTTTATATGTAGCAACACGACCCAAACAATTTTGTATATTCACAAAATAAAATGTGTGTACGCTAAACCTCTTCTCGTGTCGGTTTCGGATTGTGCGGGATCAGATGGTGACGACGCTTATCGGCTTGTCTGTCGCGTCTCGAAGGTGTTGCTTGGAACAGGCGTGCGGGTACGCTGGGCAAGAAAGACAACACGTGTGCTCCATCGTTTGTGGAACCCTACCACACGGACACTGGGCGTCTGAGCTACTTAGGGCGCCCCTCTTCAGCTCTTCAGCAATCTATTAAAGGATTTCCAGATCGGCCATGTACGCTAAATGTGTGTAATGGGAATGGGTGAAGGATTTATGAAATCGGATGAGCACATCCGATTTCATAAATCCTTCACCTGCGTATAGAATGCACTTTCCAGATATAGGCAATGTTTTATCCCGCGGTTTTGCCTGCATTCTTTGCAATACGCGGGTAAAGCCGCGTGGGCGGCTAGTTGGCTATAAAACTCTTTGAACCTTGAACTAATGGATCATAGGCTAACCTCGAGGACAAAAGAATAGCGGTTGGAAAAACAAACAATGCGTTTGCAGTTATGCATTTTTTGTACACTGCTCTCTATTGATCGGAAATATTTTTGTCTCCTCGCGTTAAAGGTTTATTGGGATATTCAGGCTAGCACTGTGAAAAGTATTTATAGAAAATATTACACCTAGTGGCATCGTTAGTTAAAGACCGCGCGAACCTTTTTTAACGGACTTCACAAAAAAGGAGGAGGTTCTCATTTCGGTTGTATTTTGTAGCCCGGCTAGCCGGCGGGTAAGAAATAAAACTAGGTGTTATTTTAAAATAAAATATTATAATAAAATAAAGTAACACTATACAGGGTGACTGGTAATTCGACCTATTCCTTGAAAGAGGTTATACTAGAGCTAATTTGCAACAATTTATGTCCAGTCAACCAGGGGTCGAAACTCGCTGGTTTCCGAGATATTCGAGTTTTTAGTTTTTATGAAAAAAATTCTCCTTGCAGCCTCAAGCTGGTGATTGTGACAAAAGTACTTCCATTTGGATAATAAAAAACATTTTTGTCACAATCAGCACTTTAAGGCTGCAAGGCGATTTTTTTTCAAACAAACTAAAAACTCGAAAAATTAAAAAAGAATCGTACTTTGACCCCTGGTTGACTGGACATAAATTGTTGCAAATTAGCTCTAGTATAACCCCTTTCAAGGAATAGGTCGAATTACCAGTCACCCTGTATATAAAATGGGTTTAACTTAATCAGTCAGTACGGAGCTGTAGATATGAAAAGATCACTAGCCTGAATGTTGGTGTAGCTTCCGAATTGGATCTATCCTTATCCGGATTCTGGAGAGTAGAAAGCGTAGTCCTGATTGAGAAACATTCGTAGTTACCGAAGATCTATTTCAAACTTCATTTGCAGTGCATTATTCGTGACTTCCTAAGGCAATTTCGAAATTCTGAGCCGTCTGTTGCCGACCGCTGATATAATGCATTACATTGCACATAAGCATGCAACTCTGCGATAAATAAGTAAGAATTATTTGGAACTTAAAAAAAAAGAGTGGTTTTCCAACTAAAGTCATTTTAAGCAACCCTCAGGTCTCCTAAACATTTTATCGTCGAGAGCAATAAATCTATATTTTCTGCCCCTGGCGTTACAATAATCGTAACCCTCCGGTTGTTAAGTGGTGTTTTAATACTGATTTTATCTACGTTTAATTAACGGGTCCGATTACTGCCCTTTTGTTTCATTAGTATCGTTTCAGATAACGATAACTCGAGCTGTATGTTGATGATTGTCTTATGTTTGTTTGAATTCCCGTTCCTTATAACTTGCACCAATGACAATATTTCATTTATTCAAGTGTTATGCAAATTAGTAGTTAATGGTTATAAAGCCTAATTTTTGGTTGGTCTCTTAAATCGCATAAACAGCGTCGCCTCTTATATGATTTAATGCAATCAAAACATTCGTTTTATGCACGGAAACCCTTAACTATTGACCACAGGGCAGACGACTTTTTTCTAAATCTTTATGACCGGATATATAGAGAAGGAATTATCAACAGACGATTTATCACAGCCTTTTCTTTTTATTTCTCCAAAATTAAACCTAGGTATATCATTATTTTCTAACATGAATAACGCCGCAGAATAAGAAGGAATGGTAGTGTACAGGTGTTATACTTTTACAGTGTAATTAGTGCCAGTTTAAATTGGCATGTTAAGAATATTTAAATTTATGTATGTAAAAATGTTAATGTATGTGTACGTACCGGAAGGCGCGGCGTTGGTAGGCCAAGTGACTGATGACCTGGTAAAGGTCGCGGGAGTCCGCTGGATGCGGGTGGTGCAGGACCGGTCACTTTGGAACTCTTTGGGGGAGGCCTATGTCCAGCAGTGGACGTCTTTCGGCTGATATGAAGGTGATGTTTTTAGAATTGTTGCCGTCTCTGTGACAGTCGAGAACAAATGTCTTGGATTCATTATTGAAACCGCGGTCGTCACAACCGGACGCTGTTAACTTTAGCTTAATATACAACGTGTCCCAAAACTCAACGATAAGCCGGCACCAGAGGATGGAGCTACTTATGAGTAGTCGAGAAAAAATAAGGAAAAAAATATATCTCAATTATTTTAGAAATTACAGAAAAAAAATGAAATTCATCGAAAATCGACATCCCTAATGGTATTTTTAACGACCATGTCTACAAATATTCAAATATTACTGTTTTTTTTTTGTTTTTGGAAACTTAAGTAGCCCTGCTATCTAACACAGTTCTTAAAAATACCATAATACATGTAGTTTTTACACAAAAAATAATCAAAATCGATTTTGTCCCTACAATTTTGAAAGATTTTTTCTTACAGTCCACTTTCAATCATCATGGTGTAAAAAAATTGTATTGACACCACAATGGCAATTATTTTCAAAAGTTGACGCAACTAACCAAGATTCCAAAATGGTATAATACTTTAGGAAACCTAGTCACAAAAAAAAACAACGAATTTTTAAACAAGAATCGACATTATTTAATGTTGGCGGTAATCACTTTTACTGTACCCAAAAAAGGATTTTTGTTGTTGAAAAATGTTGAATAAATGCAAAGAAATGATACAATTTTTTTTAATTTTTTTTAATTTTTCTAAATTCATTTACTACATTATTAATACTACAGTAAATGTTCAAATTGCCTGCCACCGGCATTAATACAGACATGACATCGCCTTAGAAATGATCGTTTTATCCGTTTTCTTTCTTGTTTAAAAATTCGTTGTTTTTTTTTGTGACTAGGTTTCCTAAAGTATTATACCATTTTGGAATTTTGGTTAGTTGCGTCAACTTTTGAAAATAATTGCCATTGTGGTGTCAATACAATTTTTTTACACCATGATGATTGAAAGTGGACTGTAAGAAAAAATCTTTCAAAATTGTAGGGACAAAATCGATTTTGATTATTTTTTGTGTAAAAACTACATGTATTATGGTATTTTTAAGAACTGTGTTAGATAGCAGGGCTACTTAAGTTTCTAAAAACAAAAAAAAAACAGTAATATTTGAATATTTGTAGACATGGTCGTTAAAAATACCATTAGGGATGTCGATTTTCGATGAATTTCATTTTTTTTCTGTAATTTCTAAAATAATTGAGATATATTTTTTTCCTTATTTTTTCTCGACTAATCATAAGTAGCTCCATCCTCTGGTGCCAGCTTATCGTTGAGTTTTGGGACACGCTGTATATCGTGGCAGAATAAAATTGATCAATCATTTTTATTAAGTACTGCCAAGGTCAAGGTCGTCCTACAGTAGCTAGCATTCCGTCCATGCAAAAACTACGAGATGACATTATACTACGACTTAATCCTAGAATGAACACTATTGATTGTTGTTCAAATAAACACACGATCACTGAACCTTTCACTCGTACACAGCTTTGAGTATATTCGTCGAACCGCAGATTTGCTTTCTTTATGTCCAACGGTCCGGGTAAAGCCTGTCCTGACAGTATATCCGGATATCCGGTCTAATTGGAACCCGTTGAATGTCCCCGTTTTGCTATAACGGGAACGAAGCAGAACGTTCATCCGGAAAATTTCTTTGATTTTAGCCGATTCCGGTCATTGATTTTCAGGTTGAAATTGGGGAGTTTTTAAGCTGGATCTGAGAATACGCCCATTCAATTTCTTTTTTCCTAGTGCTGGCTGAATGAATTATCTTATTTAGATGTTTTCGTGTTATTTTCTTCATGTGTTGTGTTATATATGTTTCAAGCTTCAATTAAAATAGTGTAATTGGATTTGTAAAAGGGTCAATCAACTTTTTCACCCACACTTTTTCTGTCTCCTGAGTTACTTTTTACAAACTTTCAAATCAATCTATTTCAAACCTGTGTCTATCAATCTAATTAAAATCTAAGGCATATCGTAACTACTGGTGTAAACCATCGTTATACACAATTGGGTACCTGGTTTATAGCAGTTTCTCTAACAAACATGACAGTTCTGTATCTTGCGTTACCGGACAAAATACTGTGGGTCCAAAAGTTGATTGGCCCAAAAACCCTACTGCTAATAGTTAAAGATTGTTTTCGACATTTAAACAAACGCATTTTAAAACAATACGATCGTAAGCAGCTGCTTTAGTATTAAACTGTGTCTCATATATTTTCGCCCACCTCCGGACAAAGGGAGAATAAGATACAAAAAAATTGAGCGATTAGAACGTTTTTCATACAGTTTCTAATCGATTCATTGTTTTCTACTAAATTTCTATTACAAGCTAGATATCATGTGGCGGCTCCTGTATTGTAAAAAAAAAATTGTTGTCTATAAAGTCGGTTTACGGAATATCATTTTACGTGATAACGTCACAGCGCCGAACGCTCGGCTCAGGCGGAACGGGACAATGAGTCATACTTTTTCGTGCGTGCTGCCGGTGTCCATCGATTTATAAGACGTTATCACGTCAAAAGTTTTATGCTATTTCAGTATGCCGTTTTAAAATGAGAATCAAACAACTTTTCTATGGAGAGTCGACTTGAGGAACCCGTACTGGTAGACTTAAACAATGATAGTAAGGAGAAACTTCAGTTAATAAATTCGCACTGAACCATACTGAAGGAAGCTACACCAAAATTCCATGTATCTTAGTTTCCACAAAAGACGGAGACAAACGAGCAAGCATACGGATGGAATTCCTTTGTCTTATCCTCATTTGTTCTAGTTTCATTCGGTTCATTAAACCTTCTTGCGACGTAAACATACGATGGAACTGTTTTTAGGGGGAATGCGTTTATTCTTCGATAGTTCACAATGGTAAAAGTAAACTATTTTTGAATAACCAATAAAAAAAATTGTTTTCTATAAAGTCGGTTTACGGACGATAATTTTACGTGAGAACGTCATAAGAAAACATTATGCTGCCATACAAACTTTGGATCCCCATTTCACCCACTTAGAGGGTGAATTTTGAAAAAAATCCTTTCTTAATGCACCCCTAGACCTTGTAAGAAACCTACGTGCCAAATTTGGAATCTCTAGAACCAGCGGTTTGGGCTGTGCGTTGATATTTTGTGCACGCAGCTGGCGTTCGGAACGGGACAATGAGTCACACTTTTTCGTGAGTGCAGCCGGCGTTCAGCGATTTATAAGTCGTTATCACGTCAAAAATCTCACGAAAATAACTCTTAAACTTCCGCAAACTCTGCATGATTAGTTAAAGACGCCTTGTTTATTTATACCACGTCGGTGGCAAACAGGCTACAGCCCGCCTTGTAAGCGGTCGCGTTGCCTAAGGACGCTTGCACAGGGGTGTTACATGCGCGTTGCCGGATTCCTTGGGAATTTATACACTCCATTCTTGAAGAAGCTCAACTGTAGTTCCCTCGGGAAAACTTCGGCAGGGAGCTCATTCCATAACCGAAGCGTTCGAGGGAGGAAATGTTTGAAACCGTGCAGTCATAGTATAAAGACGGCAAAGTATGTTATCCTCATACAAACGCACCGCGCGCGGCTTGTATGTGTGCGACAGATACTGTGGCACACACATACAAGCCGCGCGCGGTGCGTTTGTATGAAGATAACATACTTTGCCCTATTTATACTATGGTGCAGTATACGACTATGTAGGTTCGACGCATATTGATATAATGTGTAATTTTTTTTTGATATAACCCGCTAGGAATCTGCTTGTAGACGCTTTTCTCTCCATACCATAATCAAATGTGTTCCGCTACGAGCGTAACGCTTAGACATTTTTGGCAGCGTATGTGTTGAGTCAATTGAAGTGTTAAATAAAGTTCCACACTGCATTCAGCATACTGTGTTGCCTAACTCCTAAAATAAAGTATATAAACAACTAGCTTTTGCCCGCCAATCCGTCTGCGTGCAACTCGTTTATACGATATCTCCATACAAATGCTCGGCCCCCAATACACCCCCCCACATGATTCCCCGGGACTCAAACTATCTCTATAAAAAATTTCATCTAAATCGATTCAGCAGTTTAAGCGTGAAGAGGTAACAGCCAGACAGACCCACTTTCGCTTTTATAATATCAGTATGGATTAAACAAAGGACTCGTATCCAAACAAAAACACAAAAAAACCAAGTGACTAATGACTAATGCCTTATTTCTTCAACCTCGACGCCATTTTTAATACTCCTTTTTACCGTCTAAAAATTCTTCACAATCACGGTCATTAACACTGTTGATAATTGTGTGAAAATCTTCGAGATAATAGGATTATCCCGGCATCTCTCGTCTTGGCTGCGTTTTTTCTTCGTTTAAATTCTTTATTACCCCATCCCCCCTAATCTCTCTCGTAGCGTGAGCCGCAGTAGATTTATTTTACAGTAAGCCATGACGGTTTTAATCATAAAACTTAGAAAGGCTCTTGTTACAGTGATTTGAGACGATTTATTTACATTTTTAAGAATCTTTGTTTAAAAATTTGAATTGTTACTCAATTTATATGTGTTTACCGGGCTCGCTTACGCGCGCGCAAGTGTGTTAGAGTGAGGGAGCAAAACACACAAAAATTTAATTTTAATGCCTAATGTGTCTCAGAGCGACCCCTAGTTTCTAAGAGAAGTACATTATGTAGATTATTTCTTTGTTGCAAAAGGTAGTGTAGAAGTTTTTTTTTCATATTGTTTACATCGATACAACCGAGCAAATATCAAAAATGGTTACACGAGATATCTTGGGACAACTTTTGGCAGCGACAAATCCTCGATTTTTTCTATACGGTGCATCCTAGCAAAAAATTACTCACTATTAGATTAAAGAACATGAAATTATGCGTCTAATAAGTACCAAAACATATTAATTCGGTTTAGCGACATAGTAGAAAACCATGGTTGAAAACGAGGCTTTCCTCAAGTTTGTAAGTTATTTCAAGATAGTGGTTTTTAAGCTTCTGCGTTTCAATTTTGAAATTAATTATAGGTTTTAGCTCCTCTATTGTAGGAATTTACAAAATCGACAGTAATTTCAGCATTAGTATCATCATAACTGGTAATCGAAGAGCTGGCAGTTTTCTCGTGCATCGCATCAGCATTGCAGTTCAGTGAGGAAATACCGCCAGCATACTCGGTACAATGCCTAGAAGGCCTTTTTAGGGTTCCGTAGCCAAAATGGTAAAAACGGAACCCTTATAGTTTCGTCATGAATGCCCGTCAATCCGTCTGTCCGTATGTCATAGGCATTTTACTCGAAAATTATAAAGTGTATTTGAATAAAATTTAGAGCATAGGTGTATTTTATTAGCCGCTACATAATTCTAAAATGAAATGACAAAAAAATATTCTTTTAGAGGTACACTCCATACATATAACTGCAAGTCAATAAAAAGAAAAACATTGTATGTCCACGTGTGGCACATCAATCGATAGGTCTTTTAAAATAAATATAAGGTTTCTTAGTAAGTTTTTAGATTAAGTGAAAATAGTCAAACGTAAAACGATTTCAAATCAGTTCATTATTTCAAGAGCTACGTACGATGCCATAAACAGTCACACAGATACTTACACAGCTCAAAAACCCTTATTTTTGTCTACAGTAAAAAACAACGCAAACATACTGATTAAATGTTATCTATTGCGTTTGAGTGCCTTTATTATTTTTCTCGCTCCCCAACGATTTTTTCTTTATTTTGACCATTGTCTGTTGTTAAAAGTATAAAAAGCCTTCTGTACGTGATCACAATGATCACGTTCATAAGGATTTTTATACTTTTACACATCACAGTGCGCAGGTTAGATAATAAAAACTTAGAAAAGTTGAAAAACTCCCGAAGTTTTCATTTCAAAATTCAATATCTCAAAACCGGCTGAATCTATTTTGTAAGAATGTAGCCAAGAACCATCTTGAACACGTCAGCTTTCGGACAAAATGACACATTAAAATCGGTCTATTCGTTTAGTAGCTACGACGCCACAAACAGATAACAGCTATCTTTTTGCGTCGGGGGATAAAAGATATGGATTACAAATCATAGTAGCACGATAGTTGCAAATCAACACTATTTAATAACACCACTAGTTGCTCAGTGAATGTTGTGCTGTGTTACTGGCGGTGAGTAAAGTCACCAGAGGCCCTAGCACACTATCTTATCTTATCTTATCTAGGTGAGGGCCCTTTCGGATGCACTTCGACCCAGTGGGATCTTTTGTACATTTGCCCTCTCCTTTATACCTGCTCCCAGGCTTGCTCCATCATTTCCACAAAGCGGATGATGCAGTTCGCCGGGAGCACCTTGAATTCCTTTGGTTGCGGGTAACCGTTACCAAAGTAGTTCATTCTTTGTCTGGCAAGGGCATGACATTCACACAATAAGTGTTCCATAGTCTCATCCTCCTCGCCACACATTCTACAGTCTAAACTATCAGATAGTCCCATCTTGTCCAAGAGATCCTTGACCCCGAAGTGACCTGTGAACACCCCAGATATAATTCTGAGTTGCTTCCTACTGGATTTCCAGAGTTTTCTGGTCCAGCCCGAGTCCACTCCTTCTATGAAGAGCTTAGAGTGCCTTAAGCCAGCCTCATTCCTCCACTCGTGTTGGTGTTTGGTTTTGGCGTAGGCTTTAAAGGCCGATATTATGGTCCCCTGCGAGAGTTTATGTCGTGTTTTACGTGACGTTTCAGTACATTTTCGCCGACATAAAACCTAGTGTGCTAGGGCCGCAGAGCTATCAAGACAAGTAGCTACAAACAAGACTCAAAGATGTAAATGTCCGTGAAAGATTCTGACGTGATTCCGTTGAAGTAGCAACTAATGAAGTGTTAATTCTGATATCCTTGAGGAATCGACGGAACTCCTCAAATATGATCAGCCCACAGATAGCGACTTGGTTTTTTTCTGTAATAATCAACGCATTTGCTCTCGGAGAGAAGGTTCATGTAGTAAATTGGAAAGGAAAGGTGGAATTTCATGTTCCTATGTGGCTTGGCGAAATACTGAATTAAAGTCGGTTTAAACTTTGTTTTTGAAGTAAATTATTATAGTTCAAATGCAATATAAATAAATATTTGCGGACAAAGTTACACAAATCAACCTACTCCCCAACTAAACAAAGCGAACAAAACTAGACGAAGATAAACATACTTATTCAGATAAATAAATACTTAAATACATAGAAAACTCAGGAACAAATATTCTTGCGTATTACACAAATAAATGCCTTACCGGGATTCGAACGCAGGACCTCCAGCTTCGTAGGTGGGGTCACTATCAATTAGGCTAACCGGTCGATCGTCAATTATTTAATTGTTGTATTAGTGTAGTAGCTATACTGAATATTATATTCATATTCATATTCATTTTATTGGTAATATAAATTACAGGTCAGGTTTACTTAAATTAATTCACAATATCAGGACAACTCTTACAATAATAATGTATATAAAATTAAATTAAATAATCAATATGTCTAATCGTCTATTAATAATTCAGATAACATGTCAATGGTTATACCTAAGTCGTTTATGTTACACATCTCAAGACATTTCTAACTCAAAGAACTCCTTATGGTTGTATTAGTAGGTACTGCCAACAAAGACGGTTGCACGTGCCATATATTAATGTTTTCTTTTCTCAAAACCCCAATTCCCAAAGCGAATCGTTCCGTAAAATAAAATTAAACAATATTGGATCGAAAACAAACTTGTTCGTATCGCTCCCGATAGCCACACTAAGAAAGAAAACGAGATTAAGTAAATTTTGATAAGCGGGAACCCTGCGGGCTTTGTAACGATAACCAAGTAAAAAAGATGGCAAACTCATAACTAATTTAAACTTAATTCGGTTAGCCCTGAGACGCTGATTTTGAAATTGCACAAACTTTGAAGTACGTGATTGGGGTACTGCTTTTTAGCGGTTATTGTGAGAATTTATGTAATGTTTGTTTTTTTTAGATTTTAGAGTGTTTTTGTAAATAGCTGTGTTTTCCGAAAAGTTTGCAACTAATTGTGTTAAATAGTCAACAACTGCGGAAACTTGTACATTTACTGGCGCAGTCATGTCGCTATCTTGATACTTTAGGGTTCCGTAGTCAACAAGGAAACTCATAAGAATTTCCTTGTTGACCGAACAGACAAACATGGCGAAGCTACAAAGGTTCGCCATGTTTGTCTGTTCGGCTGCAGCTTAGCCCAGTGACCCTCCCTACTAAAAAAACACTAATTCGGCTGGGTATAGAATCAATCAAGCTGACAATAGTAGTTTATGTGACTGTACATAATGAAGGGCAATAAACACGAGCGTGGGTTTATGAAACGAGCCGCAGGCGAGTTTCATAATAACATCACTCGAGTGTGTTAATGCCTAATTATGTACAGTTACATACACTATTTTATCTATCCACATATCATAAGCCTCCATGATGCATTCAGGAGCCGCATATTATGACCGGCATCGCGGCGTTGTTTTCTGGCAGCTGTCATAGTATCTTTTTTAATTCAGAGACAAACTGAGTCGGCACCAACTGTCATATCGTTCGATATCTTACTTACGTGCGACATTTGTCAAATTTTTATGCATATTGACAATTCATTTCGGACTAAACGTCATCTCGACTGATATTAGAATAGAGGTCAAGTCAAATTGCTTTGTTTTTCAGAGGTGTTCGAAATTTAAATGTAATAATAGCATCGAAATCGATGTTATTATTTAGCAATAATAACATTTTCACATATAAGAAATCTGTTCTAACAAAACAGTCTGTTTTTATGGTGGTTATAATGTGCGGTTTTTGAACGCATCATGGAGGGTTTATGATATTTGGATAGATAAAATCGTATTATACAATTTTGAAAAACTTTAGATACTATATAAAATCCATAACTCAGGAACAAATATTCGTGATAAACACACAAATAAATGCCCTGACCGGGATTCGAACCCGGGACCTCCAGCTTCGTAGGCAGACCCACTGGGCTACATAGGCCGTTATGAATACGTGAGTTAACCGTGGATTTATTAGTAGTATTTCTACACAGATGTATTCAATAATATTTCATTATATTTTGATCGTAAACATGTTGTATTAAAAAATACATGTAATACACGGCTCCTTTTAAATCAGTGTGTTTACATTTGTAAGTACGAGCGTAAACATAGTTTTATGAAACGTGACCAGAGAATGGCCATAGCTTTGGCGTAGGTGTTAATGGACTTTACTGTGAAGAGGGTGCATGCCTCAGACATGCATATAAATAGATGCCGGACGTACAGTCCAACTCATAAGTAACTGAACACCTTGATACCTTGTCGCTTTCAACCGTCTGACAACTTCATATGACAGTTTAAACATGACGTTAAAGGACACGGTAAAGAAGCGTTCAGCCTTTTGTGAGCTAGACGGTAGGTACCTACTACTGATTTGTGTGTTGCGATAAAATTGGTCGCGGGAGTCCGCTGGATTCGGGTGCAGCAGGACCGATCACTGTCACTCTTTGGGCGAGGTCTATGTTCAGCTTTCGGCTGATATGATCATGATGATGACGATGATACGTTTATCAGATTAATTGCATATTAAATCTTACGGAAGTAAATTAAAAGCGTCGCTATGTTTGCCGCTGTCTGTACCAGCCTAATTCATCATTCATTCTGCCAATACATAAATTTCCGTCAAATTTAGCCAATTTGGATTCGACTAGGCAATTTTAACTCTATAACAAAAAGATATTAGTTTCATTACATTAATATGCGACTAAAGCTCTTTTTAACTCGACGAATAGTCTATGAGGATGTGGTCAGATGGAATAATGATGAGCGGATACTGCCAGATGAATTGGAAATTTTGAGAATAATCTAATAACTGTTTTCAACCAGAAGGGAAATGTAAAATTAAAATGAGATAACTTGTTAAGTATGATTATGTTGATTATTGTTCAATACAACAGATTTAAAAAAATACACTATTTAAACAATATAAGTAGTCGCTTACCAAATAAAGTATTTATTAAACATGGCCTGTTCATTTTGAAACACTAGTGGCACGTGGCTATTGTAAAAAATTAAACAATTGCTTTGTTGGACCGATGGGTCATAAAATAAGATTCGGTCTAGTAAAAGAATCCGCACTATTATATGTGTACTAGATGACGATATGTTATTTGGGAATATAGTAATTTGAAAACGAACACCAGCTCGCCAAAGTATAATATAAAATTTTCAGTCTTCCCTCCATTTCTGACGATGCAACAAAATTCCCATTACAAGCTCAAAAACCGACGAGCATCCGCAACAGGCGAAGTTTAACAATTCCATAAATAACGAATGCGCACGTCGGCGGTTTTGCGTTAAAAATTCAACATTGATTCATCTTTGACTTAGGTAGTCTTAGGTATGGAGCGAGAGTCAAGAAAGGTGAACATAAAAATATATAACCGATAGGTATGTAGTAATTACTAAGAAGTAAAGTTTATGATACAATAAACCATAGCTAGCAAGCAGTCAATGTGGTATGAGTGAAAAAGGGGACGAACTGAAAACCAGTGCTGTGCGGCCGCAATGCTGAGTTTTTTTGTAGTAAGCAGCTGCTAACGGAATGTATAAATTTCAAATAAAAGGAAAAAATAATTGTTTTGTGCTCCGAGCCGGGTTCGAACAGGCGACCACTTAACCGTCGCTAATAAAATAACTAGCTGTGATATCGGAACAATCTGTCTCGGCCACTAAGGCGTTGTAAGAGAGAACTGATTAAACATTTTTGGAGAATATTTTCACTCAAGATTCAATATACCGCCCGCCGTAAGTATATAATTCTGCTCCCATGTCTGCTCCAATGACACAATTTACTATTATACGTATGAGAGTGTTTACGTATTATGCCTTCCTGGGGCGTCACGTCTACCGCACTACGCACCACGTCCTTATTCCGTCCATATTGTTTTCAGCTCACTATCCCAGCTACTAACAAGCGTTATATCTATCACCTTCTACAACTTCTTCAGCTATAAATCTTCGCTCGTCTCGCTAGCTTCGCTTCCCCAGAGACTGCAACTTACGGTTCGTATGTTAACTTACTCAGTCTTCATTATACATTGTTCAAACACCGACAGATTCTCTGTCGAGGTAGTTAAGGGGGGAAATTGGGTTGGTTTGGAGTTTTGAGTGATTTCTCTGTTTCAGCTTGGGCCAAAATACTTTCGTATGTCCAGATGTCCTGCTGTCCGGCGATTATCTTCTACAGATCGCACTTCTCAACCGATTCTTGGGAAATTTGATGAGCACGATCATTATAATATAAGTTTATAGAATATTGGTAGAGTCAGTTTTAGGTTTAAAAAAAATCCGGACAAGTGCTAGTGTCTGTCTAAGTATCACGGTCCATGTGACACAGCCTGGTAACAGACGGTACAGACAGACGGACAGTCTTAGTAATAAGTAGGGTCCCGTTTTGCCCTTTGGGTACGGAACCCTAAAAAGGGGTTTTCGAGTTCTACAGTTCACAGAGCCATCGTAAAGTGTTTAAGTTTTACCAGTGTTTCAATACTACGACTGTGGCAAACAAGTATAGTCTGCCTAATCGTAAGCTGACACTAGCCTAAGGAAGCATGCGATTCCAGAAAAATCAAAAGAGGGATCCTCGGGAGGTCTAGCGACCTTACTCACCATCAGAAACACAACACCACATACTAAAGTGTCCGCTAGGCGGTCGCCAACACGCCCCTCCGACCGAGCGACCTTGGTCCGCACCGACCGTGTAGTCAGTTGTTTGCAGCAAAATTTCATACTACAGCGGTCGGTGTAAACCAAGGTCGCTCGGTCGGAGGGGCTTGTTGACGACCGTCTTGCAAACGTTTTACAGAACAAGTAGTGGCGCTATTATGGTTGCGGTCTTTACTGCGGTCTCCTGTAAAGTGTTTATTCTGCATTTGCATAAGAACTGAATTCAAAATGCAAAAACCAGAAAGCAGCCGAAACGCAACCCGTCGTCGGCAAAACATTTCTCTTTTGGCAATTCTTTTGCATCACAATGCAATAAGCAATAAGAATACGCTAAGGTAAACGTCATAGCACTTAACGTTGCACTTTATGCCAAAGCAATATGCGTTAAATTCGAACTAAGATGATTATTCTTTATTCAAATTTAAGCCATGTCACTGTTATAAAGTGCCAAAGCATACACTTGTGCAACGTCGAGTAGGACGTTTACCTTATTATTTGTTTAAGTTAGGTCACTGATTATACCTGCAAGCTGTCGATCATGCCGCGGCAAATTGTCACTGAATAGATAATGCGGTTTACCGAACCTGATTGTACCTTCTCTGTGACCTATATACTAACGTGCACAGAGTTTACATTAAGACACAGGTGGATAAATAGTACTGACGTACAGAATTTACAGTCGACATACTAGATTATTTGTGTGAGGTACAAACTTGGTAAATAAATAAATAAATATTACGGGACAATCTTACACAAATCAACCTAGGCCCACGGTAAGCTCAGTAAGGCTTGTGTTGTGGGTACTAGGCGATGATATATATAATAGATACATACATATTCCAACAAAACTACCTTTGCACAAAGATTTCCCAACTTCATCCAGCCGTTTATTTACAATAAAGTTAGCGCCAAATTTCCCCTTAAACTATTATCCTTAAGAGAAGTGAAACACAAATTAACGAGATGGCTTTATTCCCTCTCGTATGAAGACATAGAGGATCTAATGAGAGTAATTAAATAAACTCCACACACACACACACACGCACCCACACACACGCCCACACACACACACACAGATTAGATTTTAAATTTAACCCTTCTGCTGTTAAGCATGTTTAATTATGTTTTATGTAGTATTTTATGTGGCTACTGATCTTGTTAACATTTCGCACCTTTTATGTAAATTCACATTCGAATTGGCTACCTACAGGACAGGCTGTGCCTAGTGTAGGGGTCAGTGTATTTCTCTTCTGAAAACTGATTATACACAATATTCATTAAGTAAAATATGTATGAAGTGGAACTAATGTATATATTTGTGTAATAAATATTATTATGAATTATGAATATAGATACTTATATACATACATAACATCCATAACTCAGGAACAAATATTCGTGATAAATACACAAATAAATGCCCTGACCGGGATTCGAACCCGGGACCTCCAGCTTCGTAGGCAGAGTCACTACCCACTGGGCTACGGAGGCCGTAAACCACGCTCTTTCTGACTTAACAGTGTACAGTGGACACGCTCTAACCTGATGTTTATCAGGAAAAAGAACGTTTCGTTTTTCATCGCATTACACGTCGTGGAGGCAACTTTGAACGACCAGACCGCCTATCGTCAAGATTTAGTATGAAAAGTCTATACACCGCCCCTGGTGGTCACTCATAGAACTAAAAATCCAAACTGTAACGTGAATCACTTATACATTATTCAATTCGCGATCGACTTCACGTTCGTTCGTATAGTTTAATCGTTTTTCCAATATTCAACCTTATATCACTAGCATTTATCGTTTTAATTTAAATGTTTGTCGGTTATGACATTACAGAATACGCGCATCGCGACGTCGACAGGGTACAAAACGAAACCCTTATTATTATAAGCTCTTAAATTTGAGATAAATTTCGATCGGATCTACGGTAACTCTTGACGGAATAATACGATATCACGGGCCATTTTGCAAGTAAAATAGTAAACTACAGTCGCGACGTGGTCGCGACGGTATTCTTCGATTCGAAATGTCTCACACTACCGATTGGTAGTACGAATCAAACGTTAAATTACGCATTGAAAACTAAACGCAAAGTGCCTAACGTTTTGCAGTTGGTTTCGTAGTCCAACGGCAGTGTGAGTTACAAGTTTGACGGGTCGAATCGAAGAATACCGAAGCGATATCGAGATCTATTCGAAGCGCGTTTATTCGATCTCGTATGTAGTAACTTATCGTAAGGTTACGATTGAAACTCACGTTAGCCGTACAGTTGTGACTGGCAAGCCAATCCGATGGACCGGCCAAATCCGGACCACCCTCGATACTGCCACGAGGCTGTGCAAACAGTCAGACTTGGCGAAAAATCATTGAAGAGTCGATGACAAAGGGTCACAACTCTCAACATCGAGGGTAACGACGCTTGGAAAAGGAGAAGTCGTCGTGCTTTCTTTTTTTTTTCTTTTTATTGGTTCTTATGCAGCTGCCTTAGGGCTTTAGCTGCTCGTCTGGTCTGGCTTATGGGTAGGCCCTCTGAGCATAGAATACTAGAGAGAGGACAAGCCGCCAGCGGCCGTGTCGCAGCTGTATGCTCAATGGGCATACACTGCCATACTGTGCACGCGTGCTGATCGCAGAGAATATTACGTTTTTTCCCAAAATGCCTGATATGATGCGCGTTTATTGTCAAATAAGCGTGTAGGTATACAAGTGTGTGTGTTTTAGATGTGTGCGTGCTTTGTATTGTCAATTACTTGGGCGTTGTGCGGGTTAATGTACTTGCGACAGGCTCACTCTATACAAATCAGCCGCCATGTCCGATCTCCTTATATTCATACATCTGTGGGTAGGCCACTATAAGGCTACAGCCGAATTTAAATTTACTTGCGCGGGTACTCAAAACGCTCGAGCGTCTTGGGGCAGTGTAGGGTTTGTCGTTGTGTAAGTTACATTTAAGTTGGTATTGTAATATTATTGCAAATCAAGTGAGGAGTGAATCGGACTATTTACTTTATAATCGTAAGGGATATCCAGATTGCGCATTAAAAATGTCAGTAGATACCTCCACCTTACAAAAGACCGCAGCCATAATAAGGAATAATAACATCACTATTTGTTTTAAAGGTAAATACGTGGTCTTTCTGGTTGCGAGTAAGGTGGCCAGAACTCCCGAGGGTGAAATACCTATATTTGTCACTAGCGAAAAATCATTTCAATAATCCGTAGCCTATGGACGGTTTTGATTCCTCTATGAAGTCGCAAGCTTCCATTGACTACGGCGTCTGCTTACAGAGGCCGTGTGCTTGTTTGCCACCAACGTTGTATTATAATAAGTTTCTGTCAAAAATTGAATTTTTGATACAAGCTTTTATTGCCGACTGCACTTTTCTGTATACCATCATCAACTCATTGAGAGGATTCAAACAAGCCCAAACTCAACGGGGTTACGTCGGTTAAATACTGAATTCCCATTGCCACCTCTGTATCCATCATTAGATCAGCTCGACACTAATACTATATAGCTGCTGACCACGACAGACTGTTTAGAATACAAAAACGCGCCCTGCGTATAATCGATGGAAAATCTGTAAGCTATCCTGCACAGACGCTATTTAAAAAACATAAAATTCTCACCTTACCATGCATGTATGTACTGACTGCCTGTATGTACGTAAGAAACAACATGCATGACTACAAACTGAGTTCGTCCCGTAGGCGACCTCTGCTGATCGTTCCGAGACGCCGGCTGGCTAAGTCACGACGGTCACTCAGCATCATGGGGAAGATTCTTCCACCCTTTACAACTTGCTCCCGACTGACATAAAAAACTCACCCAGCAACAGTATATTCAAGAACAAGCTTAAATCATTGCTTATGGAACAGGCATGTTACTCAATTGACGAGTTTTGCACACTCATAAGGATCCAGCACCGTAATGTGTGACTGTGTGTACCTAACTTAATTTAATTTAATTGTGTTTTAAAAATTATGACTTGTAAAATGTACTTTTACCAATAAATATCTGTATTCTGTATTCTGTAATACCCAAAGTTTTAGCTCAATCGGATAACGGCAAGTGACTTAATTTTGACGGACACCTTACTTAGGTATATACTTACCTACATACATATGAACAGGACAAGTTAATATAGAGCTTGTAAATAGCAAAATTAAGTGAAGGAACATACATAACACCAATAATTTCAATAAGTACCCCGTCTTTGGACGCGTTCCGGTTTAGCCCCAAGGAGTCGCCTAACTAAATACCGGTATATTATTAGTTAAAATAGCTAGTACCGATACCCAAGGGGTGTACAATATGTCGAGGATATTACTATTAATTCCCAGTACACTTAACAAGGGTAACATTGTTAAAATAGCTGCCTTCAAGCAAGCTTCGGGCCCCTGGCTCGTGTTTAAGGCATGGTGTACATAATTGAACTTGTGTCGGTCTAAATAGAATAAACTGACATTGTATTAATCAAGAAGTTAGGAAATTCCCGTGAGCGTTAGACCTCTACTTATGCTGTGAGCTGTACAACTCTCTCTAGTTCTCAGATTTTTCCTCACTGTCCCGTTCGAATAATACACCTTGACTGTATAGAATAGACTTTTGGAATGGACGTGGGCAGCTAAGTACTTAGAATATTATATATACTACCTTTACAACAGGTTGGAATTGTTTCGATCTATATCCGACGTACCTAACTAAAAAAAAGAATTAAAAAAATGTCTTTCCAAAATTAGGTAATATTTCGAAATCGTTTTTTTACTTTAGTATATCGCATTGGACCGGTCATTTTGGCACTCTTTGGGGGAGGCCTATGTCCAGCAGTGGACGTCTTTCGGCTGATATGATGATGATGATGATGATGATGATATCGCATTTGAGTTTCTCGTTTCAAACAATAGTATCGTTTTGATACTATTTATTTTTCTTGAACCATACCTAAGTAACTGACACATTTTAATTTCTTTTTAATTTTAGGTATGTATAACTAGTAATGTAAGGTAACTTTTAGAAAAAACTTGAATATGGAATTATACTTTATATGTATGTCTATTTTGAAATTGCAAATAAATGAAATATAACCCCAAATAGTTAACACAGAATAATTCGGTATTTATGAAACATACCTATTTCAATTAACAGTTAACGATTAATGCCTAATTCCATTGATAAAAGGTCGCTACTACTTATCGTTCATCATTTTTATTTAGTTTAGTAGATAGACTCTTTTGCATTTTCTATAACATTATTTAAAAATAAACGCAACGAACTAAAAAAAAAATGTCATCAAAGTTGCTAAGCGCAAAAACATATTTATATACCTTTTTCTTGAGTATCCAACATCCACTGAATATCTAGTTTGAATTAGTGTCACAGCCAAGACCTAATTTTTCGAAGTGCTGGGGCTAATTCGGAACGCGTTTTTGCCGTACTGAAATGATATGTGATACGTATTGGTGCATGCGCTCCCTCTTACATACAGGGTGACGGTAATTCGACCTATTCCAGTCAACCAGGGGTCGAAACTCGCTGGTTTCCGAGATATTCGAGTTTTTAGTTTGTATGAAAAAATTCTCCTTGCAGCCTTAAGCTGGTGATTGTGACAAAAGTACTTCCATTGGGATGGTAAAAAAAAATGTTGTCACAATCAGCACTTTAAGGCTGCAAGACGATTTTTTTTCAAACAAACTTAAAACTCGAAAAATTAAAAAAAAACGTATTTTGACCCGTGGTTGACTCGACATAAATTGTTGCAAATTAGCTCTAGTATAACCCCTTTCAAGGAATAGGTTGAATTACCAGTCACCCTGTATACGTACATCTAAATGTGTGAGCAAGACACTGATATTTAGGATTTGAATAAAAATAATTTGTTAGGTGCAGAATGGAGTCCACTGCAAAGAAATTAGATTACAATAAGAACCAATGTGCATAACTGGATGAAAACTGCTTTCTTGGTTTTAATTATCCTGAGTGTTTTAAGAAAAGCATTACCTATAGATTTAATTTCTAAAAGGAACTTAAAATTATGCTTGGTGTTACTCACATAATATTATTATTATTATAAACTACCCAAAGTACAGTCGGCAGCAAAAGCCGATTCCCACCAGCTTGCCCAAATTTTATTTTTAGGTAAGCCTGTAGTTATAAATATACTTACTATCTCATAACTTTTTTTACTCCGGGTTGCCCATCGAAAATTTTCACGCACCGCCACTTGTAACTACACTGACCAAGTGCTCCAAATGACCTACCTACACACTAATAGTGTCAAGACAATAAGGAATGTGTACGTCATTTTGAAAGTGTTAGTAGTAGCGAATTGTACTAGGTACACACTTTAATGGAAAAAAAAATAGTGAAACGAACATATTTTATTAGTGACAAACACAAAGTATTCAATGTGAAACAAAACACAATGGTTTACAAAGACTTAAAACACAAACACAAAGTATTAAACGTAAAATAAAACACATATACAAAAACTTAAAAACTCAGCATAATGCGTGCTCACGAGCCTTTACCTTCCGACGACTTTACTCGAGTGATTATGAGAGTTCATATAAACTTGCATTCCTTATACCCATAGCCTATAATTTCCGGCTTAAAGAGTAGGTACCTCTATACTGAGGTGGTTTTTCATAACAATTCCTGGCACTGACCTCTTCAATTCTCTTCTCTCTTGGTGTTGGAGGAGCTTAGAAAGGGTCAGTTGGACGGAAAAGAAAACTAATGAGGAGGTTCTGGATTTAGTCAATGAAAAAAGAAATCTGATAGAAATGATTGAAAACAGGAGAGGAAAAATGATAGGACACATGTTACGCCACGACGACTGGATAAAAACAATAATAGAGGGAAAAATAGAAGGGAAAAGAAAAAGGGGAAGGCCGAGGATATCTTACATGGAGCAAATAAAAGAGAAAATAAACGATTCGTCGTATAGAGAAATAAAAAGAAAGGCAGAATGTAGAACAAGTTGGAAATTACTCCATCGACAAGAGACCTCTTCAAGTTAGGGTGACAAGTTCAGGGTAAGTATATAAATGAATATTAGGGGTCAATCTTACCCAAATCGAACTAGCCCCATAGTAAGTTCAATAAAACTTGTGTCATGGTATATAATAATATATGGTTTTAGGACACAATAGATTTTATTTATCTATTAAATTTTAGCTTTGATTGGAATTTAAATTGGTGTCTGTATTATTAGATATTCTTGACAACTTAACTTATTATTAAATAAATAAATAATAAATAAATATTACGGGACAATCTTACACAAATCAACCTAGGCCCACGGTAAGCTCATTAAGGCTTGTGTTGTGGGTACTAGGCGATGATAGATATAATAGATACATACATATAGATACTCATATACATATATAACATCCATAACTCAGGAACAAATATTCGTGATAAATACACAATTAAATGCCCTGACCGGCAACTTTACTTAAATTGTTAGCTATTCATATACTTACTTGATCTATTGAAAACTGATTCAACTACACAACATTCTATCAAATTCAGCAACAAACACGAGCTATCATGAAATCCGAACCGTTGCACTTTATGGAGAGTATAAAAATTTTATATTTCTGTTATTGCCCCACAGAATGTACTGGCAACAATGTTTCCCTTATATTTTATTAGCCTTGGAGCCTGTATATCGGTTTAAGTTGGTACCTTGAGGTAGTGGACGTTTACGGGTAGCGTAGGTCACGTTAGAATATTACAATTATAATACTTGCGATCCAAACTGCGATGGGGTAATTCCGAATGCGGGGTGGTTCCGAATATTTTGTGCCATTAATGAATAATGTATGTTGAGTCACAATCAGTGATGAGGGGATAGCGACAACATTACATTTTTACTTTAATTTTAGGTATTCATGAAGATACTATACTATTTTACTGTTTAATAATTTAAATTTGTTTTTTGTTCAGAGTTTATGTAATGTTTATAAATCAAATCCATTATTACCATGGAAAAATAATCGTTTTAATAGTGATGCAAACATCCTTAATTGAAAAATTATATGTTTGTAGTATTTGACAATCTTTCATGTAGTTTCAGATATCTTTTGTATGAATAATGGATGTTTTCTATGTATTTAAGTTATTTTTTTGTATAAAGATAATAGGTAAATATGTAAGATTGTAGCCTTGTAAGTTGGTAAGCCACTCTGGAACCACGATTCCGATTTCAAAAATTCGTTACCTATAGAATGGACATTTTGGATGGACAACAGCTATGTTTTATACCGCGGCTTTGTCTATGGGTTCACTGCAACACGCGGGCAGCCAGTGTTTAATAAAAAGCAGAAAATTTTAATAACTTCATCATCATCATATCAGCTAAAAGAAACCCACTGCTGGACATAGGCCAAAGAGTGCCACAATGACCGATCCTGTGCCACCCGCATCCATTGAACTCCCGCGGCCTTTACCAGGTCATCAGTCCACCTTGTCGGGGGTCTAGCCACGCTGCGAGTTGAGTCATTACTGAGTCTTAACTGCGCGCCTACATTTAAATGAGTGCAACCTTTACCAGGTCATCAGTCCACCTTGTCGGGGGTCTAGCCACGCTGCGAGTCGAGTCATTACTGAGTATTAACTGCGCGCCTACATTTAAATGAGTGCAACCTTTACCAGGTCATCAGTCCACCTTGTCGGGGGTCTACCCACGCTGCGAGTCGAGTCATTACTGAGTGTTAACTGCGCGCCTACATTTAAATGAGTGCAACCTTTACCAGGTCATCAGTCCACCTTGTCGGGGGGTCTAGCCACGCTGCGAGTCGAGTCATTACTGAGTATTAACTGCGCGCCTACATTTAAATGAGTGCAACCTTTACCAGGTCATCAGTCTACCTTGTCGGGGGTCTACCCACGCTGCGAGTCGAGTCATTACTGAGTGTTAACTGCGCGCCTACATTTAAATGAGTGCAACCTTTACCAGGTCATCAGTCCACCTTGTCGGGGGGTCTAGCCACGCTGCGAGTCGAGTCATTACTGAGTATTAACTGCGCGCCTACATTTAAATGAGTGCAACCTTTACCAGGTCATCAGTCCACCTTGTCGGGGGTCTACCCACGCTGCGAGTAGAGTCATTACTGAGTGTTAACTGCGCGCCTACATTTAAATAAGTGCAACCTTTACCAGGTCATCAGTCCACCTTTTCGGGGGTCTAGCCACGCTGCGAGTCGAGTCATTACTGAGTCTTAACTGCGCGCCTACATTTAAATAAGTGCAACCTTTACCAGGTCATCAGTTCACCTTGTCGGGGGTCTACCCACGCTGCGAGTAGAGTCATTACTGAGTGTTAACTGCGCGCCTACATTTAAATGAGTGCAACCTTTACCAGGTCATCAGTCCACCTTCTCGGGGGTCTACCCACGCTGCGAGTGTACTGTCTACTGAGTCTTAACTGCGCGCCTACATTTAAATGAGTGCAACCTTTACCAGGTCATCAGTCCACCTTTTCGGGGGTCTAGCCACGCTGCGAGTCGAGTCATTACTGAGGCTTAACTGCGCGCCTACATTTAAATGAGTGCAACCTTTACCAGGTCATCAGTCCACCTTGTCGGAGGTCTACCCACGCTGCGAGTCGAGTCATTACTGAGGGTTAACTGCGCGCCTACATTTAAATGAGTGCAACCTTTACCAGGTCATCAGTCCACCTTGTGGGGGGACCCACACTGCTTTAATAAATTACCAATAAAAAAAAGACTGCGCACCAGACAATACTGACTTGCACTTCAAAATTTAAGAACAACAGTTGTTAGGACGTGCCTTTAAATTAAATACAAGCGAACAAAAAGTACTCTGTCAATAAATTGAAATTGACAAACAAATCAGTTCGTTCAAAGTTTAACTAAAATACACCATTTTATATTTTCACTGTTTGAAAACCTAGCATTAAGTGTTATTTTCCAGACGGCTTTTAGAAGTTTTCAATTCAATAAATAATTCCGTTTGAGAATAAGTTTAAAGTGGTGCTCTGTCTCTTTTCATTATTTGTTAAGTTATTCGTGTTAAGTATTTGTACTTTTATTTTATTTTAATCGAGTTTAGGTGAAACTGGGTATAATTTTACTTCAATCTTCATAATTAAATATTGTTTTTTTTTTCTTCATGAATAAATATTGACATTATTTTATTAAACACAAGCTGCACACGCAGCTCCGCCTGCGTGTTGCAAAGAACGCAGGAAAACCCAGGGATAAAGTACACCTTACGCCCTTTAAAATAAGCCAATTTTTTTTATTCAAATTCAAATATATATTTTTGACAACAAATAACCGTCACAAAAGAAATAATATAAAACACACTTTGTCACGAAATGGACATTTACAGCCAGCGCTGGTCTTCCGCAGGGTCCATTCGGTGAGAGCACGGTGGGCAACATCGACAGAAATATCATAAAGTGACGACCGCTTTAGCCTAGTTGGTAGTGACGCTGCCTACGAAGCAAGAGGTCCTGGGTTCGAATCCCGGTAAGGGAATTTATTATTGTGATGAGCACGAACATTTGTTCCTGAGTCATGGATGTTCTCTATGTATTTAAGTATTTATTTATCTATATAAGTATGTATATCGTCGTCTAGTACCCATAGTACAAGCTTTGCTTAGTTTGGGACTAGGTCGATATGTGTAAGGTTGTCCGCAAATATTTATTTATTTAAAAAAAAGCATAAAAATGAACTATTATGTAACTAAAATACTAGAATACCTACACACCTAATAATAAAAATACACAAAAAGGAAAGAACGAACAATTTTGAAAAAACTAACAGCGAAAAGTTGCATCCCACAAACCACTACGTGTGTGTGGGCCTTTACGGTAACAGTGAACGCAGCCCATACACCACCGTTACTAATTACTAACTACTAGCGCCAGCGGAATTAGGTAATGTGTAACGGTGACACCTACATATCAAGTTACAATCTCACTCAGTTCATCTTTATAATTTTAGGTAAGACCAGCAGGTCGATCACGTAACGCATTGTATGAAAGTTAGGTAGATCTAAATGTACATTTTATATGGAAAAATTACAGTTAAAATTGTCCTTAGGCGCGTTCGAAACGTTACGTGATTACCCCTCTGAATAAAATCGGTATCACTTGTGAAGAATACTTCATATAAAACAATAGTAATCCAGGATTGTGAAAAAGGCACTAGAGTACTGGATGTCGTATCCACAGCGATAAGTGATAAGTTGGGAACCATGCTACGCCCGCTAGTATAATAATGATAATGATATGTACCTACCCCAATGTTCTCACCCTCTAGCATGGTTGCCATTGACGACCTCTGTAGCCTAGTTGGTAGGGACCCTGCCTATGATTCGAACCCGGGACCTCCGGCTTCGTAGGCAGCGTCACTACCCACTAGGCTTAGCTACAGAGGTCGTGTTTCCTGGTAAGATATGTTGCCTGCGCCAGTTGCGCCACGACCTGTACTCACTCAGTCGCAAAATAATATATGAATATTGTTTTAGAAACTTATCATGGAATTCCACAAAGTAAAACCTGATTGCACGTAGATAGACGTAACAATACATAAATCCGCATTCAATATGGAAAATTACTCGCATTTATTAACCAAACGAGTAGGTACCTATTTGAACTTCCCGTACATAAAACTGCTAAATACTGCTTTTGACAGTCGTTTTGGCAGTACCATTTACTCAACAATTTACAACACCGTTGTAAGTAATAACCCTAAAATTGTTGGAATATCTGTTAAGAAGGCCAAAAGGCTTCTTTTCAACTGGCTTTCATCACTGACTTAGGAAGAGACTGAATCATTGCTTATTAAGATAATTTAAAAATAGTTATTAATCCTACTTTGCCACTAAAGTATAAGCTTTATCTTTGTATTTGTGAAGTTCTTATGTACATTTTGTTTTAATTGTACTTAACGTATACTTATTGTAAACAAAATTATAAGCATGACACCAAAATATGGACCAGGCCATGGATGTTAGCCAGGGACGGATGCTCTATTATGTCACTTATCCATGCCAAGGGGCCTGGTTTCCCGCGATACAGGCCTTGCCTAGTGCGAGAACCCCTGGAATTTTTGCATTGTAATCAAAACTCATCCAGCGTGTTCAGAATGCCTGTGCTCGCTTTTGTTTCAACATTCCGTTGAGCGCCCATGTCACCCCATTTCTTAACAAGCATAATATCCTGAAAATGCAACACCGTCGTACGTTTCATCTGGCTTGTTTGCTATTTGGGGTAGTGAAGCACAAAGCGCCGGCGTATCTCTTCGAGAAACTCTCCTTTAGTAACACGTCTCGGGGAAGTAGCCGACAGCGCGTAATTTGTTTGATAACTCCCCTACATTCATCTGGAATAATGTCGTAATTGTAAAAATGCTGGAATAATGTCCCGCCGCCACTTAGAAGCCTGCTGAATGTTAAAATAATTTGAATTAAGCTCAAAAGTTCATGCAAGAACATCAGATTAAACAGGAGAATCTGTGTCTTGAAACTAGTTGCATTTAACACTTTCTCACCTGTTGGTTATGCTCCATGCATTGCTATACGTTTGTAGGTCACCATAATTAAATGTATTCTAATATGTATTGTGCTATGTAGTCACAGGTAATAATCAACTACTTTTGTAAGCATTTCCATGGTTATATTTGAAGTTTAGTGTTTTGTTTGTTTTCTGTTCTGTTACGTTGTAATCCCGCTGCCGCTAGTAGTAACGGTTGTGTAAAGGCCCACACACACGTAGTGGTTCGTGGGATGCAACTTTTCGCTGTTAGTTTTTTCAAAGTTGTTAATTCTTTCCTTTTTATGTATTTTTATTATTAAGTGTGTATTTTAGTTACATAATAGTTCATTTTTATACTTTTTTTATGTTATTGCATGTGTATATTATGTCGTTGTTGCCCACCGTGCTCTCACCGAATGGACCCTGCGGAAGACCAGCGCTGGCTGCAAAGCTAGCAATATGCTGAGCAGGGTCCATTTCGTGACAAAGTGTGTTTTATATTACACGAATAAATATTTGAATTTGAATGTATATGCACTTTACCAGCCTTTACCTATTGTTTTGAACTGTATTTTTATTCTTTGTGCTATAAAGTTACCTTTTGTCTTATCTAAAGAAAAACTATTATTACCTGCACTTCTTTTGACAAACTTTTAATGTACTTCTCCGACCTCTCCTATAAACTTCCTCTATAAAACGTGTCCAGCTAATTAGATAGTTAATAAAATAAACTATCTCCTCAAACTGTGCACTATATTTCCTTCATGGAATTAAACTCTGTTTTATTTTCCCCGTACTCTAGTAGCCTATAAAACAGAACCTAGTACGAGAGCCAACCGTGTGGAGAGAGCGGCCGTTAAATATAAGGAATTATTTTAAGTCACGGTTTCTGTGCTGAAAATATACATAAACACGACAAACATATGTTTTTCTCCTCATTGCCTCGGAAAGCCGTCTTTTATCCTTCAAAACCAGTGAGCAAAATCGCATTTCATCCACTAGTGGGGAAAGTAATTTGGCCTTGGAGCGTGTTTAAGTAGTGTTTTAAGTACTACTTAAAACACTACTTAAACACGCTCCAAGGCCAAATTACTTTCCCCACTAGTGGATGAAATGCGATTTTGCTCACTGGTTTTGAAGGATAAAAGACGGCTTTCCGAGGCAATGAGGAGAAAAACATATGTTTGTCGTGTTTATGTATATTTTCAGCACAGAAACCGTGACTTAAAATAATTCCTTATATTTAACGGCCGCTCTCTCCACACGGTTGGCTCTCGTACTAGGTTCTGTTTTATAGGCTACTAGAGTACGGGGAAAATAAAACAGAGTTTAATTCCATGAATCAATTCAATTTATGAAAGTTTGTTACATAAGTTTCTTAAAATATCACGCCGTTAGCCTACGAATGTCAAATAACGTTTTGTATGGCAATCGAACCCCCTTAAGGTACCTACCTTAAGGGGGTTCGATTGCCATACAAAACGTTATTTGACATTCGTAGGCTAACGGCGTGATATTTTAAGAAACTTATGTAACAAACTTTCATAAATTGGCTTCCCATTTGCGCCAAATTCCCCCTTTCCTAGAATAAACTTACATAAACTAGATTAATTTGAGAAATTGGTTTGTCACGTGATATTTTGGGAAAACTATTTTTCTCAAATTAATCTAGTTTATACAAGTTTATTCTAGGAAAGGGGGAATTTGGCGCAAATAGGAAGCCAATTGATGAAAGTTTGTTACATAAGTTTCTTAAAATATCACGCCGTTAGCCTGCGAATGTTAAATAACGCTTTGTATGGCAATCGAACCACCTTAAAACTCCATAGGAAACATTAGTGTTTTTTTTATAATGAGCAAAGGATGATGATTTGGGAAGACGATAGATGACGGATGGACGGACGACGGATGACTGATGACTGATGATGGATGACGATGATGGTGATGATGATGATGATGATGGAATGTGTACAAATAAAGGCTTATTTTTATGAGCTATTTTTTGCATGTTGCACTTTCCTTTCAACGTTTAACTATAGAATCCTTTCACTTGCTCGTGTTTCAATTCCACAACTCGCGGGTAAAATACAATTATTGTCTAGTACAAAAAAATATATATATATTTATTAGAATCAGGAATTTTTGAGATAAACGCTTTATACAGGGCACCGTATTTGTGGCCAATAATTGAAAACAATTGTATGGCTTTGCGCGATTTATTTACAGTCTTAATTTTTTGGAACGTTTGACATGGCTCCACCGCGAATCGTAGTAGCCATTCATAAGAATATCATACGATTTAAAGAATAAGATACTTATATTTCATACATTAAGAATCAGATTAAACAGCTGGATAATATACCAACACCTTTCCAAAATAGACCAGCCCTTGTACAAAATAGACCGAGGGCCGGGCGCTGCCAACGAGTTTCTCACGTGACCTTAGAATTAGTCGTAAGTCAATAAAAAAGTTCCCTCAACTTGTAAAAGCTTTTCGTATCGGCGATCAGTGACGAAGCGCGTTTAAGCAATTTAGGAGGTTGCGTAATTTACATTTATTTTGTCGAAGCGAAGTTTCACGCCATTAGTGCAGGCAAAGAAGCAAATTACGACCGTTGTTTTTCCATCAAAAATCTATGATAGGGACGTTTTTTTTCTACAACTTGATTTTTTGATTTTCTCCTTACAGTACATACCTTATCTTTTTTTGAAGTTAACCGAGTAGATTTATATCCTTTTTCGTAATTAAATTTTTTTTTATTTCAAAACTCTAATTTACACCTACCTTTGAAACTTGACCCCGATTAGAACCATTAATAAACGTCGTATGACGTATTCTTCAGTTGGTTAGTAATTTTAAATCAATGAGTCTGAAAATAACGAACTACATAATACTACTAGGTTGATTTGTGTTAGATTGTGCCGTAATATTTTTTTTTTTATTTATAATATTTAAAATTTTAACACCAAGGTCTTGTAGGCCACGAACTCTATCAAGAATTTCATCACACGTTAACCAATGTGAACAGTAAAAATGTGGCTTGAATAATAACTTTTTTTTTATGATTGACTTCTACTTTCATGCAACCAAAAAATATACATAAATTGCAAAGTCTTTCAAATTTTGATTAAGCATTACACCCACCCCCATATTTTTTTATTTATTGACCAATATAACCTGAGTAGTACATTTTGGTATACATTTTTTTCACCAGCGGAAACCTCTGGGGTTTATATGCTGATGAATAGTTCGCTATGGTACATTATTGTATATAAAGTGCCTAAGACAAAAAAAATGTTCGATTTCCATACTCCAACGCCCGCATACAAACCACAATTAAAACAGATCAAACAGTCCGTTAATCTCTGTTTACGTCCCTCAATTACTGCCTTAATGGTTCCGATATTGCCATGCTTGTTTTTCTTTTAAAAAGAGCCTAAGCGCCTCAGAAAACCTACAACTTGTTACGTTTTGACGAACGCGCTTGGCAAACCACAAGGCAATCATACACGATCAATACGATTTTAATTCTTATTCATGTTAGGGGAAATTTACCACTTTTGATCGGATATTTCGCTTGTGTTGACATACAAAATGGTTCTGGGAATGTATTGAAAGGCCAGCCTTTGAAATATTGGATACGTTGTCAATTTGGTAAATTGCTGTTAAGACAAAATGTATGCACTTTTATTCATAAAGTATATGGTATCATAATCAAAAATTACAAGAATTTAAAATTTGATGGACTAATACTAGTGTTGCATAAAGCGAGTATTACACCTTCATGAATCTATTATCCTAAAAGGGGAAGGGAGATGAAGCATCACACTAACGTATTGCTATGTCTCTCTCGTCAATTACTAAATTTGATAGATATATAATACTAACTAGCTTTTGCCCGCGACTTCGTCCGCGCGGAACTCGTTTATATCGTAATTTTCTCCCCCCTTTTCACCCCCTTAGGTGATGAATTTCCAGATAAAAACTATCTTTAGTAAGGACTTTTTGGGAAGGCCCCGGAATTCAAAGTATCTCATACGGTTCAGCGGTTTAAGCATGAAAAGGTAACAAACAGACAGTGTTACTTTCGCATTTGTAATATTAGTATGGATTGTATGAAGGAAAGGGTATAGATGCATGAGGCTTTTTTCAGTATAATTTTGCATATTGTCATATCACACGGCCGTAAGGACCTTTTCTACTAAACCGTAGGATTAAATTAACTGACTTGTAATTTAAACATTTTATATTAAAAATAAAAATACTTCAACAAAATGTTACATCTAATAGTTTTCAAAATAGCCATAATAAAACGTCCGTTTTACCCCGTTTTAGAAAACATCTTCAAAACTAAGGCCGCCATAAGGTACCTTTACCCTTGGAACGTCACATACATATATTTACTTATGTAATGTTCCTATTCCCCAGGACTCCCAACTACCGCTATACCGTAAATGGGTTCCATCCAAATTTTCACCCCCATTTCACCCCCTTAGGGGATGATTTCTGGAATAGAAACTAGTATGTGTCCGTTTCCAGGACTCAAACTATCTTTCAACCAAATTTTATCAAAATGTGTCACTCACAAATTTCCACCCCCAATTACACCCCCTTAGGGGATAATTTTCGGGATAAAACTATCCTATGTCCTTCCTTAACTATCGATATACCGTAAATGGGTTCAATCCAAATGTTCATCCACCATTTCTCACCCCCTTAGGGGATGATTTCCTCATTTTATGTGTTCCGGAATAAAAATTATTCTATGTTCTTTCCTAGGACTCTACCTCTCTCTATACCAAATTTCATCTAAATGGGTTCTATTCAAATCTTCAACCCTCATTTCACCACCTTAGGAAATGATTTTTCGGGATAAAATGTATTGTCCTTCTCTAGGACTCCTTCTATCTATTTACCAAATTTCATCTAAATAAATGGGTTTTATCCAAACTTTCACCCCCTATTTTATCCCTGAGGGGATGATTTTCGGGATTAAAACTATCCGTTGTCATACTCCGGGACTCAAACTATCTTTCAACCAAATTTCATCAAAATGGGTCACAAACAAGTTTTCACCCCAAATTACACCCCCTTATGGGATGATTTTCAGGAGTAAACTATCCTATGTCCTTCGCCAAGACTCCAACTCGCTATACCGTAAATTGGTTCCATCCAAATTTTCATACCCCATTTCACCCCCTTAGGAGATGATTTCTGGACTAAAAATTATTTTAAGTCCTTCCCCAGGACTCTGAACTATCTCCATACCAAATTTTATCTGAATCGGTTCTATCCGAATTTTCACCCCTCATTTCACCCCCTCAAGAAATGATTTAGGATAAAAACTATGCATTGTCCTTCCCTGGGACTCCTTCTATCTCTATACCAAATTTTAACTAAATGGGATTTATCTACATTCCCCCCCCCCCCCCCCCCATTTCACCTCCTCAGGGAAAGATTTCTGGAATAAAAACTAGCCAATGTCCTTCCCCAGAACTTAAACTACCTCTAAACCAAATTTTATCAAAATGGGTTACATCCAATTTTTCACCCCCCCCCCATTTTACCCCCTAAAGGGAAGATTTTCGAGATAAAACCTATTGACCTTTTCTGTGTCTCAAACTAATTATAGGTATACCAAATTTCATCCAAATTGGTGAAGCGGTTTAAGTAGCTCCATACAAATTTCCACCCCCCATTTCATCCCCTTCGGGATTGATTTTTAGGATAAAGACTACCCTAAGTCCTTCCCCAGTACTTAAACTATCTCTATACTAAATTTCTTCTAAAATTCTTAATCGGTTCAGCCGTTTTCACGTGATGCGCGGTCACATAAACAGACAAACAGATAAACAGATAAACAGACAAACAGATAAACAGATAAACAGACAAACAGATAAACAGACAAACAGACAAAAATTCTAAAAACTGTTGGAACGTGTTCTGTTATCGATTCTAAGTATCCCTAGCCAATTTTTTTTCGAATATCTTCCATGTACAGACTTTCGACCCTCTTCAGCTTTATTATATGTATATAGATGAGGCACTTTTTGTACGACGTTTTATAAAAGTTTGAGATCAAACCCAAGAAATTACTTAGCATCATATTAATGAAACTGACAGCTAAAGTAACTCGTTCAACACACGAATAACAATTTAAAAAGTTAGCTGACTAACTTTATAATAATCATTTCATTTCATTTTGTTGTTAATAGTCTAGGTTGTACTTGTAAGTTGTTCAATTCAGTTTACTTTTCGTATTATTCATTTATTTCATCTTTATTGCACAAAAGAAAAACTTATCGTACAAATGGCGTAACTTAATGCCGTAAGCATTCTCTACCAGTCAATCATTGGGCAAAGCAGATAGATTTATTGACAAGTAACGCTAAACTACATATCGTGTTTAGGTATTAACTAACACAAAACATTAAATAAAAAAACAGATGATAAAATTAGTTCCTGCTCTTTTAATGGTATTTAACACTTGGTCATTATATCCTTGACATTGCGACTACTTAAACATTCTAACACTTTGGCCAATAGGAAATTCATTTGTACAGAAATACCCCAAAGGTCCGCTGTTATTCATATCGGCCATAAAATAGGTCGAATGCGGTGTGAACGCGGGATAACAGGACGAAGTTTGGCACTACCTCTATAAGCCGCTAAGGATGATGGAATGTAAGTGCACTACACCGTACAGAGGAGTTAATGCGGATATATCAATCAAGCCACAAGCAAGGCCGGCAAGCACATCGTTCTATACAGGATGACTAGTAATTCGACCTATTCCTTGAAAGGGGTTATACTAGAGCTAATTTGCAACAATTTATGTCCAGTCAACCAGGGGTCGAAACTCGCTGGTTTACGAGATATTCGAGTTTTTAGTTTGTATGAAAAAAATTCTCCTTGCAGCCTTAAGCTGGTGATTGTGACAAAAGTACTTCCATTTGGATGGTAAAAAACCATTTTTGTAACAATCAGCACTTTAAGAGGCTGCAAGGCGATTTTTTTTCAAACAAACTAAAAACTCGAAAAATTAAAAAAAATCGTGTTTTGACCCTTGGTTGACAAGACATAAATTGTTGCAAATTAGCTCTAGTATAACCCCTTTCAAGGAATAGGTCGAATTACCAGTCACCCTGTATAATTAAGGGACATTGGAGAACTCGACAACAACATAGTATTGCATTCACGCATTTCATTTAAATCTAACAGTTCCCTATTATGTACATTTTGAAATGTGAGACGATAACGTTTTTAAGTTTCATCATCATCATCATCATCATCATCATCACATCAGCCGAAAGACGGGCCTCCCCCAAAGAGTTCCAAAGTGACCGGTCCTGCGCCATCAGTCCACCTTGTGGGAGGCCTACCAACGCCGCGCTTTCCGGTACGTGGTCACCACTCGAGAACCTTTCCGCCCCAACGGCCATCAGTTCTGCGTGCAATGTGCCCCGCCCACTTTAAGGTGCTTTTTAAGTTTGGTGTAATAAAAGAAAAAAAAATAAGAAAGTGACAGCACTCTTAAAGGATGCATTAAGTATGCTAGCAGACTCATTTCTGGGTTAGATTTTTTATAATTATTTTTTTACACAAAAGTACCTGTACCATTTTGTATTGGTACGTAGGCTCTATGCAAAAGAAAAGAAAGTAAAATATATTATATTATCATTAAAAATTTTGATAAGTATATAAATACATTTGAACGATTCGATGTCCTGAGGGTGCACTTATATTTATTATCTTAATTAAATAAGAGACCAAAGACGATGCAAGGTGTAAATTATTTATGGTTTTACTTTCTTTTCTTTTGCATAGAGCCTACGTACCAATACAAAATGGTACAGGTACTTTATTATAACGTCGAGGTACATGTATTTCCTATGGCACATAATCAAAATTAAAATGAAATACTCTTTTCCAAAATGGAACCAAACACACAAACACTGCGAAATTAAACAATGCAACAATGCAATTAAATTCGTGCCAGACTTTAGCATTATCCATCATTATAGAACTGTCTGTCTGTCTATTTAACTACAGGTCGCCGTTTGCTAACGGTTCGATGATAAAAGTCAATTATCGGCGATTCCGTCAATACGTCCATCAATATTTGCTCCGTTCCTTATTGATTCTAGCGATGGGTTTTGCCTATTGCAACGATGTACGTTTGACTTTGTGTAGATATCATCTGTCTATAAGCAGACAAAATAATGAATACTTACTTAAGTAAGTATTTATACTACAACTTTGAAAAGTTAAAAAATACCCCGACATTTTCATTTCAAAGTTCAATATCTCAAAAACGGCTGAACCGATTTTGTTAAAACGTAGCTGAGGACCAGCTCGGTCGCATCAGTTTTCGAATAAAAAAAACCGCATTAAAATATCTTTATTTCAGATCTTTGGTCGATCCATATGATGTTAGTAACAGTGGAGACTTCTGAACCACGTTAGTGACAATAAGTTTGGGAGCTACGATGCCACACACAGACACGTCAAACTTATAACACTGCTCTTTTTGCGTCGGAGGTTAAAAAAAAATGAAACTACACATGTCTGAGGTCCAGCGGGTGTAGCATGGTTGACATTTCACAACTTATTGCTGTCGATGAGACATCCAACACGTTCTGACAAGAACGAGTGCGACATGTGACACAAACGATAAGTGACAAAATGGCAACCATGTTAGGCTCACAGAGCGACTTATGATGAGCTGTGTTGAGAGTTAGGCACTTGCATTGCCATCATACGCAAGAGGGTCGCCTCGCTGCTGAGACGAGTCACTCGTAGCACTAAGCATGCTCGAAGGTAACAATTTATCCTTAAAGTTTCCTTTTAGCTAGCTAGTCGACAGTGACTCGCTATCCAGGAGGAAGCCCTTTAATTTTGATTTTAACACAGTTTTGCTTACTTTGGGAGTTTCTCTTAAGGTGGTTCGATTGCCGTACAAAGCGTTATTTGACATTCGCAGGCTAACGGCGTGATATTTTAAGAAACTTATGTAACAAACTTTCATCAATTGGCTTCCCATTTGCGCCAAATTCCCCCTTTCCTAGAATAAACTTGTATAAACTAGATTAATTTGAGAAAAATAGTTTTCCCAAAATATCACGTCCCAAACCAATTTCTCAAATTACTCTAGTTTATACAAGTTTATTCTAGGAAAGGGGGAATTTGGCGCAAATGAGAAGCCAATTTATGAAAGTTTGTTACATAAGTTTCTTAAAATATCACGCCGTTGGCCTGCGAATGTCAAATAACGTTTTGTATGGCAATCGAACCACCTTAAGATATTAATTATGTTACATATTTTTGGTACAATATATTTAGACATTCTTTCACCATAATAGTTTCTAGTTTTAATATATATATAATAAAATCGGTTCAGCCGTTTTTGAGATATTAATCTTTGAAATGAAAATGTCGAGGGTTTTTCAACCTTTCTAAGTTATAGTTAGTACCACACGACAAAGATCACCTAAACTGCGTGCAGTCCCCCTATTCTGTAACTTGTTTAAGCTCACCTCAACGCTCACTCACAAGTATACTCACTCACAATAAGTGAGTGAGCGTTGAGGTGAGCTTAAAACAAGTTACAGAATAACAGCCCTGCACGGTTACCACAAGACGGGCGCGCGAGCTCTGTACTCGCGTGATAGACCTTCCGTCTCTTTCTAATTAGAACACTTAGATAGAGACGGATAGCCGATCTCGCCGCGACACATCTCACGCACCATCATGTGATAACCATGCTGGTTGTAACACAAAAACCTATAAGTATAACAAGATCGAGACCGTTTGAGGGAGACTCTGTCCAATATATTTTTTCTACTCGTCGACTTTAATCTTTGAATTAAGATTTCGTACACGAAACTAAGATCACATACTTTTTAATCCTGGAGCTCAACGAGCTCGTCACGGAGCTCGTATGGTTTCATAAGATAACCGCCAGCAGTCATCTTATGAATCCAGGAGCTGTATAAGATAACTGTGAAAACATCAACGCGCAAAATTACTAAGCTGCTGCGCTTCATTACAGCAGGGCGATTTTCAATAGATACCAAGTTTGTTTAATAAATTATTATTTCCGTTGACTCGTAGAAAAAGTATTGTATACAATAGTTATATAATTAGCTTTTTTAGTCTCGTACCTTAATTAGGCCACTCAGCAAGCTTCGTGGCCTAAACGTGGTACTCGACTTAAAAATCCATTATATAACGATTGCATAAACTACTATTTAGTGGATGATTAATCTTGGTGTGATCTCTTATCCTGAAGATATGAATTAAGGCCGGCCACATACACACGGAATTTTGATTCGGTTTCCGTACGGAGTGACAGGTGGGAACGGGACGTCGCTCTACATAATGTATAGCGCTGTCTGACTTGCACATGTCATTCCGTACGGAAACCGTTGTGGCCTTGTGGCCGGCGTAAGGGACCAACGGGCTGTTCGTCCTTTTCCAACTCCGCGCAGGAAATTTTCTTGTCAATTACGCGGTGGTGGCCGTTGGTCAATTAGTAAGCGCTGCATTAATAAGGACGCTGCTTAAAGCATATTTTCATTGAATTATGACTCTTTCCATCAAGAACTATTTATGATAGATTTTTATGATCTTATATTTCAATATTACATAAAACTGTCCTTCATCATCATAATAAATTCAATAACTAACAACTTAGAAAAATTTAAAATCCCCGATATTTTAATAGTTCAATATCTCAAAAACGGCTGAACTGATTTTGTTGAAACGTACGCATGTCGGCTTTTGGATAAAAAAACCACATTCAAATCAGTACATTATTTTAGGAGCTATGATTCCACAGACAGACGCACTGACACAGATATACACACAAGGATCGGAAAACCCCTTTTCAGGCTTAAACCTATCGATTTGGTAACCCTGTCAATTTGGTAACCTTACATATAGGGAAACATCGTGAGGAAACCGGTCTAATCCTAATAAGGTCTAGTTTACCCTCTGGGTTGGAAGGTCAGATGGCAGTCGCTTTCGTAAAACTAGTGCCTATGCCAAATCTTGGGATTAGGTGTCAAAGCGGACCCCGGGCTCCTTTAGGGGCACAACCGGGAATAACGCTAGGAGGATGATGACATATAGGGGAACTCTATTGTTATGGTAAGCATATCGGATATGGTAACCAGAAGCTGCTAGTTAACCCTAACAAAACCCTATCGAGATAGGAATCTCTAAAATAACTCTCTGGAAAACCCCAATAAGGGAAACCGGTTCTAGTCCCTGGATACACAGACACACAGACACGTCATACTTATAACACCCCTTTTTTTGCGTCGGGGGTTCAAAGGTAATCTTCATGTATTTACTCTTGAGCCTTTTTTTGGGAATCTGATGTGATACGACGTTCATAAAATTCGATGTGTATCTTTTAAACCTTATATTTTTCCCCAGTTATATCCAAAATAGGCCGTGGCCCGCTCTGGCACCCAATGCCAATTAGGTGTAGTCACTAGTTTAACGAAAGCGACATACAAGAGCCCTACTTATTATTATGTAGAGCCTGATGTGTCCGACTGCTGTTCAAAGGCCTCCCTCCTCTTGTTCCACTGCTGCCGGTTTTGAGCTTCATCTGGCTAATCCTTTAAAAGGGAGTCCAACTCATCCTGACATTGCCGACGAGGTCTACTGCGTCTTCTTTTCGAGTACCGGGGTTTCCACTCTGTGGTGCTCTTTGCAACTCATGAGGCATGAGACTCAAGAGACGTGGCCACTAGTCCCATTTAATATTTGAATTTAATGTTGACTGCCATCTATTTCCAATAAATATAATCGAATATGCACCTGAGAATATGCTTTGAGAAAGAGGTCAATCGTCGAATCCGACTCGGCTGGGCAGTATTCGGGAAGCTACGTCACATATTTTCGTCCAATATTTCGCAGTGTCTCAATACGACAGTCTTTGACCAGTGTATGTTGCCAGTGATGACGTATGGTAAACGTGTTCGCTCACTATGAGCCTCTTAAGAAGGCTCAAAGTCACCCAAAGGGCAATGGAGAGGGCTATGCCGGGAGTTTCTCTGCGCGATCGCATCAGAAATGAGGCTATCCGCAGGAGAACCAAGGTTACCGATATAGCCCTCCAAATCGCTAAACTTAAGTGGCAGTGGGTGAGGCACATTGCACGTAGAATCGATGGCCGTTGGGGCAGAAAGATTCTCGAGTGGCGACCACGTACCGGAAGGCGCAGCGTGGGTAGGCCCCCCACAAGGTGGACTGATGACCTGGTAAAGGTCGCGGGAGTCCGCTGGATGCGGATGGCGCAGGCCGGTCATTGTGGCACTCTTTGGGGAAGGCCTACGTAAAGCAGTGGACGTCTTTCGGCTGATATGATGATAATGATGAATGGAATATGCATACCCAGTTAAACAGTATTATAGAATTTTCCCTATCATCTCTTTGACCATGCTTGAAGTACTATACTTCAAATTTCAGTTGATGCAAGTTGCAAATCCCAGAACTACAAACAGCAATTAATGGCCACCTAATGAGAGCTCCCACGAAGTCTGTGAACTAATTGGACGTGCGTCACTCGTTCAATTTCGTTCACTTTGATACCCTACACTGGGAACCAAGGGGCTTAATGTAGTGTTTGCAAGTGTTTCGACATTGCCAAACTTAATGTTAATGCTGCCTATTTCAACGGTTTGGTATTATTCAACCGTGATATGTTTGTGAATGGATACCTGTCAATTCAGACTTTGACGTAATTGTATGGTAGAACCAGTACCTAAGTATTTTTACGTCGTTTGATTTTGTTCAAGTTAATCCACAAAAAAAGATTGAATTCAACATTGTGTAAGTAGTAATATTGGAACAAACACGCATCCAGCGGTCTCCCGCGACCTTTACCAGGTCATCAGTACACCGCAGGACCGGTCACTTTGGCACCCTTTGGGGGAGGCCTATGTCCAGCAGTGGACGTGTTTCGGCTGATATGATGATGATGATTGGAACATACTGATTGTTTGGCCTAATCCCTAGTGAAGTTGCCGGATTCGAACATCAGTAAATGATTGATGACAACGAATGTTTTGATGTTCAAATCTGTCTATAAAACTGCTTTTACTGCCAATAGATGCGCCAATGCCATTGGCGTTTTAAGAGTTTCTAAAGTCAACATTTTTATGCATTTTTATAAGTGGCACTGAAAATATTTCTGTGCTTGGAACCCGGTGTGTAGGTATGTGTGCTCCTTTTGGGAACACAGGCATGAATTTATTATGTATGTAAATATGTAAAAATAGAATAAAACCTAACAAACATTCCCTTTAACTTCCATTGAAAAGTCTTCTATACAATCCAAAGGATTTTTTTCACTCCTATTCTATTCAAATTCACTCCTAAACTATCCAAAAACGGGGCAAACCCAACAATACGTGCACGTACTAATGAAGGCTGTCAATCAGTCCGTTTGTCCGTCAGTCGTCTGGCCGATACAAATTAGTGATAACGGTGCGTCCAGCCGAATCCTTTCAGGGTTGTCAACACCAGGTTTTTTATAAATTGTGCCGAGGCCTTGTTGTAAAGGATTCTTGACAGGGACGACTGCTGTGAGAGAATTCAGGAAATGCTTATTCTCGACAAGCTCAAGCAATCTTTAATATAAATTAGCTGGGTTCAAATCCCGGTAAGGACAAATATTTGTGGGATGAGCATGTTGGTATATTTGTTTCTGAGTCTTGGATGTTTTACATGTATTTAAGTATTTATAACTATTATACAATTTCTAGTACCCATAACACAAGTCAGAGAGTGTTTATAAAAAGAGTGGAAGGGCAAGTTGGAAGGGGAAGACCTAGGCGAACTTTCTCCGATCAAATTGGAGAAATCTTACAGAAAGGCCAGATCAAAAGTACCCTAAACCGACGAGCATGTATGAGAAATGTTATGAAAGTGAATGAAGCGAAAGTGGTTTGTCAGGATCGTAGCAAATGGAGATCCGTGATCTCTGCCTACCCCTCTGGGAAGCGTGGTGGAAGGCGTGATTATATGTATGTATGTATGTATAACACAAGTCTTGTTGAGCTTACTATAGGGCTTGTTCGATTTGTTTAAGATTGTCCACTAATATTAGCCTCCGTAGCCCAGTGGGTAGTGACTCTGCCTACGAAGCTGGAGGTCCCGGGTTCGAATCCCGGTCAGGGCATTTATTTGTGTGTTTATCACGAATATTTGTTCCTGAGTTATGGATGTTATATATGTATATAAGTATCTATATGTATTTATCTATTATATATATCATCGCCTAGTACCCACAACACAAGCCTTACTGAGCTTACCGTGGGTCTAGGTTGATTTGTGTAAGATTGTCCCGTAATATTTATTTATTTATTGATATATAGACGAATTATGAATAGCAAAAACTTGCTAGTGGTATTTTGTGTGTATTCATAAACTCAAAAGTTAAGATCTCCTTGTATCTGCTACAAGCGAATAAATCGGGTTGCTTCATAATGTGTGAAGAAGTATTTAATAGTAATATTACAGGCAGATGGACCGGCAGTTAATACTTAAGAAAAGCTTGTATAGTTCATAGTGTATCTGTTTCTGCTCTATAAGTCACAATCCTGATTCTAAGGGATATATGTAACACATGACATAAGCAGAAGGCATGTAATAGTTTTATTTATCACGTGTTAAAAGACAAGAAGGAATCTGGCACCTTCTTTCAAATATTATTAGAAAGAGTGTTATCACCACAGAACACTAAATACTATAGAAGGGGTATGGCGTGCAATTTCCATCGGGACCGGCGTCGCCACCTTGTCCCCTCCACGTCGCCTACAACAACACGGCGATGGGGTGACGTTGGTGCGAAAGCTTGAGCGCATGTTCAAACTCTAGTGGCGGGCGTGCCACGCCCATATCGCCATTCTATAGTATTAAGTGTTCTGTGATTATCACGCAATAAAATGCTGACTAACTCTAATGGCTTAGCGACCCAAAGCGAGTCTTGGTCTCCGACACAAGTTGTCGCTATTTGTCCGAAACTTGTGCTGTTTCTCGCCAGTTCACGGCTCGGCTTGAAGATCACGCGGGTCTCATTCCAACGATACCTGGGACGTCCAACTAGCCACCGCCCGGCTGGGTGGCTAAGATCAGGGACTGATTTCGGTTACGGTTATCCCGGTATGAAACCGGTATTCCATTACGTTACCGTTATGTCATAAAGGTTGTGCGCGCTGCGCAAACATAACGGTACCAGAACCGTATTAAAATATAAGTCACCGGTATTAGTTTTGATTGTTACCGAAACCTTAATAATACCGGTATTATAAAGGTAACCGAAAAAAATAAGCGAGCTGGCACTCTACACAGGAAGCATTGACTACTAAACAAAACATTGGCGACAAAACGGCAGTGCCGCTGCCGGCGGTTTGGCAACAACGCCAGGCCAAAGTCGATATATCGGGGTACCTTTAAAAAGCGGTTACGGTACCGGAAAAAATAAAGGTAACCTTTATATTTCGATAGCGAAATATAATACCGGTATTTCGGTTATGCAGTCCCCGAGATATGCCTGTTTGGCGCCCCGATATTCCGCCATCCTTTCGACGTGACTGAGCCAGCGGAGACGGTGAGCTTTCATTTCTCCAATGTTGTTAGGCGCTGATCATAAAACGCCGTTTAGAAATTCGGCCGTGCCAACCCTAATCATTAATGATCTCGTATGTACGCATGTTCGTATGTCAATGCTCGTGCTAGGGAAATAATTAATGTTGTTGCCAACCAGCTGTGGAAAGGTGAACTACGCGTTGAAGACCACACACGAGTATTGACATGCACTAATGGTTTGTGAATGTTGAAAAACAAATGACGCTCGTTTTTTTTTAATCAACCCTTTGAATTAAGCCCCTTTGAAAAAGGAGTTACACACATTGAAAGCTCATGTACAACAACAGATTGCAGATTGACAATTAACATTATTGAATTGTTAACTAGCTGCCCGCGCGGCCCCTGCTCGGGATCAAAAATTACCTATTACCAATTGTTTACGCAAAACAGAGCGGTTTAATTTCCGAACGCATGCAGCGACGTCACGCAAGGCTGTCAAGAAATACCACATCATCATTCGACTAAATTCAATACCTGCCACTACAGCGGTCACTTGCGTGTCATACAAACTATGTATTTTGGATTTTAATTAAACTTGTATATACTTCGAGAAAACAAGAATTTATCATTTTAATGTCCCATCCTGGCCCCGTAGCACGCGATAAGTGATAGGATAAGCGCGTCGTCTCGTTCTATCGAACGGTGTGAGCCAGGGACGGATGCTCTATCCTGTCACGTATCGCGTGATAAGGCCATCCAAGCTACGGGGCCTGGACACCAATGATGTAATATAAAAAAACCGGCCAAGTGCGAGTCGGACTCGCGCACGAAGGGTTCCGTACCATTATCTATAACAACGGCTAAAAAATCACGTTTGTTGTATAGGAGCCTCCTGTAGCCTAGTTAGTAGTGACCCTGCCTACGAAGCGGGAGCTCCCGGGTTCGAATCCTGGTAAGGGCATTTATCTGTGTGATGAGCGCAAATATTTGTTCCTGAGTGATGGATGTTTTCTATGTATTTAAATATTTATTTATCTATATAAGTATGTTTATCGTTGGGACTAAGCCGATTTCTGTAAGATTGTAAAAAAAAAAAGATAAAAATAAAACTCTTTTTTAGTATTTGTTGTTATAGCGGCAACATAAATACATCATCAGTGAAAATTTAAACTGTCTAACTATCACGGTTGTTGAGATACAGCCTGGTGACAGACGGACAGACAGACAGACAGACAGACAGACGGACAGCGGAGTCTTAGTGTTAGGGTCCCGTTTCACTCTTTAAGTACGGAACCCTAAAAAGAGCAACCACAAGCCTTATTGAGCTGACAATGGGTCTAGTTCGATTTGTGTAAGATTGACCCCAATTATTTATTTTTTATTGATCAATATTGTGATTTTTTCAACTCCAGTTCACTGGTCTTATTTAGACGTATGTGCATTGTTTTGTCATAAATCAATGTAGTCAGAAAATCGTTTGTACGGAAAGTTCACGCTACCGTTACCTACACTACAGCGCCGCAGCGTCACAGACAACAGTCATTGTCCAATTTTTTCCATTGATCACTCAGCCTCACAAAACTGTTAAACAAATACGGCTGATTCGTGCTATTTCTGTTTTGTTTCTGCCGTATCAATTTGTCGAGCAAACATCACTGATTGACATGAGCTGATTTGCAGGAATGGTTGCTGTGAAAAAAGACATACCAAACAAGGGGATTGGAAACAAAAACGGTGAAGAAATAAACTTTTCGATAGCAGAAGTGCATGGTCAAAGAAATACTTGAAAATAGAGGTACCTACATACGTATACGGAATCGTCTGTTATTATGACGATAAATAGGAGATCTATTTTAATTTCACCGTCTATACGGCCTCCGTAGCCCAGTGGGTAGTGACTCTGCCTACAAAGCTGGAGGTCCCGGGTTCGAATCCCGGTCAGGGCATTTATTTGTGTGTTTATCACGAATATTTTGTTCCTGAGTTATGGATGTTATATATGTATATAAGTATATATAAGGAGATCGGGCGCCGTCTAACGGAGAGGGGTCTTGACCCCCGTTCCGGGTCATTCCTGGTGCAACGTCTGTCCATCGCGATTCAGCGCGGCAACGCGGCGAGCGTGCCTTTCCAGCGGGGGTGGCTCGGGGCGGGCTTTTTGACTAAGTTAAAAATTTATTATTAACACTCATTGTTCCTTTTTATTTATTGTCTAACTGTGTAATTGACTTTCAAATAAAATAAATATTTTCAGTATATATATGTATTTATCTATTATATATATCATCGCCTAGTACCCACAACACAAGCCTTATTGAGTTTACCGTGGGCCTAGGTTGATTTGTGTAAGATTGTCCCGTAATATTTATTTATTTATTTATACTTAAAGCAAAATCTCATCTCGTTATTATCTAGTTGTACAAAATATTTCTCAATATCGAAATAAGAGTAAATTCTATGTTTACCTTGCTTGATAATCTCCTTTGTATTTTTTGTGATCTTAATTTTTTTAATTAAATTTTAATAAATAAGTTATTCCAGATTACCCGTGTTATATTCTTTACCCTATCGTTTCGATATTGGATTACATTTTCTACATGGTTTGAACGAAGCTAGCGACTAACCGACCCGATCGGATGTAATATATTATTTACCTGTTCTTTCACGCTTCCATGTTTAGCTTCCCGAGAAAGTCTTTATGGACGAAATTGTACCTTTTCGATATTTGTTGCTGCATATTTTGTATCTTGTTTGAAGCAGTATTCATTTGTAATGAGAATTCTGGCGAATTTTTCATTACATGTTAATACTACACAACTATAGTTCACTACCCCAACTATGGTCCAAAAGTAAACTCATTCGTTTCTATCAATACCAATTTCGTATTTGTTATATTATACGTTTTTATTTAAATTTGTGATATCATATCATACTGCCTGTCTTTAAGTTCATCCATGAAAATAGTCCCGTCCCACCTAAGAGGTAATCACGTCACGTTATGAACGCGCGTTAGGACAATTTAACTGTCATTTTTCCATATAAAAACTGACATTTAGATATACCTGACGCGCGTACAATGCGTTACGTGATCGACCTGCTGAGCAAGTAATATGAGAATTGATTTGAACCATAGTTGGGTGACCTTGACTATAGTTGTGTAGTTTTACGTAACACAAAATAAACAGGAGCATTTTAGCAAGCATTCTAATAATAGTGTTCTTGCAAGAATTCTAGCGAAACGACAGTGAATTGGCTTCGAGTTTTTTGCCGAGCCGAGCAATTTTGTTATTGTTCTACCGCCGTCCCTCTCCGCCCACACCTCCCGCAAGCCGTTTACTGGTGTGTTCGCTAGAATAATCCTGAAAATATTCGAAGCGACGTTTGCCCCTATGCTTGCCTCTGTTCGTGGTTCAGTTCGACACATTTTAAAATGACAAATGCTTGATGAGATACACTAATACATGTAAATGCTCAAGCCTATCCGCACCTTAAACTTGGAAGTAAATAATTGTTACAAAAATTTGTTTATCTACACCCATATCATAAATCCTCTACAATGTGTTCGAAAACCGTATGTAATGACCACCATTATTGCAACCAGTAACGTAACATCTGCGTTTTATCTGTGCCAGTGTCATTATAATGTATGAAAAATCATAATAACATCGATATCGATGTTCGGATTAAATCTAGTTGGTCATGATTTGAAATCTAGTCGGCCATGGCGGTATAATGGCGGCTATTCTAATGGTTCCCGAACACATCATTGAGGATTTATATTATGTGGATAGATAAAGTTGTGTATGTAACTTTACATTATTAGGCATTAAAACACTCGTGTGATCCTATTATCGCTTTGAATGCTCTTCATTATGTACAGTCACATAAACTACTGTTTTGTGTAACGGACAGCCTGGCACTTTTCCTAATTAATCCCCTTATTAACAAAACTTAAGGAACCTAGGAAAGTTTACACGTTTTTTATGTAATTTTACGTCATACCTGGCCATAAAGTAGGAATTACCCCACTTCCTGGCCAGATAGAGACGTTAAATTTTGTACTCACCACGGGCGGTAATAAAGAAAGCCTCAGAGCGCATATTTATCGCCCTTGCCTTCGGCTCGGGCGTCAAATACCTGCGATCTGAGACATTCTTTGTTTAACCGCCCTAGGTAAGTAATGTACTATTATACATACGGTTGTTATGTTGAGCATTGCATTAAAAATATCTGGTTATCTCGCACTTACGTACCTGTAAAAAGAGAAACATGTTCTTTATTTTTATGAAGGTATCAGTGGCAGTTCAGCATTTGTTAGTTTTATTTATTGGTATTGACAATATATACATTTATTTTCCGGCCGAGTCGGATTTGACGACCTCTTTCTCAAAGTTGGACCTACCTAACTGGACAGTCTGTCCTAGGTATACTTAACCGTCTACAACTTCGAGCGTAAAGTGTCCGATTGAAATGTGAGTTGGTGGTTGGGAGTCCGCTGGATGCGGGTGGCGCAGGACCGGCCATTGTGGCACTCTTTGGGGGAGGCCTATGTCCAGCAGTGGACGTCTTTCGGCTGATATGACGATGATGATGATTTATTATCTTAAGTAAATACAAAATGAAAATTAACATTTACTAACTTAAACTAAAACTACGTTAATTCTAAACTTACTTGTCCTAAGCTTACCTGACTTAAATTGAACAAGCCCGCCTAAAAGTTAAATTACTTATATTATATATTTATTCCTCTCTCCGCACCCCTCCTACCTCGTCAAACTTTGATGATAGTTAATGAAGTAAGAAAGGTTTGTCAAGATAGTAGCAAGTGGAAATCCGTGATCTCTGCCTACCCCTCCGGGAAATAGGCGTGATTATATGTATGTATATATATATTATATTATATTATATTTTACTATCATCATCATAATCATCATCATCATATCAGCCGAAAAACGTCCACTGCTGGAAATAGGCCTCCCCCAAAGAGTGCCAAAATGACTGGTCCTGCGCCACCCGCATCCAGCAATTTCTATGTAAACCTTTTTGTTTATTTTGTACTAATACCTTGCTACCTTTCTTGATATTTGTTTATTTTTATAATGTAGGTATTTTACCTAATTAAAGCATAACGCAAAGGTGCAGTGCGTGTTACGTTACAGCCACTTCACTACCTATTGTCATTCCTTTTTTGTTTCCTTAAAGAAATCCAACAATTTAAACACGGCAGCTGCACTGTTCCATCTGAACCTCGCAGCGCACAATGGAACCTATCACCGACATCGATACGAAAACCCTATATGTACCAGTGTGTAACCGCCATACGATAAATAAATGTAATTCATTGAATCCAACATCCAATTAGATAATCAAGACCCAATTCTCAACTACTCCGCATATTCCGTCGTAATCATGCATCCCATATTCCCGTCAACAAAAAAACCGGGAGGTATTGTTATCAAAATGGAATTTGCCGATAGGAACGAGGGCGATCCAATCAGCCTGAGTTAAGATTCACCGCGGGAAGATTACAGCGGGCTTGCCATAGAATTATGGGACAAAATTTTCTTCAACGGGAATTATATTAGAGCCACGAAACGCGCGGTATTTTTTTTTAAAAGCTTTTATTTAACTTTGACTTTTTTCGACAAAAGTTAAATTATTTTTGTTTTCGTTTTACTCGTACAAATGACTCTTAATTCAATAAAATGACTAAACAACACTAAAATCAAACAAGAAAAATTCTATCATACGCTTTTACATTTATTTTCTGTAAGTTTAATTTCGTAGGGCGGAACGACCTGTTTCATCGTCATCATCATCATATCAGCCGAAAGACGTCCACTGCTGGACATAGGCCTCCCTCGAAGAGTGCAACAATGAACGGTTCTGCGCCACCCGCATCCAGCGGAATCCCGCGACCTTTACCAGGTCATCAGTCCACCTTGTGGGGGGGTCTACCCACTCTGCGCCTTCCGGTACGTGTTCGCGACTCGAGAAACTTTCCGCCCCAACAGCCATCGGTTCTACGTGCAATGTGCTAATTAAGTTAAGCGATTCGTAGTGCTTATCGGTCACCTTTGTTCTGCTGCGGATATTCTGATTTCTGATGCGATTACGCAGATTAACTCCCAGCATAGCCCTCTCCATTGCCCTTTGGGCGAATTTGAGCCTTCTTAGGAGACCCCTAGTAAGAGTCCACGTTTCGGTGCCATACGTCATCATTGGCAACACACACTGGTCAAAGACTCTCGTCTTGAGACACTGCGGAATATTGAACGAAAAGATGACATGTTATCATCTTAAGTACAAAAGTTCCATTGCAAAGCCTCAATCCTCATGGTAGCTTGGCAACAAATGTGATATTGAGGACTGAGGATGTCTCCGTGTGAGTGGGCAAGAAGCCTTTCAAGTCGTCAAGTTGTTTTAAGTTTGTAGACATCATAATAACAACTAACTGATTCACTATATAAGTGTACTAGCATTTGCCCGCGACTTTGCCGGCGAGAACTCGATCCCCAGTTTCAACCCTTTGGTTTGATTTTCGGAGGGAAATGTATCTTAAGTTTTAACCCAGGTTATAAAATATATATCTGCTAAATGTTGCCGAAATTTATTAAGCCGTACATACGTTATTGAGAGTATTATAGTATCATGTAGGATTGGTATACTGGTACTCACAGAGTATATTTCATATGGCCGTAGAATATTTTAGTTAAAATGTTGTTAAAATAATTTTAATAAGACCAACACACATGTTAGCTAAGTAAGCCAAGGTAATGGAACAAGCGAGCGAAACGAGCGAATTTCTCCGTTTCAGTTTAGACAAAAATTTGATAATTATATGGTTTTTAGGGTTCCGTAGCCAAATGGCAAAAACCGGAACCCTTATAGATTCGTCATGTCTGTCTGTCTGTATGTCTGTCCGTTCGTATGTCACAGCCATTTTTTTCCGAAACTATAAGATATATACTGTTGAAACTTGGTAAGTAGATGTATTCTGGAAACCGCATTAAGATTTTCTTACAAAAATAGAAAAAAAACAAAGAACTGAAACTCGATTTTTTTTTTCATCAAACTCATGCGTGTGTTGTATCTATGGATAGGTCTTCAAAAATAATATTGAGGTTTCTAACATCATTTTTTTCTAAACTGAATAGTTTGCGCGAGAGACACTTCCAAAGTGGTAAAATGTGTCCCCCCCCCCCCTGTAACTTCTAAAATAAGAGAATGATAAAACTAAGCAAACTTCCAACAAAAATTGGTTTGAATGAGATCTAGTAAGTAGTTTTTTTTAAATACGTCATAAATCGTAAAAAGCAATTTATTTAACGGAACCCTTCATGTGCGAGCCCGACTCGCAATTGGCCGCTTTTTTATTATTGACCTATGACCCCTAGATGGGGCTGAGAGAGTTTGCCTCGAACCACGTCAGACCGATTGCCTTCAGATCCGCTGCCACTGAACGTCTCCAGGTGTTTCAGCCGGCCACATTTCCTCTTCCCTTGTGGTGTCCATTCCAGGGCTTGCCTTGGGAAGTGGCTGGGAGCTCTTCTTAGAGTGTCACCGATCCAAGTCTACTTGCGGCGTTTAATTTGATGACCGATTAGGGATTTTATTATTATAGGTTCAATATTTATTTGTTTTTTTTTTTCAGATTTTGGAATAAAAAAATTTTGTAGATAGTCTCCCGAGGACCTCTTATGCCACTAGTTGTATGAGGGAACAATCTAGATGTAATTACTACCGCATCACGCCGGTTTTCAGGCCCCAACAAACCCGAGCGAGGAAGCTACCAAAACGCTTCGTTTAACCTTCGATCCCTGAATGGGAAATCGGCAGCCTACGAGGGCTTACGTACGTACGTATGTACTTGGAAATACACTTTTAATACAGGATTGGCATGATTTGGGAGCTTTCCGTATGTCATGTGAAATATGCGAATTGTCACTTGAACGAAATTGAAGGTTGATTTATTTGCTGATTGGGATTGGAGTTTTTATTTTATTTTTTGAGGTTGAATACAAACTAAGTTTACTACTTACATTCCCAATCACAAAAAAACGTAGGGTTTTTCAATTCAATTAAATTTTTCTTTATTTCGGACATACATAGTATCCATAGAGTGTTAGTAAACATAAAAAATACTTAATCTAGTGTTAGTATTGACATTTTATTTGTCGGGGCACTTTTCATTTTAATGTTATACATAGTCTTTTTATTTAATTTAATACAATACAAAATATAAAATACATTATAAAATAACTCTAGCCTAGTTAGTATTGATAATTTTTTATAATTTTATTTATTTATTTATTAAAAACAAAAAGTTACATATATACGTTGATACATTGCTCCACAAAACTAAAATTTTCAGTTTGACTGTGGAGTCAAAAATTACAGTCTCATTTTTTATCAGCATTAACATATGTTGAAGTGTCTTAAATATTGAGATCTATCTCATGAATGCCCCTGTAGAAACGTTAAAGGAGATTTCTACATGGCATCCATGAGGTATTTTTTTAATCTATACTTAAATCTAGCTTTTTTAGGTTCATGAACAATGTCCGCGGGCAGGGTGTTCAGTATATATGGTATGCGTTTCTTTAGTGTCCTATCACCATAGTAATTGAACACTCTAGGTACTTCATACCGCCCGCGGTCATTGTCCTTGTGTTATGTTTATGTTTAACAAGGTGTAAATCTTTAAGGTCATCATGGTTATTTACTGCTAACAAGTATTTCAGTTTAGAGCTTATCGGTAAGATTTTACATATTTTGAACAGTTTTTGGTAGTCTTTTTTACAGTTATCTTTTGTCTTCTTATTCACAAGTAATTTCAGGAATCGGATTTGTAACATTTCTAATTTTTCGATATTAGTTTTGAAAGTTAGACCATAGCTATCAAGGGCATAGCAAAGGATGGTTTCTACTATTGACTTATATAAACATTTTAAGGTGCTGCAGCAGAATTCCTACCAGCATGCTGGTAGGAATTCTGTAACTTAAATGATAAAATTTACCTAAGAGTATTCTTAGACTTTCTCTTCAGACATACACTAAAATCCATTAAAGCAAATTACTCAACATCAGCACGAAATCATAATTTTACACAATCTATATTAAAAATTGCACTATGCTTTTAATTTGGCCGGACCAATGTTTTAATATCGGACAATCAAACCTGTCAACAATTTCCTTTAGAATGCTGTTGGAACTATGCCTCACACGACTTAGTAATGAGACTATATTTTTTCTTATTATGTTCTGAAAACTATCCGTGCGAGCTGCCACAAACAAATTAACTACTCAAGCATTTTTTAAGGTAAACGTTCGTCGTAGGTTCGACGTTGCACTAGTATATGACATGGTCAAAGTTACATCCTCCTCCCAAAAATTCTCGTAGTGCGAATTTAAGCCATATAAGTACCCATGTTATGAAAAATAGTGCAACTCGACCTTATTGGTCAAAGTCGGTTTCCAATTGAAATTAACGATTTTATAATGTTCGTTTACAAAACATAAAACCTTAAGTAAATTGTATCAATTAAAGTAATATTAAAAGATCTAATAGCAGACTTATCCAAACGCAATAAAATATATCTTAGCTTTAATTTGGAACACATTAACCAATCTTGGTAAGGTCTTAAAAACGATAACTCGGACGAAGTTGTAGGATGGGGAATATTTAGTTTAGAAGCCACGATACGTTGCCGACACGATACGTCTAAAATTATAAATTGACTAAAACCTTAATTTCTTGTTTTTTTTTTTATTCTATCCTGTTAGATAATATGACAGTTTCGTAGAAAAAAATCCAACATCCAAGCATGCTTAGAAGATAGCTTATATAAAAAAGTAAAAAAAAAACACTTTTTAAAAGTGACACAGGAGACGTAACGATGAGTGAAAAGACACCCAATTTTTAGCATACACGCCCTGTGACTCAAAATGGATTAGGCAGATCACATTTTACTAATTTCCTATCACTTCTAGCAATTGTAGGTTTAAAGATGGATAAATAAATACAATATTATATCTGTAAGAGGGATCCTTGTCTTGCCCACAACACACAGTGTGTGAGGTAGCGGAACCATGAGCGAGGAAAAAAACCACATTGTCAGCCTCGCGCACGCATCTCCCTAACCTATGACCTGTAACTGTAACAATGCGGACAATCTTACACTAATCAACCTAGTCCCAAACTAAGCAAAGCTTGTACTATGGGTACTAGACGACGATATAGATACTTATATAGATAAATAAATACATACTAAAATACATAGAAAGCACCCATGACTCAGGAACAAATATTCGTGCTCATCACACAAATAATTGCCCTTACCGGGATTCGAACCCAGGATCTCTTGCTTCGTAGGCAGGGTCACTACCAACTAGGCTAAAGCGGGTGGTTTAATTTCATTTCTCTTCCTACTAGTGGATCTTTTCCTAGCTCACCGCTCCTTTAGCTTGCACAGCTCTTGTGTAGGTATACGCACCAGGGGCGGAATTCCCATACAAGCCGATTCCGACCGGCTTGCCTAACATTTCTTTCTATATATTACCAACCTAGTAAATTAGCAAAAACAGCCCCTTTTTAGCTCCGGGTCGCCCACTGAAACGCCGCCACTGACACGCAGCCCTAAACCCTACTTCCATAGTGGACTCTAACGACACCCACGGGAAGGCTTTTACTCTACGTACAGTCAGTCAGCTGTCGAGAAACGTGCATAGAAGTTAAAGCGGCAATTACACTTCGTCGTTCACCTAATGCGGTCGCCGAATTCATTTTAAACTACGTAGGCCAACAAACGTCATCTTTACAGTGGTATGTCCGCCTTATGTCAGTCCGTTGGCAGCTGTCGATCGCCGAATGCGGCTGAATATTTAACGTGTTCTTTACACTTTTGCGGTCACCGCATGCAGCATGCGGCGAACGACGAAGTGTAATAGCCGCTTTACACAGCGGGGTCACGTTTCTGGGGAATTGACTGTACAGTCGCCATCACATACATCGGAGCAAACAAGCACGTCACAAACATCGGAACACACCTCTATTTTCAAGGCATTAGGGTGCATGTGCCGATATTTTTGAACACCTATAGTGTACCGATGTATGTGATGGCGACTGTACCTAATCAAAAGATGCATTCTCCAAACAATATATTACTATCTTTTCAATAAACTTCGACAAAAAACCTTGATTGCTTAAAAAAAGATAATACGGGTCATTCGTATTCTCATTGTTTTTATGGGGCGATTAGACAAAACTAATCTATTACGTTAATATTAGTTGTGATTAGACATGCGAGGCGCTTTAAAGGATTTGGTTTGAACCGGTTTTTTGTTTAAAGTTTTGGGAAGGATCTTGAGTGCATTATGAATTCCTGCGGGTTATTGACTTTTTGCTTTGTAATATGTTTTTTTTTATTACGACGGTGGCAAACAAGCTAAAGCTGACTGATGTTAAGCTGCCTGTATTTTCTCCATGTGACTATATTTTTAACGCTTTATCGAGAAAATTCTACATTATTGATTATTTTGTTTGGTGTCACCATCCCTGTTCAGGCAGACGCAGATCATTTTTATGCGCAATCGCATACTAAACAATGTCTGCTCTATACATTTAACTCAATGCCATCTTCGAGATCGACGCGCTACGACATCAACAATTCTACACACAACTGCGAACCCATTGATGTAACCCAACACCAAACGGAAATCAATAAACACAACATCACGACGCATATATCCGTCATTACGCGATAACGACGTGTAACCGTGTCATTAGGCTGTCAGCCGGCGCGTCATAACCGCTGTTTTCGTCTAAACAAATTAATAACTTGTTATCGAGTCGGTAAAACTACAAAGCTATGCGTGGGAGATGGGTTGCGTTGATTAATTCTCTTGAAGAATAATTAATTTAGACGCTGTCAAAATATGATGTTACAAGCTTTTTAGGCGACTGTACTTTTTATTGCACACTCATCTATTACTCATTAAAAGGGTAACAATAAGCCAAAACACGACGGATTTATCTTGTGTAGTTTAGTTCCTATGCCCACCTTCTGTTTCCATAATCAGATAAATTCGGTCGTGCCATAAATGCCATAATATTACATTGCCACCGAATAAACATTAGTGTCAAACGTGTAAGTGTAATGCTTTGGTCACCAGTACCGAGCAAAAGGGCGAGACCACAGATGTATGAATATAAGGAGATCGGACATGGCGGCCGATTTGTATAGAGTGAGCCTGTCGCAAGTACATTAACCCACACAACGCCCAAGTAATTGACAAGACAAAGCACGCACACATCTAAAACACACACTCTTGTATACCTACACGCTTATTTGACAATAAACGCGCATCATATCAGGCATTTTGGGAAAAAACGTAATATTCTCTGCGATCAGCGAGCGTGCACAGTATGGCAGTGTATGCCCATTGAGCATACAGCTGCGACACGGCCGCCGGCGGCTTGTCCTCTCTCTAGTATTCTATGCTCTGAGGGCGAGACAGTGCTAGCGGCCGAGTACTCGGTGCGTATAACATACTTAGCGAGTGACTGTTTATACGCACCGAGTCTTAGAATAATAACGCATAGAAACGCAGTTCACGCGCAACGGTGAGGCCACTAAAACTCGGCCATAAATGGCCCAGTACGCCGATCGGTGGAACAAAATTGGTGCGTTTGTGTGCGTATTGGCGCGTGTGAATACGAGTTGATCACAACTACATGAATCCATTTTATGCCTCACGCTTGGCGCGTTGGCCGTATGAAACTATCCTTCTATGCGTTATTATTCTAAGCACCGAGTATATATATTATATACCTACTCGGCGGAGAGCGCTGTCTCGGTCGTTTGCTCGGTACGTGTGATCAAGGCATAAGTCAGTAGTAAGTGCCAAATTTGAGCTCAATCGTATACCGGCAAGTGGCTAGAAAATAAATAAATATATAATAAATAAATTGGTTCTTTATTTAGGTATTAACCTATTAGAATTAGATTATAAAAATTAGAAGTCAAAGTCAATTCAAATAAAATAAAATTAAAAAATTAAAATGAATTTACAATATAAATTAGTTAAATTACAAAAAGAGTGTCGTTGACACCTTACTCGTAAGGTAGCATGTCGTGCATACTACCTTAACAATACTGTTTGTCGATTCGCTCACTCTCCTGATAAAGGACCAGTGCCTCTTACGCATAATAGCGTAGAAGTCGTCCGCTCTGTTCACGGCGAACATACCAGACGCGCTACACCGCCACGTAATGCTTTTTTAAAAGGCAGTCTTTTTCATTTAATTTTTTAATATTTGGCTGCCTTTTTAAGAATCACGGCAGCACGGCAGCCATAACATCACACGAAAATGTCCTTGATTATTGCAAATTTTGATGAATGAATGAATGAATGAAGAAACAACTTACAATACCAACAGAGCAAGTCAAATGAAAGCTAGTAAAAAAGTTAACAGTTATGTCGAATCGGGATGGGAGTTCTTTTCTCAGTTTGCTACACTCTAGCATTCAAGTTTCGTTTTTAGAGTTCCGTACCTAAAAAGGAAAAATACGGAACCAATATAGGACCACTTAGTTGTCCGTTTGTCCGTCTGTCCATCTGTCCGGCAAGACCCCTTATCTCGGGAACGCGTCGAGGTATCGGGTTGAAATTAAAACGATATACTTAAGTCTACAGCTGAGCATGAAGCTGTGAAAAAATCACACTTCTAAGTTAACGAAAAAAAGGTATGGCCGTTTATGTCGCAAAAATAGTATTTTTCACAATCGTGTTATAATAGAGAGCTTTTTAGTCGAGTACCGTGTTTAGGCCACGAAGCTTGCTGAGTGGCCTAAGTAAGGTACGAGATTAAAAAGCTTGATTATAACACTATTGTGAACAATACTTTTTGTACGAGTTCATTAAAATTAATTTTCTACGAGTCAACTGAACTAATTAAACAAACTCTATACTGTTGAAACGAAGTGCAGCTCATCGCTCGTACGCTTGTTGATATCTTAAAAGACATCAACGAGCGTACGACATCAAAGCGATTCTATTGGTCCAATTCATTACAGTTCAGTAAAGCAGCCACGTGATTGGTCGAATTTATTTTAGTTGTCTGGAGCGTATCGAAAAGTAGTTATTTCGATTGTTTCGACAGTAACATGGACTACAACTATGAAAAGAGTGACGTTGCAGTATTCTCTATGAAATCTTAATACACATATTTTAATCGTCGAGTACAAAAATGTATATTTCGACACTCTCAAGAGAATCAAAATGTATAGGGTACTTTCCGTTGATATAGAACTATGGGAAAGTAATATCGTCTACAAGCAAAACTACAAGTACCTACAGGGAAAGATCTGAAAACTATAATTATATTTGTAATTTTATACGGAACCCTCGGTGGGCGAGTCCGACTCGCACTTGTCCGGAATTTTTTGGGTGTCATACTTGTATCAAGAAAGAAAATGTGTTGTATTTTCCAGATTATATTCACGAAACATCAAAGTTTCAATAAAAATAATTCTGTATGTAGGGCAAAGCATTCCGCAAAATGTGTTATGACATTTCACGCATTTTAATGACATCATGACTTGTCATTCCCATTCAAACGCAAATGAAGGGTTTCGTTAAATAAATTGCTTTTTACGATTTATGACGTATTAAAAAAACTACTTACTAGATCTCGTTCAAACCAATTTTCGTTGAAAGTTTGCATGGTAATGTACATCATATATTTTTTTTAGATTTATCATTCTTTTATATTAGAAGTTACAGGGGGGGGGGGGGGGTGGCACACATTTTACCACTTTGGAAGTGTCTCTCGCGCAAACTATTCAGTTTAGAAAAAAATTATGTTAGAAACCTCAATATCATTTTTGAAGACCTATCCATAAATACCCCACAAAAAAAAAAAAAATTTGAGTATCAGTTCTTAGTATGGGGAACCCCAAAATTTATTGTTTTTTTTTATATTTTTGTGTAAAAATCTTAATGCGGTTTACAGAATACATCTACTTACCAAGTTTCAACAGTATAGCTCTTATAGTTTCGGAAAAAAGTGGCTGTGACATACGGACGGACAGACAGACAGACAGAAAAACAGACAGACAGACAGACAGACAGACATGACGAATCTATAAGGGTTCCGTTTTTTGCCATTTGGCTACGGAACCCTAAAATTGTGTTGTATTTTCCAGATTATATTCACGAAACATCAAAGTTTCAAAAAATAATTCTGTATGTAGGGCAAAGCATTCCGCAAAATGTGTTATGACATTTCACGCACCTTAATGACATGATGACTTGTCATTCCCATTCAAACGTGACATTTTGTTTTATTGATTGATATGCTGACGGCCGATGACGGGAGATAACAGTAGCGTCAGCATTTTATGGCTGTTAATGAGTCGTTTTGATGATTTAAGTATCGTTGGACATCGGTTCATCGAATGATACGATGTTTTTTTTTCCGTTGCGTTACGTTCAGCGAGCAACCTGATGGAGATTTAATTAATTTTATATTGTTCTTGAACTAAGTACCTAAAAATAACATGAGCCGTTGTGGTGGAAAGGTTTTCGAGTGGCGATCACGCGCCGGCAGGACGTGCAGCGTGAGACCCCCCACGAGGTGGACTGATGACCTGGTAAAGCTCGCAGGAGTCCGTTAGATGCGGGTTCCACGGGACCGATCACTTTGGCACTCTTTGGGGGAGATCTATGTCCAGCATTGGAAGTCTTTCGGCTGATATGATGATGATGAACAAGATATATTTTGAATTCTTTAACATACATGCTAAAATAACGCATAGGTACTGCATACAAGAGAACCTGTCATTACTTAAAGGTCACTTATTTAAATTTTAAATCGTTGGTATTTTTGTTGTATTATTATTTTCTTTATTTCCTTTCTATCCATTATTATTATTATTACTTTTTTTTTATACAACGACGGTGGCAAACAAGCTTACGGCCTGCCTGATGTTAAGCAGCTACCGTCGCCTATGGACACTTGTGACTCCAGAAGAATCAAAAGCGCGTTGCCGACCCTATTATTATATTTATTTCAAATCGTAAGTCCGTTAAAATCTGATTGTATGAGAAATTTGACAGTTTTCTTTCGGTTACAGCTTCGGGCGCCATATTTAAATTATACTCGCCTTTAAAATGTGGTTATTGCAACTTGCCCTAAACTAAATCAAAACAAAATATTTGATATACCAATTTGTTTTGCGGAGTATGTGCGTTAAACATCATATGAGTTTAAATATTAAAGTTTCGTATTTCACACCGACTTTAAATCTCACGATAACTCAACTTAATTGAAATATAAGTTTTGAATCTGCGACTCATTAGTAACAACTAAGCTTAAGAAGCTCTCTCACCAAGCACTCTCAACTTTCCGACTCAAATACGGGAGCTTTGTTCGTCAACTCGTGATGAATGACGTCACTGGTCTGAAAAAAGCCAAGTGTCTGTGTCACGCCTTCATTTCCTCGTAAATAATGAGTTTGCGCGAGGAAAATATGGTTCATTTTACTATGGAATTATCTTTTCATGGGTGTTTGGAAAGTTCGTATAATATATGGGAAGAAAAATGTGAAAGGTGCTTTGAATATTTTCAACATGTTTCTGAAAGATATATATGTAAAAAAAAGCGGCCAAGTGCGAGTCGGACTCGCACATGAAGGGTTCCGTGAAATAAATTGCGGTTTACGATTTATGACGTATAAAAAAAAACTACTTACTAGATCTCGTTCAAACCAATTTTCATTGGAAGTTTACATGAACTGTACATCATATATTTTTTTTAGTTTTATCATTCTCTTATTTTAGAAGTTACAGGGGGGGGGCGGACACATTTTACCACTTTGGAAGTGTCTCTCGCGCAAACTATTCAGTTTAGAAAAAAATTATATTAGAAACCTCTATATTATTTTGAAGACCTATCCATAAATACCCCACACGTATGGGTTTGATGAAAAAAAAATTTTTGTGTTTCAGTTCTGAGTATGGATGGTACCCCTAAAACTTAATGTTTTTTTTCGATTTTTGTGCGAAAATCTTAATGCGGTTCACAGAATACATCTACTTACTAAGTTTCAACAGTATAGCTCTTATAGTTTCGGAAAAAAGTGGATGTGACATACGGACGGACAGACAGACAGACAGACAGACGGACAGACATGACGAATCTATAAGGGTTCCGTTTTTTGCCATTTGGCTACGGAACCCTAAAAATGGGGTGTTACAAAAATACTTCTAAAGGAGAAAAGGGGTGTAAACTGTCCCTACTGTTATATCATTGCATGCAAACCGCAATAACTTTATGAATAAAGAAACATTTTTTTTTATGCTTTTACCTACATATGTTCTTTATATAGTTGGGTTTTAGTATGTAGGTTACTTTATTTCTTTATTCGTTTTGTTATTTTAATATACTGTTTGTATTTAATGTAAATATTATGATCTTTACTTGATTAAATGTCTCCCCGTTAAGTAGGTATGTGAAATATAAATGTGTGACTATATAAATATACATATAAAAAAAAAAAAAAAAAAAATTTGACAAATGAACTCTTAGCTAAATTTGCGCCCCCGGTAAATCAGTGATCAAAATAAGATGATCAGTGGGTTCAAGTCCCGCTGGGTCGAACATTTTTGAATTGAGTTCGGTCTTTGATTTAATACTAACAAAACATATTTTGGCCCCCCGTTGTGTTCTTGGTGTAGCTTAAAGAGAAGTTCTTGTGAACCATCTTCCTAAATTAACTCATCATCATCATCTCTTGTCGGTGGAGTAACCGCCACTCTCCTCAGTGTATTGCCAGCCTCCTGACTCCTTCATACAAGTCGACAGCAACATTATCCTTCACTTGTCTTAAATATGGTAGTCTAGGCCTTCCTCTGCCTTCAATTATCCCTTCTAAATTTTTTTGGAAGAAGCAGTCGTGGCGTATTGGATGGCCCACGATCCACCTTAATTACTTACATGTTTAATTTTACCCGTTCAGTGGATGTTGTTTATGCAAATAACTTGGCTTAATTTACATGAAAATATCGACGGAACCGCGGTTTTGACCGACGTAATTTATAGCCCTTAATCCCATCAAAGTTATTGACGCAATCGATCTTGGTTCGAATGTTTAATAATATTGATATTAATTTGGGTGTACTTTGATTAACTTATTCTTCTTCTTCGTCGTTTTTAACCCCCGACGCAAAAAGAGGGGTGTTATAAGTTTGACGTGTCTGTCTGGCAGTCTGTCTGTGTGCCTGTCTGTATGTGTGTCTGTCTGTGGCAACTACGATTAATATACCGATTTGAATACGGTTTTTTTATCTGAAAGCTGACGTGATCGAGATGGTTCTTAGCAACGTTTCAACAAAATCTGTTAAGCTGTTTTTGAGATTTTGAACTTTGAAATGAAAACGTCGGGGTATTTCAACTTTTCTAAGTTGTAATAATCACTTTTGTCAGAGTCGTCGTGGTCATCATTTCAGGTGTTAGTAGCAAGCTTCACAACACTCCATCATTCCTCTCCGACAGTCAACTTCCTAATGCTTGCGTATAGTGATTCATCTATACTGCAGTTTTAATCTGATTTGTCTTGGATGAATCTTACCTTAGACGAGTTCCTCATTTGTCAGTGCGGAGGCGGTACTTTATCAGTAAACTGCCAGCTATCAGTGTCAAGTGTCAGTGGAGTCAGTCATCCTCATCATGGAGGTCGTTGTTGTTCTACGTCCGAAGGAACAACCCTAGAAACCCTACACGTGACGCTAAAAGAACAACAGACTCGCCAGCTGCAATGTTCCTTCTGAACCTCGCAGCGCACACATGAACTCAATCAGCCACATCAATACGAATACATGTATGTACCAGTGTGTAGCCGCCATACGATAAATAAATAAATCATCATATCATCCGAAAGACGTCCACTGCTGGACATAGGCCTCCCCCAAAGATGCCAAAGTGACCGATCCTGCGCCACCCACATCCAGCGGATTACCGCGACCTTTACCAGGTCATAAGTCCACCTTGTCGGTGGTCTACCCGCGCTGCGAGTCCTACATTTAAATGAGTGCTTTCTGACTGGGGCGGGAAGCGCAGAAGCAAGGTGGTAAGAATGCAGTACTGCAAGCGCCACCCATATAATTACTGCGCAAATATAATCATCATCATCAACCTATATATACGTTCTTCTACTGGGCACAGGCCTCCTTTCAGGGATGAGAGGGAATGGGCAGTATTACTGACGGTATACCGACAAGGGAGGAAATCTGTGCAACATCGGTAAACTGACGTCAAAGTACAAAATATCGAATACCGAACCCGCCAAGCCAAGTCAGGAACAACTTCCTGAAACTGGTCATTTTTGTTTTCTTAGAATATCAAAGTTAGTTATTATAGCTCAAACAGCATTCTGAACGTGTTGGCGTAGCGCTGGGACTAGCCGCCGCTGCTCGCGCGCTGGATGCGGCTGCACGCGCAGGTAGTTGCCGTTGCCTTTAATTTAATACATTAATTATTTTGCTTTGTCGAGGCAGCTCATCAACACCTCAGGTGACCCCAGGGCTGGCACTTACCTCCCTCAAAGAATCGCCCTCGCGATACAGAGAGGTAACGCAGCCAGCGTCATGGGGACAATGCCGCAGGAGGATCTCCTCGACGGGGTGTTCTTTTTATAATACTGCATTTTTACTTTCTTATTAATATTATTATTTAGTTTAGATTTATTTTCTTGTTTAAGTTATTTTAGATTTGGATTTAATTGTGTATTTGTTATAAAGTAACTTTCAGAAAGTAAAGTACCGTCGCCTATGGACACTTGTGACTCCAGAAGAATCACTGTCTTTTTATTATTATAAGCTTTATATTAACTTGCACTGTTCGTATGTAAGTATGTAAGTTGTCCGTCAAAATTTGCAATCCATTTTTCAGTCACTTCCTGTTATCCAATTGAGCTGAAATTTTGCAAGCATATGTATATTGCATGAAAATGCAATATTATGATGACTTGGAGCTGATCTGATGCTGAAGCTGGAAGGTGGCCATAGGAACTCCGCAATAAAACGACACAACCCCATCGAGTTTGGGCTCGTTAGAATCGTCTCAATGAGTATTTGATGATGGTATGCAGAAAAGTACAGTCGGCAGTAAAAGCTTGTACCAAAAATTTAATTATGACAGAAACTTATTTATCTTCTCTTAAATGCTATCCTATATCGACATTATATTACAAATAATCAAACCCTTCATCTTTACATGTGTCAGTAGACCTTATTCATCTTGAGAGATGATTTAACCAGCGTTTGTTCGTTGTATCTACACATCACGCAATCAAAACACTTTAAAAACTTAATAAAGCAACCGTCCGATTTAAACATAATGAGGTTTATACATTGCGTATTAGTTTTGTACACTCGAGTAGCATCTCATTATTTTGCGATTATGAGCATTACGTGTGTAAAAAATGCTAAGACAAACAACTATGAGTGGGAGATAAGTGCGGGGCTTACGCATTACGTTATTGGTATTTCAAATTATACACCGTGGGCCTTTTTTTTTTTTTTTGACGGAGTGGAAATGCACTTACGCATCCCCCCAGCCGGGAAGCTATAATGGGGGGTATGTGGGACTCACACCCTCCAGCCATCTCTATTTAAAGAGAAGGGGGAGGGAGTCTACCCACTAAAACCACTCCGGCGTTTCCGTCCCTGCCGTTAATGGGAGCGCCATGGGATCGCGAACATGTCACCACGACGCCCCCCGATACACCGTGGGCCTGAGGAACCCGACCAACTTTAACTATCGATTCTAGAGCCTATTTGGAGTATATAATGTGGTATAACATATAGTCCAATTACGCATAATCGTCGAGATATAAATTATTTAAACCAAAATTAAAATTTTAAAATCTCAAGTCTAACACACCCTAAGAACGTGACGTAGGTACATAGACGCGTTTAAACTATTTTAATGAATATGCTATTCGCAGTATTTCGCCGTACATCGTATTACGTCGGAGTGATTCGTAAAGTGTCGTTTGATTACTTACTTTCTCGCCTAGGGATAGGATTGTCTTTCTCTCACTCAACTAAAGATTTGTTCACAAGGAAGTGGTTAAATTTATTTATTAATTTGGTTCTAAAAAAATATTTTGTTAAAATGCTTAATTGGAGCTATATAACATTAATTAATCGTAATATCTTTAGGAGTACGCTGCTAAAATCTGTCGGGTTCCTCAGGCCCACGGTGTATAAAGCATAGGTATAAAACGTAAGCTGATATTTGTATAAAAAAAACATCGAACTATAGATTTCGATCTTTATTATATCTTTCGCCACAATTTGCCTGAGGTGTGAATAGCTATGATGTTAATAAAAAACTTTAAAGTTGCAAGCAAATTAAGTAGTTAGTGTTTTTGTAAGTAGATAGGTATGTTGTAGTGCGGGCACTATCGACCAGTGAAAACGGTTCCCGGACTCGGACCTATTTTGGGGTCTCGGTTTACATTTTGGGACCTATTGACCAGAAAGCCCGACTGATATGTATCATCACAGGCCTTTGCGTCTATTCCAGACGATTTAAACATTGCCCTGGAGACATCGTTTTTGGTAACTGTAGAGGCCAATACGCGACCGGCATGATCTTTCACATTTCTGGCAGACGAAATTCGTGCCAGGGGCTCTAGTTTCAGCTTGTTGTCTACGCAACCTTCTATTGGCCAGTGTCTCGAACCAGGTTCCATCGCACAACGCTCTGCCGTCCACAACGCGTTTGCGCCATCCATCTCTATCTTCGGCAAGCTTTGCCCAGGTCCGATAGTGAATTTTAAAAGCAGCCATGTCTCGCTTAGCGCAATCCTTGAAACGCAACATCGGTCTCCCAACGTTTCTCTTACAGCACCTTAATAGCACATAACTGCAGACGCCGCGAAAGAAGGGCTTGCCGGGTGAGTAGGTATAGACGGCCGACCGTAGGGAGGGTGGTTAGTGATACGAAGCCGGCAAGCTCTTTTCACGGCTAGGCATGTATAGTGCTTTTCTCAAACATGCAATTTAATAAATAAACAAAAACTGCTCAAATCAAACTAATTTTCATAGCTGAATGCCGTGATGCTGTGCCACAAATAGTGGAATGAAAATTTAAAAAAAATACTTCCCGGCCTAGACTTTCAATTTCGTATGAAATTCCTTTACAGTTCTCTCGAGTTGGTCCGCCTGAAACGTGATTCTTTGAAGCCTGATATATTTAACCCACGTAATGACGACATTTCATTGCATGTTTGAGAAAATTCATCAAAAACGTATACCCTTTGAGAATCAAATATAAGAGCTGCCAAGGATGCCGTGTTGAGAGTAAAGGAACTGGATTTGTCTCTAGCTGCAACCACAACGAATCCTCAAATCCAAAAAAGGTCAGCAACGCACGTGAGATTCTTCTGGAGTATCAAGTTTAGTGTCCACAGGCTACGGTGTCTGATTACTAACAGTATTAAGGCGCCGTAGGTTCATGGTCTTCTCTCCCTCTCACTGAGCATAAACGTGAGCGAGATGGAAGTGCGTGTTCGGAAGCGCGGATATATCATGTTTTTAAATTTGAAATTTTTGTGCGTTTCAATAAATAAAAAAGTAATCACTAAGTTCCCTCAAACATGATATTGCCGATTTTTAGAACCAATTTTTATCAGGGTTCCGTACTCAAAGAGTAAAACGGGACCCTATTACTAAGACTTCGCTGTCCGTCCGTCCGTCCGTCCGTCCGTCAAGAACCGTGATAGCTAGAGAGTTGAAATTATCACAGATTATGTATTTCTGTTGCCGCTATAACAACAAATACTAAAAACAAAATATTTTTTTTAAGGGGGCTCAACAAACGTGATTTTATTGCCGTTTTCATAGATAATGGTACGGAGCTCTTCGTGCGCGAGTCCAACTCGCACTTGGCCGGTTTATGTTTAGTTTTTGTACATAATTTGTAACGAATGATTTAAGTGTATTTTCGACCTATGTTCGTATTTTTTTTCTATCGAGCGTAAATTGCTTAATCATGTCCTCAGAGCATAGAATACTATAGAGAGGACAAGCCGCCGGCGGCCGTGTCGCAGCTGTATGCTCAATGGGCATACACTGCCATACTGTGCACGCGTGCTGATCGCAGAGAATATTACGTTTTTCCCAAAATGCCTGATATGATGCGCGTTTATTGTCAAATAAGCGTGTAGGTATACAAGTGTGTGTGTTTTAGAGGTGTGCGTGCTTTGTCTTGTCAATTACTTGGGCGTTGTGTGGGTTAATGTACTTGCGACAGGCTCTGTTGGATTTCGTATGTTGGTATGTCCGACTTTAATCTGTTGTCGTGTCTATACTCGCGATTCCTATACCTACATCATCCCTTTCCAACATGCGCACTGATATATCGCTTCGTCCTTGTCACATACACGACGTGTGCGCAACGCTCGCCCCACCTGGCGAGAGTAAAGTGTTGTTGAATTCTAACCCCGTGTGCGTGTAACATCCTCCGCTGATAAAAGACAATAAATCTTATTAAATCCGCCGCAAATCTCTGTACATCGTTTGAAAACTATATATGCTGTCAGCTCAGCATTAAAAGGTGTTCGACTGTTCGTGAAGTGAAGGTGTTTTTGGACAATTTGGGATTGCGCTGCGCGCCCCACACGAGCACATGGTGTGCCACGAAACGCTAGCGTGAAGGAGGAGTTCACCCAAATCACAAGTAAGTGCGCATGGCTCCTATAACCTTCTGTTAGCTGATTCATCCACCTGTTCCGATTTCCAAAGGCAGCTAACTTTCCTGCACAATTTCGCATCAAGTAGCTACGACAATAGACCACACGGTTGGATACCTACATACAGTCCACTAACGCGCTAATCTCTGAAAAGGGAAACTAAAAAGCGCACCGCAAATTAAAACATCCTTGCAGGGCGTGATCAAAATTCAATTCTGTACGCCCCAAGTTTTGGTCCTTCGAACCGGATAATTATATTTCATTCCCAACCTAGGATTTATATCTATTTAAAGTAGCTTCTTGACATTATATTATATAATTTACCCATAGATACGTAAAATCTATGTACTTCGCATCATATCATCGTATCATTATTCTATAGATACTAACATTTCAGCAACGCATTAACGATTCTTAGTTTTCAATTGATGTACACGTCACAAATACATGCTATTGTTCACACTGGCACGGGAGCGCTGACGAGTTTCGTTCATATCTACCCGCTTTTATTTCGTTCTAATCTTTTCTCGAACTACCGCGTGCCGCGCGCTCCGATCTGTGCCGTCAATAGGTACCTATACGGTCATCGCTTAACCTACTTTGTAGACGGAGAGTTAAACCGCCTTATTCTCACAAACTGTTTCTTTTTTGTAACACATTTCCTTTGTATACTTTTATTTCCCGCGATTCGTGTTACATACCTACATCTATTTTAACCGCACTTCTATTTCCGCGACTTTTGTCAAACATTTAGGTATATTACCGCTTTTTCCCGCGACTTGTGTTTACGAGTAGGTACTCACATTTATTTAACCGCACTTTTATTTCCGCGACTTTTGTCAAACATTTATTATAACCGCTTTTTCCCGCGACTTGTGTTTACGAGTAGGTACTCACAGTTATTTAACCGCACCGTTATTCCCGTAAATCGTGTTTACGGACATTTATTTGAACCGCATTTTATTCCCGCAAATCGTGTTTACTTATATTTTATTTGTGTGGGCTAAGTTTTATAATCATGCCACCGAAAAATGACCCTAAGGACGAGGCGGCTAGGGACCCCGTCCAGAATGAACTAGTTATTTTAGAAGCTAAGCGCAGTGCCTTCTTCGCCCGCTTACAAACTATATACAAATTATCGGTTAAGGCGTACGAAGACGAAATTCAACGTAAAACGTTCTTAAATAGCGTATCAAATCTAGACCAATTGCGATCAGATTTTGAGCGTGTTTTAGACTCGTACAATGAATGCGTTTTACGATTAACGCCTGATGCAACCGCTAATTATCAGTCCTGGATCGCGTTTGAGGATATGTATTGTCAAATCAAACGCATTCAGTCTGAAATCGAAAGTTCGCCAGAGTCTCAGCGGCCTTTGCATTCCGCTCTGAAGCAAAATCTCCCGCCTATGCAGCTAATGGAATTTAATGGCGACCTTCGTAATTGGCCATTATTCTATGAACAATTTAAAAGTGTGATTCATAACAACTCACGCTTAACAGATAGCGAACGTATTCAGTTCCTAGTAGGTAAACTGACTGATAAGGCTAGGTCGGTATGCGCGGGGCTGCCAGCCACAGGGGAAAACTATCCCATAATTTGGCAAGCGCTCGTTGATAAATATGAAGACAAACGCGCCATGGCAGCCGGCTATATTAATCAGCTGTTAGACTTTAAACCCATAGCGAATGGGTCCGCTTCTAATTTGGAGTATTTTCTATGTAATTTCGACGCCTCCGTTAAGGCGTTTAAAGCGCTTAAATTACAAGATTTAGCAGATTTTTTGTTCTTGCATATCGCATTACAAAAACTAGATCCCGAATCGATAAAATTATTTGAGATGTTTTATCGCAAGGAAACGTGTCCTTCGTACAAAAATCTTATTGATTTCGTCAAAGAACAATCCAGGGTTGCATCGCATTCGACAACAAAACAAACATTTTCACAATCACAACCGAGATCTAATAACAATAAAAATATACCGCTACCAAAAAACAATTCGACGAAAACATTCGTTAATACGCAAACGCCCGCGATTGATTCTTGTTTGTTGTGTAAAACTAATAAACACGAACACTTATATCAGTGTGCCGCTTTTACAAAAATGTCCCCGTACGAAAGATTTAATTTTGTAAAAACTAATTCCGTGTGTAACAATTGTCTTAGTTATAAACACAAATTTTCCGCTTGTATGTCACACAGAACGTGTAGTATATGTAATGCACAGCACCACACGTTATTACATTTTAATCCGCCGCATAAACAAACTTATTTACCTAACTCGCATCAAACCAGTACCAACACTTTTGTTGACAAGGCGAATTCCACACCGCGGCCTAGCAGTAGTAACGGGGTGGCAAGCAATTTGCAATCTTATCACCCGGCCGATAGGGTTGATAATGGTTTGAGGCATGACTCAACGTTGAATCATTTGTCGGCTCGGAGTGCAAATGATGATGATAACTTGAGAACGCTTATGCATAAAACAACCTTATTAGGGACCGCAAAAATTCGACTTTATGACGCAAGCGGTAAGGTTCATTATGCAAGGATTCTGGTCGATCCTGGAAGCCAATCTGATTATATAACACTCGAGTGTTGTAATCGATTAGCGCTACCGATTTCGAAACAGAATCGTTTTGCCAGGGTTCAAGGTATTGGGGGTTCGTCCCAAAAAATACTTGGGATGTCAATAGTGCAATTTAGTTCCCGATTCGACAGTAATGGCGATAACTCTTACACTATTCAGCCTCTGGTGGTGGAATCCATTACGTCACACTTGCCTGACTCGCCTATCGACATATCTTTGTTTGATTGTTTTAAGAATATACCTTTGGCCGATGATTGTTTTAATGAGCCCGGGCCCATTGATATGCTTATAGGAGCAAATTTATTCTGTGACATCTTACTTTCTGACAAAGTCCGAAGTGCCGGCTTGCCTTCGGCTTTGGAAACCACCCTGGGTTACGTCATAATGGGGGACGTCACTGTGACGACACCTCCGCGCGCGACTCGTGCTCTCTGTGCGTTTACGCACGAACCGCTTAACCAAACTTTGGAAAAGTTTTGGAACTTGGAGGAAGTACCCTCAAAGAAATTTCTAAGTCCCGATGACAAGGAATGTGAACAAATATTTACCGCAACGACGACGCGTAACGATAATGGTTCTTACGCAGTCGATCTTCCGTTCAAGCAAACGCCAGATAATCTGGGCAATTCTTTTGTAACCGCTAAAAGAAGATTTTCGATGCTCGAAAATAAATTCTTAAAATACCCGCAACTCCGCGACAAATATGATGACGTCATTCGGGATTACCTGGATAAGGGGATTATTTCTTTGGTTCCGCCCGAAGAGTACTCTAAGCCAGGGTTTTGTCTACCTCACCACCCGGTCATCCGGAACGACAAATCCACGACAAAAATCCGCCAAGTTCTGGACGGCAGCTGCAAATCTGACAGTGGACTGTCATTAAACGACATCCTACATACCGGCTGTAATTTGCAAGCAGACATTTTTCACATTCTTTTGAATGTTCGCATATTCCGCGTTGCCTTTTTTGCTGACGTCCGCCAAATGTACTTATGCATAGAAGTACATCCGCACCACCGCTCTTTTCAACGATTTTTGTATCGCTTTTCGCCTGAAGTACCTTTGGAGATGTATCATTTCAACCGGGTCTGCTTTGGAATCCGGTCCTCGCCATTCCTCGCGCTTCGCACGCTCCGCCAGCTCGCTAGTGACGAACGCGAGAGATTCCCTCACGCTGCCGCCGTTCTCGAAAGGGACGTTTACATGGATGATCTAGCTTCCTCTGCTTCTTCATCCGAGGAAGCAGTTGCGATAGCGAATCAACTAATCAGTCTTTTCAAGGCTGGCGGGTTTGATCTGGTAAAATGGACTAGCAACTCTCCGCAGTTGCTAGAGCACATTCCGATATCTCACCGCCAGTCGGAAGACGTCTCCTTCGGTGACGACGACACTTTGAAGATTCTTGGTCTTCGATGGCTTCCCGCTTCGGATGTATTTGTCTTTGACGTTTCTCCTCCGCAACTCAGTGGCACGAAGCGTGCTATTCTTTCAGCTACTGCACGTTTGTATGACGTGCTAGGACTCGTCGGCCCTGTCATACTTTATTCCAAGCTTCTTATAAAGGAACTATGGCTCTTAAGGATGGATTGGGATGATTTGCCGCCGCCGCACATATCGCATTTATGGGAGCAGTTCATCAGTGAGCTTCCACTGATTTCAGCTCTTAAATTTCCGCGTCATTTAGGTGTCGAGAAGAACTCAAAATTGACACTTTTAGCCTTTGCCGATGCCAGTGAAAAGGCTTATGGCTGCGTGATTTACGCGCACGTCGTTGTTGAGAATCAAGACATTCAAGACCCAGTCATCACTTTGATTTGTTCAAAATCAAAAGTCGCACCAGTAAAAACTGTGACGGTTGCTAGATTGGAGCTTTGTGCCATTGTTCTAATGTCAAAACTGCTTCGTACTGTTCACGATGTTTTGTCTCAGCGTCATCCAATTGCGGATACGTTTGCATTTTCTGACTCTGAAGTTGCCTTATGTTGGGTGCACTCTTCACCTCACAGATTCACAACTTTTGTAGCGAATCGCATTGCTCAATGTCAAAATAATTTTACCTCGGAGCATTTTTATCATGTACCAGGCTCTGATAATGCCGCCGATTGCCTTTCGCGCGGCCTTCTGCCTTCCCGCTTAAAGGACCACAACCTGTGGTTCCGTGGCCCTCCTTGGGCATCCTTGCCAGTTAGCGACTGGCCAATAACCGCATTCTCGGCGTCCTCCACTAAGCTGCCAGAGGAAAAAACAACCGCTTTATTTGCAAATACCAATAGCAATGAGCATTGGCTTTTGGAATTGAGCGAGAAATTTTCCTCATGGAATAGATTTCTTAGGACAGTCGTTATAGTTTTGAAATTTCTTAAACGACTTCCTCGCAACCGAGAAATAACCGCCGACGACTTGGACGCAGCCGAGCTGCTCGTTGTGAAGGTTATCCAGCAAACGTCATTCTCTGATGACATACGTAAGATACAAAAGGGCAGGGTCTGCTCCCCCGCCTTACGCAAATTATTTCCATTTATTCGCGATAACGTCCTACGAGTAGGCGGGCGTTTAGGGAATTCATCCCTTGATTTTTCAAGTAAACACCCGGCGCTACTACCCAAAAAAGGCCACATTGTGGAGCTTTTAATTGACTTCTATCATCGAGAAAATTTACACTCTGGACCCCAGCTTTTGTTGTCAATCTTGCGACAAAGGTATTGGATACTTTCCGCGCGTCGGATTGTACGGCAACGATTTCATAAATGTAACGATTGCTTCCGCGCTAAACCGACTAATACTTTCCCCGCAATGGCTGATCTCCCGGACTGTCGTGTCGAGCCTAGTAAATGCTTTACGCACACGGGCGTCGACTACGCGGGACCCTTTTACATCACTTTGGTTAGAAAACGCGGCGTGAAAAGTCAAAAGGCATGGCTGTGTATTTTTGTTTGTCTGGTGACGAAAGCCGTCCACACCGAGCTCGCTTCTTCTCTTTCCTCCGCGGCGTTTCTCGACGCATTTAAGCGATTTATCTCTCGGCGTGGGGATTGTAAATTTTTATATAGTGATCACGGTACCAACTTTACCGCTTCTAAAGCTTACCTAAACGAACTTCACACGTTTCTTCAGTCTGATCCGTATTATACGCATTTCAAGGACGAACTTGCAAAAAGTCGAATTACTTGGCGTATGAGCCCCCCAAACGCGCCTCATTTTGGAGGCATTTGGGAAGGTAACATTAAATGCTTTAAAACCCATCTTCATCGTGTTATAGGCAATCAAATCTTGACATACGAAGAATTACTTACCGTGCTTACTCAGATCGAAGCGATTCTTAATAGCCGCCCTCTTTATATATTAAGTTCTGACCCGTCAGAACCCACCGCGCTAACGCCAGCACATTTCATGTCAACCTCGCCGTTGCCGCGTTTGCCCGCCGCCGACTTAAGCCAGGAGCGACCGAATCTATTAACTCGTTTTTCAATGCTAGACTCGCTTGTCCAATCATTCTGGAAACGGTTTCGAGTTGAGTATCTTCACAACTTACAAAGCAGAGAGAAATGGAATACTCCAGACAAGCCGATAGCGGTGGGAACAATAGTTTTAATAAACGTTGCTAACGCGCCACCCTTGCAGTGGCCGCTCGGAATAATAACTCGTGTATTCCCTGGGCGAGACGGTGTTGTCCGCGTTGCTGAAGTGCGGACCCGCAACGGTACGCTCGAGCGACCGATCGTTCGGCTGTGCCCGCTGCCTACGCAGTAGGGTTGCCACCACATACATATCTATGTATACATATATATATTTTAAGTTACCATAAATAGTAATTCTTTTAGTATAATTACCTAATGATAGGTAAATTGTACACTTCGCTTGTTTTTAGTTATATGGTGCGATATCATCTTTTCCTATGTACATCCATATGTATATAATTATTATTTTTCTCTTTGAAGGGAACCCTTCAAGCCGGGGGAGATGTTGGATTTCGTATGTTGGTATGTCCGACTTTAATCTGTTGTCGTGTCTATACTCGCGATTCCTATACCTACATCATCCCTTTCCAACATGCGCACTGATATATCGCTTCGTCCTTGTCACATACACGACGTGTGCGCAACGCTCGCCCCACCTGGCGAGAGTAAAGTGTTGTTGAATTCTAACCCCGTGTGCGTGTAACATCCTCCGCTGATAAAAGACAATAAATCTTATTAAATCCGCCGCAAATCTCTGTACATCGTTTGAAAACTATATATGCTGTCAGCTCAGCATTAAAAGGTGTTCGACTGTTCGTGAAGTGAAGGTGTTTTTGGACAATTTGGGATTGCGCTGCGCGCCCCACACGAGCACATGGTGTGCCACGAAACGCTAGCGTGAAGGAGGAGTTCACCCAAATCACAAGTAAGTGCGCATGGCTCCTATAACCTTCTGTTAGCTGATTCATCCACCTGTTCCGATTTCCAAAGGCAGCTAACTTTCCTGCACAATTTCGCATCAAGTAGCTACGACAATAGACCACACGGTTGGATACCTACATACAGTCCACTAACGCGCTAATCTCTGAAAAGGGAAACTAAAAAGCGCACCGCAAATTAAAACATCCTTGCAGGGCGTGATCAAAATTCAATTCTGTACGCCCCAGGCTCACTCTATACAAATCGGCCGCCATGTCCGATCTCCTTATATTCATACATCTGTGATCATGTCACATCAACATCACTGATCTCGCTGCAGAAAAGCTTCAAGATTACTAATCGTATTTTTTGAAACCATATTATTATAAACAGACGCATTATATTGTTTCAAAAACTCTGTTCGATTAACTTCGCTGAACCAGCGTCTTAAAAAGGATCACACCGGATTAACTCCAAAGTTCGCTCTAATAACCGCTCATGTTTACTATAAACAAGGAACCCAAAATCTATTCAATCATAACAGACAGTAAAGGCCGTTCCAGTATGTCACAACGCGGCCTTGTCTCAAGTTATAAATGAAGATCTGCTTTTAATTATAAATAACCAGTTACCTGTTCAACTTTGCGAAGGAAATTACCATATCTAAACCGGAATTTGCTATGGTGTTAGCGGAATTAAAATATTTTATTTTGATTCGTTAAAATGTGATAGCATCTGCTAGTATTTTTTGAAAACTTGTTCCGCGATTTATTTTAATGACGCATAGAAACGGATACATTTCATTCTGACTGATAACTCGTGGCTCTATGTGCTGTTGAACTCGAGTATGTTATTAATATCCAGAAACAGAATCGACAAAAATAACCTAAATAAATATTGAACCTACTCACTAAATTACACGAGAATGGGGAATAGATGAAAATTTTAGAAGTGCCTGATTATTTTTTTGGTGATAGGAATAACCTTCCTTAGTACCAGAAACAAGTTACAGACTTTTCAGCTGCGTCAATTATTTTTGATAAATATAAGTTTCCTCACTTACGTTTTAAGTTTAGGACGGCAAATGAGGCACTTTCCTTAATGCGTCTCATAATACAAAAAATATTTTAAATATCTGACCCTGCCAATGGCAAATATAGCTGCTGCAGCTGTCAATATAATTGCCAGTGTCAGTTTACCACGGATTTCACCAGAAAAATAATCAGGTACTTCTAAAATTATCATACATTCCCTATTGCTTGAGAAATACGACCAGTAGAGGCGAACGGACGGACATACGAAAGCATGCTTCCCAAGATGAAACATAAATCTTGAATCGCTTTACTTGCTCGTTCAATAACGAGTACCTATGCCTCGTTTAATTATGTACAACCTATTATCCTTTTCAAATAAATAAGTGACTGACTAGTGATGAGGACACTTCCCCTTCGGCGTTACGGAGTCGGTGCGGTGTCAATGAATGACGATGTCACCGAAACAGTACATTATTCTTTACGGCACGCTTATAATTTCAATGAGTATTTCCTGAATGGCGTGGGATGCCAACCGTCAGCTTCATATTAAATTATGTTTAGTATTAATATACTAATATTTTTACTATAACCATCGCCATCGATGTGTAGTTATGTAGTACTGACAAAAATCCAACCGAACGTTATATCGACGGCGAAGTACCATGAACTCCTATATACGAAAACCTAATTTAACAATGTACTACCTTATGTTACGATTAAAGTACAGTTTTTCAAAAAAAATAACGTTAGGAGTTCATGGTACTTCGCCGACGATATGTACATTCCAACGTTAGACATGCACTTTTTATACCCTTGACATAATTTTGTGACACATAAATGAAAAATAAAGTAAAGTAAATTTTATTTGTAAAGCATAGGTAACAAAGATGGTACAATGGTAATAATGCGTATCACTATGTTTGGCCATTTAGGCATACAAATTTGCAAGCAGCATGCATTACATACTTACCATTACTACCATTGTTCATACAAGTCCATTTGATGATCGCCCGTTCATTTTAAATTTTCATCATCATCATAAACTTAAGCCGGGCTCTTGTCGGTGGAGTAATCGCCATTCTGTTCTTTTCTCTATATAACTGTTTTGAGCTTTTGATACGACCTTGCATTAATTTTCTCTTTAGTTTGGTCCATAAACACAATATAAAGGCATATTTTAATAGAATGTAGACAAATTAAATAATGATGTTTACATGTTCATGACAACTTTAGTCTCAGTTATACGTCTCCTATTGTCCTTATTTATTCTCCTTGTACGCCTCTGTTTTTTATTCGAAATAATATAACATCTTATTAAACTAAATAAATATGTTCTAACGTATGTACCTAACAACAACGTGTCAGTATGATATGAAAACTATACGGCCATTATAAACCAAGCTTTAGATCGATATCGGTCCCACAATGTCTGCGCGAGCGCTGTTAACGTCACATAAACCTTGCTAGTGGAGAAAAGACACATGTGCAATTATTAATAGCATGCATTTACGTCATCATTATCATTCAAAGCTGTTTTAACATTTTATAGCTATCGTTCAACTTGCAGAATTTTAATAACTGGAAACAAACTTGTTTATTTTTTACATTTGATAGAATTAGCATATAACTTTAATTATGAATATTTGAAAAATATGAATGACTTGAAGGGTTATATAAAAAAGTGAGTGATCATGTTATGCTTTTAATAAAAATAAATTTGAAATAAAATAAAATATAAATAGCGAAACGAAATAATAAATTTCCTCATTCTTGTATCTAAAATGATGTGAAAATACATACACCTATTCTGCATATCACCCATTGATTTGTACATAATATAGGATTTATTGACGACCAGTTAAGCTTAAGCCGAGTAGGTAGTGGTCCTGCCTACGAAGTGGACAGTCCTGGGTTCGAATCCCGGTAAGGGCAAATATTGTGTGATGAGCATGAATATTTGTGTCTGACTCTTGGATGTGTTTTGTCTATTAAACATATCGTCATTTTAGTACCCAGGACCTTGTACCTTCGGACACAGGGTCCCATTGGGCTTACAATAGTAAGCATACATATTAAAATTATCTTTAATATTTATTTATTAATTTGAAGCTTTTGCGCTAAACACCAGCTCATCCAATCTCCTCAAAATAAAATACAAATAATATCGTATTTTTATACCTTAAACTGAACACACCAATGTGAAGTCAGCGATAACATTTTTATTGCCAGTGCAAACGTGACCGAATCTTAATTCAACTCATTCTATCGCCATAACTTTTACGACTATCGCTTAACCCAACAAACTAGTTCCGAGTTCATTTGAATTTTGCGCAACGATATGTTTCTGTGATTTTATAAATATTCTTATAGGGACTAAGCTCATATTCATTACTAGTTCAGTCGCCGTTTTGGTGGTTTCGCGGAAGTTTGGAGGTCGTTGTTGTTCTACGTCCGTAGGAATAACTCTAGAAACCCTACACCTGACCTCCGGGTGGTGCTAAAAGAACAACAAACTCGGCAGCTGCACTGTTAGTTCCTTTTGAACCTCGCAGCGCACATTGGAACTCTTATCAGCGACATCGATACGAATACATATATGTACCAGTGTGTAACCACCATACGATAATAAATAAATAGCGGAAGTTTGTTGCTGAGCGTGCTATGGAGAGAGGTATTCTTGGTATCATGCTAAATCTGCCCCCGCCAAGTCGAGCAAAACAAAGTGGCAAGGCAAGGTATGAAAAAATTAGTAAATGCAGTAAAGTTGTGTGAGCAAATAAAGATGAATAAGAATGCCTGACTTGGCACTACAAAATATCTTACCAATTTTCGCTGTGGAAGAGTTTCGAGATTTGAATGTTTTTTATGGGATAAAGGATACGTAACGAGCATATAGGTACGTGAAAGGACGAAATTTACAGATATATCTCGAAGAATTAGCACTGTGGTGGCAGTGGGCTTGCCATAGACCGTAGAACCGACAACCGTTGGAGCAGATGATTTCTTCGTCCTACTGCTGGGTACAGGCGTCTCACAGATGATCAATGACATTTAGATAAAAAATATGATTTACGACATCTTGACTATGATGTCCACTTCTTCTGTGGTGCCCAATGTAGTGAAAATATCCTAACTGAGCCTAGTTTCTATGCGACTAATCTTTAAGAGTCAGATGCGACCCGTTGGCCTAAGTTCGATTGGAACCAAAATTGTTTGTCGGATTTATTTTTTAGGATGCCATCATCATCATCATCATACTAGCCGAAATAAGTCCACCGCTGGACATAGGCCTCCCCCAAAGAGTGCCACAATCCACAGTCCTGGGCCACCCGCATCCAGCGGACTCCCGCCACCTTTACCAGGTCATCAGTCCACCTTACCTTACCCACACTGCGCCTTCCGGTACGTGGTCACCACTCGAGAACCTTTCCGCCCCAACGGCCATCGGTTCTACGTGCAATGTGCCCTGCCCACTGCCACTTAAGTTTAGCGATTCGAAGGGCTATATCGGTTACTTTCTGATGCGATCGCGCAGAGAAACCATAGGACAAGAAAAAACCAAGTACTTATAGCAGCTTAAACCAAGAGAAGTACCGTCCTGATTCCGCACATCACGCGCCAATCAGAAAGGGCTCATTTAAATGAAGATACGTAGTAAAGAAACTGTACTGTCGGCACCAGCATATTGATCCCGCACCGACTTCACACTGAATTGGAAAGCGGCCTTACGACATTCAGTAAACATCACTAGGAGTAATTCCTGCCACGCACTACTGAGTTATTCAGATTTAATTAAAATAGTATAATTTGGTGTCTTCGCACTGTCATAATTTTATTCGTCATTTATTCCGGAATGAAGCCGCAGCATGGGTGGTCAGGTCAGGTCACAAGCTAGTAGCCGAAGCATAAAAAGGCAACCAGAAACCAAGTGCTATCTCTTTCAATCTTACTAAGACCGTGCATATACAGGGTGGGCCCTGTAACATTAGCAAAAAATTAAACAGTAGATTATTAAGCTCGTGAACAATTATTTCCAAGTGGTTTTACGTGACAAAAAAAAATCTCCAAAATAAGTTTGCTTGGAATTTTCACTCTTCATGAGTAACTTTTTATTTAAAAAAAAACACTAAAAAATATTAAATAAATATTGACAAATCACAAAAATATCTTTTGAAAACAGAAATGCAAAAACTACTATGACTCATTACATGATGTTACCTCAACATTGACTGCCGTGCTATGATCTCGTGGTGCCAGGATACCTTACTTGGAGGTCATAACTTTAGCTCAAAATTTCTCCGAAACCAAATATTTTGAAAATTATTGAGTCACAAGGGGTTATTGCAAATGCTCTAAGGAAGCGTCCTTTTGAATATTTACTCCTGTTACAGGGCCCATCCTGTATGAAAGAGTTGACCCGTCCCTGGTGTCCGTTTGTTACATTGGTTACTCTAAGTAGATCAGGTACTAGAAGATGTTTTCCTTCGCTCCATTCCAAACTTTGAACTCGACATAACGCTCGGTTTCCCAATAGCAACATAATGTATGCTTTTAATTAATTTAATGGTTAATTTAACTGGCTTCGGCAGCGTGGCTCTTGTGCCTTTAGTCCGTTTTCGCAATTGCGGTTTCACAATTGGCGGCGAAAGAAGAATTATTTTTCACTGTTTCGTAATTAGCTTTCAAACAAGAAATTTTTGGCTGTTTTCGCAATCGAATATTTTTTCTCCTTTTGTAATTAATTACTAGAAACATCTCCATTTTCCTTTTTCACAATTAATTACTAAACAAGAATTAGTCGCATTATTGGAACTCCTTGGTTAATAAATAAATTACTTAATGAGGTCTTAACCTCCTTCCTTCAACATAATAAAGAAAAAAATCGTTTGTGACATTTTATTTAATCAATTTAATGAAAAGAGAGAGTTTAAACATAAATATTAATTTCTTATCAACTTATGTGAAATGTGACTAAGATTTAAGTGCACTTGGAATTGATAAAACCTATTTTCACAATACATTATATCAAGACAACAGTATTATGGCTGATTCTTCTGAGTGCACTGCGTCAAATAGTTTGAGTAATGAAATTCGGTTCATTCCCACAAAGAGAGGAGGCCAAGCATTGCTTTATAATGGCCGTAAATATCACAAAAAGAGTACGTACGCTGACCGTAACTCATTTTGGCAGTGTTTCAGCAAAACAACATGCAAGGGTAGCATAACGCTGAGTGTAGAAAACTCCATAGTAAAATCAAAGGATCATGATATTGATTGTTTGGCAAATGACGCTAAATGCATATTTGAACAAGAACTTAGTGGTCTGAAAAAAAAAGTGTGCACTAACAACTATCCTATTCAGAAACAATTTGACGAAATGGTGAGTGAACTCAACGATAAAGGAGTGAACTTTCTTCACGAGTTACCTAAATTCCAGAACATCAAAACCGGTTTATACAATGAAAGATACAGAAACTTGGGAGTGCCCAAACTACAATTTAGATCGCCTCAAGAGGTAATAGTGCCGATTAAGTTTGAACATTTACTCATCGCCGATTACCATGATGTCGATATGAGAATCCTCGTGTTTGGTTCCCCTGATACGCAACAAATAATACATCGCTTTCAGCACTTTTTTCTTGATGGTACTTTTAAATCGTGCCCACTTCCGTTTAAACAATTATATAGTATACATGGACTTGATGTCGAAGCAAAAAAGGTAGTACCAATTTTTTTTGCGTTCTTACGAAACAAGAATGAAAGAACATACGAGATATTATTCCGGATGATTAAAAGTCAAATTCCAAGTTGGGAACCAGTAAAAATGACTTTAGATTATGAACAAGCAGCTATGAAAGGTATTCAAACCGTATTTCCAGACTCCATAGTAAAGGGTTGCTTTTTTCATTTTTGCAATACCCTCTTTCGAAAATCAAAAGCACTTGACATGAATTCAAGGATTCAAAGACGTCATGTAGCCCGTTGTGCTGGCTTAGCCCGTCTACCTTTAGCATTTGTCAAGAATGGGTACGAGTATGTGATGAAAAGAAGCCCAACGGATGAAAAAACTACTATATTTAACAAGTACTACCAAATTAAATGGATGAAAGACATCGGATTTGTCAAAAAGTGGTGCTGCGAAGATGAGGAAATCCGAACTACAAACCCAGTTAAGGCATGGCACTCGCGTATAAATAAATATGTTGGAAGAAAAAACCCTAACCTGGCACAAATACTGGAAGTTTTAGAAAGGGAAACTAAGCTTCGTAATTTTAAACCTGCTATGAAAGTAAATAAAAACTATCAGGAAATCGATGAAGAAATCAAAAAAGCAATAGCAGAGTTATGTAATAACGAAATTACGGTCGGGCACTGTGTGGAGATCATTGCTCCATTTATGTATTAAATAAGCTCGGAAGTATTGTTTTAAAGTAAAAAGTATATATTTTGTTAAGGAAGTAAGTAATGTAGAATTTTATTTTTAATGTAAACAAGGTTTTTATTCCACTTCGACAAAAATAAAGGCAATAATTTACGATTTGCATATTTTTATTCCTCCAATTCACTTTCAGAGATCGATACTTAGGTGTTTGCCCATCACAACGAAAAAAAATAACAATAAAGGCGTTTGCCCATCACAACGTATCATACTATGACCGTGCTATGAACGTATGTGTCAAAGAATGACGGACCGGTGACGGAACTTTTTGCCGGTTACGTTCCTAGCACGGTCATGGTGTGATACGTTGTGATGGGCCAACGCCTTTATTGTTCTTTTTTTTCGTTCAGTTTTTGAAGTTAATTACGAAATTCGATTACTAAAACAGCAAAAAATGCTTGTTTGATAATAAAATAATTACGAAGCAGTGTGAAAAGTTATTCATCTTTCGTAGCCAATTTACTACGAAAACGGAAAAAAAATCTTATTTCGTAGTTAATTACGAAACTTGGTTGTGAATACAGAAAATAAATTCTTGTTTGACAATTAATTACGAAACAGCGAAAAATAATTCTTCTTTCGCAGCCAATTGTGAAACCGCAATTGCGAAAACGGAAAAAAAATCTTATTTCGTAGTTAATTACGAAACTTGGTTGTGAATACAGAAAATAAATTCTTGTTTGACAATTAATTACGAAACAGCGAAAAATAATTCTTCTTTCGCAGCCAATTGTGAAACCGCAATTGCGAAAACGGACTAAAGGCTCTTGTGAATTAATATCGGCTTTATTTGAAAGCATAAATTTGTAATTTAATGATGTTTCTGCAGGAATGTCGGATATTTGGCGGGAAAAGGTCTGTTTGGTGTAACTCTACTCGGCAGTGGAAATATTTGTGTATGAAAGAGTTATTGAATGCTCAATGAATTACGTTTTGAAACCCTGACGCAAACGATGGGTGTTATATGTTTAACATGGTGTATCTGTGTGCCTGATTGTTTGTGTTTGTGGCCCGTAATTCCTCTAAAAAAAGATGAGTAGGTATGAGGGGGAGCTCGCAGTTGGGATGGAAATACCTCGACTATCTTTTTCCGATCAAGGGAGATGAAAATTAAAAATTTGTGTTTGTGTCTTAAGCTAAAGTAATTTTGAAATACCTACTTATCTCTAGCATGCATTACATATGTATATTATGGCTAAAAAATAGCAGTGTATTAACTTTGGTACCCCGCACAAGTAGGTATTGACTATAATAGGTAAGCCAGTTAACTGTTTTTCCTTGAAAAGTTCTCAGAACCAATTCTCATAAAATACGCCTTGTATAGTTTTAAACACCTAGTTAGTGGGCTTTTATTAGATCAATTAATAGAACAGAACTATAGTTTTAATTGTTGATTAAAATATTAATTAGTTTATTTAGAACGTCAGTTTAGTAAAGGGTTAATTAAATAATGAAATAATTGAGCCCATTTGGCTATAATTGACTATTATTTACCAATATTGGAATTTGGATACCTATTATACTTAAGTGCTGTTATGGTTCTTACTTCTTGGCCTTCATCTTATGTATTTTGAAATGTATTATCTTAATATATGTAATATTACGCAGTACTTCCATCAACGTCTTTGGAAAAACAAAGGGTTCCTTGTTACAACCTACGCTATACCTTAATCATAATCCTCTTAGTAATGCTGTCAAAATATCCTAAACGGAATTTTCTGTAAGCAATCCTAAATTAGATTAACCTTTTGTGTTGCCAAGCTTAGGATTCTGTAGTAGAAAGCATAACATCTTACCGCAAGACAGCTGGTCGATCACGTAACGAATTGTACGAATGTCGGGTATGTCTAAATGTCACTTTTTATATGGAAAATTGACGCGCGTTCGGGACGTTACGTACTACCCCTCAGCTCACAATGAAAAGAGTTTTGCGATTTTATTCAAAATAGGTATGAACAGGGACATGCAAAACATTTTAGAGGCTAAAAGTAATTCAGTGAAATCCGACAGCGCAAATTCAATCATAGTAAACACTACTTCGAAAATATTCGTACGTAAAGGAAGTATAGATACATTTTTTAAAGCATCTAATTACATAGGTATATAAATATAAGGCCAGTTCCAATTCAGTCCAATTAATAGTGGATTTTTCACTATTCCAAGACCATTTAAATAAAAATATTGTAATAGTATTCATTTATCTGGAAAATATATTTCAATTGACTGAATTAGAAGACGGGGGAGTTAAGTGACAATAAGATCGGATCGTACCACACGGCCGGCGTTGGGCCACGACGATGACACGCAATGCGACGGCGTCCCTGACTAGACGTGTAATGTGTTAAAACGGGATACCATAATTTTGTGAAATTGTTACACATAACCTATATAAAACCATTCAATAATTGCCTCTGTTTATTGTAATACTTCCGCTTATTAGCACTTAATGCACTTAATCACATTATCATTTATCAATCACATATTGTATATAATTCATCCGTTTTTTCTGTCTGACATTCACACTTGACAGCCATCCTTCCCGCCATCCGATACCTCATCCTTTTTTTCTTTTATACCGCATCAGTGTTGCCAACCTGATGCGCGTTTGTTCGAGCTTAATAGATAATATGAAAATATAAAGGTAATGAGCGCTGCCAACAATACAAAACATTTTCAGCAGGTAATTAGTGTAACACCTACATGCCACAAACTAAGGTAACATCCAAACTCTTTAATCCAACAATCAAATCCGTAGACTACAGAGTCACACCGCCGAAGTTGCACCCGCAAGCTATAACCTTTGTCGGCGCCTGATTGCTTTGTTCCCTAGAGCGCAGATTTGAATTTATCATTAGACGGTTCGATGCTGAAATATTCAATGGGTGGTTTTGATGTTCAGAGGGTACGGAGTGTTACAGAAGTTTTGTCTGTCGAAATATACAGTCCTAAGTGCATGGAACATGCCTAAATTGAAAAATAAAAAACTTTGACTTTAATTAAGTTAACGTCCGAGTGCTCGACGCTGTACTAGTGTATGGCATGGGCACTCTATGTCAAAGCAATATGGGTTAAATTCGAACTGAGAGGATTTTTCTTCATTAGAATTCAAGCCATGTCACTTTGACATACTATAGTGCCCATGCCATATACTAGTAATACAGCGTCGAGCACTTGGACGTTTCCCTTATGAGTCTATGAGAATGAGAGATTTAGATTTGCGTATTTCCTGTGGCCTAAAGTGAAGTGCTAGTCTAATTTATAACCAACTACCTTACAACTACTTAGTACCCACAACACAAGCCTTATTGAGTTTACCGTGGGCCTAGGTTGATTTGTGTAAGATTGTCCCGTAATATTTATTTATTTATTAAAAAAAAAAAAAAAAAGAAGGAGGAGGTTCCTAATTAGCGTGTATTTTTATTTGGCTGTACTAATTATTGACTTATAATTAACACAGCGTATGTCACGAAACGGTTCTATCTCACCATAATGCTGGCATTGCTGCCAGCGCTGGTCTTCCGATCGAATAATATAATTAATAATAATTATACTCTTTTTAGATTCTATATTTCTGTCAAGTGAACATTACCATGTAGTTGTAAGTTTGTATAAGTTTCTATGTAAGTAGTGGGTATTCTCCGGAACCGGGTCATACAGATTGAGTAAAACAAAAGTCGTATTTCCTGTGGTCAATAGTTAAGAGCATTAAAAAATGATTTGACTGCATGAAATAATATAACAGGAAACGCCGTTTATGCGGATAAAGAGTCCAACCAAAAATCTGGCTTTGTAGTCCTTAACTTCGGCAATGTGCACAGGAGACACGCGAACCTAAATTTCTGTATGATGTAGTAGGTATGATGAACTATACGAGTATCAATCAGGGAATAAGATTTGCGTCTTTCCTGTGCACTAAAGTTTAGTGCTAGTCAAATGTTTGGTTGTACTCATAATTTACACAAATGTCTTCTCTTCTATCTCAGTTCTTAAGATAAAGAAAGAGGTACGGTGGAATGGGTTTAATTTGATTCGGGGGCGACTTTGCTTCAATAGGTTTTTCTCTGAAATCATTGTGTTTACTTGTGGGTGAACTTTACTTCATGTATACTTAATTAGATTTTCTTAATTCCAAATAGTTCTGCTTTTATACTACATCCTTAATGATCAAAGTAGTACATTTTCCTAAAATAACCAAGGTTTACGTAGATTCTGTGAAGTGTACGTATATTACCTACGTAGTTGTAAGTTTCTACTCGTATGTAGGGGGAAACCTCCGGAATCAATGCCCGATGTATAAAATTATTTTTCTCATACATGCAATGAAATATTCTATTTACGTTCCTTATAACAGACTCGGAAGTATCCTTTTTCGGGCGCAGCATCGCGAGGGCCTGCAAAGTAACTTTCTTTTGTTTCAACGTCTAACCTCATACAGACAGCGTCAAAGATGGCGGCAGGTTTTACGAACAGCTGATTTTAATTTTTTTATTTATTTCATTGCATGTTTGAGAAAATCACTATACATGCCTCGGCGTGAAAACGGAGTTGGTGTTTTCCCGGCCTCTGATGTAATGTACTATTACATGTGTGTAGAATAGACTTTCTGGGTGGATACATGCTATATTTAAGCCCGTGGCTTTGCCTGCATTATTTGCAGTACGCGGGTGAAGTTAACTAAACAGGAAAACGCTTGATGCAGGATGCTGTCTGTGCTATCTAGCTTAAGGTGGTTCGATTGCCATACAAAACGTTATTTGACATTCGCAGGCTAACGGCGTGATATTTTAAGAAACTTATGTAACAAACTTTCATCAATTGGCTTCCCATTTGCGCCAAATTCCCCCTTTCCTAGAATAAACTTGTTTAAACTAGATTAATTTGAGAAAAATGGTTTTCCCAAAATATCACGTCCCAAACAAATTTCTCAAATTAATCTAGTTTATTAAAGTTTATTCTAGGAAAGGGGGAATTTGGCGCAAATGGGAAGCCAATTTATGAAAGTTTGTTACATAAGTTTTAATAAAATATCACGCCGTTAGCCTGCGAATGTCAAATAACGTTTTGTATGGCAATCGAACCACCTTAACAACCTGCCTTGTAATTTCCAACCGAAACTACCGAAAACATTAAAACTCGTTCATCAGCAAATAATTAAAACTGAAATGAAAGGAGTCCTCGCCTTTGTCCTGCAGTATCCGTTTTTGAAATGATTTGGCCGTAAGTACAACAAATTCAATGAAACTATACGCCATCTTGGTACTAAAGTGAAATTTCGTCCGCAATTTCCGTCCCGTAGTGGAACGAAAGGGATTTTAAGGTTAAAATTAACCTTTAATTGAAACGGTATTTAAATCAAGCTAAGGTTAAACTTTACGTTGACAAAATTAAGTAATAAAATAGAAGCTATAGAGTAATTGCAGAATATGGCGCAAGTGACAAGACTGACACCATAAACCGATATGGAACTTGGTCTGACATAGACCAAGTTCCATATCGGTTGACATGACGAGGACAATTGTAGTGCCAGTAGCAAAAAATAAAACCGGGGACCTATCAAACAAGGATAACTATCAGCCAATCTCACTGGCCACAACAGCTGCGAAAATACTCGACCGTATGCTAGACATCATACTCGAAAGGCACCTAAACATACAAGATACGCAGTTCGGCTTCAGAACTGGACTGTCCACTGAAAGTGCCATTCTATGTCTGAAACATACGGTCGGGTATTATACGCGAAGGAGGACACCGGTATATGCCTGCTTCCTCGACCTGTCAAAAGCTTTTGACAGAGTGGAGTATGACTTCCTATGGAAAAAGCTAGAGGAAACAGGAACTCCGGTTGAAGTAGTGAGGATTTTTAAACACTGGTACCGTAGCCAACGAAACCAGGTGAGATGGGCCGATAGTTTGTCTTCTGAGTATACGCTTGACTGCGGGGTGAGACAGGGGGGGTTGACGTCTCGTCAAGCTGTTCAACTTATACGTCAATGAGCTGTTGGCCGGACTCAGCAGCATGCATGTGGGGTGTCATATAGATGGCGTTTGTATAAACAACATCAGTTATGCAGACGATATGGTGCTGCTGAGTCCGTCGATCAGTGCCTTGAGAAAACTGTTGGTGGCGTGTGAGGCGTATGCTGATGTTCACGGACTCCTTTACAACCCCAAAAAGAGCGAGGTTATGTTATTCGAGGCAGGAGGCCAGAAAGTAACCTTTACACCTCAAGTGAGGCTGCAGGGGACCGCCCTGTCTTTTGTGAAGAGATTCAAACGTCACGTTTTAAATTTTAACGTAGGTCACGTTTTAACGCACAATTTGAGCGATGACCTGGATATTGAGCGTGAGCGCAGGGCATTGGCAGTCAGGTCGAATATGCTGGCCCGCAGGTTTGCTCGATGTTCTACCGATGTCAAAATCGTTCTATTTAAGGCTTATAGTCAATCATTCTACTCGAGCAGCCTGTGGGTAAAGTATACCAAAAGAGCGTATAATGCCCTGCGTGTTCATTATAACAATGCATTCAGGATGCTGTTGGGACTGCCTAGGTGGTGTAGCGCCTCGCGTATGTTCGCCGAGGCCCGCACGGACGGTTTTCAAGCGATCATACGCAAAAAAATCGTGACGATGCTGGGCCGACTCAGGGCAAGTACCAACAGCATTCTAAGTGTCATTGCAGACAGGTATGACTGCCCTATCTTGTCGCACTGGGTTGGGCAGACTAAGTCCGTTTCACAATTGGTGTGCAAATAGATTATAAATAATGTGTAACTAGTATATAAGACTAACATACCTAGGTTAAGTAAAATACTAACAATATATGGATACAATACAAGTCCAAAATAAAGATTTAATAAATAATAAAATAAATAAAATATTTTCATTCATTCATTCATTCATAAACTGTACCCAGCAGTGACGCGAGATAAGATATAGCCTCTCTCTGATAGAGATCGCTTTTTAGCGATAAGATCGCCTGTTGTTTTACCTATACTGTCTCCCTGTATATGTTTATAATCTTTTGTAACAGCTCTATCTGTTTGAGGTGTGCAATTAAGAATATTTGTATTGTATTGAATATAGCCTGTATCAAGTCCATTCTACAGCCTGTATGTTTAATATTAACTCAAATTGTAACCATAAATAGTTTTTAGTACTATGAACCGATATTGTAAGAAAATAGTAGGTTAGTCTTAACTACCAAAGCGTAATAAATTTTTGAAAATTTATCGAGCAGCAATGTAATGCTAACACTCATTTGACACATTAAAGAAGCGGGTTACCTGTGACAGTTGTGACGTCACACCAGTTAGACAATGCAGTGATACATTGCGTGCTGAATTATTTTATAAGGAAAAAAAAAGTAGGTAGTTAAGAAAAAAAATCTTGTAATATCGGTTCATAGCATAGCCCTAACACCTACCTCTGGTTACATACAATTTGAGGTAATATTAAAAATACATGTGGTTAAAAAAATGGAAACGTCACAATATTTTATATAATTATTGAAATAATTTTTAGGATAGAAATGCTAAAATTTCAAAAGCCATTACTTACATTTTGTTAATAATCGTGATTCTATTCTTTCGGAAAAAATAAGCAAAAATGTAAAAACTCTCCAGTCAAATTAAGATGCTTTTTCTTTGGAACTAGGTTGACGAACTAAGCCTAAATCCTTGTTAAATTAAACTTCTGTAAACTGACGTGATATTCCGGCCTCGTTGTTAACTTTTCGCTCCATCCTGTAAGTTAAGCTCATAATAAAGAGCTTCAGGAAAAAGCTGTAAGTGAAGCTCGGAATTAGTGTCCTTACGGGAAAAGTTACGATATTGGCTTTATCTCCCCCAGCAATTTCAGGAAAAGTTCTCGAATAGTTAAATTTAATGTTGTCCCAAATTACATGGGTGACGTAGCTAATTAAAAAGTAGGGATGAAATATTGGCGATGATATAAAAGCACTAGCTAATGACGTTGTTTTGCACGAAAGTAAGTAAGTTCATTATATCAACCGAAAGACGTCCACTGCTGGACAAAAGGCCTCCCCCAAACAGCGCCAATGTGATCGTGACCCACGCCACACTCGAAAACTTTTCCGCCTCAACGGCCATCGGTTCTACGAGCAATGTGCCCCGCCCACTGCCACTTAAGTTTAGTGATTCGGAGGGCTATATCGGATACCTTAGTTCTGCTGCGGATGGCCTCATTTCTGATGCGATCACGCTCCCAGCGCATAGGCTCCCTTTTGGGTGACTTTGAGCCTTCTTACGAGGCCGATAGTAGGCGACCAAGTTTCAGTGCCATATGTCATCACTGGCAACACACACAGGCCAAAGGTTCTCGTCTAACCATACAGTCAGATTTTAATTGACGTGACTTACGATTACCAACGAGACCGACCCTTAGTAAGCAATTAAAACAAAAAAAATAACACCCAATTAAGATTAGTTGAAAACTATCGTTTTATGTGGGTGGTACCGTGAACTGTTTGATCATTAATATCAACCAAAAAGGCTAGGCGTAGGTTTAAACCATCGATCCATCAATGTTATGTGTGTGGTCTTTTAATAGCCTCATAAATGACATAATCTTAAAATAACGCTAAGTGTACATTTACCAACCATTTGGCGATACGCTACTATTTTCTGGATAATCAGAACTAATTATCAATTAAATATAGAGGCCTCGGCAGAGAGTAAACTTTGTACCATTTAGCGTCGAGATCCTCGGTCCGTGGGGTCCCAGTGCGTATAAGTTATTTGCGGAAATCGCGAAACGTCTGGTTGATGTAACTGGTGACCGAAGAGCTGGCGGCTTTCTCGCGCAACTCATCAGGATTGCAATTCAGCGAGGAAATGCCGCCAGCATCCTCAGTATAATTACTCGGGCTTAAGTAGTTGTACATACATACATACATACAATCACGCCTTTATCCCTAAAAGGGGGAGGACATGAAACCTATCACTGCGACATCACATTATGTCGATTTTATGCTAAAAGTGGCACTGGAACACAAGTTAAGTAGTTTTATTTTAGTAAATAAGTTAATGTAAATTATCTATTACGGTTTTATTATAAGTGTATTCGGGTTGAATAGACAGACAGATAGAAAATATAGACTGACTACCTAGCTTATCGTGTAACTAACGGTGACGGGAAAGATGGAAGGATGCATCAAGGTGAAGATGGGTGCGATCAGATAATAGAGAGGGGGTAAACGGGACATTAAAAAAACCGGTCAAGTGCGAGTCTGTCTGGTGCACCGAGGGTTCCGTACAAACTTTAAAAAAAAACAATCTATGTTGGTTTTTCAGAGATAATTCTTTATCAAGTGAACCAATTTCGATATTTTTTTATTTATTTGCTAGAAGGTAATAGGTACTTTCAGAATACTTCCATAAACATTTGAAGGAAAAAAATTCGACACAAAAGTACCCGTACCTATTAAATTACAATCTTAAATATTAAATGATTTTTGAAAAATAATACTTGATCGGTAATATTTATGTATTTACTTGGTACTACTAACTCAACTTTTAATTTTTGCCCCCCCTCTTATCCTTACTTTTTTATAGAAAAAAAATATATCTTGATTTCAAATTCAAAATCATTTATTCAAAATAAATCCATGGCGAACACTTTTTCAATGTCAAGTTTTACATACATAGTTTTATAGAAGAGGTAACTTAAGTAATGGCATTTTCGTCCAATCTGTAATAAGCTCTATTTTTCAAAGTTTTCCTTACAAAGGACTTAAATTTATTTTTAGACATGTCCAAAACATGGTCTTGTAGCTTGTTGTAGTAGCGTGTACAGAGCCCCACAAATGACCTTTGAACTCTACTTAACCTAGTACTTACTGCTATCAATTTAAATTTATTCCTAGTATTTATCTTATGAATGTCACATCCTCTAAGAAATAATTCTCAATTATTCCTAAAATACATAATATTTTCATAAATATACTGACTTGGCACGGTCATAATCCCAATAGTTTTAAATAATTCTCTTAGGGAGTCACGGCTTTTCAAGCCATATATCACTCGGATTGCACGTTTTTGTAAAAAAAAATAGCGTTAACATCGGCAGCTCTACCCCATAACAAAATCTAAAGTAAACTAACCTCGCAGTAGCTATGTCAGTGAGTAGCCTTATCTTTTTCACTGCATACCCTGCTGAACTTAATTTTTTCGAAAGAGTAGTAATATGCGAACCCCATTGTAGTTTTGAGTCTACTGTTATCCCCAAGAAGATTGTACTTTCGACAACATTTACAGTTTCATCAATTATTTTTACTCCCTGTATACGATGTTTAACATTGGGTACGTTAAATTGTAAACATTTTGTCTTTTTTGCATTGAGTACCAGGTTGTAATTGAAATTTTTCACTTTCCATACACGTGGATTAGCTTGCAAACAACAACTATTCCAAATTCTAATTGATAGTATTAGTAGTTCCTGAGACATTTAACTTTGTGGCAGACAGACAGGTAGACAGACGGACGGCGTCGCACCATAAGGGTTCCGTTTTTAACTTTTTGGTCCGGAACCCAAAAAAATGGTGACAGGGTCACGATCCTCAATAGTCAGAGACCAATTTACGAGGACGGAGATAGATAAATTTGACAACTATTTGGAAACAGGACTAAACCTATATATTTGGTGCTGGCATTTAATTACTGCACCACAATCTCTTGTTTAGCAAAATTATTGAACACCCGACGGCAATAAGTCCGTTGTTTCCCGTCACTAAATGATAAGAAAACCAAATACCCATTCATTAAATGATACTAATATAGCAGATACAAAATTCTATACAGTTTGACGCACTTACAAATGAAAAGGTAATCCAAGAAAACTTTTAATTTTTTCTCGTCTACTATTAAGTAATTTCTCAAGGGAATGAACGTAATTAACAAAAGACGACAAAAACAGCGCATCAACCAAAACCATGACCACCAAAAAGCCAACCAATAAAACACCGTACCTAATCAATTCTACTGAAGCCACAAAAGTTCCTCTAAAAACCAATTTAACACCACAGCCCACCAAAATTCCAATTTTGATAATTCAAACCCAATCTCGATTTAACAAAGTTGAACTTGGAACGCCGCGTTAGTTGCAAGCCCGCATTATAAAGTTTGTCCTGAATCGAATGAAACACGACGGGATTCGCTGTTCTATCGGGTATGTTAGATTCGTTCATTCGTTCATTCATTCAATTGAATGGGTGACCGGCGGACCGGATGAGTGAGACCTCACCTGAACTAATCCGTATTATAGAGGTCGACAGTTTGTGGTGAACAGTCTTTCAGGCCATTGGTCAAGGAAAATACGTCATTGTATCAGTTGGAATATTTAATTTGATTCACCGTAGTGAAATTAGTTAAGTATAATTTGGACATCAATGTACATGTGTACCTTAGGAATTTATTATACTTAGCTATGGGGGAATTGTAAGTGTAAGTCTAAATTATGGCATTAATATCCGTAGAAAATGGGTATTTTGTGTTGAATTATTAAGACGCTTTTCACTGTGAAGATTTCCCATTTAAATAGCAGACATTATGAATAAGTTCTGTAATTGATGATAAACATCGTTTTTAATACATTTGGTTTATATATGAATAATATTCCAAATTTTACTATAAAATATAGGCTACATAGGCTGGTTGCATGGGCCATACATTATTAGGCCGGTAATAATTAAATTTGTCGGTGGTAGCTGTCATCCCGTAGAAAACAGATGTTTTTATTTATTTAAGTATTTATATCTATTAAATACACCGTCGTCTAGCTTCATCACATCAGCCGAAAGACGTCCACTGCTGGACATAGACCTCCCCAAAGAGTACCACAATCAAATGACCAGCCCTGCGGTGAGCTATTATAACTCATTAAGTCATTACAATCTACACGTTCTACAAATTAGAAATGTTGAAAAACCCCCGACATTTTAATTTCAAAGTTCGATATCTCAAAAACGGGTTAACCGATTTTGTTGAAACGTAGCTATGAACTATGATGATCACGTCAGCTTTCGGAAAAAAACGGATCAAAATCGGTTCACTCGTTTAGGACCTACGATTCCACATACAGATAGACAGACACACAGATACACAGACACACACACCACCCCTCTTTTTGCGTCCCCGACGCAAAAAGAGGGGTGGCTCTTTTTGCGTCGGGGGTTCAAAATTGCTCGGTCGCCCAGGGACTATTATATGGCTGATGTACAGTTTGAAATTACGCATTTCTATGGGGTAACACATCTTTTAAAATAATGAGCTCACGACAGCCTATTTCGCTGGGTTCGTTAGACCTTTTTTTCCTCGCGCGAAAACCTGTATTTTTATGAAAGGATTTAATGACGTCATTAACTCATTGTTGAAAAGTTCACTTACAGCTCTCTGGTTACGGATCTGGAAAAGAAAAAAAAACATGGTTAGGAATGGTGAAGACCAGCTTACCCTAGTTGGTAGTTTGGTAGTGACCTTGCCTACGAAGCTAGAGGCCTTGGGTTCGAATCCCGGAAAGGGAATTTATTTGTGTGATCAGCACGAATATTTGTTCCTGTTTCCTATGTATTCAAGTATTTATCGTTGTCTGGTATCCATAGTATTTACAAGCTTTGCTTAGTTTGGGACTAGGTCGATTTGATTGAGAATATTAATAAATTCATTTATTACAGAAAAATACAGTGAAAATAATACAAACAATACCCACTAAACTAAAACAAACTTAAACCTATTACTAATTAACCTAAACCTATTCCTAATCCTAAAACTAAACATCAAACAACCCTCCCCGAGCCACTCCAGATGCATTAAGAATTACATTTCATTAACCCCCTACGTAAAAAGAGGGTATAACTAGGTAGTTATACCCTCTTTTTACGTAGGGGGTTAATGAAATAAAATACACACACGAAGGTACACAGACGAGAAAGAGTGTGAATGTGTGTCTGTCTGTCGCATGGCATCGTAGCTCCTAAACGAATGGACCGATTTCAATGCGGTTTTTTTGTTTGATATCTGACGTGATTTAGATGGTCGTTAGCTATGTTTCAACAAAATCGGTTTAGCTGGTTTTAAGATATTGAACTTTGAAATGAAAATGTCGGGGGTATTTATTATAATTATGTATTTTGGGTGGGTTGAAGTGAATAAAAATTATTTATCAAGGGATATTTTCTTGGTATATATAAAAAAATCATTAAAATATAGTATTTAGTTTTTTTTTAACAACAAAATGAAAGGTAGGTAAGGTATACGAAAACATCCAAAAATAAGTACTTTTTATGACCCAGCTAAAATAATACTTGCCTCAGCAAATCCACGTAAAACATTTAGTCTTCTGTAAAACGTCAAAAACTGGAGCGTCCTTGAGCGCTCTCCGCATTGGGACCGCAAACCTCAACGCTGCTTCTTCTAATTACACGCATTCTTGTTGGCGGGCGCAATTTGAGGTACCACAGTGTAACAAACCTGCCCTTTTAAAATGGTCGCGAGTAATGAACTTGCTTTCGAGTTGGTTTTGTGTTTGCATGTAAATGTACAGGTACGCAGGATGGGAATGAGAAATAGCAGAGAACGACAGCTCACTCGCCGTTGATATCATTATTAAAATAGAAATGGACTGCGTGGCGTGAATTTTGCAAGTTTTCAATGTAAATTGTTTTAATTAATTACATTTTGACGTACGAGCTTCAATAGGGAACATAACTGCAATGTTCTGCCGCCAGAGGCAGCACTACCACTAATAGTAAACTAGTATAGGAATATAGGTATACACACACACATGGACAATTGATTGTCAAACGAGTGACAAGGATGCTTGCATAGACAATACCGCAAGTGGGAACGAGATACAATGTCAACGCTGCTAGTGTCGCCACCTACAAAGAGTTTTGCGTAATGTTCCCTATTCAATTAAATTTAGATTTATTTCTTGAAATGAAATAGAGTTTTTGTACTCGACGATTAAAATATGTGTATTAAGATTTCATAGAGAATAATGCAACTTCACTCTTTTCATCGTTGAATAGTCTGTTACTTCCGAAACAACCGAAATAACTGTTTCGATACGCTCTAGCTAGACAACCGAAAAAAAACTGAAAATAGAACTAAAATAAATTCGACCAATCACGTGGCTGCTTTACCGAACTGTAATGAATTGGACCAATAGAATCGCTTTGATTATTGAGTTTACTCGTTGATGTCGTACGCTCGTTGATGTCTTTTAAGATATCAACGAGCGTACGAGCGATAGGCTGCACTTCGTTTCAAGTCTAGGGTTTGCAATCCGGATCCAACTTGTATGGAAAGATCCGGATCCAGATCAGTAGATCCGGATCTTTTCATACAAGTCGGATCCGGATTGCAAACCCTAGTTTCAACAGTATCGAGTTTGTTTAATTAGTTCAGTTGACTCGTAGAAAATTAATTTTAATGAACTCGTACAAAAGTATTGTTCACAATAGTGTTATAATCAAGCTTTTTAATCTCGTACCTTACTTAGGCCATTCAGCAAGCTTCGTGGCCTAAACACGGTACTCGACTAAAAATCTCTCTATTATAATATAACACGATTGTGAAAAATACTATTATCTAATTCAAACAACGAATGAATTTTTCCTCAAATTTGAAGTAATATGTCGCTTAAACAAAAACATTAATTTTTTTTATCTTCTATTCAACGTCGGTCCTCAATGTCGAAAACAATCTAAACCTAGAGTAAAGCTACAGCTATTTACATATCCCAGTGAAACCGCAACAAAACATCACTCCTCTCAAACCACCCTGTATGTTGTTGTATATATATATATATATATATACATAGTCAGTTTGTCTGTCGCTCTAGAGGGAGATTAAGACAAATGAGTAAGGTTATGGGCTCTGGCAATTTTCGTGCACAGCCTGCCTTGCACGATATAGGTCTTAAAAGCCACTGTATTGCAACTGGCATATGCCATTTTTAAAGTTTACTGTCATGGGTAGTTAGCGTTGTGATATACGAAACATTTAGTTACAAGTGACATATTATGAAATGCTCAATGTTACATATGTATATCAAGTTATGGGTAGCAAAAGGAGAGGTCTTAATAGCGAACGGCATTTCGGTAGCTCCAAGTTCGTTAGGATAGATATTTAATTGCAGTTAATTACACTTACATGGTAACATATTTTTGGACTTTAATATTTGTAGGTACTTATAATAGACAATACTAAATCGAAACTCACATCTTTATTGTGGGATCCTGCCGTTTCGCCAAAGCTATTTTGGTAAAATTTCATTACCCAAACAAATTTTAGCAACCGTTGTGCTTGGTAATGCAATCTTAAGAATAAGGTAAGTGTACCATATTCCGTCAGTGAACATAATCCCGTGAATTCGTTTTTAAAACCATAGAATAAAATAGTTATAAATGATTTTAAGCAATTTGACCCACATGTGTAAACTATATTATTTGAAGATTTGAATAAATAGATTGGTAAAATATTTATTTTGTTTTTTACGGTTTTACACGCAATTTTACCGGAATTATGTTCACTTACGGAATTTGGTACACTTACCTTAGTAGGTACATTTTCCCGAAGCGCCAGAACCGAACACTTTTTTACTACCTACGTAATACAATAATTACTTATATTATTTGAGTACAATTCGCAAAGCGTTTTTTTTTATGCGGTTTGAAATATCATGCTCGGTTGCTTGCTTGAAAACTGACGATACAAATCATTTGCCTGTCTGTCTGTCTGTCCGTCTGTCACCAGGCTGTATCTCATGAACCATGATAGTTATACAGTTGAAATTTTTACAGATGATGTATTTCTGTTGCCCCTATAACAACAAATACTAAAAAACTGAAATAAATATTAAAGGGGGCTCCCATACTAAAAACGTGTTTTTTTTTTGTCGTTTTTATTGATAATGGTAAAGGACCCTTCGTGCGCGAGTCAGTCTCGCACTTGGCCGGTTTTTTATTTCGGCCATTGGTATTAACCCGTGTGACTCTTTCGGATTTAGCCTATTGATCCTAATATAATAATATAAGTAATACGTCCCACTGCTGGGCATAGGCCTCCCCTCATGGATGAGAGGGAACGGGCATTAGTCCCCACGCTGGCCTAGTGCGGGTTGGGTACTTCACATACACCTTTGAATTTCTTCGAAACGGTAAATATCAAAAGATATTCCGGACACAAGTTCCGTAAAACGCATTGGTACGAGCTGGGATTCGAACCCACGACCGCCGTTTGACAGCCCGAACCACACCGCTACCTTAGTCTTTATTGATCCTAGTTGTAGGGAAATTTTGGCAATGGACCGGAACCCAAATGACTCCTTAACATTAACATAAAAAACGTTTGCAAAGAATTAAATTCCATAGAGACACTATACTTTGCGCATTGGGACTTTACGTGGATAAAGAAATTTAAATAAGAATGTCAGAATAAGGCTCCAACCCTAACAGGTTACGTTTATGTCACTCACGTGCTTTTTTATTTGAATACCTAACTCATGTTAGTGCCCTTCTTTAGTAAGCGTTTTATTCGAAAGAACGGCAAAGAAAGGCTTTGCATATTAACGGCTGATGTGGGCTTCAGTCAAAAGAATTTCTAGACATGTCTGAGAACTTGAATCTTACTCGATGTTATTGTAAGATTGGTTGGTATTTATTTTGACCTTTTAATATAAATGAAAGTAAAAGGTAATCTATACCCAGTATATCTTCTTCCATATAAGATCGTACGTTAATCGTCGTGGGATGTGAAGGAAAACAATTTGAAACGCAGATAATATAGTATTGCTGTTTGAAAAGCACTGAATGTTTATTATAAGTTGAATTAGTAAAATCATTCCCTTTGATGTCCTAGATAAAGGATGAAACGGATACAAAGTCCGTTAAAATTCTAATAGTCCAGTCATTACGAGTATATCCAAAAAAACGACCCTATTACCCGTGAATATTCAGTTCTTGAAATTTTTTTTCGTAGGTCCGTCGGGGGGTCACTTGGAGTGTAAATTCATAAAATAGACTGAATCTGGCTCCTGTGTATATTTGAAAAACAGTTTTTCCCATTTTTGATTTTACTGTAAAACCGTGAGACCAAAAATTGTAGGAAATTTGATTCTCTACAAGTTTGGTTCTCACAAATTTTCTTCTAGGATCGATATGTTGGAAATTAAATTTGAAAAAAGCCACGAAGCAAGAGTCAAAGTATGTAAAATTGTCCGCAAAATGTACATGTACTCGTCGTTAGTAATGCTATGATTCAGTCGCTGGCTAATACCGCATTTGACAACAATAAAAATCAATTATTTTTGCTATCCAGCGAGGTAATGCTGCCATCATCTAAGTACGATGCCACGGGGGCCCTTTTTAGAGAAAGTTTAATATTTTAAGTAAGGTTTAGTTTCTATTATTATTGTTGTTGTAAATAGTTTTATATTCGTTCTCTTTGTATGTATATGTATATTTTTAATTTATATAAACTTGGTAATGGGAATTATTTTTACATTAATATCAAAACATACCAAACTCGAAAGATATCTAGGTTCAAGTCTTTTCGTCTTATTTTAAAGATTTTTCGATACATAAAAGAATCTAATTTAAACTTTCGTGAGACATGTCTAAAACACTGCTGCTGCTGGGCCACGCAGCGGTCGGAGCGGGCGCGGGCAGTGATTCAAGTGACATTGCCGTGAAAACACACATACTGAAGAAGAGTTCCCGAAGAGTTCGAAACATGTCGCCTGTCGTGACATTTAATACGTGAGTTTAACCGTGGATTTATTAGCAGTAAAATAGAATGTCACATACACATATGTATAATAGCTATCCACGCCGTGGCCGGCGATGGCGACTCTATTAGCTAGTTTCGGGCGTGCGAAGCCGAAAAAGTATAACTCATTGTCAAGATTATCATTAATGTCATAGGCCCTGAAAACATTACACTCCTTTTTGTTGGGCAGTCGTGTAAAAACAAAGTACGTTGTTTAAACGCAGAACAGTAGCATTTTCGTACAATTTTTACACTAACATTGCGTGTATTAAGACTTTAGTCTTCATACCTAAAATATCGCAAGAAAGCAGTGTCAGACATAAATTCACCCAACTTTAAAGAACACCCATTACGACCATACTATCAGGCATTTATCTCTGGAGGGCCAAACAGGGGCCCTGTGTAAATGCAGAGGCATTATCAGAGGTCCCTCCATCCCTTTATTGAGTTTAGACCCTTTGGTGACTGGGCCATTATGTAAATTGACTAGGAAATATGTCTTGTGTTATGATTTTTGTGCTTTTAACGCAGGATGAGGATGTGTAAATACAAGGTAACACACTTAGGAATATCAAATATCAAGATAAAGTTGTTACGGAATTGCTGTAAGGTATCCTTTTAGGGTTGGGTTTTTGTCATAAATGGAATTGAAATCTTTCTTTTCTTTCGTGTTTTATTTAGAGAAAACTACAAAAAATATGAAACTAGTACTTGTAATAATGATATTATTACTTTTGTACAGTAGGTACTTAGTACCAAGTTGACATTTGAAACATCTAAAGAATCTTCTTCTTTGATATTATGTTTGACGAGGATTTTTTAACAAGATCACATATATGTAGGTAAAATAGGCTTGTTGCGTGGTGTTAAAATTGATAACGTCGTGTTGCTAAATGGATAGTAAACCATCAAAAGATTGTAATAAAGTATAAATTACAAAATATAATTCAAATCATAAAAAGATATGAACCTTGAAAGTTTAGAAAAAAAAGTATTTTTATTTATTGTCCAAGAGTATATTTGAAGGTACCAATAGAATCCTTACGCTTGAATAGAAACAAATTTGTAAAACAACTATGGACATAAACGCAGTATTTCGCGACCGAAACAGCAATTTACTTCATTTTACATGCAACGGTTAGTACAAATTGCACGGTGTGACGTCATACTTTAAAGCCAATCAGTATGAACCGTTTCGGCTGTTGTCAGCGAGGTCCGTCTTAAACTCAAATTTTTGGGTATTAATGTCCTTTAAATGTAGTTGCTTCCATACAAACATTTGTTCCTCTAAAACGGTTTTGAATGGCATCGTAAACAAATTTAAGGTCACAAGCCCATTGCAGTGGAGTTGCAGAAGACTTAGACTATTTCTAGAAACAACGACAAAAGTCGATGTAGTCCGCGAGGCATCGTAACTTGCATCAATATGGCACCGACTTCGCTGCAGAGAACGTCTGTCGCATGAACTTCGCTGCAGAGAGCGCCTGTCGCATGAACTTCGCTGCAGAGAGCGTCTGTCGCATGAACTACGTGATTTTGACGCGTTGCACGGAGGCCAGCACCCTGCTACGAAATAAGTAATTGCATCTGTAACTACGCAAACATCTAAGTCCATGGTCTCTGGTTAACACCGCACGCCACTTACAGCGTCACGTTCTATAGAAACTTCCATACAATTTGACGCTGTAGGCGGCGCGCGGGGTCGACCGGAGACCAAGGCCTTAACTTTTCTATTTAAGTATATAGCTATCCAGATCTCAACATAGATACATTCTGAGTATATATAATCGTAATCCGTCCTCTCCACGTACATAATCCAGCAAACAAACACTAAAACTATCCGTATTAATAATCTAAAAATAGAAGCTCTCTCAATGTCCCTTTGAATACGCTATTCCAATTATCTCCGCACAATTTCAAACTAGTGAACATACTCGTACTTTTGACAAATATACCCTCTCCAGTAATCAGAAGTCTGGTTCACAACATGGGACCCTCTGACCACATTTCGGACCTCTTTGTTCGTAATAACAGGCTTGTTCCTCTAATTCAGGGGGTACTTTGAAACGAGATACTATACAAAGGGAGCCCATCAAAATTCTGGGTACGTCACAGGCCCAATTTATCATTTTCCGGAGAATTTTCACTCATAGAGACGTGTGTGTTGCGTGCCGTAAATAGGAGCGCAGAGAGTGGTCCAAGTTTATGTTGGCTAGTATGAAATTTGTTGTGCTTAACCTATTTATAACATTGCTGATTATCAGAGCTCGGAATAATCATCGCAAAACAAATACGGATTTAATCGTGTGGCATACATTATTTGGCTTGTGAGTTTTTCACTTTTTAGTACCACCGAGAGGACACGTGCAGGGTTGTGGTAGGTAGCTCCTGCGGACGCGAGTGACAGTTGTCACCCCTTTGTCAAGTGAGTGGGCAACTCGACTGTTAGAGGTTCTTAAGCCGCCTGAAAGCCTCTAACTCGGCTTAATAGTAACCACTCAAACAGGCTTAATTAAGAAAATGTTCAATATGGCCCCCAGTAGTAACATAGATAAATATAACTAGTTATTAAGATAAAAAAGTTTAGTATATAATCTTAAATATTAAAGATTGTACTAAATGTAACTGATATATGTAATTTAATCACGGATCTGAAAATAAACAGTTCAAATTTTAATTTTTTTTTTTTTAGGCGGTCACCCATCCAAAGACTGACCGCTGCCATCTTTGCTTTACCTGCGTTATCGTTTCCGACTCGCAGGCGCTGCTGGGCTATGAACGCTTCGGAAATAACCTAAGCTTCACAAATACGGAAATAGAACAAGATACAATAGAGTCGTGATATGGGTATGATTTTTATCTAAAGAGGATATTTTCGCAATTATTTGACCCATTTTAATTGCATTTCTGCTATTGTCACAGTGAAGTTCCTGCGGAATTTTATGTCAACAATAACTACAAGTTATAAAAGTTGAAAAACCCCCGACATTTTCATTTCAAAGTTCAATATCTCAAAAACGACTGAACCGATTTTGTTGAGACGTAGCTAAGAACCATCTCGATCACGTCAGCTTTCGGATAAAAATACCCGTATTCAAATCAGTTCATTTGTTAAGGAGCTACGATGCCACAGACAGACAGACAGACAGACACACAGACACACAGACTAATAAGTCAAAAATTGTGTTCCATGCAATTCCCTCCAAGTATACCTTTTTTTGAGCATTCGTTTCCTGACCTAATATTTGTTTCTAAAATTATACAGCCGAGACCTAAACGCTTATGCCTTGCCCCAAAGGCTCTCGTGTCACCTTTCATAGCTACTTACAAGTTGCGCCATGACAGTTTACGCGACATAAGATATTGTTCCTTTAACTCAACCAGAATTAACTTGGTGTTAGACGTAGGACCTGAGAGAATAAGATATTTTATTACACTCCTTCAATGCGTACACCCTTTGGAGCAAAATCGTTTTTATTCCTGATAAATTCGAAGAAATATTGTCTTATATTTTAAATTTAAGGTGAATATCAATGATAACGGGCATATTTAATATAGAATATCCATAGAAACTGGGGAGCCCTATGTCCAGCAGTGGACGTCTTTCAGCTGATATGATGATCATGATCCGTAGAAACATCTCATCATTTTAATACATTTTGTCGTTTCCCACAAAGGCGCCATCTTTTCTAAACTTATAACAAAATTATAAACACCAGTTAAAAGAAGAGTAAAGATAGCCGTTCATATAAATAAATAAATATTACGGGACAATCTTACACAAATCAACCTAGACCCACGGTAAGCTCAGTAAGGCTTGTGTTGTGGATACTAGGCGATGATATATATAATAGATACATACATATAGATACTTATATAACATCCATAACTCAGGAACAAATATTCGTGATAAATACACAAATAAATGCCCTGACCGGGATTCGAACCCGGGACCTCCAGCTTCGTAGGCAGAGTCACTACCCACTGGGCTACGGAGGCCGTTCATATGTGCCAACGATTTCGTGCATATTTTGAATTCCGTATAATTTTCAGTTTCCAAACGGTGAAACCGTTACCTTTTTAGGACTTTTAGAAAAACAATTGAATTGGATTGATTGATTTGAGAATTCGTAGATTGATCGTGAAATAATTACGGTTTCAGAAAAAAATAAGTTACTAATGGGAAATAAAACTTCGTGAGCTCTATTTGGGAAAAAAAGGTGTGGCAATAAATTGACAACCGATAATTGCCGTCAATCGGTAGGTAGTTCTCTGGAAGTGAAAATAAGATCACGCAAACAATAAATACCTGACGTCTTAGGTACCTCAAAACATCGGATTTTGCGACACGCCACGGAATTCCAATTGACACGTTAACTAAAATGAACCCGTTAAAGGATGATTCACGCTAGAACGGGCCGTGTCCGGCCCGGGCCGTTTTCTCAGAAAAACGACGGCGTTTTTTCACGGCAAAGGCATACCTAAGCCCGGCCGAGCCACGGGCGGGCCGTGCCAATACCGAGCCGCTTCCGAGCCTCGGCCGTGGCTCGGCCGGGCTTAGATATGGCTCGGCCGCGAAAAAACGCCGTCGTTTTTCTGAGAAAACGGCCCGGGCCGGACACGGCCCGTTCTAGCGTGAGTCATCCTTAAATCGGGTGGCTTGGTACGGAAATACGCACATAAGGGTGAAAGCCCAGCGCACGCTTTTCCAATTTATTACGTTCATGTACGCATATGGCAAAAACTTTTTCTGTAAATCAATCTTATTGACATATATATCAGAGAGCCACATATGGACGTGAATGTTTAGGAGATGAAAATTGTGCCTCCTAGTAATTTGGTACATTCGTACCTTTCATAAAACCGTGATTCAGAGAGTTGATCACTCGCAGGTCGATCACGTAACGCATTGTACGTGTGTCAGGTAGATAGACAATGTCATGTCCTTACATGTGTTCTAAAAGTTACGTGATTATCCCTCTCTTGACTATCGTCCGATTTCATAAACGCTCAACCAATAAATTAGCTGAAATATCGTTAAAATTCGTTTATACATCTTTATAGTTATATATATCTTTTTCTTGAACATTTGTTTCTGTGAGAAAGGGACAAAACACATTTTACTTACGAGAGGTTTACCTTATGTATATACCAAGGGGGTATGAGTATTAACCAGCATTTTTGTTATCTAGCACTGCTAGCAGTAAACTGACTAATTTGTAATAGGAAAACGTATATAACTAAAGAAAACTTGTACTAGTACAAAGAAACCTTATTTAACTTCATTTGAAGCATTCATGAAACATTCCAGCGCCTTTTTCTGAAAATAAACCCCCGCCACAGCTCTTTATTCATTTTAATAGAACTTTCGCTCCAAGTTTTATTTTCCATGTTGAAATCAGCCATTGTTTTTTAAAAAGAAACGGTTCGTAGTGCTGCTTCAACAAAAGATAACATTTAAATAGGAATCGTTGTTCGTTTAAGACCTTAAGTAAACGTAGGCTAGCAAGAGGAAATAGGGTAGTTTTTCTTTGATGGCAAAATGGAGAAATACAAAGACGGGCGGATTAAGGTTATTAGTTTCATACTGGTGTCTTTGAGTCTGCAGAGCTGCATTAAATGCTATGCGCGTTTTCATAGTCTGTTATCAGAGGGGAATATCTTCTTTGTGGATTATCCAGGCATATTTTTCTTCCACTTAACTCGGATGATGTGTGGTGGTATAGAGGAAAACTAACTAACCTAATTATTTACGAATTGGCAACCCAGTCGACTAAGGAATGTTTTGTTCAACTATGTTTTCAAGGTAGGTTGATTTAATATATTTCATATTAGAAGGTTTCTATGTTGGGTAAAATATTAAGGTGCATATACATTTATTAGGAAAAGGTTTTTTCGCCCCGAAGCAAAATAGTCTAGGTATGGATAATGTCTAGGTAGGTTACCACAATAAGAATAATGTTAACATACCTAGTACCTATATTAATTGAATTTAATTTACTATTATAAATAAAAATTTCAGAGATAACACATTAATTTCCCTTTATATGAACGCCGGAAGAAAATTAACTACTTCATATTTCCGAAATTCATTTACTTAATTTTAAACTCAGATTTCTACCAGATTTTACTCTTTATAGTTCTTTTAGCCCGGAAGTTAGCAATAAAACACCAATGAATTAATCAACCTAGCTAAACCAAAAGCAGAAAAAAATAAAAGAACTAGCCCGAAAAGGGATCTGGACTAATGGTCGGTCCATTTACGAGGTTTATCCGACAGTGTCGGCTGCTGTCGGTAAATCATCCTGAGATCTGGAAAAACAGCCTTTGCACTGCAACTATATAAGTATCAAATATATATGCATATAAGTATCCATATGTATTAATCTATTATATATATCATCGCCTAGTACCCACAACACAAGCCTTACTGAGCTTACCGTGGGCCTAGGTTGATTTGTGTAAGATTGTGTCGGAAAAAAAAAAAAAAAAAAAACTCGTCCCTGACAAAATCTAATCTGTGTACAATGTCCACAAAAACGTTTTTTTATGATTGGCGTAAAACAAGAAATTAATAAATAAATATTAGGGAACAATCTAACACAAATCGAACTAGCCACATCGTACGCTCAAAAAGGCTTAGGTTAGAAAAGATTTATATTTTAGATTACCAAGGCTCGCACCAGTATTATAGGTAGCAAGCAGTACAGATATTAAACTATATCAAAGCTCAGTGATGAAATCTCAAATCATTTCATAGATTAAAATAATTTCAGATGCACGCTATTCGAAGATAAGCGTTATTAGAACCCGAGAACATAAAGTCCTAAAAGTATTTGAGTGGCTGATTGAAGCACTCAAGGTAGTATTATAGGTAGCAAGCAGTACAGATATTAAACTATATCAAAGCTCAGTGATGAAATCTGAAATCATTTCATAGATTAAAATAATTTCAGATGCACGCTATTCGAAGATAAGCGTTCTTAGAACCCGAGAACATAAAATCCTAAAAGTATTTGAGTGGCTGATTGAAGCACTCAAGGTAGGCGCAGCTGCTTCTCCTGCATTGCCCTATATATACACTACCTATACCTATTCAGCTTCACTTTGCAAAATGTTAAGCAAATATTATTTTTAACTAAGTATCATCATGGCAGTATCGGCTTATTGTGCACAAGTTATTAAATTTGTATTATTTGCGTCATTATTTAACGTACTTTCCAGGATTTGTTATGAAATGATTCATCATCATCATGACAGTCATGTCTTAACAATTTCAACCGTTTCAGTTGAGATAATTAATACAACAATTCACACATAACTACAATATGAATTTCCACAATGACGCAATAGCATATATTATTTATGCCCCCACTCAGTCAGTGATTTACAAACCATTAAAACATTTAACATAATATATGAGGCTCGGTTTGACTAACGTGAATAAGGATTTGATTGGAGACAAAACGTCAAAATGACGTATGGGCTGTTTTGGTAAATCAAACAATCGAAGCTTGATTCTGTTTCTGATGCCAAGCGAAACAACGTTGGACCTCGATCGATTGCAGCAAAGCAAGTTAGCATAATGCTGATCGCTTGATTTTGAACTTCACTATCCGAATGGGGAAAATACCCTTCCTGATTTAGAATTTAGTTGGTATAATATAACACTCTTTTTTAATTAACACTTGGTTTTGTTACCGCTCGCTAGGTTACGGATTTAAAAAATGGTAGCCTGAATTGCTTTTAAATAGAACAATGTTGTGAAGTTGATAACTGGTTGCCAGAAACAAGTGAGTGGATAAAGAACGGAAAATGATTCAAAATATTCTTATCAAAAAATAATATAATAAAAAAAAGACGATCAAAGTTCCTCATAATACCTAACACTATATAAGCACATGTCATATTTCTATCTACTAACGTAATATCTTCAAGAATGGTTTACATAGAGTGGGCGTCCTATGAATTAGTGGAACGGGTGCTTACTGGAGAAGGATGAGGACAGAAGACCAAGTGTCAGTGGCGTACCTACTATGTAACAGGTATACCTAATCCCAGCAGAGATTCAACACAATCTAAGTAATATGATGATTTGTGAGATATGAAGGCCGTATGAACACGCCAATTATGTAAATTAAGGATTTATTCAATTATACTAGCAATTTTAACAACGAAATTTTGAAACAGAACTTATCACTTTTTTAACAGTTTTGTTCACCACATCAGTCTTTATATAAAATAGATAAATAAATAAATAAAATAAATAACAATGATGTTAAAGTATTCAAACGTGTAGGTCGAGTAAGTGAGTAGGCTCTCTGCTCAGGGTTGTATCCAAGGGATTTTTTCCTTAAACCCGCCAGCTCCAATTAGAAAATTCCCAGTTCTTGCAGCCAATGAACTTGGAAAATTATAAATATTTTAATTCGACGAGACATCTAATTTTTTATACACTGCAACCGAGATAATGTTAACAAAATAATTATGTTGAGAGATTTTATGTTTTTTCTGCAGACTAGGTACTTTTATTTGCATCGTTTCCCTACATTGGGAGTGATTTAAATTATTATTTTACGCGTTGTCTATCACGGATATTGTGAGTGTTATTTTTATTTTCAAAATTAACGGTAAGTGTACATTTCTTGTTTCGCCAAACTGAGGCCAGTTTGTCGGCGAATGTGCGCTCCTTTCTAACATTTTAACATTTTGTGTGTCTTGCCCTGGCTAGACAATTAGTAAAATAATGGATGGGTAGTGGATAGTGAGTAGTTTTTTCGGGTCTACTGTCCACATTTTTATGGACTTTTGTAGGCTAGTGAAATATTACACACCCATATCTCTGTTGACAACTTGCTAGGAAGACAACACGTTAGACCCGTATAAAATAATAATTTAAATATGTTTGTAAGATTGCCTTCGAGAAGCAGCTCGTTGATACCTAGAATATTTTTTTTATTCCAACAAGTTTAAAAGAACCATTTTCTTCTCAAGTCAGATTTAACTTTAAGTCCACGTTTTAGCTAACGTAATAACATTGGGTGTAACACTGTAATAGTATCCGTGTGAAATCCTGGAGCCGAGGAGCCAAGTAATCGCCGAGCTTCGAAAATCCTTGTGGTTACGCTGACCTATATAGTATTCATCCGTTGGCCTGAGACTTTATTGGTGCAACTTGAACGGTTTAGTTGTTTCTAGATGATAAAGTAAGGCTCGGTTTTAGGGCCGTTATTTTTTATTTTTTATTTATTCTCAAAAAAAAAACAACAATGGCAAGTACATTCCTTTCTGCTTCGCCAAACTGAGGACAGTTTGTCGGCGAATTGATGAATGATTGTTAGATGTTGTGCCATTAATATTTGATAGCATTAGTTATGGAACTCCGCTTTACTTATGCTTTTATTATGATCCTAATGTGTATTTAATGATTTGCTGTAAAAAAAATTAATAATATCAACGTATTTTTAGAAAATATTGCTAGTTAAATTTTTTGATGTTTTAATTTTTTTACTTTCTCTAAAAATAGACTAGTTGGCTCTTGTGACCTAGCACTCCTAGCAGAACATTAAATTGTTATGCAGCATTGTGAGTATAACAGTTTTTAATATAATCTTTCTAAAGTCATTATGTAACATTTGAAAATTCAAAAAGTTTGACTATAAGCACCTTAGATAATGTTTGTATCTATCTGCCACTAAGAATCCTTTTCCGTGCCTCTCTAACTTTGTAATTTTTAACTTTTTGCATTCACTGCGACCGCTGTGTTCTGAAAATCCTATCTATACGGTTTCCTCAACCATATACGTCCTTTAGTTCAACGATAGCGTTGAAGCGTAGCGCGCATTGCACAAAGAGTACCGTGTACCGTGTGACGTTGTTCCCCAAAAACATTTTTGTCTCTGAACGCGGGTGGTTAGCTTTGAACGTGGGACATGGCTGAAAAAGCCATGGCCGTAGCCACAGCGTTCCGATGACGAGAATGCTAGCGGTTTTTTATTCTTTTATACGCCCACTGTGGTATCATACAAGCGTACTACCTGATCATAACCCCATATTGACACTTGTATAAGCCACATGCGTATCTTAAATCCTTATACAGAAGAGGTTTCTGCTTTGACAGGGCACAAAACTAATTATTTTAAGTGCAAACCTACCAAATGACATAATTTTAAGATGGCCAAACCAAACAGTCAAAATATTTATATAAATATGTGCCAACATGTGTTTAATAGGTTCGCCATTTGAATTAACCACGCGTTTGATTTTGACACGATTCAGTTATTTTCATGCAATAGGAAAGATAACGGACCGAGAATGGTTCCTTGAGGCATTCCAGCATCCACGAAGAATATATTTTTCTGTGAGTAAATCTCTAGTGATAACTCAGTTCGGTATAAAGGCTCGTATATTTTACTTCTTATAATCGCACATAAACATCGTGTGTTTATTTTACGATAGCCTACGCACTAAAAGAGTCGTAAAATTTACTCCGCACACTTAACAAAAATGAGAGGGAAATCGGGTGAAAAACGTCGCAGGCAGAAGATTAAGCTTACTTCATCAGAGGAATTGAAAAAGGCTTACTTCAGGAAACAAAAGATATACACTACGTAGTTTCTCGCATCTTACCTGGAAATTATCAAGACAAGGTCTCGCTTATTTCAGACACTTTCATATCAATGGGGAACTTGCATGGGACTTCAATTTCGAATAAATTGGACTAAATTGATGCGGATATACGTAGAAGTATCATACAGAAGAAAAGATCGAAAAAAAAACGATTGTATTAGCTTTATCTCACGTTAAAATAACGAAAAAAAAATATTTTTTCGATAAAATAACATAACAGTTAAACAGAATATTTAATTAGAAATTATATATTGATGACAAGTATAGACTTAAACGCATAAATTGTGGAGATAATTGCAAATTAATGACTTACTCCATAGTAAACGCGCCGAGAATATATGTATGTTGTTGTGACGTCATAGCATAAGCCAGTTTAATATAGAGCGTTTTCGGGGGGTGCCGGCACGTGCAGTTTCAAATGCATATAACATCAGAATAATAAATTATAAGAAAGTTTTAGTGCTACAGTTGTTTTAATGCTGGATTATACTTTTGATTTTCGTAATAAACTAAAACGATGCAAGTTTCCTATTTGCTTAAGGCATGAGGTTTAATTTGATATGCAATAAAATACAAATAGGTACTCTCAAAACATGAAAAAGATACAGGACATAAAAACTTAAAATAAGAGGTTGGCAACTGGTGCTATCGCCAAAGAGCGATTACTTCCAGACAACCTTTCTTATTTTCCTTTAATTTGATATTTTTCTGAAGTTGGAAAATAATGCAAACAAAAGATAACGAGGTCTTTTTAAATCAGTTCCAAGGATGCAATCTGAGATTTAAATTGGTCAATATTGTTAATATCATGATCTTGTCACGTTTTCCGTTTTTTTTTCAGGGGAAAGGTGTCTTTCTCCACATAAAGCAAATGCATTTCAAATATCATCAAAGTCGTGAGAGCCGTTTTCGAGAATCACTTTACTAACAAGTTAATAAATATACAAACGTTGCTTGTTTAAAAGCCTATGATAGAAGTGACAAACGATCCAAGCTAATCTTATACGAATGACTGATTTAGTAACAGTTCGAATAAAGCCTATTTCTTAATTACCCCCCATCTTGTCTGTAATTTCTATCAGTTTTTACGGGACACCACGTCTCATTTTCTCCATATTGAATCGAAACCAATGAACTAGCAGGTGGCAAGACAGTTAACTAATTCCCATTCTCAAAAAGGCCGACTTTGAACATTTTATCAAATTTTGATAATTTAATTTAAACTGCATAACTTTAAATGCTTCTTGTCTTAAAAGTGGTATTGCTACCTCATTTATAAGTAAATCAGGTGCAGTGGTCACGCTATCATATCTAAATTTGAATTTTTAATTATATTAGTTGTGATTTAGTTTAAATTTATCGTCTTCAGTTTTGAAATTTAATCATGGTTTATGTTTTTAGTAGCAGTGGGACGTCCACTTAGATTAGTTACAGTACAGCCGTTAGTTGGTTAGGTCAGAGTGATGGATTGCTTTATTTATAGTAACTGAATTTACTATAAAAACCTTAAAAAATAATGAGTAAAAGAAATACACGTAACCGCTTTCATCTGATGTTTCATTTGTTTATGGAAACAATTTTTCATCAACGCGGTGTCTCGATACATTTATTCACATATGTTTTTTGAATAAATGGTTGAACAATGGTTATATATATAGTTTAAATCTTGTCAAATAATAGAAATTAATAATCAACCATGATGATCCATGATGATGAAGAATGATAAACCGTGATCTCAAAGGTGTTTTTGTAAAATCGTACCTCTAAATGGTCGCGTGCGATTAGTATTTAAACCTACAATATCAAAAAACTTAAGAGGTAAATCTGTAAACATTAACACTACTTTTAAAAATCTTTTATAATGTTGAGCTCACTTCAGCCATCGGACGCGGGCAAAAAGATAAAGCCAGATTTTCTAAAGATTTCGCACATGAGCAGAATCAACATAACAGACATAACCCTTGTGAAGATACAAGGGATGCATAGATACCGACTGCGTCCCATTCTCTCGATTTATACGCCCAAAATGTGTTCAGGGTTTCAGAGACTTTGCGATAGCTTAGGGGATACGAAAACATTCCAGCTTTCTTAACCTTGCGAGTCTCTTTTGTGTTATTTGAAATGTGAACTTTATTTTTAATGCAACATTGTTGATTTTATAGTGATGGAATTGATTGTGATACGTGTTTGGGGAAGTAGGTGCTTGATTTGTTGGAGCGGAATCAGCGTAAACATTTTGAATTATGGTGTTGATGGAGAATTGATTTTTGTGTTGTTGAATGAAGATTCACACTAAAGGGTTTTAGTAACGCCCATTATATTGCAATGATTATTATAATTATTTAAAAAATGTTTGCTTGCCCCAGGTACAGATTACAATTTGAAATATTAACCTTTCATAACTTTGATCTTTTGCTACGGTTTCGTTCAGAAGCCAAAATAAATGAGAGAAATAAAATTGGAGTTAATAATTCATTAATCAATTTTATATTGCTTCCGTTTTCGCACTGTTCATCAGTTTTTCTGGCAACTTTGGAAAGTTCATTTTTATACAGGTTTTATATTTATTACACTGCTTACCATCGTGTAAAGGAAAACATTGACTAGTTACGAGATTTAAATCAACATTGAGTTGTAATCACTTTTGAGTGGCTAAGGCTAAGCATCTTACGTTTTTTTTTGTATTGATACCTTATGTCATATTTAGGTATATTGATGTGTTGTATATAATAAAAAAACAGTTTGATTTATCTTCACCATTTTTTTTCAAGTGTCAATTACTGTTTATTTATGTACATACTTATATGACAGTTGTAATGTTTACACTATGTTGTCATCTTTATCATCTTGACCTGTCACATCTGTTGAGGAAGTTGCTTTTGAAAAATAATGTCAAGCAGCTATCTTACAAAACGTGCCAAGAACTTTACACGTCCATGTTATTTTAGCTTTCTTTACTTATCTGCTTACTTGACAGTTTTTTCTCCATATTTAAAATATTTGTTCCGGCGATAACGAATAAGCTTAATGGAACTGAAGATGTTTGTCTTAACATGAATACATTATCTGCATCCATGCTCTTAGAATTAAAAAGACGTCTTTATGACAAACAAGTTTACTGCTTATGACGTTTTTGAAGGTAAAGATAGTCACGGAGTTCTTCAACGTTGGCGTTGCTTCTGTTATAATACGTGTTTGCTAAAAAGTCTTAAAAACATTTAAGTAATAGATGTGCCCATACATATAAGGTTTGGTTTGTCATTATTGGTTTTAACGCTGGATATACGGAAAGTTTGCTTTTAAAGTTTGAAAAAAAGTATTCCGTCATATTATTCAACCGATTTATTCCTTCTTTATCGGAAATAAGAAAGCGACTGGGATCCCTGAATCACTGAACATGTGTTCTATCATAAAATTGACGATTTTTTTATTGTTAATTAAACCAAGGTCCCTAAATAGATTAAAGTATAGATTTTTTCTTATTATTAATAAAAATAAGTTCGCTTAGCCAAAAATTCATTAATGCGTGTAATCATTAGAGCGTAAAATTAAATATCACGGACACACAGATATGAAAAACAGATATGCAATCAAATTACAGATCAAGCTCCAACAATGGCCACGTATTACACTTTTTGTTTTTTTAATTAAAAAGCGATAAAACGCAAACGCCCCGTGTTCCACTTAATTGAATTCATTGCTCTATTGATAGGCCCGTCACGTTGACTTTTGGGATGCGATCGACGCAGGGTTTAAGATGGGACAAGTATTGGAATTTTAGCGAGTTATCTTAAAATAATTAAGTAAACCTTTGGGTACGGAAGAGCTTGCGTTTTTCTCGCGCAACGTATCAGCATTGCAATTCGACGAGGAAATGCCCTACAATGCCTTGAGGACCTTTTTTAGGCTTATGTTAGTTTTAACTTTATTTAGTGTATGTAAATTATCTACTTGTATGCATATAGGTACTTTAGAAAGAAAAAAAAGCGATTTTAAGTACTTGTCTGAGGAACAAATGCAAAAACATAACAGACTAAAATATTGCTTACTGAAGACGGTACCTAAGTCATTTATATGAATCAAAATTAGATCATCATCATCATCATCATCATCATCATCATATCAGCCGGAAGACGTCCACTGCTGGAGAAAGGCCTCCCCAAAAGATTGCCAAAGTGACCGGTCCTGCGCCACCCGCACCCAATGGACTGCCGCGACCTTTTTCAGGTCATCAGTCCACCTTGTCGGGGGTCTACCCACGGTGCGTCTTAAACCTTTTCACCAAAAATGGATATGGTAAGATGAAAGCCCTGAAGAAAAAAGAGAGATTTATTTCGAAGTAAAAACGTAAATGACCTGTATCTTCTCTCCTTTGTCGTTCCCGAATGAGCTCATGACTAAGGAACGTGGTCACCAACAGTAATACGAACCACCATATGACATGATCAAGGGCCAATCGGGCCGCAATATGCAAGCTTTTAATAGTGTCAGAGCACCTGGATTAGCATAAACACTGCTGTCATAAACTACACTACGATTTAAAAAAAACACTGAAAAATGCCCCCTTCTAATGATGGTGGCTAATCGCGTGCATGACTCGAGCTCGGAAACTTGCATTTTTTCCATGACCTCCTCACAACCACCGTGCCAATTCACAAAACATTTTCTTCTCCACCTTTTGCAAGGCGAAATCCCCTATTGAGTTGATTAAATCCTCTACCGCCAAAGTATTGAGCCATACAGCGCGGCAGTAGCGTTGGACGGCTTGTGCATTTTTTATAGCTTATTAATTCTCTGCGCAGCTTAGGAGTGAAATGTTCACGTTTATTGTTTTCTTAGGTTATCTCGAGGATAATGGGGATTCGCTAATGTCTGATTTGTTTAAAGTTCGTGTTTACGGTTTTGAAAATGGATTCGTTGCTTTTTCATGTAACATCAATTTAGAAGTTATTTTCTTCTATTCTATTTATAGACATTCACATAAACTTTCGTCTGTACTCTCATAAAAAGACAAAGTTTGCACATCCACAACACACTTCTATTCTCTCTAATTTTTAGGAGCCTTTTCCAAATGCTTGTATTTATGATTTTTTTATTTCGCGTCAAAGTGGTAACGATATATAACTCTTTCATCTTTTCTTTATTATGAATATTATAATAAATATTATATTTCATTGTAGCTTTTATATTCTCCAACGCCCGATTTTGCGTCAGTAACAAAAGACAGCCAAATATTTTTACATACTTTTTTATTTTAAAACACTTTTAAAATTATACGTATAGGTATAGGTGCAGTATCTATGTATGTGTGCAAATATTTACCCAAATTGATTTATTCCCATTACAAACTCCCTAAAATCATCTCACAAGCCTACGGAACCATTATATTTGCGTCATTAACAGACGCAATTAGACCCCGAATACCGGGTAATAGAACGGGATAACCGGTGTTCCCATCCCATTCATTGCACAAAACATCCTATCTCACATGGAAAACCTTATTTGTTCTGTCCTTCCAACCCCAGAGTTGAAACGGAACGTTTGCGAAAATGTACGCCGAGTTTGCGCTTGAAATTATATATTACTTATACATAAAACTATGGATGTATTCTCACTTGGCTATAGTATGTTTAAATGGTTGTTTGGTGGATTAAGCGAAACGGTGAAAGGATGCGCAATTTATTCCTTAAATTATCTGTGTAAAGAATTTAATATTAAGTTATGTGTTTTTCTTGAATAAAAAGAATGCCACGTTTCTCGCTAACCACGCCTTAGTGTAAGAGACACGAGTAATTCTTACGCGCATTGTTTTGTACTTTGAGTGGGAAAAAAAGAAAAAAAAAAACCAAAAGCCGATGGCTTCTGAATAACAACAAAATAGGTAAACACAACATTTTAGCCGAGTGGAATTATAAAAGCCTAGTTTTATTCAAAGTAACAATTAATGAAATAATAAACTTAATTTAAAATGAAAGTTTTAGGATTTAAATACCTATTGTCCGTATTTCCTAAATCCCTACAAAAGTTGTAAAGCCTGGATTTATTAGAAGTGTAAAAGGTTAACATTAAGGTCTCAGTTCAAAGGCAGAGATGAGACTAATTTAAAAGAGATTAGGTCCATTATTAGATTACTTTTACATTGGGGTCAGGGGACCTTCAGCGGTCTTAGATCGGAGCTTATTAGGTCATTTATGTAGAAAAGTCCAGAAAAAACAAAGTTATTCCTTGGACATCAGGCTGGCCGATTACTTAACGCATTGTACGCGCGTCAGGTAGATCTAAATATCACTTTTTGTATGGGAAAATGATAAGAAAAGATAATATTTATTCCTGAGAATATGGTAAGTACAATGTTGATTAGTAGAATGTGTTAGTTCAGCATATTCTGCCGAAAATTGACGTAGAAATATATATTTTTTAAATAATGATAGATTATTAAATATCATGCAATTCACTACTATTACTAATTAGTAACTTGTCATCAGAAAATCGGCAACTGAATAAAAGCACTTGTCAAGGAGCCACTTAAACATTTTTTTTTTCATATTGACTTGTCGGTAGACGTTGAAATTCTTCTGGCACACGGTTATACAATCTTTTAGCCATAGATTACGCGTTTGAACTAGAGACTTTTAATAATTTTTGTGCAGATTAGAAAAGCTTAAGTGGCTTCCTGCTAATTCTACTTTTTTATCACTTCATCATGACGTGGAAAGAGCACAGGATGTCTTTTAAAAAAAATGGTAATTTCCAGGATGTATTGATGAGCGATTTTCAAAAAAAGTGTACAAAACAACTTTTTTTTCAAAATATTTTTTTTTTGTTTTTCTTACTCAGAATCTTTGATACTATCGACCCTCATACAAGAAAAAAAGTGTCCTAAATATTCCATTCCAGATCGTCACATTTTTGATTGCAGTCTTTTTTTATTTATATGATCGTGACGCACTGGAAGAAAAAAATTACATAGTAAAATCTGGGATACTATTTTTCTTGTATGAGGATCGATAAATATCAACGATTCTGAGTAAGAAAAACCAAAAAAATTCGAATTCTAAAAAAAAAAGCTTTGTACACTTTTTTTTAGAAACGCCCTTTGACAAGTAAAGGCAAAATTCTAAGTTCCTGGAATATTGGCTACTATCCACTACCATATACAGCTCTAACACATTTTGCCCTTTGTATATCGGTACTGTTACCCCAAATTACGAGTCCATAACGGAAGATTGACGAGACATATTCATGGTAGGCAAACTTGCGTTGCGGCCTCTTTTGATGCTATGGAACCAATCCAGTCTCGAACATACATTTTCGATATGGGCTTTCCAATTCAGATGCTCGTCAAGAGTGATACCGAGAAAAGTGATAGAATTTACAAGGTCTACTCGTACGTCTGAATTCTCACAGTGGACATTAACGTTATTGGTGACAGAATTACGAGTTTTGAGTTTAATTATTTAAGTTTTGGTCAAATTTAATTGACATTTACATGACAGTCGAATTGTCCTAATGTACGTTTGAAAAGTTACGTAATCATGCTTCTGGTATAATGATACCTGCCTACACTTATTACGCTTAAGTATGCTGAGTTGGGACCATTTCGTGACGTGTTTTTAGGGTTCCGTACTCAAAGAGTAAAACGGGACCCTATTACTAAGACTCCGCAGTCCGTCCGTCCGTCTGTCTGTCACCAGGCTGTATCTCACTGATACCGTGATAGTTCCAGCCGAAATTTTCAAAGATGATGTATTTCTGTTGCCGCTATAACAACAAATACTAAAAACGCAGAATAAAATAGTTTTTTATAAGTAGATAATGGTACGGAGCCCTTCGTGCGCGAGTCCGACTCACACTTGGCCGGTTTTTTATTTATTTACTGCTTGTCGTTTTGTGCGTGTCCGAATAACTAGTGCCTTCGCTGAATCTTGGGATTAGGAGCCAGAGCGGACCCCGGGATCGTTTGAGCACTAGGTAGCGGGAAAAAACGCTAGGAGGATGATTGAGCTATATTTCATCGCGCGACTCCGCCTGCATGGGTTCCCTGTTCTACTGCTGCGCTAACTGCTCAGTAGTGAATATAATGTAATATTTACAGTTTGGTGCATGAGACTGAAATATGCAAAATACGAAAAGGTTATCGACGTGTAGCACCACTTTAACTACCTTAGGGCGGTGTATTGGACTTAGGAGATAAACAAGGTAGTTCACTAAATTATAGAGTTTATTAATTGATTGTTCACACAAGGTTATGGTACACGAAGTTAAGTTAACACAGGCTATCTAGTTGGGAGCGATATGCGAGTCGCGCTATACCGCGGCAGACTGAATAGCCTTCCCGGTCGCTCTGGTTTATAATTAGATTTGCTGAATAAGCATGTAGCGAGTAGCTACAGACGTAACCAAACGTATTACTCAATGTATAAATAGATTAACCAAAAAAAAATCCATAAAAAAATACATCAAAAGAACATCTACTAACTTCCCCTAACGTTAATTCCATATTTTTACCGGTCCCCGCGTTCCTACTCTTAAAAATACATGTAATATATTGGAAAAACAAACATGATGTTCCCTGTATGGCGACCCAATCAAAGCCGAATTAAAAGTCGATACCGACGTGTGAAAGGGAAAACCTTGTATGTGGCGTTTGGAAATGTTTCGTGTTACTTTTGAAAGTGAAAATCCACACATTTCATGTCTGTTTCTGGTACAACAGAGTATAGAAACATTTATACAGTGAAGTGAATCGCATTCGGCTGAAAATCAAATGACCTTACTAATGTAACTTTTCGCGGAGTACTTAGGCATGGGGCTACTTTAGGAACAAACTTTGATCATTTAGAATGTGAAGTAGGTAGTATAAACTAAACTATTTGAAATTAAGTAGTTTTAATCGAAACAATATATTAATTTAGGTATTCATTGCAACAGGTCACCCACGAATAAAAACAACAATTTCGGTGTAAAACCGATTTAATCAAAGTCGTATCTCGAATCAAAGTACCTACCCCATTCTACCCGTTTTTAATTTACCCTACTACCGCATGATTTTTTCGGAATTGAGACGGTATGATGGTGGACTGATGACCTGATAAAGTTCGCTGGAGTCCACTGGATGCAGATAGCGCAAGACCGATCATTATGGCACTCTTTGGGGGACGCCAATATCAAGCAGTGGACATCTTTCGGCTGATGTGATGTTGACGGTGTTTGTTTCGTAACGAAATTCTCTTTTCCAGAAATTTTCCGATACAATGTTTTCACACGTAAGCCACCATAGCTCCCCTTAACTCCGGAAATTGTCAATTAGAATACACGTGCCCTTCGATTGGACAAAAATCGATCCCCAGCCGTGAATTACCTCGTCAAGTTGTTATTATGATATAGAAATAGTGGCTGGGCGTGTGGAAGGGTCAATATATGGGGCGTTTTGGGTGTAGTTAGACATAACTAAGTAACTTCAATGGCTCAGCGACTCAAAGAAAGAAAGAGAGAAACATTTATTCGAGACAAACAACAAACAATAAAACAAACAAGCATAAAAAGTTTCGAAACCAGCCAAGTGCGAGTCGGACTCGCGCACGAAGGGTTCCGTACCATTATCTATACAAATATTTATTTTATTCTGTTTTTAGTATTTGTTGTTATAGCGGCAACAGAAATACATCATCTGTGAAAATTTCAACTGGAACTATCACGGTATCAGTGAGATACAGCCTGGTGACAGACAGACAGGCAGACGGACAGCGGAGTCTTAGCATAATAGGGTCCCGTTTTACTCTTTGAGTACGGAACCCTAAAAACTATATCGGACTACGGAAACGTCAAACTCAAAGTTGAACTCAAAATTTTCTCCAATTAAAGAGACATAAATAGTAATATCCCTCAATACGAGTAGGTACGCTTGTATATTTAACCTGTGGCAAATGTGACCCATACAATACAAATCAAACATAGTAAACACAAGTATAGGCAAACAACAAGCGATCTCTTCAAGACAACCTTACTCAGGGTAGCGGAAATCAAATCCAATCAGTACGATTCATAATTCCCTTAAACCCAAAAACTGCAGTGTCACGCCAGAAACAACGTATCTATAAGCGGATTATCTCGGTCCGGTAACGAATGTAACCCTTGAGTAGATTTAAACTTGTTACCCGTAAATTTTAACTAAACGGAAATTATTTGGAATGAGCAAAGTATTTCAGTCCAAATTAACATAATCCCTTGGATACAGGGCGGGGGTAACTTCTAATGTTTGTAGTGAGGTGGGGTGTTTCGATTATTTCGATTTGATTCCGGCATAAGCTTAGGCCATTCCCCATGCGGAGTCGGTTCGGTATCAGTGAGCTGTCACCGAGACGGTACAGATTCTTTACTAAACCTCCATTTCAAAGAGTGCTCCTGAATGGTGCGGTGTGAGAAACGGGCTGGTAGGCTTTGCAGCAGTGAAGCACTTACTTCTCGGTACCTAAGCAGATTATTCTTTAAATTATTTACTTAAAAAAACAACACATGAACATTTCCTCTAAAAAAAAAACCAAATGGCTGCAAGTGTGCCTGTCCAATTTGAAGAGCTCCCTCGATTTCTCCAGGATCCTGTCATCAGATCCTGACTTGATAACCATGAGACCACCAGAAAAGGATAGATACCCTCTCAAATAAAAAAAGGATTATCCAAAGCGGTCCAAGTCTCGTCGAGTAATCGGGAAACATACATGAAAAATAAAAGATTCCGACGAATTGAGAACCTCCTTTTTTCAAGTCGGTAACAAAGCTTAACCAATGATAAAAGATCATTTATCGTCTGTTCTAAAGCCAAGTATTATTAACTTTAATGCAATTCATTAAATTAATATAAGTGTAATAAAAAACTAGAAAGATGATGATGATGAAGAAAAGTATAATAATTTACTTTGAAAACAAAGTTTTAACCGACGAAAAATCAATCATCCCCTATTTTCCTACCCTAAGGGTTGGTTTTTTTTCCAAATTTATATGGGACCAACTTCGGGGTATACCCTTTCCAATAAAAAAAGAATTATCAAAATCGAACTACTCTGTAAAAAGTTATGCGTGTTCATACATAAAAAAATATATATATACGCGTCGACTTGAGAACCTCCTCCGTTTTTTTCGTCGGTTGAAAATAACCAATACCCATCAGAGATTCTCTTAGCTATGTTTGTTCATACAGATAATACCTCACAGCAGAGAAGCATGTGATTTGTGAAGTGTCTAATATATAATAGTTTTCACACACACACACACACAGACAGACAGACAGACACACGTATAATACCCCTCTTTTCCCGTCGGGGGTTAAAAACCGGAACATTTGGGACAGGCTGGGGCGCTCTCAGAACGAGATCCTCAAGGCCATCTACAGCAACCTGAAGAGCCCTATTTTCCGATATTGGCTTATCTGTGCATCGTGACGAGAATCGGAAATGACGATGATCATTTTTGATGTTTTAGTTTAATATTCTAATTTTAATTAACTTTCCTAATTTGTATTTGGGTAAAGTTTCAGCTGTGAATAAATGATTTGTTTGTTTGTTCAAACACAAAATGATTCTAACGAAAATATAAAAGTTGGGTTGTCCCCAAAGTTGGCTTTTGTACAGGTTAAATAATCTCATAGAATAATAATTGTAACAATCCTAAAGCAACATGATAATGAAAACAAAAATACTGATAATAGGCCTAAAAGTTTGAACACAGTCACATCACTAATCCGAATGCCAACCCGTCCAAATTTCCAGTGTTGTTTTGCCTACATCGCAAGTTTTCGGCGTTTTGAATAAAATAATAATTATCTAGAATTTCGGGCCTCCTGGAAGTTGGCAGGGTGTAGGTAGGCATTGAATATGCAGTGAAGCTTGTATTTAAATTATATGACACTAGCTACCCATGCGACTCCGCCCGCGTGCAACACGTAACGCAAACGAACCTTATTATGGGATACAACATAGCCTTTGTCCATCTCGAACGTCCATTTTATATTAAAGGTGTTATTTTGTAGTAACGCCTAAGTATTAAAAAAAATATCACTGAGGTAAAAAAATCAAAAATGTATTGCTCTGACCACAAATTGTCGAAGGTCACAGGTTCGAGTATGTCACGCAGGCATTTGAAGTGAAACCTAGGTACACGAATGTGTTTGCGTTAGAGAAAGGTTACCTACGCTTTTAATTTGATTTTTACCAATCTTCACCAAACATCTGAATTATTTGATCAATGAACCAAATTTTATCCTCAACCACAATCAGACATCGCCATATTTGTATTGGACAGATGAAAAGCACACAATGCCATGTCTAAATTTAGTTGTATCCATGCTCTTTGACCTTTTGTGTCTTTTGAATTCAAAAGATCGAACGTTTTTTGCTCATTTGATTATACATCTTTATCTAAAGCAAAGTTCAACTTTGTTCTTTTCTTATTCGTCATTATTGGTATCTCGCTCCTTTTCTATAGCATGCTATTCTGGATCTTTTTACGTAACCTTACTTTATACTGTTGTCATGACCTCTAAGTTAGATGAAGTCTAAGTATTATATAGCTTTATCAATATTGACACAAACAACCTGGCAGTGTTTTAAAATGATGACCTCATGACAACAATAGTAGTTTATGCAATCGTTATATAATGGATGTTTTTAAGTCGAGTACCACGTTTAGGCCACGAAGCTTGCTGAGTGGCCTAATTAAGGTACGAGACTTAAAAACTAATTATATAACTATTGTATACAATACTTTTTCTACGAGTCAAAGGAAATAATAATTTATTAAACAAACTTGGTGTGCAAGATTGCACAACTTTTTATAGTATTTTTACCTTTTTGTATATCGTTATTGTCTTTGATTTTTATATACTTTTTATTGTCATATTTGACATCATTATACTTTTGTTTTCTTCAACCAAAACCAGTGCCTTTTTTATTTCGTCTAGAATATTGGTTCTTCTACCGGTAGAAAGTATGCATACTCGTTCTTAAGGTGAAATAAGTGCTCCTTGCACGGGAGACGGTGTGACAGCGGGTGCAAAAGAAATAACCCCGTCCGCGCAGGCAAGCCCGGATCAATCCCATCAACCAGAGCTGCCGGCACTTTCCCTCGCGTCGAGCGCCGCCACCTCGCGCTCCTCCGCCACCATCGTGGCCCAGCAGCTGGACGCACAGGCGCAGCATGCGCGCCGTCTAGCTGACTTAGAGCGCCACGCTGCGGAGCAGGCTGTGGAGCGAGAGCGGCGCGCTGCGGAGCAGGCTGTGGAGCGAGAGCGGCACGTTGCCGAACTTCAACTAAGAGCCGAACTCGCGGCTATTGATGCGGGCGCGAGCCTGCGTGGCGGCAGCCGCGGCACGCGCAGTCACGCAAGTGTACAGGAATGGGTAAATAATGTGATTCCTAATCCGAACGACCAACAATTATTAAGTGCCAACCCACCTTTCAGATACGACAACAATGCGGCCCAGTGCGAGGCACAGGGATCGAGAGCGCCGCACGGCCAGGGTGCCGCGGAGTATAGGCGCTCTCCCGAGCAGAATTGTCCTGAAGACGGAGGAGTGAAGCATTTAGTCAATTCGTTGGAGAAGTTAATAAATTAAGTTAATCCTCATCCACACGTTACGAAGACTGAGTTGCCAATTTTCGATGGCAAGTCATATCTAGATTGGTTAGCTTTGAAACGTGTTTACGAAAATACAGCCGAGAGTTTCTCGGCCACCGACAATTTAGCCCGGCTGTCGTGCGCTGTACGCGGAGCGGCGCGTGATGCCGTGGCGGGACTGCTGGCGGCGGCCCGCGCGCCCGGCGCGGTGCTGGCCGCGCTCGATGCGCGCTTCGGCCGTCCCGAGCTCGTCGTTATGCACGAAGTGGCGGCGGTGCGCGCGCTACCTAAGGTAAGCTACGACGGCAAAGATTTAGTAATTTTCGCAAGCCGGGTACGCAATTGTGTAGAAGTAATCCGTTTGTTAAATCAACCGGACTACTTACGATCACCCGAGCTTTTTCAAGCATTGTGGAGCAAGCTGCCTCCACTGCTGCGTCCGCGGTGGTTGGATTATGCCCATTCATGCGATGGTTTTGATTCTAAAATAGAAATGTTCGCCAATTTCCTGTCTCGTGAGGTAGATTTGCAGTGTAGGTTTGGTGGCGTATTTGATTACACGCCGTTCACTGCGGCTCGGCCGAGCGCGAGCGCATACAGGGAAGGGGTTAATATTGTAGCTGAGAGTAATCATACGAATAATAGCATTCCAACGCCAAACAATATGCAAAATAATATTGACAATATTTGTTTGTTGTGTAAACAAAGTCATGAGTTATTTCGCTGTGACAGATTTATCAAAATGACGGTTAATGATAGATGGCAACTCATCAAAAAGAAGAAAATCTGTCACAGATGCCTGAAAATAGGTTTTCATAAGAATAAAGCTTCTTGCATGAAAAAAGTCTGTAGTGTAGAAGGTTGTAGCATGCGTCATCACGTTTTGTTGCATGAGTCGAAACTTGAGCGTGCTGTCACCGCACACGTCGACGTGGACGACGGTGACAACGAGCCCGCGCCCTCGACGTCCGGCGAGGCCGCGCCCGTGGCCAGCAGTGCGTCCGCAACGGAGTCACCGTCTGACGAATCGGAACACGAAATAATGACGCATGCAACTTCATCCTCACCCAAAGAGCCTTCTGCTCGTCCGCTATTGAAGATCGTTGCTGTCACCGTGTCAGGGCCCGCTGGTAGTGTTGACACTTACGCTTTACTCGATGACGGTGCGACAGGGACATTTTTAGACTCTGAGATCTCGGCTCAAATTGGTGCCACGGGACCCAAAAAACAAATTCATTTAGATTGTGTAGGTGGTTTAGGCAAGGATGTTGACGTGCAGTACGTCAATTTTCTTTTACAGGGCCGACACTCCACTGAAATTCACCGCGTCGAAAAAGCTAGATCAATTAGTGATTTAGGTGCTGCACGCCAGTTTGCGAATCATGATAGCGTGTGCAAATATCCGTACCTAGCAGACATAGCTCATGAATTTTGTTACGAGGACGTAAAACCTATGGTGATCATAGGAATTGACAACGGGCATTTATCCATTGCTAAAGCTACACGCAAAGGAACCAAGACACAACCCGTAGCTATTTTGACTGCGTTGGGATGGGTTTTGTTTGGTTTCGGTTGCAGCAAAACTAAACGGGTTGATGTTGTCAACCATATAACAATAAACAATCCTGAAGTAGAAAGCGATCGGTTCATTGTAGAACGCCTTATTAGAGAACAATTTAAAATCGATTCAATAGGAATATCGAAAAATGAAGCCCGCAGTACTGACGACGAGCGCGCCATACAAGTTGTCGAGCGCACAGCGCAGCGTGTTGAGGGAGGCCGCTTTGAGGTAGGCTTGTTGTGGAAGTCCGATAATTTAGATTTTCCTGATAGTTACAAGTTAGCTTTGTCTAGATTTCTCAGTTTAGAAAAAAAGATGCTGAAAGATCCTTGCTATGCCGAACGCTATCGCCGTAATATACATGACATGTTGTCAAAGGGATACGCCGAACCATGCTTGACACGTCCCGATTCGAGGTGTCCTCTTTGGTACTTGCCGCATTTTGGCGTTACTAACCCGAACAAGCCCAATAAATTACGGACGGTACACGACGCAGCCGCCGTATCTCACGGCGTATCTTTAAACTCTTTGTTATTGACAGGCCCAGATCTTTTGCAACCTTTACTGGGTATTCTGATGCGGTTCCGGGAGGGAAAGGTCGCCTTAAATGCAGATATTCGTGAAATGTTTCCTCAAATAAAAATTATAGGGAAAGACAGGGACGCGCAAAGATTTTTATGGCGCGATTCCCCAAACGAACCGATCAAAACATACCGCATGTCGTCCATGATCTTCGGTGCTGCCTCTAGCCCGTTTACTGCCATTCATATAAAAAATAGAAACGCTTCGGAATGGCAGGAAACTTACCCGGACGCAGCACGAGCAATCATCGCTGATCATTATATGGACGATTGCATAACTAGCTTAGATAGTATCACCGAAGCCGCCAAGCTGGCATCAGATATATATACCGTTCACTCTCATGCTGGTTTTGAGATGCGTGCCTGGATATCGAACAATCCTTTGGCGCTCTCGTTGTTGCCTAAGGATTCACTACTTGAGGCACCAACTCACAATGATATTGACATAGATTTGGGCCGTCTGGCCACGCCCGTCCGTACGCTTGGTCTCATCTGGCAACCCGCCCCAGATGTGATAGGTTTTAACACGGGGGTAAAAAAGGAGGCCGTGTTGCCAGATAAGCTGACAAAGCGACAGGTGCTAGTACACGTGATGCGAATTTATGATCCACTTGGAATCCTTGCCCCAATCGTTGTTCGTGGTCGCATCATGTTTCAAGACGTTTGGCGCAAGGGTGTGGACTGGGACCAAGAGCTCCCTCAAAGTGACTGCGCTGCGTGGAAGTTATGGTATCAGGATCTTATATCGGTATCTACTCTGCGAATTCCACGGCGCTATAACTTAAGCGATGCTAAGGTAGTGGGTTGCGAACTTCATTTGTTTTCAGATGCGAGTGAGTCTGCTTTTGCAACGGTCGCGTTCTGGCGATTTCTTTACGATAATGGTGACGTTGGGCTCTCTCTCATCTGTAGCAAAGTCAGGGTATCCCCACTTAAACCTGTCTCGATTCCTCGCTTAGAGCTTCAGGGCGCTCTGATTGCTGCACGTCTTGCGATGTCTATATGCGAAGCCCACCGATTGAGGCCTTCGAGACGTATTTTCTGGTGTGACTCGATGACTGCTCTGGGCTGGCTTCGCAGTGACGCTCGCACGCTCAAGACTTTTGTGTCTCATCGAGTTGGTGAGATACTGGAGCTCACAAATGCTGCCGAGTGGCGTTGGGTCCCGAGTGACCTAAACGTGGCAGATGATGCCACACGTGTGAAGCGTACTGTGCTATCTCCAGAATCTCGCTGGATATCGGGACCCAAATTTCTTCTTTCTTCGGACTGGCCCGCCGAGCCTAAGATTGATATCAGTGGACTAGGCCGTGAAGAGTACAAGCATAATACTCTTATTCATCTCATCACCGAAACCGATCTGCCCGCACCAGTCTCTGCAAACCCAAGCCGTTTCAGTTCATGGTTGAGAATGGTGCGAGCAACAGCAAAAGCGCATCAATTCATTTCATTATTGCGTACGCGTAGTCTGCGGAGACGAGATCCTAATTTTAACATGCCTCGTCTCGAAGGGTATTTGTGTACCTTCCAACCTACTTGCACATCCTCTCCTAGTATCCCTAATACTTCCAGTACATCGGCAAGAATATCTGCGAGTGATATACGCCTAGCTGAGGTCCACATCGTACGGCAGAGTCAGCTGGATTCTTTTAAAGAGGACTTCTTGCGCATCAAGAATCGAGAGCCATTGCCTCGAAGCAGCCGCCTGTTCAGACTGTCGCCCTTCATTGATGACAGCGATCAGCTTAGGATGTCCAGTCGCATAGTCGCAGCAACGGCCATCACTGATGAAGTTAAGCGCCCACTCATATTGGATGGCAAACATCCATCTGTACGCCTCTTGATAGCCAAATACCACCAGAAGGCTGCTCACGCATACCACGCACTGGTTTTAAACGAGTTGCATCAGAGATTCTGGATTATAGGTCTCAGAAATGCAGTCCGGTTTGTAGCCCATAACTGCCAGCTGTGCAAACTTCGGCGCTCCAGAACCTTCCAACCACCGATGGGAAACCTGCCAGAGGCTCGCTTGGCTCACCACCAGAGGCCATTTTCCTTCGTCGGCCTTGACTACTTCGGACCTGTTCACGTCACTGTTGGTCGGCGACAAGAGAAACGCTACGTGGCTCTTTTCACGTGCCTAGTTGTTCGCGCCATACACATAGAAGTAGTCCACAGCCTTTCAACTGACGCGGCAATAATGTGCCTTCGCCGCTTTATCGCTCGACGTGGGACTCCTGTCGAGATTTGGTCTGACAACGGAACTGCTTTTGTGGGGGCCAGTAGAGAACTACAAGCGCTCTATAGCGAGTCAGTTGAAGATTATGCTGCTAACGAGTCCATCAAATGGTGTTTTATCCCCCCTGCGGCGCCTTTTATGGGTGGAACGTGGGAGCGGCTAGTCCGTAGCGTTAAGGATGCACTTAAAGTGACGCTTAGAGACAGAACTCCTTCTGACGAGGTCTTGACTACCCTTTTGGCGGAAGCTGAGGCATTGGTGAACACACGACCTCTTACACACTTCTCGCTGGACTCCGACGCCGACGAAGCGCTAACGCCAACGCATTTTCTTCTTGGATCATCGTCCGGGCGCCCTGTCCCAGCTGCCCTTGATGAGTCGGACCATCTCAACCGAAGCAAATGGCGAAGAGCGCTCAGGCTAGCCGACCATTTTTGGCAGCGTTGGGTGCATGAATATCTGCCCTCCTTATCACCCAGAACAGGAGGCGGAACTCCCCCAAGTATCGCCGAGGGCGACGTCGTGATCATATGCGACTCCAACCTGCCACGCGGTTCGTGGCCCAAGGGACGCATTGCACGGCTGTTCCCAGGGCGAGACGGTGTGGTTCGAGTGGCGGATGTCGCTACCGCTGCAGGCACCTTTCGGAGGCCTCTAAAAAAGCTGGCGAAAGTCCTTGTCACTTAAAAAAGGGGAGAATGTGCAAGATTGCACAACTTTTTATAGTATTTTTACCTTTTTGTATATCGTTATTGTCTTTGATTTTTATATACTTTTTATTGTCATATTTGACATCATTATACTTTTTGTTTTCTTCAACCAAAACCAGTGCCTTTTTTATTTCGTCTAGAGAATACTTGGTATCTATTGAAAATCGCCCTGCTGAAATGAAGCGCAGCAGCTTAGTATATTTGCGCGTTGATGTCTTCACAGTTATCTTATATAGCTCCTGGATTCATAAGATGACTGCTCGCGGTTATCTTATGGAACCACGAGCACGGTCACCAGCTGGTAGAGCTCCAGGATTAAAAAGTATGTGATCTTAGTTTCGTGTACGAAATCTTAATTCAAGGATTAAAGTCGACGAGTAGAAAAAGTATATTAAAGCTTTCCTTCTTTAAACCCCCAAACAAGGATTGTAATAAATTTATGGGTATCTGTGTATCTGTCTGTGGTATAGTTACTCTCAAACAGATGAATGGATTGAATTGCAGATTTTTATTAGAATGTAATGTCAGTCACTAAGGCTGTAACTTAGCTGTTTGTTGTGACAACATTGTTTTTAATCCAGACTTTCATCATCACGGAGATTAACATCTTGTTGTCTGGGCTGAGTCGAAAATACATCTAACATGACGTGAAAACAAACAAGGTCTATGAGTAGGATCTTCTACATATATTAAACTGCGTTTAGTATCAAAGGTACGATAGACTTTGTATTCCTTTGAAGATAACGAAGGGTACTGTTAGATATGTTGAAGCTGGACTTTGATATCGGTTCCACGCGCAAATACCTGCTTAGTAAGTTGGTACCTTCCTGTATTATGTAATACATAACATATTATGTTATGTTAATACCTTACAGTATAGATATCTATATGAGGCTACCCGCAGCAGAACCAAGGTAGCCGATATAGCCCTCCGAATCGCTAAACTTAAATGGCAGTGGGCGGGGCACATTGCACGTAGAACCGATGGCCGCTGGGGCGGAAAGGTTCTCGAGTGGCGACCATGTACCGGAAGGCGCAGCGTGGGTAGGCCCCCCACAAGGTGGATTGATGACCTGGTAAAGGTCGCGGGAGTCCTCTGGAAGCAGGTGGCGCAGGACCGGTCATTGTTTCACTCTTTGGGGGAGGCCTATGTCCAGCAGTGGATGTCTTTTGGCTGATATGATGATGATGATGATAAATATACACAAATATATGTACAGAGGAGCTGTAGGTATGCGTGCCACCATAACGGACGGAAAAACTCCTATACAGCTAAATTAAGAATTTAAGGTTAAAATGGTTGACAGCTTACCATAAACAAGCTGCTCAATTTGGGCGGGTAATAGTTTATTTGCCGCAACCTCATAGTTACTTAGCTTCCTGTCACACTTTGAAGATTTGTATAGTACCATCTCGCTCGGTCCTGAGATTTTGTTTTGATCATAGATGTAGAATAGAAATAGAGGAACTCACCCACAAATACACACAAGAGTGACAAGGATGTATGCATAGACAATACCGCAAGTGGGAACGAGATACAATGTCATATTTTCTGCCCCTCATCGCGTATACAGAATTTTTGTTGGTCACCAGCTCGTTTGTCACTACCTGTCAAAATTTTGTACTGAAACTGAGACAGTTATAAATGACATTAGACTTCAAGAATGTATTAGTCTTCTTAATTTAGTAAGTTTAATTTTTTTTACGATCTACTCTTTCGGGTAATATATCGTTTATCTGCGGTTTTGAACATCTAAATGATATCGTGTTCTGAACTAATCCTTTATTTGACGACCGCTTTAGCCTAGTTGGTAGTGACCCTGCCTACGAAGCAAGAGGTCCTGGGCTCGAATCCCGGTAAGGGCATTTGTGTGATGAGCACGAATATTTGTTCCTGAGTGATGGATGTTTTCTATGTATTTCTCTATATAAGTATCTATATCGTCGTCTAGTACCCATAGTACAAGCTTTGCTTAGTTTGGAACTAGGTTGATTTGTGTAAGATTGTCCGCAATTTTTTTTTTTTTTTTTTATAATTAAACTTCGTTCGTATGGAGATTCGAGAGTTTAAGTAGTCAGTCTTTGTAGTGCTACCATTTGCAGCACCTTTACTGAATTTTCGTATTTCAAAATTCTCTATAATAGAAAGTACCCATAGGGAATTTTCTATTATAACTCGTGTATTTACACCCGGATATCATAAATTTGATAAAGTGGAAGTGATGATGAAGACCACAGATGGCTTGTGGAACTTCTCAATGATGTACTTCAAACTATATAAGTACGTCACAGATTCTGATATGATTCCGTTGAAATAGCAAACAATGAAGTACCAAAGGTAATTCTGAGATCCTTGAGGAATCGACGGAAGTCCTCAAATATTATCGGCCCACATACAGCGATTTGGTTTATTGGTCTACAAATCAACGCATTTGCTCTCGGAAATCAGTTTATGTTGTAAATTGGAAAAAACATTTGGAAATGTTCATGTGGCTTGGCGGAGTACTGAATTAAAGTCGGTTAAAACTTTGTTTTGAAAGTAAATTATTTTCATGTAACTTGAATTGAAGTCTTTGTCCTTTCTATACTCTTCTCTCCCATAGGTATCTATTCCATCGCGATCGCGTAAAATCGCTCCTTATAAATTCCTATGGCCATTAAACAAAACTTGTACCTTGTACCCCAGTAGATGGTTATCTGGTGAACGAGCACTTAATTAATGACTGTCTTCTCCCTGGATTAAATGGGTCATGGTGATAAAGGTCCGCGGTTTTGATTTAGCTCGTGGATTGAGATGTTTCGGATATTGCGTTTGTTTTTGGTTTGTATTGTTCGGTTGCAAAAATTATTCAGAACATGAGTTCTTAATTATTTAGGAAATACAGGCCGCCAGCTAATTTACTAGCTTTTTATTTAACTTGCAATGTGCTTATGTGTGTGACTACTTACTATTGTTACTAGGTCAAATCTAGCAACTGAATTTTAAAGCAGATAAACTTGAGTTTGCTCGCTTAGTGCTTGACTTGAGGCCATTGACTAATTTACTAAAAAAATTGGAAGCATGATTAGTTTGAATGCAATATTATGGTACAAAATAGCTGGCCTAATGCTATAGACACGGAAGGGGCGCATTTGAAATTCATGTAGTAAAAAGAATAGCATTTTTACTTTCTTATTATTTAGTTTAGTTTTATTTTCTTGTTATTCTTGTTTAAGTTATTTTAGATTTATATTTAATTGTGTTATTTAGTATTTGTTACCTTATTGTCAGTTTTTATCGTATATAGGAAATGGGATAAATAAACATGTTTCTCATCAGTAAAAAGAATAATTCATACATATTAAAAATACTTACGAAAATTTGCCCTCATCTTCGTCCGCCCGGAACTCATTTAAATTGTACCTCCATACAATTTACCGCCCCGTATTTGATTTCCGGGATAAAAGCATCCTATGTCCTTTACCGGGATTAAAACTATATCCATACCAAATTTCATCTCAATCGCTTCAGTGATTTGAGCGTGAAAAGGTAACAGACAGACAGACAGAGCTACATTAGCATTTATGTTATTGTTATTTGTCTTATTAGTATGGTTACTTTTACAAGGATCTAACGCGAGGAAAAGTGAATAAAAATGTCGAGTTAGACCAGTAAAGTAATCTTTTAAATATTTATTGATTAAAATCAAAGGTCGAAACGCACAGACAGCGGTGGCGGCGCGGTGCGGTGCGGCGCGGAGGCGGTACCGGTTGTAATGTTCGAGCTAACATGAAAAGGTCCGCACAGACTACCTCGCCGCGCCGCGTTCCGCCGCGGTATTCTGTGCGGACCCTTTTGCATTAGTTCGAACGTTAAAACCGGTACCGCCTCCGCACCGCGCCGCGCCGCACCGCCACCGCTTTCAGTGCGTTTCAGCCTTTAAATATGTTATTTCGGTGTATCCAGTACATCTGCGGAGAAATTCAAAGGTGTATGTGAAGTATCCAACCCGCACCGGGCCGGCGTGGGAACTACTGCTCGTTCCCACTACCTAATCCAGGGGGGAGGGGCGAGGAGGCCTGCGCCCAGCATTGGGACGTATATAGGCTGATTTATTATTATTATGTTATTTTAACAGTAAATGCGTCAATTCCCAATTTCCGCCATTACGATAATGATGTAAAAACGACGAGGTTACGTCGCGCATCGGCGCGTCGAATTGACGTCGGCTTACATTGCGAACATGGAGTTTCAAGATCAAAATGAGCATTTTATACATGAAAATAAATGTAGTTTCTAATTTGTCGTCACTCCTTCACTTCGCAAATCTGTTGGCGCGAAAATCGTTGAACCAATTAAGATGAAAATTGAATAGGCACGGAGTTCTGGGAAAGTAACTTTGAAATCAGAAAATCAATTCTAGAACTTACAAATACTTTAGTAATCAACTGTTGAACTTGTGGATAGGAGGATTAACCCCCAAGGGCACTTGTTCAACTTTTAATAAATTGTAGGTACTATCGAACCAACTGAATCATGACATGACCCACCATAGAACCTTGTTACAGTTAACGAACGTACGCACGATCATATGACGTTATTACTTCAGTTAATTGTGACAAGGTACCATGGTGGGGCATGATTCAGTTGGTTGGATAGTACATTACCGTTTGGCATGTAAAAAATTCAAGTAAAAAAAAAAACTGCAACTTAAGCCCCCGACATTTTCATTTCAAAGTCCAATAGGTATATCAAAAACGGCTGAACCGATTTTATTGAAACGTAGCTAAGAACCATCTCGATTACGTCAGCTTTCAGATATAAAAAACCCGCGTTCAAATCGGTCCATTCGTTTTGGAGCTACGATGCCACAGACAGATACAGCCAGACACACAGACAAATCAATCTTATAACACCCCTCTTTTTGTGCCGGGGGTTAATAAAAGTGCCCACGTGGCCCATTACCAGAATCAATTTTAAATATTGGTAATGGGCACGGGGGCACTTTCAAATCCGATTTGGTTTTGGTCAGCATTGTGAGTCCACCGTGACTCGGAAACGTTATTATTGTGATTACACTCGTCATTGAGCTGTCAGCTGTTAGCGTGAAACCGCAGTAGTGTTACCTACAAAATAGGGTCATACACCGTGTTTAAAACAAAATTCGCCTTTCCTGTGGTCAACAGTTAAGAGCTTACGTTTATATAAATAACGTTTTAATCGCATAATTACTAGGTACATAGTATAAAATAAAGTCGCTTCCCGCTCTCTGTATCATCTGTTTGTTCCTATGTATGCTTAGATCTTTAAAACTACGCAACGGATTTTGATGTAGTTTTTTATATAGATAGAGTGATTCAAGAGGAAGGTTTATATGTATAATACATGCATAAAATGGTAGAAAATAACTGATAATTTTAGAGGTTTTTAATTTGAAGTCGTAAATAAACACTTTTTTTGCGCTTACTTATACATTGCAAACGCTGACTTAACTCTACTAGGTAGATCAAAATAATGTACTACAGTATTGTACACCTTAAAAAGGTCTACAAAAATGTCTACAAAAATAATAAATGTCTATCTCTTAGGGATTACCCACAATAACCATTTTTTGTCCTTACGAGAAATAATGGCTTATTTACGAAGCGATTTTAAGCAATACAGCATTAACCCTTATCCAATTCATCATCATCATAAACTTAAGAGCCGGGCTCTTGTCGGTGGAGTAATCGCCATTCCGTTCTTTTCTCTGCAACTGTTTTGAGCTCTTGATACGACCTTGCATTAACTTTCTCTTTAGCTTGGTCCACAAACGCACGTCTTGGTCTTCCCCTGCATCTCCTTCCTTCTATCTTTCCTTCAATTCTTGACGACGGCTTTAGCCTAGTTGGTAGTGACCCTGCCTACGAAGCAAGAGGTTCTGGGTTCGAATCCCGGTAAGGGCATTTATTTGTGTGATGAGCACGAATATTTGTTCATGAGTCATGGATGTTTTCTATGTATTTAAGTATGTATTTCTCTATATAAGTATCTATATCGTCGTCTAGTACCCATAGTACAAGCTTTGCTTAGTTTGGGACTAGGTTGATTTGTGTAAGATTGTCCGCAAATAAAAAAAAATAAAAAATAATTATAGTTATTTAATTAAGTACCTTAAATACATTGTGCATTTAAATATATCAATATGGCCTTTTACAGCATGTAATTTAAATAAATATTTTCGAAGATATTACAGATTTAAAATGCAGGGACATAGCGGTTGCGGCGGTACCAGTAGTATATTTAGTATCAGCATTGCACCCGTGCGAAGCCGGGGCGGGTCGCTAGTAATATATAAGATGAGACGCTATTTATGCGGATTAAGAGTCCAACCAAAAATTTGGCTTTGTAGCCCTTAACTTTGACAATGTCCACAGGAAAGACGAGACCTAAATCTGTATATGAGATATGACCAGGCATCGGAGTATTTTTAGTACGGTAAGACTAAAGTTAGCTATGGAGTCGCGTTAGCATTAAAATTAAAATGTATATTCATACTCATCCTCATGAATTTAATTCATTAAATAAATAATAACTATAAAAATACACCTCTATTGACGAATAAAAAATAATATGAGGGTCCACGGAAAGAACATGTTAGTCACTTTTTTTTTTGAAAATGAAATTTTAATGTCACGCAATAGTTCACATCGAGCGCAACATTTTGACATCTAAATCTCATTTTGAAAAAATAAGTGACTAGACATCGTCTTTCCTTGGACCCTTCATATTATTTGTTATTCGTCAATGAAGATGGTGGTGTATTTTTTTATAGTTCTTACTTATTTTATGAATTAAATTTATGAGGATGAGTAAGCTTTTTATTTATTTTGATTTTGTTTTATTTTTCTATTTACTCGTTATTGAGTGTTGACATTGTATTAATTTAATATAATATCTTTATTGTACGAAACGCATATCGGAATTTAATTACTCAATGTGCCGGTAGATGGCGCTGTTACATCCGCAAACTAGGTAACGATTGTTCAACGTAGTTTTATAAGGTGTAAATCATTTTTTGTATTTGTGAGAGATTTGTGTGGAGAATATACATGCGTCTGTTTGTTGAAACACGGTGTTTATTCTTGCTTCCCCTTCGGGACCCGGGTGCGAAATTGTACATGGTCCTTCGAATCGGATAGCTTTATTAGCCATTGGAAGTGGCGTTTTTGGTACTTCGTGTCCCGTGCTTAGCAGTGGTTCGCTGCTTCAAAGGCCGGGAAAGTTGCAGCTAACTGAGGTTGCCAACGCCATCTAGCGTTGGGTAGCTGGCGGTTTCCTGTGAAATCAAGTCAATACTTGGTGCATCAAACGGCGCGAGTGGCGCCATCTAGCGACGAGTAGCTGGAAGCATCCAGAGTACGGATACGGGAGGCGCAAGTGGTGCCACCTGAGACTAGCAGACAACAGTCGGCGCCGTGAGGAAGTTCAGCGAAGTGTGACGTCACATATCAGTGGAGAGTGGGTGAGCAAGTGCAAATCGTGAGTACTTTTAAATTCATATGACACGCGAGTTTGAACTTTAGTGCAAGAGCATATTTACATCGACTCAGAAAATTTCATCAGCAATTTATATGGACTTTCAATAATCTCCTTAGTAGTAACTTGTATTGTAACATAGAATAATTTGTAGTTAGTATATTAACTTAGAATAAAAACTGAACTCCTATTGGAACGGGGAACCTATGCCCAATTATTCCGTAGTGTTATAATTTGTCAAACACTTGTAAAATTTTGAGGAGTTGGCTTGTAAATTATTCTAAGTGTTTGTTCATGTCACAATAGTTAGTCTTTAAAAAATTGTATGTGACTGCTAGTTTGTTTACATTATGGATGCGTTACTTAACTATCAGGAGGACTTGTGTGCTCGTATTTTTAAAGCCAGAGTTAACTTTAAAAAGTCGCCTAAAGAGCGCATAACACAACATTACTTGGAGAGTAAGGTAGAAGCTTTAGAACAGCTTTGGTCCGAGTTTAGACAAGGCCACAAGGACTTAATGCGATCGGCCGACCTTACAGCTTTAAAAGCAAAGTCCTATGTTACGCGAGATATATATGATAAAACGGAGGAAGAGTATACTGATTACAAATGTGAATTAAAAGACGGATTAGCTCAGTATACAAGTTCGTTGGTTAGTAAGGCAGGAGGTAATGGCAGTCAAGATAACGCTTCATTTAGGCCAAGTGTAGTGAAACTTCCTAAGTTATGTATTCCTAGCTTCTCGGGGAAATACCATGAGTGGACGACGTTCAGAGATTTATTTGTGTCCATGATACACAACAACGAGTCCTTAGACAGTGTTCAGAAATTACAGTATTTAAAAAGTTATCTAACTGGAGAGGCGGAGCAGTTGCTTCGTAACATACCTGTTTCTGACACAAATTATGCTAGGTGTTGGACACAATTAGAACAACGATATAACAATAAAAAATATTTATCCCATTGTATACTTAAACGATTGTTAAGTCAAAAGAGTGCAACGACTGAGTCCCCAGGGTTCCTTAAGGATCTGATCGACACGTCGAATGATTGTTTAAGTGCACTGTCGAATCTAGGCATTGATGTTTCTACGTGGGACATTATTGTCATTTATTTGCTGTCGTTAAAATTAGACCCCGAATCGCGCAGGCAATGGGAACTTAACGTGGCGACTAACTCGGCTTCAGACGCTTTACCTACGTTTAGCCAATTTAAAGAGTTTTTAACAAGTAGATATAGAGCACTAGAATTTCTGGAACCGAGAAGCGCCAATAAGACCCCAATTGCTTACGGGAAGTCGTACAATAGTAGTAGTAGCAGTCATAACGAACCAAATGTACTCCATGTCGCAACTGCTGCTTCACTCGCGTGTGAATTTTGTACAGAGCCTCACAAGCTGTGTTACTGTAAAAAGTTTGCTGGTGAGGATTACGTCAACAGGCATGAGTTTGTTACAAAAAATAAAATTTGCTTTAATTGTCTCGGCGGTAACCACTATGTAAGATTTTGCCAAAAAGCTACTTGTTGTAGAATTTGTAAGAGAAGGCATCACTCCTTGCTTCACCCTAAGGATGTATCCACTTCAACTGTCAATCCGAAGAGCGTAGTTCAGGCAGCTGAAACTGGGTCTGGGGAGGCCATGCATATCGCAACAGAGAAGGAAGAGGTCACGCCGATAGTCAGCTGTTTTACGAAAGGGGTAGATCAAGGTGAGGTATTGTTACCCACAGCGCTTATTAAGGCTGAGTCTAAAACAGGGGACTATCAGGTTATTCGAGCATTTATAGATCAAGGGTCACAGGCTTCATTTGTGACGGAAGCCGTTGTACAAGCCTTGGGGATAAAGAAAATTCCCATAAAGAAGTCACTTTCCGGATTAGGTGGATGCCAATTAACGGTGACACCTAAGTATCAAGTTCAACTAAAGATTCAATCGATACCCGATCCTAATTTCAACCTCGTATTGAAAGCTTATGTTTGGAACAAGATCACGACCGATCTTCCTGGAGAAAAAGTAGTAGTCCCAGAGTGGTTGGAGCTTCAGCAGCTCACGTTAGCAGATCCAACCTATAGTAAACCCAACAAAATAGATATACTACTAGGCGGTGAAGTTTACAGCCAGATTCTAAGAGATGGAGTGCTGAATGGTCCAGAAGGAGCGCCATTAGCACAGTGCACCACCCTCGGGTGGATTTTATCTGGGTCAGTAGGCTCCGCGAGCGTACACGAGAACGTAACTGTTTTACACGTACACGTTAATGAAGATGACATGCTAAAACGTTTCTGGGAAATAGAAGCCGAGCCATCAGGTCACACTAAGCTGTTAACAAAGGAAGAACAAAGGGTGAAGATCTTTTTGCATCTACGACTAAGAGAGACGCCGAGAGCAGGTACGTGGTGAAGTTGCCGTTTCGGGACAATCCAACCTGCAAAGGAAATTCACGGGAGATAGCAGTCAAAAGGTTACACACATTAGAAAGGAAATTTGAAAGAGATTCAACTCTCAAAGCACGATACTCTGAAGTAATAAAGGAGTATGAACAGCTCGGTCACATGGTTCCCGTGACACAACCTGATCACAAAAGGAAAGAAGCGATCTACTTACCTCATCATGCGGTGATCCGCGAGGACAAAAGCACCACCAAGGTCAGAGTCGTGTTTGATGCCTCCTGTAAATATGATGACGGGATATCACTAAACGATCAGCTCATGATAGGACCTACCTTGCAATCAGAACTGCGTCATCTCATTATGCGTTGGAGGCAGTTCCCCGTCTGTCTAGTGGCGGACATAGTAAAAATGTACAGGATGGTAAGAGTAGCCAACGAGGACACCGACTTTCAGCGCATAGTGTGGCGCGAAAACGCTGAAAAAGAAATCAAGGATTACAAGTTGCTGACTGTGACTTTCGGAACAGCTTCAGCGCCCTACTTGGCAGTAAAGGCACTTAATCAGGTAGCATGCGATCACAGAGAACAGTATCCCATAGCTGCACCACGCGTCCATAAAGAATTTTATATGGACGATTTGATGACCGGTTGCCAGTCCGAAGAAGAAGGTCTACAACTGTACCATGAAATGAAAGGCTTATTGAATGAGGGAGGGTTCGTGCTGCAGAAATGGGCTAGCAACAAGAAAGAATTGTCAAAGCAGATCAATAGAAGAGAAAGATACAACCTAGAAAACGAAGAAGAAACGAGCAACCTGGAAATAAAGACAGATAACATAACTAAAATACTCGGACTTACCTGGAACCGTGATGACGATGAATTTCAATACTCGGTGAAACTGCCGCCGCTATCACCACCTGCAACAAAAAGAAAAATAATTTCTGATGTTTCACGTTTGTTCGACCCGTTAGGATGGTTAGCACCATGTGTCATTACCGCAAAAATGTTTATCCAGCGTCTATGGTTAGCAGGAATCGGATGGGATGAAGAACCGCCATCTGACATATTACAGGATTGGTTAACTTACCGTGAACAGCTAGCTCACCTTATAGACTTCCAGATTCCAAGATGGCTCCACACGCACGCTAATGACACACTTCATGAGCTGCACGGTTTTTGCGACGCATCAAACGCCGCTTACGCTGCTGTCGTTTATCTTCGAGCAGTTGACTCAACTGGGAACATACATGTAGCTTTAGTCACAGCCAAAACAAGAGTAGCACCTGTCAAACAGGTCAGCATACCCAGATTGGAACTTTGCGGGGCCGTACTTGTGGCTAAATTGCTTGCCGAAGTTGCAGAGGTCATGAAAATACCCAAACCAAACATAAGAGCGTGGACGGATTCCACAGTGGTTCTTGCGTGGCTCAATAAACACCCAAGCAGCTGGAAAACCTTTGTAGCTAACAGGGTATCCGAGATCTTAACCACCGTGGATTCTGCGCAATGGGCTCACGTCCCTACAAAAGAAAATCCGGCAGATTGTGCTTCACGTGGGATGCAACCAGCAGAGTTAAAAGAACACGACCTGTGGAGGTTTGGCCCTAAACTTCTGCACGACCAGATCATTCATTACTCAAAGCCTAAGAACAATGATACGAATCTTGAACAGTCGGCAAGAATTCATGTAGGAATAGTAGAAGAAGCGTTCTGGAACAAATACTCATCTCTCAACAGACTCATACGTGTTGTTGCTTATTGTCGACGTTTTTTAAGAAAGCGAGATAGCCCACAGAAGAACCAAATCAACGCCCGATATCTGCAAAAGTGGGAGTTGAATGCAGCAACCCTGACCTGCATCAAAAAGTGTCAAAACGCTGAGTTCAAGAACGAAATAGAGGAAATCAACAAAAACGGGTACATTAGTTCAAAGGCCTCTAAGATTCGTTCTTTAACACCGTTTCTTGAAAACGGTATGTTGCGAGTAGGCGGCCGATTGGAGAACGCTTCAATGTTAGAAGTAGCTAAACATCCCATTATATTGCCGTACGACTCGCATCTGACTAAGTTGTTTGTGGCAGATGCGCATGAACGTACTCTGCATGGCGACCAGCGAGCTATGCTGAACTACTTAAAATCAGCTTACTGGATAGTACGAGCAAAGGACTTAGTGAAACAACATATTCACAAATGTGTGCGCTGCATCCGTCACAAAGCCAAGACCCAAACTCAATTGATGGGGGCCTTACCTTCGGCTAGAGTTACTCCAGATAGAGCTTTTATCCGCAGTGGAGTTGATTATGCAGGACCCATCCATTTACGAACATCAAAGGGCCGAGGACATCACTCATACAAGGGCTATGTGTGCCTGTTCATCTGTATGGTCACCAAAGCCATACACCTAGAGGTAGTGAGCGAGCTTACGTCACGTGGATTTCTTGAAGCTTTCAAGAGATTCACATCCAGACGTGGCCGATGCTTAGAAATTTACAGCGACAACGGCACAAACTTCGTCGGAGCTGCTAAAGAATTAAAGGACCTTTTCAACGCAGAGAAGTCAGCTATGGTCCAAGAAGTAGCGGAAGGTCTGGCTTCAACTGGTACCACGTGGCACTTCATCCCGCCTAAAAGCCCGAACTTCGGTGGATTATGGGAAGCAGGGATTAAGTCCACCAAATACCACATCAAAAGGGTAATTGGAGAGTCGACGCTTACCTATGAGGAAATGGGAACTCTGCTCAGCCAGATCGAGGCCTGCTTGAATTCACGGCCTATCTCAGTTATAACCAACGACCCAAATGAGCCAAACCCTTTAACTCCGGGTCATTTTCTGATAGGAGAGCCTCTAGTTACAGTTCCAGAAATGAACTATGAACGATCGAATATTAGTACTCTTAAGCGGTGGCAACTGACCCAGCGTATGCTACAAAACTTTTGGCGTCGTTGGTCAAACGAATACTTAACTCATTATTTACAACGGTACAAGTGGGCACATCAAGTCCCCGAACCTAATGTTGGGGACATTGTTTTGGTGAAGGAGGATGACCTCCCTCCTTCTAAGTGGCTTTTCGGCAGAATCATTCAGAAACACCCTGGCTCAGATCAACTGACCAGAGTGGTAACTATCAAGTGTAAAAATACGTTGATCAAGCGACCGACGTCAAAACTATGTATACTGCCGGTAGCTAATTAATTTTAATTTTATTCCAATTTAAGGAATGTTATGTCACTTCGTCATTAGTATAAGAAATGATCCGCCACCGCCACCAGCTTCTTTTCAGTTTGTTGGAAAATAGAGTAGCTTTGTATACAGTCAAACCCTAATAACTCAGACCCTTCACGGTGAGCGGTCATGATTAAGGACATGTTGTCCTTGGTGAGCGGTATGTACGAAACGCATATCGGAATTTAATTACTCAATGTGCCGGTAGATGGCGCTGTTACATCCGCAAACTAGGTAACGATTGTTCAACGTAGTTTTATAAGGTGTAAATCATTTTTTGTATTTGTGAGAGATTTGTGTGGAGAATATACATGCGTCTGTTTGTTGAAACACGGTGTTTATTCTTGCTTCCCCTTCGGGACCCGGGTGCGAAATTGTACAATTTCAATTGAATTTTTCCTTTGTTTTTGACGATCGTGATAAATAATCTTATTTCTTTGACATGTAAGCTGTAATGTAATTTTTTATATTGAAATAAATAATCAAATCTAATTTATTTATTTATTCGTATGGCTAATTCAATCGTTCTTATAATCTAATGTTCATCTGCTGGACCCATTGGATAGCCTCGTCATTTTCCAAGGTGAACAAGTCCTTCAGTTGCCCGCTGTACTTGGTGAGCGGGCACGCACTGATGATGTGCGCGATGTCCTGCTCGGCGGCGCCGCACTCGCACGCCGGCGAGTCTCTCCATCCACACTGGTGCATGTATGCTCGGCTGCGACCACAGCCGGTTCATAGTCGATTTAGCTGGCACCAGTCTCTTCTGGGTAGTGAGAACCCCGGTAACTTCACAGTGGGGTTTATTGAGGTTAGAACAGCCCCGACATCTCTCGGTGGATTTTCTGCCCATTCTTGCTTCCACTGCTCCGATATTTCAAAGTGGCTACCTAGAAGCTCCATGGCCGTGAGATACGGAGGATGGCGCGACTTTAACCGCTGCGACGGCGGATTGGTGAAGTCTTCGTGTACCGGTAGTTCAGGGTTAGCCAGGATCTTTTGCGCTTCGCGGTCTAGTGCGTTTTGCCTTCTAAGGTGTGGAAGTGCGATATTACTTAGTGTCGGTAGCCACTGCAGTGGAGTTTTCTTTATCGTTCCCGAAATACACCTCATCGCCTGATTCAGCTGCACATCTACACGTTGCGTATGCGCACTATTTAGCCAAACTGGTGCGCAGTATTCAGCCGCTGAGTACACCAAGCTAAGGCCGGTTGTACGAAGTACATCAGCACTTGCACCCCATGATGTTGCAGTCAGCCTGTGCAAGATGTTATTTCTAGTTTGTAGCTTCATGCTGAGTTTACTGGTATGTGCGGCAAAGGTGAGGCTACGATCCAGGGTTACACCCAGGTACTTAGGTGTCGGATTGTACTTAAGGGTTTTTCCCGCAAATATGACACTTGGTTCATACTTTGCCTCTTTATTGTTGAGGTGGAACGCTGTAACCTCCGTCTTATCGGCATTTGGTATGAGGCGCCATTTCTTAAAGTACTGCCCAAGTAGTACCAAGTCACTGTTTAAGGTATCTTCGGAGTGTTCAAAGGTGGTGTGTTGGCAGGTAATGGCAATGTCATCGGCGTAAATGAATTTGCGGCCCTGGGTATCCGGGATGTCGTGCGTATAAAGGTTGAAGAGGGTTGGAGCCAGTGTTGAGCCCTGTGGCAGGCCGTTGTTAAGTGTCCTTATACGGCTATGTTTATCCCCGTGGTAGACAACAAACTCACGGTTACTAAGCATGTTGTTTATTAACCCCACCATTTTTTTACAGGGCACTATCTTCATGAGCTTGTAGATTAAGCCTTGTCGCCACACCGTGTCGTATGCAGCCGATAAATCTATGAACACTGCAACAGTCTTTTGTTTTCTTTGGAATCCTGCTTCTAGGTGACTTGTTAGGGATAACACTTGATCCGTACAGTTTCGGCCACTTCGGAACCCAGCCTGCTCAACTGGAGTTGATTTGTCTATAAGAGGTCTAATTCGGTTGTAAATCAGTTTTTCAAGCAGTTTGTACATACAACTCAGAAGGGCAATGGGTCGGTAGCTTTTGGGGTCTTCCGGCGGCTTTCCCGGTTTCAGAATCGCTATAATCTTCGAGCGATTGAACTTTGCTGGCAGTTTGTTACGCCGCAACATGTCCGACAAGAAGTCTCTGAGCCACCTCCTGCACCGTGGTCCTAGAGGTTTTAGGAACTCATTATATACTCCATCAAATCCAGCTGCTTTACCGAGAGGCAGATATTTAAGAGCTCGGTCTACTTCGTCTTGCGAGAAGTCGTGTGACAGCACAGATTCTGCTTGTAGTGTGCATTTGAGGGCCTTAGCGTCCGCGTCCCTTTTAATCTTTTGAGTTTCTGCTTTTGGCCCCTTTACTCGTGAGACTTCGATGATTCTATTCGCTATTAAGTCTGGCAGTGGTGCCGGAGTACAGCCAGCCCGCGGTGAGAATTTATCAGTAAGTTTGTGCAGCACTCTCCAGGCTTTTCTGCTGGAGTTCTTAAAGTCCATCGACTCGACTGTTTCGATCCACTTATTTCTCCGACTGTTATTGAGCGACTGAATAAGTTCCTCTCCTACCTCTTAGTTTCCTGTTCGTTTGTACTCATCATATAGTTCCTCACTCATATCGGACCAACAAGGGATGTAAGCCTTGCGGTATCCCCTGGGGATGTTCTTTTTCGCTGTAGCAACTATGAGCTTTGTGAAACGCTTATAACTTTCAGCTTGGGGGGGTATCCACCTAATCGCAGCGTCCATATCAGAACCAAAGCCAGCCCAGTTAGCTTTTTGAAGGTTCCACCGAGGCAGTGGGATTGAGTCCAGCAGTGGGATTTTTATGCCGATCTCTATGAACACAGGTCGGTGTTGGCTCTTTGGAAAATCCGGTAGTATCTTTCGTGTAGTATGCAGAGGTATGCCAGCCGCATCACGGGTAACGAACGTCAGGTCCGGGTTGTAGTCCCTCTTCCAGCGCCCAGAACTGAAGGTTCCTTTGTCTTTGGCATTAAAAACAAGGTGGAGATTATTGTTTTCCGCCCATTGGGCAAGCTGCACACCATTTTGGTCACTAGTGTTGTACCTCCACATTGTGTGGTGACTGTTAAAGTCTCCCGCATATATGCACGGATGTAAGAAGGCGGGAATATGGCTTGACCAAGAACAGTTTGGCGGCTTATACACATTTACCACAACGAGATCAGAGATTCTAACAACTGATGCAAAAATGTCCGGTCCGCAAAGACAGTGTTCCGTCAGTACTGTGATATTCTTTATACTATCTTTTGCATACGTTGCTATTCCGTACTGAGCGTGGTTTACAGCGTGAGCAATGCAGTAACCAGGAATAGAGCCTCGTTTTAGCAGGTCTTGTTCATCCTTGGCGTGAGTTTCTTGCAGGAGAAGAATATCTATGTCATGTTCTGTGAGTATCGCATGCATCACTTCACATTTAGCTTTGCTTATACTTTCTACATTTAATTGACAGATTCGGGTCAGGGGCCCTAAATCTCTGGTCTGTTGGTTCTTAAAAGAACCGTTTTTAGTGTTTTGGGACATCTTTTATAGCAGGTGAGAAGAGAACGATTGAGGAGCGCTGTGAGGTCGCAATTAATCGACATGTACAGCAGCCAAGTTTGTTGCTCGTTTAGCGCCACCCAGGGGACACGTGTAGGGTTTTTGTGGCATTTCCTAATACGGACGTGAGCAACTACATCCCCCAAATCAAATCTAATCTATAGCAAGTACTCAAAACTATCTGAACACTCTTAAACGTTTTTTTAATAATATGGAACAATCCTAGACCAATGGAAATAGTTGCATAAATATATTCAAAGAACCATTTCTTGTTGATTATTCTGTTAAGTCAGCCAAGTGTCAAACTGACAGATTTTTTTGACATAAATTGTTAGAGCATGGACTTCTAGCATGCTTAGAAGATTTACTGGATTTAAACTAATAAAATCACAGTTTTAATGACTGACCCAAGCAAGAGACGCAACTAAGAACAGATAAATTTGATTCACCCAAATCTAATATCATTAACAAATCTCAGAAACACATATTCATGCTCGTCACAAATATCCTTAATAAACCTATTCTATACAGTGCGTTACCGGCAAGTGGACTTTCCTTAAAATAGGGTAAATTATCGTAATTCTTTAACTTAACCATTACCTGATACGATCAAACAGTGTATTTTAATAGCCATACGATAAATAAATAAATGAATTAACTAAAATTCCGACTTCATAAATATTCTAACAAAATTTAAATTACCAGCAATGCACAGCAAAGTAAATTGACAGGTAAGTGTAAATGACAGCTCTTCATACTTTGTTTAGTACGACGTCATGCACCTAGTACATTGAAGGTTCGGAATTTGGAAATTAAAATGTGCAGTTAATTTACATAATCATGATTTGCTAATACATGTAAATAATTGCAAATGGAAAATATTATCATCAGTTTTAATAAATGCCCGCTTGCCGGTAACACACTGTACTTATACTGTTTTTATTTTTTATCTTAAGAGTACCTAGTTGCGGAGTTGACAACCTAACATACAAACTTACATTTCACAGACATAACTTAATTATTATTAGTATAAACAAGAAGCAACAATTGATTATACAAAACATGTCATGAAAGCCATAAAATAAATTATTAATATCAGACAGAAGCGATAAAAAACATAATTGTTTAATTTAATGTAACACTTAAACTTAACACGTGTTTGATTAAGTGAATCCAATCATGACACTGTGTCAGTCGCATGTCAATAGTCATTTTGTAGAAACTTTCAATGCTTGCGTCATGACATGACATTATAAGCACAACGCACAGTAAATATAGCGTAACAGTAGAGTAACATTTATATTAAGAGCGTGTACGATATCGGCGTAGCATCCCGAAACGATATCAGGACAATTAAAACGTATGGAAAACATGCTCACTTTTCACGTAGCACAGTGTGTTTTTTGACCCAAAAAAGTGACATCCTCTTTTTATTAGACAAATCTATTGCTTGTATCGTTACAAATGCGAGACGAGATGTCCCGTGTGCCGATTTTCAATATTTATACAAATAGTTTTTTTTTAGTTTGTGTGACTTTGTCACGAATGGAAAACGAAAATTAATTCCTATAACAAAACTATGGCCAGTTCATCGTTTAACGTGGCATTGTTTTATGTGGTGATTGAATGCGCATATTAATCCGATTTTACTTCCGCGAACATCCGCGTATGTAGCATGTAAAAAAAAAGACGTTATACTACCAATTATAAGGAATCTATCCCACTCATCCAGAGATTCTACTTCAATCTATAGATGGAAATAAAAAATAAAAACCAAAAAGGAGAAATTCTTTTTTTGCGACGAGTCTATTGACATTTAAGAGCAAGTGAAAACGGAATAATATGCGCATTCAATCGCCACCTACAACAATGCCACATTAAACAATGAACTGGCCATAGTTTTTTTATAGGAATTAATTTTCGTTTTCCATTCGTGACAAAATCAGACACACTTAAAAATATTTTTGAATAAATATTGATAATCGGCACACGGGACATCTGGTCTCGCATTTGTAACGATACAATCAATAGATTTGTCTAATAAAAAGAGGATGTCACTTTTTTGGGTCAAAAACACACTGTGCGTAGCACGGTACAATATCTCTGCAGGCTCCGACACCGACATATCGTACGGGATAATGTGAATATTACGATGTAACGTGTCCCAGTCATGTTCCCTGCTTCATGTCTCTCTTATTCTTATCTTGGTAGTACGAGTACACATGCATAAAATAAGTATTTTAAAAGGTTACTAAACGTATGCTGCCCTCGCACGTTCGCAGGTGAACGAATTATAGAAATCAAATAAGTTTCTGAGTTTACCCAAAACATACAAAGCTACCATCTCAGACACTTCCTCTCCTCATTATAATAAAAGTATAGATTTATAAATATTTCTCACCAGAAGACTGTTAGGCTAACATTCTTACGAACAAATGCTACTGTATACATAACTTGTATGTAAACAATAAATCAAAATCAAATAGAATCATAAGATCAAAGACAAAACGAAATAAACACACATTGAAACCGGTAGCAGTAATCAAGTCTATCCAGAACACTGCCAGAATAAAAATCTCTCATCAATGCGAGGGAATAAGTAATGTTGACATGACGTTGAGACAAATTGAACCATCATCGTATTGTTCCCGGCCGGTCCACTGTTCCCGCCGATAACACATGTAGCATGTTGTGACATGTCCGCCTTTGTGTATAACCGCACCGTCATGACAGCCATATTGGAATTATCTTACAGTTTAGACAGAGGGTCTATTTGGGTTACCATGTTGAAACGAAATCTCGATGGTTTACTTGCGTCTGAGCGCTAAAGTAAACATGTGAGTACGAGTGAGCTTAACTAATTCACATTTGACGTGTATGTTTCGTCAAATTAACCCCCTGGGAAACAATCTGACACATCGCATTTAAATATGATATCGCTCTGCTGTGCTTTCACGCGTCTAAAGCCAAGCATGAAAAATCCAATCCAATACGTTCAGCCAAATATGTCTCTGGTATCTAATTGTTATTTCGGCCTACGCTAGTTATAATAGCTTAATTGCGGCTTTAAAAGTTACTTGATTGGTTTTTAACGATATGGACAGGTGAATTTGAACTTTGAAATCCACCTGACTGACACTTAAAAGCCCATTCCCTCTTGTCCTTGAGATGTTTTTGCCTTGCAGTGGGACGTGACCTCGATGATGATGATGACGATGGATAAGACTTACGTCATTGGCGAAAAATTCCTCGCTGGCCTGATCGACAACGGAGCGTAAAAGGCGGTTGGACAATCAAAAGGGCTATAGGATGATCGAATGATCGAAGATCAAACATTTTGTTGTGAGTCATTAATAATTCTCGGTCTATCTCGCTTCGCGTCTTTAAAGTAAGATCCGTCTTATTCTCTTTTCTCTCAAATTTTTTTTCTGTTTGGCGGGTTACAGAATCGCCATAATTTTATTGGTATGATACTAATTTCACTATATAGGTACACAACGGACATGTACAAAAGAATTTAAACCTAAGAAACGGTCATGAAAGCAGACGACATGGTTCTGTTATGATTAGGAACAACAAGACTAAAAATAGGTTCTTAAAAATTTACAATTCCATTCTCACTGAGTACCAGGCATGCATAAATTCCAAGAGGCTTAAGGCCTAAAGGGGCACAACTAAAACTGCTGGTTAACCCCTTTCATGTGCCCCATTACCTTTTAATCACGCCCTCTGACTAATTAATTAGGGTAAAAGGTGCGATGATAATTTAAGCCGCTTAGTTTTACAATAATTTTAATGCGAGACCGTTCTCTGAGAGGCTTAAGGAAGCTTGAACTATGCAGGATGTATTGTTATAAATAATAGTATTTAGGTAATTATTAGGTACCTACCTAGGTGACAGTCTAGAAATCGATCTATATAGTTCAAAGTATGCACTCAATTAAAATTGGGTAACACAAGAAGACGTGATCAAACAAAGTCAGTAATTAGCCTTTAAACGAGATTTGGACTCAGACCTGTCATTATTGTTAGGTTATAAAGCAAGGACACTAACTACCAACTAAAGATATAGTGGTAACTTAAGATATTACTGTGAAAATTAATTTGAATTAGAATAGAGAGTTCTACACCGGAAGGAGTCATAAATTAAATAACATTTGAAGAAGAAGAAAGATTAATTGAAAAGAATTTGTACATCCAGGAGCAGAAATGATAAAACTGAGAAATATACTAATATGTTTTAAATTGATTTGAATAGTTAACAATGACAAATGATTTGATTTGTCAAAAAATTACATTGCAATTTCTAAAGTAATTATTGCAAAGCACTATTATTAACATTTTAAACGTGATCACTTTTTTAATTAGAGCAATAGGTTATAGCGCTTGAAATACGAAGTTGATAATGATAGTGGCTGTGCCTTTATTTCAACCAATCGATTCCGTTGAGAACTAACTAGTAATTATTCAGAATTGCTTTATTTCACAAATATAAAGCAATTTTCTTTAATTGAGTTGTTTTGACTATCAACAAGGCTGGTAATACAGAAACGAAAATCAAATTTGATGTTTACTTGCCTGTAAATTATAATGTACTTATACCTACTATGTATATTTTCTTGAAGTAAAACACTATTTTCTTGAAGTTTTAACACAACGTTCCGGTACGGGCAACGATAACTAGATAAATTTATGATTTTTAAATAAGGTAATATACAAATCTATAAAATCAACGTATCCAGCTGTGACTCTCTGTGTGGGAAAAATATACTTTCAACTTACACTTTGACACTTCGACATAGCCAAAATACTGAATACCACGATTTTCTTGCAATAATACAAAAACAAAAATGATCATGACGTACAACGAACTTGACAGGAACTGATATCCAGTACCTACTTCTCAGCGAAGTTTACTTACAATAATCGCCTATTAAGAGCCATATATATATATTCAAATTTCGATTTTCGTGGTTATAACTCTGTGTTTATTTTTAGAAAACTTTGTCAATTTCATACCATTTTAATTCTTTTCTTTTTTTTAATAAACGCCATCAATGCATCGCCCGAATTTGTACAATAATTGGCGCCATCTTAATTTACTGTGTATTTTTCGTTCCCTTTAATTTATTAATTCAACGTTTCAAGTTAGCATTGACTTTGCCTAATCACATAATTCATGTATAAAGGTTGCCCAAATAAGTGTTCACGTCGTCAAGTCAAAGTAAAAGCCTAAAGTTTGGTTGTTCTCATTACATTTGTAAAACGATCCGAACACAGAGTACACAAGTACAGAATGCTTAGATTCATAAATTACTCCTATGCCCGACAAAGTTCTGAATTAAAAAATAGCTCAATAAGGCGTGTATGTGTTATTGGAACTAGACGCCGATTAAACTGTATTAAATGTATTTATTTATTTTATAAAGCTTCTCACGCACTCTTTTTATGACATTAAAGATTTTTATGAGTTACCAGAATAAGAATGTTATATGTTAATACACTTAGTATATAAATTTAATTTAAACTAATACAATGACATGTAATATTAATAATATTATAAATAAAAGACTTATGACTTATGACTTAAAGTATAATCAAGATGATAATTAACATTCACTGAATTAAATTAAAACTAAGTTAAATCTTAAGTAAGTTTCTGTCAAAAAAATCATTTTTGGCACAAGCTTATACTGCCGACTGTACTTTTCTGCATACCATCATCAAGTACTCATTGAGACGATTCTAACGAGCCCAAACTCGATGGGGTTGTGTCGTTTTATTGCGGAGTTCCTATGGCCACCTTCCAGCTCCAGCATCAGATCAGCTCCAAGTCATCATAATATTGCATTGTCATGCAATATACATATGCTTGCAAAATTTCAGCTCAATTGGATAACAGGAAGTGACTGAAAAATGGATTGCAAATTTTGACGGACAACTTACATACTTACATAATTACATATTTACATACTTTCATACGAACAGTGCAAGTTAATATAAAGCTTGTAATAAAAAGGCCCTCGAGGCATTGTGCCGCGAATGTTTGCGGTATTTCTTGCCTTCATTGCAATACTGATGCTTTGGGCGAGAAAGCTGCCAGCTCTTCCGTCACCAGTTAGATCTCTTAAAATTTTAACGAACGTTAACATGGTTTACTAAAGACAGTTTTTTTTAATACCATAGACAATACATAGTTATAGAAGCTACGGTAGCCTAGTGGTTCAGGCATGCGGCTGTCAAGCGGCGGTCGTGGGTTCGAATCCCGGCTCGTACCAATGAGTTTTTCGGAACTTATGTACGGAATTACCGTTAGCTTTTCGGTGAAGGAAAACATCGTGAGGAAACCGGTCTAATTCCAATAAGGTCTAGTTTTCCCTCTGGGTTGGAAGGTCAGATGGCAGTCGCTTTCGTAAAACTAGTGCCAATGCCAAATCTTGGGATTAGGTGTCAAAGCGGACCCCGGGCTCCTTTAGGGGCACAACTGGGAATAATAACGCTAGGAGGATGATGATGAGACAACACATAGTTATGTTTAGAAGGTAATGCTATTAGGTGCCGCTACACCTTGATTGTTTTGATATTAAACCAATTAACATCAACCAGACATTTCGCGATTTCCGCAAATAACTTATGTGCAATTCTCAACGCCAAAAGGCACAAAATAAATAAAATACATAATATTACATACTTAATTATAAGTATCGATAAACCAGGCGTCAAATAGATATCTGGTCCATAAAAGTCCATTTTGAATAAAATGTTACGGTAAATTGATAAGCACCTTTCGTTCCATTCGTGTAATGGGGAATGGATGAAAATTTTAGAAGTGCCTGATTTTTTTTTGGTGTTAGGAATAACCTTCCTTAACACCAGAAAAAAATTGCAGACTTTTCAGGTGCGTCAATTTTTTTTGAAAATTATAAACAGTTTCCTCACTTACGTTTTGGGTTTAGGACGGCGAATGAGACATTTTCCTTGATTCGTCTCATATTACAAAAAATATCTTAAAAATTCGTGGTAAACTGACACTGGCAATAATATTGACAGCTGCAGCAGCTATATTTGTCATTGCCAGGGTCAGATATTCAAAATATTTTCAAAAATAATTGACGCACCTGAAAATTCTGCAATTTTTTTCTGGCGTTAAGGAAGGTTATTCCTAACCCCAAAAAAAAATCAGGCACTTCTAAAATTTTCATCCATTCCCCATTGTCGTAACCTATCACTGAAATATCACATTTTCTCCGTCTTTTAACCTTTTGTAAACGCAGGAACGGTGGATGGTGATTTAAGGATATCAGTTGTGTATACAAATTAAATGATGTCCTGAAACTTTACTTTATCCTAGAAATCGAATTATTATATTTCCTATATCAGTATCAAGTGAACCATCTGTCCTAATATATTGCATGATCCAGTCTTCTAGAGTTACTCATTTAACTCCTGAAAGTTTCTCCAGCTGTCCGGTTTCTTAAGTAAATAAGTTAGACGCTATAGGTTAAGAAAGTAGTCGATATCGCCCAAGTTAGCTCTGTTTATAAGAAAACGAAAGTGATACGAGGAGTCATAGATGTTATGCCTTTTTGTGAGCGTGCCGCTCATTATAATCTCGTTTATATAAGTAATCCAGAAATTATGTTTTACTTGAATTTCGTATGATCTTTTAGGTCTTTTGGGAAACAGGTTTTCATATTCATCAGCGAAATTAACTAAGTGGGCGAAATGTTCAAAATTATTAAATTACACAAATGTATTTTCGAAATAGAAGGCGATTGCTCAACAAACTTCATGTTTATTACATTGAAATACGAGTACAATACAGTTTTTTTTAGTTCTGTTTAGCAAAATAATTCACTTAAAGAAAACTATTTTTTTGAGATGCCTCTTTAGCTATAAGACCGCCTGTGGTTAACCTCAAGTTTGTATAAAGAGTATATGTATTGTATTTTTTATGAAACCTACAGGCGATATTATCGCTAAAAGCAATCAATTCCAGGCAGCCGTCAAAACTAACGCTTGCACACTGTTCAGTTTCGTTGTTTGTAATTTTAGGGTAAATTTAGTTTTATTGTGGCAACACAATAGTATCTAGAAGATTGTTCTACTGTTGTGCTGGTTACACTATTTCCCCCACTCCTAACCGGTTAATCGGCCTGTTAGCTTTCGAATCTCGGACATAGAACAACCCTTTTGTATTGATGTTGTTAAAATAACCTAATTTAAGGTCACCGCTAGTACTAGTCAACTTGTTTAACATCAGTGAAGTGAGTTTGGAGGCTGCCGCAGGCTTTTGGACATAATCTGAGGTTAAGTAGCTGACACTGGAGGTAAGAGTTGAGAGTAAACTTGTTCAGGCGAGCTGGAGACTTCAACCGACGGTGCTCTGCTTGCGACGCCAAAGATCTGTGTTCCACAGCTCCAACAGACCAGGTTAGCCCAAAGAACCACTATTTACTGCTAACTTCAGTCAAGCATTTCCATTTCGTAATCACCAGTATTCGTGTTTCGCCCTCAACTTCCCATATTTCTCGTTTTTCATTTAAAATACAGTCCGCATTTATCGTTAATTTAACACACACGGATTATGCCATTTCTGTGGTTAATGTATTGCCATTTTTATTGTCTGTCCAGATGTAGATCGTAGGTCGATGTAATTATAAAGACAGTGATAGATCTGCACCTTTCAGTGCTATCTTTGCCAAAAGGGATTTACTTATGGCTACTAGACTAAAAAATCTGCCACGATCAATTGATACCCGGCTCAGAGTGGTGAAACACGCTGAGAGTTATCACTTATCAGGTGCTCTGTATACGAGTAGGTATAATAAGTTGCCCTCAGGACTGAAAGTTGCTAACAATTCCTAACATATTGTTTACGAAACTTCAAAAAATCCTGCTAGTACAGTACAGTACGAGTATATGCAGTGAAGGAGTTTCGATAGGTACTTGAGAGGTGAACAGACTTTTTATTGTTTGACAGCATATAGCAGGAAATATTTAATAATTATTTTTTGTTTGTACTATATTATTGACATTGTTACTTAAGCAACTTTTGTTGCTAACTTACCTAATCTATAGTGTTTACATTATTTACTGAGAATTGATATTAATATTTGACATTTAATTCTAGTCTTTTTCAATGCGTATTTTCTATAATTTCAAACACAATCGTTATATTGTTTATGAATAAATAAATGAAATGAAATGCTCAAGTTTTCCAAGCCTCCATAACGAGGGTACGTGTCGTGCTCTTTATTGTTTATTATCATACCTACATATCCTTTAATATGTGTCCTCAAAATAACCTGTTTAACGCACGGCTGAACCAAGGACTACGGAACCCTGGAAAAAAGGTTAAGCCAAGCCAGCGGGTCATACGTCAATATTTACTTTTGGACCAAGGCAATCTCTAAGTTTACTTTGGATTTTCGGGTTCTCAGTTAAGGATGTTCTTCGTGGCATCCGTTTTTGAACGACGCAAGTCATTTTTTTATATAATTTGTATTCATTTATGTTAAAATTCGTTGGTTTTTTTGTTTTGCTAGTTATGCGTCCGAGTACCTACTAATTAAACATAAACTTAAAACAGATTTACAGTAAACAGCTAAACAACACGCCCGTTTCTTTTTAATTTAAAGTACAAATCTAATTTTAAAAATCGCGAGAAAATCTTTTTTTACAGTAACTATATTACGGTTTTCCGTTTACATTATCTTTTTTTTTTTTTTTTTAATAGCCTTAAGTGTCCCACTGCTGGGCAAAAGCCTTCCTCTGTTCCTTCCACGTATCCCTATCCTAGGCAGTCTCCCACCAGTCTTGGTCGAAGACGTCAAGCTCGTCTCGCCATCTCCGACGAGGTCTACCGCGACGCCGTGTTCGGTTGTGTGGGACCCACTTGGTGGTGATTTTAGCCCACAAGTCTTCCGGCATGCGGCAGATGTGCCCGGCCCAGTCCCACTTAAGTTTGGCGGCTGCGTGAGCTACGTCAGCTACTTGCGTTTTGGAACGCAGTATTGTATTTCTAATGCGATCTGTTATTTTCACGCCCAAAATACTGCGTTCCATGGCTCTCTGACAAACCTTGAGGGCAGATTTCTGAACTTTTGTCAAAGACCAAGTTTGTGCACCGTAGGTAAGGATTGGAAGAATGCACATGTCCATTATTATTATTATTATTACTTTTTTTAGTTTTTGATTTTGTCAAAAAGATTTAATATTCTGATTTTTAATATTTTTATTATTACATTTTAGCCGTGATTTATTGAGGAGGACTGCTTTCAGCAATTAGCCAAAAATATACTCATTTAGAAGACGCTTTTAGAGATCTACGGGATAGGCTTTTGCTCCGCAATTAAACACTAATTAGGACGGGTTGCACCATATTACGATTACAGATCGATCGACGTTAAATATGGCGCCTACAGCTGTCATTCCATAGTAAGTTGACAAACTTTCCATTAATAGTAATAGTAATAAATCTTTATTGTTCAAAAACATAAGTTTGTTACAACTGGAGCCTTGGAGACTGCGTTAGTTTACACTGTGTTGCAGCCCCCAGTGGTTGCCCGTAAACATGAACAGAAAGTTGTTAAGAACAACTGACTTAAGTACTAATAAAATATATTAAAAAGTAAAAAAGTAATAATATTTGGATTACTGTTAAGTTAGGCTATTGTTAGGTTAGGTTACTGTTACTTACATTATATTTAAAGAATACATATGTTAGGTCTGTATTAACTCAAACAATTTTTATTTATTTTTGTGTTGGTGTGTGTGCGTGCGTGCGTGCGAGTGCGTGTGAGTGTGTGTGTGTGTGTGTGTGTGTGTGTGTGTGTGTGTGTGTGTGTGTGTGTGTGTGTGTGTGTGTGTGTGTTTGTGTGTGTTTGTGTGTGTGTGTGTGTGTGTGTGTGTGTGTGTGCATTTGGACGACTCCTTAGGGTAGGAACTTATGTTAAAACTGATTAGTTGTACGAGCCAAAATATCCCAGTCGTAAAAGGTTTTCAGTCTCATCATAATTTTTATCACTCAACCATGTCCACACAGTTTTTTTAAATGCATAGTTAGGTAGCGATTTCAGGTACGTATGATCTAATTTTATTTTATTATAGATAAATGGAGCACAGTAGTTAACCATATTACGATTACAGATCGATCGACGTTAAATATGGCGCCTACAGCTGTCATTCCATAGTAAGTTGACAAACTTTCCATTATACACGATGATTCTCAATCCGTGATCAGGAGTCGAAAAATATTGATAAACAGCCTAAAACTGATTTCTATGGATGAGGTCTCATGCAATTAAATCACTGTTAAGTTAATTAAATTTAATGATAATGTTAACACTCATGTCCACTGATTGTTTGGTCACCCTACATTTCTTGAAGTTAAGTAGATACGTCAAATACACCATACGTCAAATTTTAGCAAACTAACGTTAGGGTGACAATGATTTTGAATTATAAAGTAATTTCTTATTCAGTTTTATTAAGAAAAAAAAGAACGTTTGTTTAAGGTAACTTCGAGCTAATCGTGTTTGGTATCAATTACAGAATTAGAAAAATTTACTCCTGATCACGGACTAAGAATCATCGTGTATATTACATACTTACATTCAGATTTTAACGAACACCACTTATTATTTAATCGTATGGCATGCATTATTTGGCCTTTGAGTTTGTCACTTTTTAGTACCACCTAAGGGACACGTGCAGGGTTGTCGTAGGTAGCTCCTGGGGACGCAAGTGACAGTTGTCCCCCCTTTGTCGAGTGAGTGGGCAACTCGACTGTTAGAGGTTCTTAAGCCGCCCGAACGCCTCTAACTCGGCTCAACGACTACTGTCATAGACAGCAGCCGGGGTCAACTGCTTACTTGCAAAGCACGGAAGCGCTCATTTATAGTGACCACTCAAACTGGCGGTCACCCATCCAAAGACTGACCGCTGCCATCTTTGCTTAACCTGCGTTATCGTTTCCGATTCGCAGGCGCCGCTAGGCTATGAACGCTTCAACGAACACCACTTAGGATTACAGAGGGTTTGGTGCAAGCCATAGACCATTTTTTTTATCTTAATCTATTTATCTCTGTCGTCGCATCCAACATCCGCATTTCCCATCCTTACAGATCCTAGAGTTCCCGTATATATGTCAGCCGTTATGGTCGCCGTCCCCTATTTGTCTTCTCAACACGGCCTCGTATTTTTTTATTTTTCTTTGCGTTCCGAATTTGAATTGGTTTGAATTTTTAAATTGCGCGGAAAGTTTGAGAGCCCTTGACTCAGGTATTAGGAAATGATAAGCTATTTTTAAACGGGTTACTTACAAGGAGCGCTAATATAAGAGCATAATAAGACCCTACTCACATTGAAGGTTCAAAGGGAGTTCGTATATAACTTTAAAAGGCACGCACAGTTGTGTTTCTTTATAGACATTATTGTGCCGTACCTAAATTTAACCGACTGAAAAAATATTTTTTGTACTCGACGATTAAAATGTGTGTATTAAGATTTCATAGAGAATACTGCAACGTCACTCTTTTCATAGTTGTAGTCCATGTTACTGTCGAAACAATCGAAATAACTAATTTTCAATACGCTCCAGACAACTAAAATATATTCGACCAATCACGTGGCTGTTTTACTGAACTGTAATGAATTGGACCAATAGAATCGCTTTGATGTCGTACGCTCGTTGATGTCTTTTAAGATATCAACAAGCGTACGAGCGATGAGCTGCACTTCGTTTCAACAGTATCGAGTTTGTTTAATTAGTTCAGTTGACTCGTAGAAAATTAATTTTAATGAACTCGTACAAAAAGTATTGTTCACAATAGTGTTATAATCAAGCTTTTTAATCTCGTACCTTACTTAGGCCACTCAGCAAGCTTCGTGGCCTAAACACGGTACTCGACTAAAAAGCTCTCTATTATAACACGATTGTGAAAAATACTATTTTTGTTTGAAAGGATATCCTTCTTAGGTAGTCAGGTCTCGTTCAGGATCTGTTGATGAGATCCCGGAGAAATTGTGGGAGCTCTGCGAATTAGTCTAAATACTGAAGCTAAGGCGTTTAAAACTTTGTTTCTAAAGTAAACGATATCAATTCAAATAATTAAAATGAGTGACAGTCTTAATAAAACTTGTATGGGGAAGACACCGCCCTACTTTCTTAGACCAAATTGGAGAAATTGTGTATAAGTTTAGTATTGTTCAAGTCATGATAGGAAGAAATGGACTTCACCGGTAGGCCATCACCTGCGAAGGGGTTCTTGCAGATTAATTATTTGATTTTCATTCTGTTTTCGTTTTAAAATTATTTAAGGTTTTTTTTTTTTTGTAAGCACATGTATTGTATTGAGTTAGTTTTTCTTTGCAAGAAATAAAAGCCTTTTTTATTGTTCAGGTCAGAGTGCTGTACACCAACAAGGATCAATGAGAAATGGTATGAGATCGAATGCGGAGAGAGGTTCTTAGGAGAAATATCATAGTAAATAGAAAATTGTGATTTCTGCCTATCCCTCCGGAAAAAAAGGCGTGATGATACATTGTTTCCATGTATAAACCATCCATGTTAAAACCTCTGTCTACGACTATGTACCTACGTCTTTTTGAAGATGAATCTAAAAAAATTAGCGACTAGTAAATCGATTTTTATTTCATCATCATCATCATCATATCAGCCGAAAGACGTCCACTGCTGGACATAGGCCTCCCCCAAAGAGTTCCAAAGTGACCGGTCCTGCGCCAGCCGCATCCAGCGGACTCCCGCGACCTTTACCAGGTCATCAGTCCACCTTGTGGGGGGCCTACCAACGCCTCGCCTTCCGGTACGTGTTTTTATTTAAGCCTACTGTATTTAAGATTCAATTTCGCATGGCTTGGATTGGTCAGATAGGATTGATTTGCAACTTCCATGACCAATGAAGCGGCAGCCCCGACTAGAGTTCACCTCGTGCCCTTGGCTAATCGACAGCTGAGTTCCTTATTTAGTTGAAACTGTACCATCGCCGACACAGATAACTGACAATCAGTGCACTTTATGTGCATTGTAATAAGGTTCAATATAAATACAGGATGGCCAGTTAACAGTTTTGGCGTTGGTACTTACTAGGGCCTCTGTTAGCTTTAGCTGTAGAACTCACAAGTAAGTTCATTATGCTCAATATTCTTGAAACGTCACAGCCTCGTTCCGGATATGGACACCAGGGGGGCTAGCACACTAGGCTTTATGTCGCGTTTTACGTGACGTTTCAGTACATTTTCGCCGACATAAAACCTAGTGTGCTAGCTAGGCAGGCCCCGTAGCATGGATGGCGTTAGGCGTTATCACGCGATAAGAGATAGGATAAGTGCGTCGTCTCGTTCTATCGAACGGTGTCAGCCAGGGACGGATGCTCTATCCTGTCACTTGTCGCGTCGCGTGATAGGCCATCCATGCTACGGGGCCTGGTGTTATAAAAAAATCTATAAAAAGCATGTTTTGCTCTTGCGACTAATGATTATAACCAGTGGTCTTTCCCACAGATTATTACTTTTTCTAGGTAATTATGCAAAAAATCTTATATTTTATCTTCTTAATAGCAAATCTGCGCTAGAAACGGTGTTATTAAACATAATTAAAGCGAAACCGCATTTAATAAAAAGATATTAAAATCTGAAAGGATCTGGGAAGCGATTTTTCTACTGTGGATCTGACTAAAAGTTTTTCTTATACAAAATAATGAAAACAGTATGTAATTACTTCACCGTATAATAAGTACACTTTGTATTGAATGTCCATACCAACTGTGCCCATTTTTTTGGTTATTAGTGTATTTAAATCTTGATGATGTATAACAATCAATAAACAATAGTAAAAAAAAACCGGCCAAGTGCGATTTGGACTCGCGCACGAAGGGTTCCGTACCATTATCACGTTTGTTGTTGGGGAGCCCCCCTTAAAAAAAATATTTTATTTTGTTTTTAGTATATGTTGTTATAGCGGCAGCTGAAATACATAATCTGTGAAAATGTCAACTCTCTAGCTATCACAGTTCTTGAGATACAGCCTGGTGACAGACAGACGGACGGACGGACAGCGAAGTCTTAGTAATAGGTTCCCGTTTTACTCTTTGAGTACGGAACCCTAAAAAACAACTAAAAATATGACAGGCATTATGTATTTAAAGACTGCTGACCAGCTACGATTTCTTTGTTACTTCAAGAAATTGTCCAAATTCTGGAATCGAAGGCTCCTATAAGCTACGGTGTTTGCTTACCAACAGATGGCGCTTTTTTGTTTCGTAGTAGAAAAAAACGAGAATTTATTAACATGGGGATTGTCAAAGGGAACTTGGTCAAACGGTCAGTCGAAATATTGCATTGTCATCGGACTTACAAACTTGTACAACATTTCAACTCTACGAGTATTGGACTCGTGAAGGACCTAAAGATTTGACCTAAACTAACAAACTAGACAAGTTATTTGAAAGCATGTAATAATAAAGCCTTAAGGCGACGAAGGCTCGTAGTCTTCTCTTCCTCTCACTGAGCATAAGCTTGAGCGAGATGGAAGTGCTTGTTCGGAAGCGCGGATATCATGTTTATTAATTTTAATTTTTTGTGGGTTTTAATAATTAAAAAAGCGGCCAAGTGCGAGTCGGACTCGCACATGAAGGGTTCCGTGAAATAAATTGCGGTTTACGATTTATGATGTATTAAAAAAAAACTACTTACTAGATCTCGTTCAAACCAATTTTTGGTGGAAGTTTGCATGGTAATGTACATCATGTATTTTTTTAAGTTTTATCATTCTCTTATTTTAGAAATTACAGGGGGGGGGGGACACACATTTTACCACTTTGGAAGTGTCTCTCGCGCAAACTATTCAGTTTAGAAAAAAAAAATATTAGAAACCTCAATATCATTTTTAAAGACCTATCCATAAATACCCCACACGTATGGGTTTGATGAAAAATTTTTTTTTGAGTTTCAGTTCTGAGTATGGGGACCCCTAAAACTTAATGTTTTTTTTCGATTTTTGTGTGAAAATCTTAATGCGGTTCATAGAATACATCTACTAACCAAGTTTCAACAGTATAGCTCTTATAGTTTCGGAAAAAAGTGGCTGTGAAATACGGACGGACAGACAGACAGACGGACGGACATGACGAATCTATAAGGGTTCCGTTTTTTGCCATTTGGCTACGGAACCCTAAAAAGTAATAGCTAAGTTCCCTCAAACGTTATATTGCCAATTTTTAGAACCTATTTTAATATGTTTAGCTGTTTCGCATAATTTGTTGCGATTTTTTCAAGTGTATTTTAGACCTATGTTCGTGATTTTTTTTTATTGAACGAAAGTCAAAAACTCAGGATGCAAATAGATGTTGTCCCTCGAGCAAGGCCTCAAGATTGCTAATTAAATTTAAGGTAGCCGTTTCATAATCCAAACAAGAGCTACAACTTTTTAAAAATCCGTTTTCTAAGCTCACGTCGCCTTAAGATTACCTCCTAAACTGTATTTACGCGATCATATTACTTAATATATCATAAGCTCAACTAATCAAGTTAGGAATTCCTGTAATTAATATATTCAGCACATACAATGTCATTGACATATGAGACGAAGAGCATTAATTGGCTATCATATCAATGATGTTAGAGGAATTATAGCGATGCTGTTTACTTGAGATTATTTGAGTTGGCCGAATTGCAACAAAGTGGTTTATTCAAAAAGCAACTCTACCCTTCAAAGATAAAGAATTCAATTCCAATGACAGTACATATTGTAAAAATTCGGCCGCTCGCCATGCTCGGCATTAAGGCTCAACCTTTAAAATTTTCGTAAAAATGAGTTGTTTAGAAACCATTTTATACATTATGTCGTAACAATTTAAGGGTCGGAAAAAATATATCATAATTTGCAAGGCATGAGAAGTAATATCGTTTTCGTAGAAATCGATTTTAACAAAAGAAAGTAGAGAAAAAAAATCTAAAGTTAACCCTATTATTTCACTTGTTTACTGGGTTTACATTTTTTATCAGAAAACGATGAAATTTTGTAATCTTCTTCATAAAGTAATGAACAATAACTTAGTTTTCTTACTTACTTAAATTTCTTCTCGTTTTCTGAAATATTCCGAAAAACACGATATCCGCGCTTTCGAACACGCACTTCCATCTCGCTCACGCGTATGCTCAGTGAGAGGGAGTGAAGACCATGGACGTGCGGAGCCTTAAACTACAAGACCGAGTGAGGAATGTTGAGATCCGACGTCGCTCTAAGGTGCGCGACGTTGGAGATACCATTACCAAACTCAAGTGGAGCTGGGCAGGACACCTTGCCAGGCAGAATGATGGTAGGTGGACCAAAAAGGTGTCAGATTGGTGGCCACTTCTAGGTAAAAGGAGCGTCGGCCGTCCAACAGCTCGATGGGTGGACGATATAAAGAAGATCGCGGGTCACTTCTGGATAAGATTAGCTAAGGATAGGGACGGTTGGCGTACTCAAAGAGAGGCCTATGCTCAGCAGTGGGTGATTACGGACTGACAATGATGAAGATGATGATTATATAATCTCAACCATTTGATTTGTAATTGTCAGATGACAGTTGGCAAGTAATGGCGGGTTGGACCAACTTATCTTATCATAACAGGTCGATCAACGTTGAATATGGCGCCGGCATCTGTCATTCGATAGAAAGTTGTCAAACTTTCCATACATTCAGATTTTAACGAACACCGTACGATTACTGACGTTTGGTGCAGCCTACTATTTGTGAAAAAGGCCTTATAATTTGTAATTAATATGCATATCACTTGTTATTCTAATTTATTTTCCCGGGTAACTAACTATACATACTCAATTATTTTGCTGATTTGATGACCTTTGAGAGATATGGAATGATGCAATTGAATTTGAGGTCATCAGTATTATTTGGATGATTTTGATTTATTAGATAACATCAGCCTACACTTGCGTGATTATAAATTAGTGGCTCGGTGAGCTGTAGAAGCCTGATATATTTCATAGTCATTTTTTTTTCGAAAAATTTACTCGGTAACAAAAAATTTATAAAATAAACGAACCTGCTCACAAATTTTCATGAGAATCGGTAGAGAAATGCGACCTGTAGAGGAGAACAGAAGGACAGACGCCGGACAGACCGCAGAAGTATGAATATAAGAAGATCGGACATGCCGCGATGCCGGCCGATTTGTATTGAGTACGCCTGTCGCAAGTACATTAACCCACACAAAGCACAAGTAATTGACAATACAAAGCACGCACACATCTAATGCACACACACTTGTATACGCCCCTAAGTATTGAAGAATACACGCGCATCATATCAGGCATTTTGGGAAGAAACGTAATATTCTCTGCGATCAGCACGCGTAACAACGGACGGTGAACTGGCGGCAGAGTATGCCCATTGAGCTAACAGCTGCGATGCGGCCGCCGGCGGCTTGTCCTCGCTCTAGTATACTATGCTCTGAGGGACAGACAAACGATTTTTGGCCCAAGCATAGAACTTTGTTCGCTTCGCTCGCTCGCTTGCAGGCGGAGCCGCGGGATATAATAATGTCCAACTCTAAAGTTCAAATAAATAAATATGTGAGGATCTTACCCCCTGGCCACGACTTTGTTCTTAAGCGACCTGCGACCAGCGTTTTATCTGTTCATTGCGCGTGATCCCAACTAACCACAGTGCGTTGCGCGTCTCGACCGCGCAATGAACAGATAAAACGCTGGTCGCAAGTCGCTTAAGACCAAAGTCGTGGCCAAGGTGTTACACAAATCGACCTAGTCCCAAACTAAGCAAAGCTTGTACTATAATTATGTTCTAGGCGACGATATACCTAGATACCTACTTAAATCATTATATATAATGGGTGAAAGAAGTTTTCAAATCGAACAACTAAAACGTCGTCAACAACGGTATACAGAAAAGTACAGTCGGCAATAAAACCCTGTACCAAAAATTACATTGTTGACAGAAACTTATTAGGAAATATGACGGTGTTTTACCGACCCGTATTCTTTGTCGGCGAGTGTAGTTCCGAAGAAGTCTGTATGTTGTACATCAATCTTTACGTCATCGTAATGTTGGGAATATGTCATATGAATAAGAGAAAGACACTGACAGTGTATGCAATTAACAAGGGTAAGTTTACCCATGGGCCTTACCATAAGTAATAACCAGTGATCGGAATTAGGTGAGCCAAAATAATAGGTACTTACAGTCGTCAATCGAAGACGTCAAAAGTTCTTATCTCCTTTTAATAAAGACTTTTGACGTCTTCGTTTGCGTAGCTACTTTTGATGCTGACTGTTGTAATGTTAAACATACATGTTTTTCTTACAGTACGGGATGTTCTATGTTAGTTTGTACTAAAAAGGGAGGAAAAAGTGTGAAATACTCGTAGTCATAACTTTTATATTAACATAAAACATCCCGTTCTGTAAGTAAAAACATGTATGTGGAACATTATGACTGGTACCCGGAAAAAAATCGAATACCCGGTATTCAAGATTTTTTTTTCTTTCCGGTTTTAACCACCCTATATTATGTCCTCTTGCGATGAAAAGGTATTTTCAACCAACGAAAAAAACGGAGGAGGTTCTCAAGTCGACGCGTATATTTTTTTTTTATATATGACCACGCATAACTCTTTACAGAGTAGGTCGATTTTGATAATTCTTTTTTTATTGGAAAGGGTATACCCCGAAGATGGTCCCATATAAATTTGGAAAAAAAACCAACCCTAAGGGTAGGAAAATAGGGGATGATTGATTTTTCGTCGGTTAAAACTTTGTTTTTAAAGTAAATTATGGCTCACCTAATTCCAATCACTAGTAATAACAAAATTAATGGTATACTTGGTTAGTACCAGTTTTAGTCAACTACATCAATTTCCACCTGCCAACCTTACTCGTAATTAAATAAACACTTCCAGTTTTAATCAAATCAATAATTGAATTCAAAAATACAGCTACCCGCATCTTATCTTATCTTATCTTATCTAGGTGAGGGCCCTTTCGGATGCACTTCGACCCAGTGGGATCTTTTGTGCATTTGCCCTCTCCTTTATACCTGCTCCCAGGCTTGCTCCATCATTTCCACAAAGCGGATGATGCAGTTCGCCGGGAGCACCTTGAATTCCTTTGGTTGCGGGTAACCGTTACCAAAGTAGTTCATTCTTTGTCTGGCAAGGGCATGACATTCACACAATAAGTGTTCCATAGTCTCATCCTCCTCGCCACACATTCTACAGTCTAAACTATCAGATAGTCCCATCTTGGCCAAGAGATCCTTGACCCCGAAGTGACCTGTGAACACCCCAGATATAATTCTGAGTTGCTTCCTACTGGATTTCCAGAGTTTTCTGGTCCAGCCCGAGTCCACTCCTTCTATGAAGAGCTTAGAGTGCCTTAAGCCAGCCTCATTCCTCCACTCGTGTTGGTGTTTGGTTTTGGCGTAGGCTTTAAAGGCCGATATTATGGTCCCCTGCGAGAGTCCCACAAATGGTTCTGGACCTACAAAGTGATTTGTAGAGCCCCTCTTGCAAGCTCATCTGCTCTTTCGTTGCCGATGAAGCCCGCATGGATCTAATTATAAATTAAATATCTGTAGCTTCACATGGTGTCTATGGCATAGATCTAATGTCACGGCATCTAATTGACATTCACACATTGTACAATTTTAATTAGATGTCAATGATCAGACGTCCCAGACTTTTATTAGTCTACGCTGAGCAACGGATGGTTAGAATTAAGTTGGATGATTCTCCGAGCATTTGATCCGTTGTCGGATCTTTGCTCGCATTTAGTAATGTTCCGCTAACAGGGACATTGGAAAATTGCCGGCAATGCTATTGGCAACTAAACAACTTAAAGGAACGCCTGTTGTCTACCCATTGTTTACGTTTAATTGATTAGCTTTTTTTAGGGTTCCGTACTCAAAGAGTAAAACGGGACCCTATTACTAAGACTTCGCTGTCCGTCTGTCTGTCACCAGGCGGTATCTCAAGAACCGTGATAGCTTGAGAGTTGACATTTTCACAGATTATGTATTTCTGTTGCCGCTATAACAACAAATATTAAAAACAAAATAAAATATTTTTTTAAAAGCTCCTACAACAAACGTGATTTTTTTGCCGTTTTTATAGTGCGCGAGTCCAACTCGCACTTGGCCGGTTTTTTAGGGTTTTACTTTGTAACACAATAAAAAATGTTTGTTTATTGTATGTACATCAAACTAGGGAATACTATACCTGTATAACAAGCAAATATCAATAAGACCTATGTTTAAGCATAGCCAAAAATTTAAAAGACCCTTTAAATTTATAAGGGTCCCCGACAAGAGCCAAAAACCCTAAAAATGAGCCCACGCTTCATTTAATTGCCTATTAAGTTTATAATACTAAAATACGCAACGTCTTTATACGAGGAAACATAATAAAACTGCAATTAGTCGGCCCTTGGGGTAATCTTGCCAAATTTATTGCTCAAATTAGCGGGTTTAAAATAATATACATTGTACAATGTACATTATACACTTTGTAGGTTTCATTATCGTTGACGATGAACGCTGGATGATATTACAAGGTTTAACATGCGTAATTCTTGAGTTACAGAGAGAACATTAGGTGAAGATATAATTGGCAGATAGGTATGTCTTTTGCAGTGTCAAGGTTAGTATCTAAGCTAAATGTCAAAAAAATATTACCATAATATTATTGTTCCTATGCAGTGGCAGTCATACAATAATTTCGCAAAAAATATTTCGCAATCGCTCCGTAACTCAAAATTACGAGTATACAATATTTAGAATTCAGTAATTAGGTACGGAATGTGAATTAACTGTAGGGTTTTTTTACTCATTCGTTTTTAAGATAAACATTCACAATAAGTACACTAAGTAAGTATATTTATATATCACAAAATTTTTACTCATAGAAGGCGGACGTACCGCTTAAGAGCGCCTTTTTCAAGCCAACTTTTGGGTACCGGAAGCAAAAATAAGCAGTACTTATTGATGATATAAGCACTTACAATAAATATTATTAAAGAAACAATCCATCATAATCTACGTAGGTGTATTTTATTAGAGAGTTTGTTTACATTTGGCATACGTTATAAATATCTAATGTTAGCAGAGCATTCACTGAGGAAATCGAATAGAAAATAGATTTAATATCTTGAACTAATCAGGGATAAGGATTGTTTTTGTAAAAGAGAGTCGTTAGATACCATCAACACTAGCGACCTTAACATGGTCCCACTCAAAAGTGACTCGTAGATAATGATCTACCATTATGTAACCAAGTCAAGGCTACAAACTAATTTCCTGCCAGAAAACTATAATGTATGGATTCGTCGCCGCCATTATAATGGCATTTTCTACAATTATATGTCTATTTTCTCACACAACTTTTGATTCTCAGAAATTGAAAACATTGAGAAACCTTCCGACGGAGTAATTTATTACTTTGTTAATTTAAAGTATATTTTTCCCCAACTTATGCATGTTGCACATTATGTCTGCCATGTCACGTTTTCACTCAGCTGCTCAAAGGTTAGCAGGGAGAGATCCCTTAAAGGGATAACTACTACTACTGCGTTATTTTGCGCACTCTTACAGAACCTAAAAGTGTTTTTTTTTGTATACGGTAAATATAAATTCGGTTAATGAGAGTTTAAAATAACTGGTTATAAAATTAGAACGGTGAAATAGACAGATTGCTGCGAAAAGCACTTTAAACATGATACATCAGTCTATTGCCACTATAAGTATAAATAGGATTGGGTGAGATATTAAGTATCATTTATTATTGCAAGTGGTCGTACTACTTTGTAACTCGTGGCTCCGAGCTGTAGAGCTCGCGAGCCTGTCGTTTGAAAAAAACTCATTTCGAAAAGGTGAATCATCAAAAAATACCTCATCATACATTTATGAGCCAGGCTCTTGTCGGTGGAGCAATTTCCAATCGTCTCTATTTTCAGCTTTCTTCTTGATATCTTGATACGACACGGTGTCTACTTTTTCCTTCATTTGATCCGTAAAAGATCTTCTTGGTCTCCCTCTCTTTCTCTATCCCTCTATCTTCCCTTCTAATAATAATAAAAATATCTATAAAATAATATTTGAACCTGCTCACAAAATTTCACTACGATCGGTTGAGAAATGCGACCTGTAGAGGAGAACAGCCGGCTACCTGGACATCCGGACACACAAAAGAAAACTTATTGTAATATTGTAGTATGTAAGTGTTTTGGTTTTGTACTGTAAACTTGCATATGTTTGGAATAATAATAATAAGACTTCGCTGTCCGTCCGTCTGTCTGTCACCAGGCTGTATCTCAAGAACCGTGATAGCTAGAGAGTTGAAATTCTCACAGATTATGTGTTTTTGTTGCCGCTATAACAACGCATACTAAAAACAAAATAAAATATTTTTTTTAAGGGGGGCTCCAATACAACAAACGTGATTTTTTGCCGTTTTTATAGATAATGGTACGGAACCCTTCGTGCGCGAGTCCAACTCGCACTTGGCCGGTTTTTGTTTAATTTGATCACTTGAAAATCATGGCCGATAAGGTAAATTATTTGCCCATGTTCAAGCACAAAATATTGCATAGAAGATTATCAATTTACCAAGTCTTTGATCCTTCGTTTTATTGCCGATGGCCTGAGTCTTATTATGTCTAGAAAACTGTCCATCGCTCACGAAGGGCCCAAAAAGAATATTGTATAAACATTAGATTCTGAGTATTAGATATTTTGATAGAATATCTGAAAATAATGTTGGACGATATAATAATATGTTCAGGACAGGAGGCTGAGTATTTCTGGTGAGGTCTAATATTGGATTGATATTTTAACGAAATGGCGCAGAATAAATAAAAGTACTACGTACAGATGGTTCTCTGTTAACAAATCCCCTGTTAAGGCATGCCGAACGAGCCTAAACATGGCCATCTATTTCTACCACATGCAAAGCGCTAGGATAGAAGTTAGTAGGTACGCGTGCGTGCCGTAGCAGCGCTTACATACCGGTACATAACATGTATTTTGTAGCGGCGCGACCAAACCACGGAGTGATTCGCCTCTGGAAAGGGTCCAAGGGGTCGTACGGAAACTGCTTGAATATTAAAATCGTATCTATTAAACTATATTCTAACCATGAAGACGAAGAGCGGAGCCTCCCAACATAAGTATTACACACCGGTATTAGTATTATATACTTACCGGGAGACGCCAGCCAAACGACCACTATGCATTCATGCAAAATGTTAAATTTTTCGTCAGTCCACCTTCCTAACTCCTTGTTCATTATTAACTACATTAATGTTCTCTTTTTTTGACACTCAGAGACCGCATACATCTCTAAGAACATTAGAATTATTATTAATTGTATTTTGACGCTCAGAGCCCTTATACATCTCTGGGATACTAAATTAATATGATTAAGTTCTTGTTAATTCTGATACAGCCCTTGTATTGAATGTAATGGATAGTCATTTGCAATTTTGTTGTATTTTCATTGTAACGTTACACGTACATATTTACATAAATAAACCTTAATTCTAACTACTTACTTAATTAAAAATAACATATACAACTCATTACAACACTACACACCAAAACACATGTTTAAACTATCCTAAATATAAGTTATAAACTCATCAACACGCTAAACTGTTTAAATATGTCGCGGCATTGATTTGACGTTCGATCACTCATAGCTTCATTCGCACATGAACGAATGCATGTGAGACGCACGTGATCTGCGCGGGCACTCGTCATCGCGCGAGGCCGCTCATTTTTTCATTAGCCAAAATATATTGAGTAGAACGCACGTCACCTAGACTCGATCTCTGCTACGGTCCGCTGCACGGAACCGTAATCGGTGTTCTGGTGTCGTCCCTACACGTTCCTCGACTAAACAGTAATCACTGTGGTGTTTTTTTTTAAGTGTTAATAGTGTACCCCAAATTGGGGTCCAAGGTCCAGAGTGACATTTTTTTCGGCTGAATGTTTGCCGCCTGCCTGCGCTTGCTTCTGGCCATTTGTGCAAGACAGTGGAGCAGTTTTCCGGCTGGCGCTGAACTCAGCGCCGACAAGAAATTCCTCCGCCAACCTACCCGGCGCACCACAGGGGAGTACTTCGGCTACAGGGAATCAGCGGAATCCGATTTTACGTGTATTCGCACGAACCTACGTATTTATACCACACAAATTTCTGAACTAGCCTGCTGAGTTTTTATATTATATTTTTGACCGTTTTTTCTGACTTCTCATTTTAAACCTTTTAATATAGTATAAACTTAAAGGAGTCAGAACTGAGCAAGGCGGGTCATTGGCGCCCTTACACGTGGTTGTAATACACATCGGATTCTGTTGTTTTCTTTGTAGTAGTAGTTAGTGTTTGTTTGTGGCCTCTTTTTGTGAAACGTTTTTTTTCTTTTCTTGTGCTTTGTTTTATTTTTTGGTTTTTTCCTGCTGCTAACGTGTACTGAGTAAACTTTCGTAAACATTTGTATTTTTTTCATAAACCTTTACTGTAAAGTACATCTGAAGTTCGCTGTTAACTGTCATTGTTACACTCACTTAACATTAAAAAAGGTTTTTTATAGATATTAATGTAAAAAAAAAACGAAGTACACATTAGTAGCCATTTTTCATTTTTGTTGCTGCTAACAACTTTATTTTCAATTTTGCTCATTTCAATAAAAAAAAACCAAACGTTCAACATCATCAATCTGAATTGTAACAGATCGGAGAACGGAAGTTGATTATAGTTTTAAGTAGTTGCTTTTGCTTTCCACCACTTACCCAAAACATATATTTGGTTCACCATGCTGTCCGTGAAGTACTTGTCACTTCAAAAGTCAGAGTTGGAGTATGAAGTTCGGATTAGAGGTGCTACGCCTGCGTCATCCGTTGAGGAATTACGCAAGCAAATTGTCAAGTTAGCCAAAGACTATCCCTCAGACCACATTTTAGAATCTCCACTTGAAGCTAGACAGGATCTTCAGGGCTGTTGTGAGGTACTCACTAAAATTCAGTCTAGCCTAGACGTTTCTGACTCTTCAGCCCCAGTAATCCTCAGAATTCAAAACATGCTGAACCATTTATATAATCGTATTTCGAGGATAACGCGTAGCGAGGACACCAGGAAAGAATATGATGATATTGTGAAGGAGTATAACAGCGTATCAAAGAAATTCAAGGCTCTTCAGGCAGCTAAACCTGTTGCAAGCACTTCGAGTTTAATTTACAGTACTGAATCTGGATCTTCATTGCCTGAGCTCCAGAACGTGATTTCGGTGACGTGCGATCGTGGCTCAGCTGATTTAGGAAAATTGAAGTTTAATGGCAAGACTTGCGTGCGCTCCTTTATACAGCGTGTGGATGAGTTTATAGAAGCTCGTAATATACCGTCGAGTAAAGTATTAAGCTTTTCGACAGAAATATTTCAAGAAGATGCCTTGCATTGGTATCGATCTGTAAAGGACAAGGTTGGTTCTTGGTCTGAATTAGCAGCCTTACTGAAGAAGGACTTTGACCAGTCGGATTATGACTACCGGCTCATCTCAGAGATTCGTTCTCGTACTCAGGGTGAACGCGAAAACATCACCATTTATCTCTCTATCATGGATGGGATGTTCTCGCGTTTGTCCAAGTCCCTTTCAGAGACGGATCAACTGGAGATCCTTCTTCACAATATTAGGCCCTGCTATGCAAGCACCCTGGCTTCGGCAGCTTCCATATCGGACATAGATTCTTTGCGTACATTGTGTCGTAACTATGAGACCATTCAGGCTCGCCTTTCTCAATTCCAAGAACCACCTAAAGTAAGTTCAGATACTGTTGCACCTGAATTTGCTTATACTATGGATTCAAATAAAAGTAATAATAAATATAACAACAATGGTAACAAACACAATTTTCCAAACACAAGCAACTACAACAAAAATTACAACTACAAACACCCAAGTTATAATCAACACACACAAGGTAAAAATCAGCAACAAAATTATATACACTCAGTAGAAGCAGTTAACAATCAACCATACTGCCCAAGGTGTCGTAACAATACACATCACATCCGTCAGTGTCAAGCTAAACGTGATATTTTTTGCTTTAAGTGCGGAAGGAAGGATGTGAAAACACCAGACTGTCCTGTTTGCTCTAAAGTTAACAATCATTCAAAAAACTAGTGCAGCAGAGTTGTAGTAATTTTGACAAAGAAGATTGGGAAACTTGGTTGAATTTCGTTAAAACATTTACCTCTTCTTACAAAGTTTCTACAATTCTGCAAACTAAACCAGAACATGATGCTAGACCTTACATTAACATAAAGATTAATGATATTGACGCGTGTGCCTTGTTGGATTCTGGAGCTGCAGTGACAATTTTAGGAAATAATTGCCATAAGCATCTAATTGACTGCACTTTGCACCAGGATCACAGCATTAGCATGGTAGCAGCTGGCGGTCAATATTTAAAGAGTATTGGATACATTAACTTACCCATTACATTTGAAAGGCAATATCACTTAATTAAAGCTCATGTTGTCCCTGAAGTAGATACTTCTATTATTCTTGGCGTGGATTTTTGGCGAGCGTTCCAAATTTGCCCCAAATTTATAGGTAGCGTCAAATTATCAGAAAACTCTTTATCAGAGATTAAAGTAAATTCCAGTGACACTTATATTCACTCGTATGATAATTTGACGGCGCCCCAAAAAGTAATAGGAGACACCATAATTGCCCAGTTTAAGTCAATATCGACTGAGGAAAAAGGCTTAGGACGTACAAATATTATAGCGCATCGTATAGATACTGGAGACGCCCAACCAATCAGGCAGCGATATTATCGCATGTCCCCCGAAAAGCAGCGAATCTTAACCGAGCAAGTCGATGAAATGCTAGCCCTGGATGTGGTCGAGTATTGTGAGAGTGCTTGGTCTTCTCCAGTACTCATCGTTAATAAGAAGAACGGACAGCCTCGGTTTTGCCTCGATAGCCGAAAACTGAATGCTATCACCAAACGCGACGCATATAATTTGCCATATGTGTCAGAAATCTTAGATAGTCTCCGTGATGCTAAGTACCTTTCGAGCATAGACTTATCTAAGGCTTTCTGGCAGATCCCTATTGTGCCTGAGGATCGCGATAAAACGGCTTTTTACGTGCCAAATAGAGGTTCCCTGCGTTTTAAAACCACCGCTTTTGGTTTAACCAATGCGCCTGCCACACAGCAACGCCTAGTAGACCAGTTATTTGGGGATATGGAGTTTAAAACGTTCGCATATCTTGACGATATTATAATTATCAGCTCAACGTTTGAAGAACATGTCTCACGTCTGTTGCGCGTTTTGGACAAATTAAAACTTGCTAACCTCACTGTTAACTTCGAAAAGTGCAAGTTCTTCAGGAGTGAGCTTAGATATTTAGGATACGTGGTTGATGCTCGCGGCTTACGCACAGACCCCGAAAAAGTCGAGGCCATTATTAACTTTCCCACGCCTACCAACAGAAAGGAACTTAAGCGTTTCCTTGGTACTGCCACTTGGTACCGACGTTTCGTACCAAATTTCAGTACTGTAGCTGGTCCCTTGAACAAGCTCACTTCAAATGGCAAGAAGTCACCACCTTTTGTATGGTCACAGGAAGCTGACGCGGCTTTTAATGCTTTAAAGGAGTCCTTGGTTTCCGCGCCAGTCCTTTCCTGTCCTGACTACTCGTTGCCATTTGAAGTGCATACTGATGCAAGCAATTATGGCGTTGGTGCCATGTTGACGCAGACTCTGAATGGTAAAGAACACCCTATCGCCTACATGAGTAGATCTCTTACCGGTGCCGAGAGAAACTACAGCATCACAGAACGGGAAACCCTTGCTGTTTTGACTGCTGTCGAACACTGGCGCTGTTATCTGGAGAATGGGCAATCATTTACAGTGTACACTGACCATTCTGCGTTAAAATGGTTCCTATCATTGGACAATCCATCAGGACGATTAGCACGATGGGGAGTTCGTCTGTCATCCTTTAATTTTGAAATGAAGCATCGCCGTGGAGTCGATAATGTTATACCAGACGCTCTCTCCCGTGCTGTTCCAGTAAATGCCATCTCTCTTTCTAACGCAGTGGTAAATACAAACGATGCTTGGTATAAGAAAATGTATAATGGATGTCTTAATGCTCCAAGTAATTTTCCTAACTTCATTATCAAAAATAGTTCTCTGTATCGACTTTCAAAATCAAAACATTCACAACTTACTTCTGAATTTGATTGGAAGGAAGTAGTGCCTTCTGACTTTCATGATGAAATAATTGCACAAAATCATTCCGAACCAACAGCGGGACATCTTGGTATTTTTAAAACATATAGGCGCTTAGCTTTAAACTATTATTGGCCTGGTATGCACCAAGATGTTGTGAAGTTTGTGGGCTCTTGTTCTGTCTGTTTGTCATATAAAGCGCAAAATCACGCCACATTAGGAGAAATGGGACGTCCTAAACAGTGTTCACGTCCATTTCAGATGATCTCCATCGATTTCATCGGTCCCTTACCTGTTACTCGCAAACAGAATGCCTACATCTTGGTCATATCCTGCTGTTTCTCTAAGTATTGTGATTTCTTTCCATTACGTCGCGCGACTTCAGACGCTGTTGTCAAGATTTTAGAGGACAATATATTTTTAGTACACGGCATTCCTCAAACTATATTTCTTGACAATGGAAGCCAGTTCATTAGTTCGACAACGGAGGCTCTTTTCAAGAAGTATAAGATCCCGAACGTGTTCTTCACGCCTAGATATACACCTCAGATAAACAGCGTAGAAAGATACAACAAGACCCTTGTCTCTTGTTTGTCAACATTTGTCCAAAACGACCACCGCACTTGGGACACTTTTATCCCCAAAATTAAGTTTGCTATGAACAATTCCATTAATGAAGCCACAGGTTACTCACCGTCCTTTCTTGTGTTTGGCCGTGAGCTTGTTTTGTGTGGATCGCATTATACGGATTCTGACCTAGATGGCAAGGTGTTGTTCCTACCACGCGATGTTTACGCAGAAAACCGAGGGTGTCTGTCTTCTGTGTTTGACGATGTGCAAGCTTCATTGTGGCAGGCACATGTAAAAAACACTGCTCAGTATAACCTACGCCGCAAACACGCAGAATTTAATGTGGGCGATTTAGTCTTTAAACGCACTTACATGCTAAGCGATAAAGACAAATATTTTAGTAAAAAGTTAGCGCCCAAATTTATAAAATGCCGTATAACTGAAAAACGATCTCCACTAGTATACGTTTTAGAAGATATGACTGGTAAAGATTTGGGAGTATGGCATATTAAAGACCTTAAACTCGTCAGTAGTCTTAAGTAAAGTGTACGCAGTATAATCTCATTTAGATCTTGTTGTCAGTATTTAGTCAAATGTGCAATTTATCACAGATGCCTTTTGTATGTAAGGACGCGCCGTCCATTTTTCGAAGTGACGTTTGCTTTTATGTTTTCTAGATGAAGTATGTATGAAGTGTTAGATGATTGAATGAAAGCGAAATACTAATGACAGTCCAAAAGGGTTTTCTTTAAGAACAAAACCCTTTCACTGGAGCCGGGGGTAATGTAACGTTACACGTACATATTTACATAAATAAACCTTAATTCTAACTACTTACTTAATTAAAAATAACATATACAACTCATTACAACACTACACACCAAAACACATGTTTAAACTATCCTAAATATAAGTTATAAACTCATCAACACGCTAAACTGTTTAAATATGTCGCGGCATTGATTTGACGTTCGATCACTCATAGCTTCATTCGCACATGAACGAATGCATGTGAGACGCACGTGATCTGCGCGGGCACTCGTCATCGCGCGAGGCCGCTCATTTTTTCATTAGCCAAAATATATTGAGTAGAACGCACGTCACCTAGACTCGATCTCTGCTACGGTCCGCTGCACGGAACCGTAATCGGTGTTCTGGTGTCGTCCCTACACGTTCCTCGACTAAACAGTAATCACTGTGGTGTTTTTTTTTAAGTGTTAATAGTGTACCCCAAATTGGGTAAGTGGTTATATTTTGTTTGCAAGTAGCTTAGAACCTTTAGTGCTGATTCATTGCTTAATTAGTTTAACTTGCTACTAGTTCACAATAATTTTAACTGCAAATCTCTTATATCGTATCTACATACAAACTTGCTCATAACTAGTACTTATTTAAAGTTGCTATTCATCGTGCGTGTCACTTTAATCCACCCGCATTTTTAAAAATAAAATATAATATCATCTAATTTAACTGTTTGTCAAATCAACTCCATTTAAATGTAATCTCCGCATCTGAATTGTGAACATCCACGGCATCACAACTACTTAAGTACTTTCCCACATGCCGTTGGTGCTCACAGGAATAAATGGACCGTTCGTAATGCCTTTTTTTGATGGCACGTTCCCGGGTCCAAGGTCCAGAGTGACATTTTTTTCGGCTGAATGTTTGCCGCCTGCCTGCGCTTGCTTCTGGCCATTTGTGCAAGACAGTGGAGCAGTTTTCCGGCTGGCGCTGAACTCAGCGCCGACAAGAAATTCCTCCGCCAACCTACCCGGCGCACCACAGGGGAGTACTTCGGCTACAGGGAATCAGCGGAATCCGATTTTACGTGTATTCGCACGAACCTACGTATTTATACCACACAAATTTCTGAACTAGCCTGCTGAGTTTTTATATTATATTTTTGACCGTTTTTTCTGACTTCTCATTTTAAACCTTTTAATATAGTATAAACTTAAAGGAGTCAGAACTGAGCAAGGCGGGTCAACATTCAGTTACATTTAAGAAATTTGTTCACCGTTTATCAGTCGTTAATCTGCAAATTTTAAATGATTATTGTAAAAGTTTATTATTATTTTATTGTAAATTACCATTTGACAAAAGTGCTTGCCTTGTGGCCTATTTGCAGAATAAACAATTGATTGATTAATCTTAACACTAAACAACTTTTCTGTCTTGTGTCTCTTTTCCACAATCATTAGGTACAATAATAAATACAAGCAATAAAACAACAACTTGACCCGCCTTGCCCAGTTCTGACTCCGTTAAGTTTATATTAAATGGAAAGGTTTAAAAATGAAGGTCAGAAAAACGGTCAGTAAAAAAATATAATGTTGCTAGCTAGCTCAGCAAAGCTAAAAGGTGTAAACAAATACGTAGGTTCGGGCTAATACACTTAAAATCGGATTCCGCTGATTCCCTGTAGCCGAAGTACTCCCCTGTGGTGCGCCGGGTAGGTTGGCGGAGGAATTTCTTGTCGGCGCTGAGTTCAGCGCCAGCCGGAAAACTGCTCCACTGTCTTGCACAAATGGCCAGAAGCAAGCGCAGGCAGGCGGCAAACATTCAGCCGAAAAAAATGTCACTCTGGACCTTGGACCCCAATTTAGGGGTACACTATTAACACTTTTAAAAAAACACCACAGTGATTACTGTTTAATCGAGGAACGCGTAGGGACGACACCAGAACACCGATTACGGTTCCGTGCAGCGGACCGTAGCAGAGATCGAGTCTAGGTGACGTGCGTTCTACTCAATATCTTTTGGCTAATCAAAAAAATGAGCGGCCTCGCGCGATGACGAGTGCCCGCGCAGATCACGTGCGTCTCACAATGCATTCGTTCATGTGCGAATGAAGCTATGAGTGATCGAACGTCAAATCAATGCCGCGACATATTTAAACAGTTTAGCGTGTTGATGAGTTTATAACTTATATTTAGGATAGTTTAAACATGTGTTTTGGTGTGTAGTGTTGTAATGAGTTGTGTATGTTATTTTTAATTAAGTAAGTAGCTAGAATTAAGGTTTATTTATGTAAATATGTACGTGTAACGTTACATTACCCCCGGCTCCAGTGAAAGGGTTTTGTTCTTAAAGAAAACCCTTTTGGACTGTCATTAGTATTTCGCTTTCATTCAATCATCTAACACTTCATACATACTTCATCTAGAAAACATAAAAGCAAACGTCACTTCGATAAGTGGACGGCGCGTCCTTACATACAAAAGGCATCTGTGATAAATTGCACATTTGACTAAATACTGACAACAAGATCTAAATGAGATTATACTGCGTACACTTTACTTAAGACTACTGACGAGTTTAAGGTCTTTAATATGCCATACTCCCAAATCTTTACCAGTCATATCTTCTAAAACGTATACCAGTGGAGATCGTTTTTCAGTTATACGGCATTTTATAAATTTGGGCGCTAACTTTTTACTAAAATATTTGTCTTTATCGCTTAGCATGTAAGTGCGTTTAAAGACTAAATCGCCCACATTAAATTCTGCGTGTTTGCGGCGTAGGTTATACTGAGCAGTGTTTTTTACATGTGCCTGCCACAATGAAGCTTGCACATCGTCAAACACAGAAGACAGACACCCTCGGTTTTCTGCGTAAACATCGCGTGGTAGGAACAACACCTCGCCATCTAGGTCAGAATCCGTATAATGCGATCCACACAAAACAAGCTCACGGCCAAACACAAGAAAGGACGGTGAGTAACCTGTGGCTTCATTAATGGAATTGTTCATGGCAAACTTAATTTTGGGGATAAAAGTGTCCCAAGTGCGGTGGTCGTTTTGGACAAATGTTGACAAACAAGAGACAAGGGTCTTGTTGTATCTTTCTACGCTGTTTATCTGAGGTGTATATCTAGGCGTGCAGAACACGTTCGGGATCTTATACTTCTTGAAAAGAGCCTCCGTTGTCGAACTAATGAACTGGCTTCCATTGTCAAGAAATATAGTTTGAGGAATGCCGTGTACTAAAAATATATTGTCCTCTAAAATCTTGACAACAGCGTCTGAAGTCGCGCGACGTAATGGAAAGAAATCACAATACTTAGAGAAACAGCAGGATATGACCAAGATGTAGGCATTCTGTTTGCGAGTAACAGGTAAGGGACCGATGAAATCGATAAAGATCAGCGTCAGCTTCCTGTGACCATATAAAAGGTGGTGACTTCTTGCCATTCGAAGTGAGCTTGTTCAAGGGACCAGCTACAGTACTGAAATTTGGTACGAAACGTCGGTACCAAGTGGCAGTACCAAGGAAACGCTTAAGTTCCTTTCTGTTGGTAGGCGTGGGAAAGTTAATAATGGCCTCGACTTTTTCGGGGTCTGTGCGTAAGCCGCGAGCATCAACCACGTATCCTAAATATCTAAGCTCACTCCTGAAGAACTTGCACTTTTCGAGGTTAGCAAGTTTTAATTTGTCCAAAACGCGCAACAGACGTGAGACATGTTCTTCAAACGTTGAGCTGATGATTATAATATCGTCAAGATATGCGAACGTTTTAAACTCCATATCCCCAAATAATTGGTCTACTAGGCGTTGCTGTGTGGCAGGTGCATTGGTCAAACCAAAAGCGGTGGTTTTAAAACGCAGGGAACCTCTATTTGGCACGTAAAAAGCCGTTTTATCGCGATCCTCAGGCACAATAGGGATCTGCCAGAAAGCCTTAGATAAGTCTATGCTCGAAAGGTACTTAGCATCACGGAGACTATCTAAGATTTCTGACACATATGGCAAATTATATGCGTCGCGTTTGGTGATAGCATTCAGTTTTCGGCTATCGAGGCAAAACCGAGGCTGTCCGTTCTTCTTATTAACGATGAGTACTGGAGAAGACCAAGCACTCTCACAATACTCGACCACATCCAGGGCTAGCATTTCATCGACTTGCTCGGTTAAGATTCGCTGCTTTTCGGGGGACATGCGATAATATCGCTGCCTGATTGGTTGGGCGTCTCCAGTATCTATACGATGCGCTATAATATTTGTACGTCCTAAGCCTTTTTCCTCAGTCGATATTGACTTAAACTGGGCAATTATGGTGTCTCCTATTACTTTTTGGGGCGCCGTCAAATTATCATACGAGTGAATATAAGTGTCACTGGAGTTTACTTTAATCTCTGATAAAGAGTTTTCTGATAATTTGACGCTACCTATAAATTTGGGGCAAATTTGGAACGCTCGCCAAAAATCCACGCCAAGAATAATAGAAGTATCTACTTCAGGGACAACATGAGCTTTAATTAAGTGATATTGCCCTTCAAATGTAATGGGTAAGTTAATGTATCCAATACTCTTTAAATATTGACCGCCAGCTGCTACCATGCTAATGCTGTGATCCTGGTGCAAAGTGCAGTCAATTAGATGCTTATGGCAATTATTTCCTAAAATTGTCACTGCAGCTCCAGAATCCAACAAGGCACACGCGTCAATATCATTAATCTTTATGTTAATGTAAGGTCTAGCATCATGTTCTGGTTTAGTTTGCAGAATTGTAGAAACTTTGTAAGAAGAGGTAAATGTTTTAACGAAATTCAACCAAGTTTCCCAATCTTCTTTGTCAAAATTACTACAACTCTGCTGCACTAGTTTTTTGAATGACTGTTAACTTTAGAGCAAACAGGACAGTCTGGTGTTTTCACATCCTTCCTTCCGCACTTAAAGCAAAAAATATCACGTTTAGCTTGACACTGACGGATGTGATGTGTATTGTTACGACACCTTGGGCAGTATGGTTGATTGTTAACTGCTTCTACTGAGTATATATAATTTTGTTGCTGATTTTTACCTTGTGTGTGTTGATTATAACTTGGGTGTTTGTAGTTGTAATTTTTGTTGTAGTTGCTTGTGTTTGGAAAATTGTGTTTGTTACCATTGTTGTTATATGTATTATTACTTTTATTTGAATCCATAGTATAAGCAAATTCAGGTGCAACAGTATCTGAACTTACTTTAGGTGGTTCTTGGAATTGAGAAAGGCGAGCCTGAATGGTCTCATAGTTACGACACAATGTACGCAAAGAATCTATGTCCGATATGGAAGCTGCCGAAGCCAGAGTGCTTGCATAGCAGGGCCTAATATTGTGAAGAAGGATCTCCAGTTGATCCGTCTCTGAAAGGGACTTAGACAAACGCGAGAACATCCCATCCATGATAGAGAGATAAATGGTGATGTTTTCTCGTTCACCCTGAGTACGAGAACGAATCTCTGAGATGAGCCGGTAGTCATAATCCGACTGGTCAAAGTCCTTCTTCAGTAAGGCTGCTAATTCAGACCAAGAACCAACCTTGTCCTTTACAGATCGATACCAATGCAAGGCATCTTCTTGAAATATTTCTGTCGAAAAGCTTAATACTTTACTCGACGGTATATTACGAGCTTCTATAAACTCATCCACACGCTGTATAAAGGAGCGCACGCAAGTCTTGCCATTAAACTTCAATTTTCCTAAATCAGCTGAGCTACGATCGCACGTCACCGAAATCACGTTCTGGAGCTCAGGCATAGAAGATCCAGATTCAGTACTGTAAATTAAACTCGAAGTGCTTGCAACAGGTTTAGCTGCCTGAAGAGCCTTGAATTTCTTTGACACGCTGTTATACTCCTTCACAATATCATCATATTCTTTCCTGGTGTCCTCGCTACGCGTTATCCTCGAAATACGATTATATAAATGGTTCAGCATGTTTTGAATTCTGAGGATTACTGGGGCTGAAGAGTCAGAAACGTCTAGACTAGACTGAATTTTAGTGAGTACCTCACAACAGCCCTGAAGATCCTGTCTAGCTTCAAGTGGAGATTCTAAAATGTGGTCTGAGGGATATTGCTTGCGTAATTCCTCAACGGATGACGCAGGCGTAGCACCTCTAATCCGAACTTCATACTCCAACTCTGACTTTCGAAGTGACAAGTACTTCACGGACAGCATGGTGAACCAAATATATGTTTTGGGTAAGTGGTGGAAAGCAAAAGCAACTACTTAAAACTATAATCAACTTCCGTTCTCCGATCTGTTACAATTCAGATTGATGATGTTGAACGTTTGGTTTTTTTTTTTATTGAAATGAGCAAAATTTAAAATAAAGTTGTTAGCAGCAACAAAAATAAAAAATGGCTACTAATGTGTACTTCGTTCTTATACAGCAATATCCTTCTTTTAATGTTAAGTGAGTGTAACAATAACAGTTAGCAGCGAACTTCAAATGTACTTTACAGTAAAGGTTTATGAAAAAAAATACAAAAGTTTAGGAAAGTTTACTCAGTACACGTTAGCAGCAGGAAAAAACCAAAAAAATAAAACAAAGCACTAGAAAAGAAAAAAACGTTTCACAAAAAGGCCACAAACAAACACTAACTACTACTACAAAGAAAACAACAGAATCCGATGTGTATTACTACCACGTGTAAGGGCGCCAATGACCCGCCTTGCCCAGTTCTGACTCCGTTAAGTTTATATTAAATGGAAAGGTTTAAAAATGAAGGTCAGAAAAACGGTCAGTAAAAAAATATAATGTTGCTAGCTAGCTCAGCAAAGCTAAAAGGTGTAAACAAATACGTAGGTTCGGGCTAATACACTTAAAATCGGATTCCGCTGATTCCCTGTAGCCGAAGTACTCCCCTGTGGTGCGCCGGGTAGGTTGGCGGAGGAATTTCTTGTCGGTGCTGAGTTCAGCGCCAGCCGGAAAACTGCTCCACTGTCTTGCACAAATGGCCAGAAGCAAGCGCAGGCAGGCGGCAAACATTCAGCCGAAAAAAATGTCACTCTGGACCTTGGACCCCAATTTAGGGGTACACTATTAACACTTTTAAAAAAACACCACAGTGATTACTGTTTAATCGAGGAACGCGTAGGGACGACACCAGAACACCGATTACGGTTCCGTGCAGCGGACCGTAGCAGAGATCGAGTCTAAGTGACGTGCGTTCTACTCAATATCTTTTGGCTAATCAAAAAAATGAGCGGCCTCGCGCGATGACGAGTGCCCGCGCAGATCACGTGCGTCTCACAATGCATTCGTTCATGTGCGAATGAAGCTATGAGTGATCGAACGTCAAATCAATGCCGCGACATATTTAAACAGTTTAGCGTGTTGATGAGTTTATAACTTATATTTAGGATAGTTTAAACATGTGTTTTGGTGTGTAGTGTTGTAATGAGTTGTGTATGTTATTTTTAATTAAGTAAGTAGCTAGAATTAAGGTTTATTTATGTAAATATGTACGTGTAACGTTACAAACTTAACCTACAAAGACGACCTACTACTACTTTCCCACATAAATAAATGTCACAATAACTTACTTATACGAATTTTATATAATTTACTTCAAACAATTTTTAATGGCATTTCAACTAAAATAGCTTTGATGGACATTTGTGAACAAGGGCACAATAATCAGCTTTCTAAGGTTTCACGCGGACAAATACGGATACAACGTAAATAAAATACCTGAAGGGATCAAAAATATCTTAAGTAACACCGGCACCGACTCTATTTCAATCACAAACATGTCGATGTCAAAATATTCTCAAGAACGCCAAGAAACCACGCCAAGACATTTTTTACATCGAGTATACACTCTCAAAGTACCAGCGTGTCTAAAAACTAGAAACGTTAGTACAAAAATGAACTTTTAGGAGCATTTTTGAGCTAAGAGCACCCTAGAGACACGGTAGCCTAACATGAGAATTGTACTCGCAATTTTGTACGCCAATGAGAACCGTTCTCACATTTTTTTACCCAGAAGTTGCGAGCAAAAAAAACGTTCACGTGCAATTGCCTCACTGCAGAACTTTGGCACTTCACCTTTTCCCCTGGTATTGTATTAGAGGGAATATTTTGTTTCCTTTTTATGCGGGTATCAGTAACTTCAAAATATTCGTTTGAAAAAATATTGCCCTTGCTTATGACATACCTCGAACAAATCATGCGGATGACGTCAAACCACTCATAGGATGATTTCAAAAAGTATTTTCATAAACAATTACTACTTATCAATTATCAACCTCTTTAATAAAACGATATCGCCACTTGACATGAGCAGAGTAGGTACATAACATCTTTGACTGACATTGTCATTCAGTTGAACAAAACCTGCGCTGTGGATATTTTACTTTGTGGATTGCTTTGATTAAGTATGCTTTGAATAAATAAATGTCTTTATAACTTAAAAAAAAAAATAAAAAAAACAAAAAAAAAAAAAAAAAATTGAACAATAAAGTGACTTCGTAATTATTAAGATTTTTCTTTTTCAAAAGACGCAAAAGAATGTCGCGTTTACAAGAATATAGTTGTAATTTTCCGTTTTTGGAAATACGTGATAAAAACGTGTACCTATTGCTCGCGCTGTGATCAAAACATAGCACCGAAAACAAGCAATACAGACATCATCCTGTGTGCAAAATTAGGTACGTCATTTTTACGTCATCCGCATGATTTGTTCGAGGTATGCTTATGACTTATGACATTTTAAGTTCTGTCGTTTGCAAACCTCCCGTGATTGCATAAAAAAGAACTAGTGTCAAATATTTGAATTTAGAATTGGAAAACAAAAGAATGACTCGAAATCGGCCCAACCGTTTTAGTACAGCGTTCGTTCAAAGTTGACAAGTCAGTTGTGAAAATGGAAATTTCGAAGGATTTACGTGCGATAATTTTTTACAACTTCATCGCTTCGGCTTAACGCGACTTCAGTGCTTCGAAGAGTTGACTACGGTTTTCAATGATAAAGCACCATGCCTCCTGACTGTGGAACGCTAGTATTTAGAATTTCAACGTGGTTGCTCTAGTCTTGGTGATAGACATCGTGAAGGTCGACCAAAAACAGCCGTAACCCAGGAGAACATTGATGCTGTACGGCAACTGATCGTCGAAGATCGCCATGCAACATACCGTGAGATAGAAGCTTCCTTAAGTATTTCAGGGACCAGTGTTCACAGTATTTTGCATGATCACTTAGGCGTAAAAAGTTGATCTCACGCTGGATACCACATTTACTCAGTGAAGACCAAAAAACGGCTCGCGTTCGATGGTGTCGCAAAACTCTGCGGCAATTCAACCGAGGAAACTCGAAACATGTTTACGACATTATCAGTGGTGACGAATCTTGGATATATGCCTACGATCCCGATTCTAAACAGCAGTCGACTGTTTGGGTGTTCCAAGATGAGCCAAAACCGATCAAAGTAATACGCTCACGGAGCACTTCGAAAAAAATGGCCGCCACGTTTGTGGCGAAAAGTGGCCACGTTGCCACCATCATGCTCGAGGATCGTAAAACGGCTAATGCTGACTGGTATACCACTGTCTGTTTACCAGAAGTCAACGGCGAGTTTCGAAAAAATAACCCAAGACGTCGTATAAGACTGCACCACGATAATGCGATCTCGCACACCGCCCGGCAAACAATTGCGTTTTTAAAAGAGCAAAACGTCGAAGTTCTGGAACACCCGCCGTACAGTCCAGACTTAAGCCCTAAATATTTTTTTACTTTTCCAAAAATCAAGCAACGACTTCGTGGTCAACGGTACCAGACTCCTGAACAAGCGGTTGAGGCATACAAAACGGCCATTTTGGAGACCCCGACTTCGGACTGGAATAAGTGTTTCGAATGAAAAAGTGTACCTATTACATATCACGGTGATTACTTTGAAAAACAATGAATACCATTTAACACTTAAATTGTCTTTAGTTTTCCAAACAACACAACTTAAAAGGCAGCCCTCTCGTACTGTGTACCTAGTGGCTATAAAACGAATAATGTATTCATGAATTATAAGTATTATAAGATTTATAACTGTAAACCTGATAGTAGTTTGTCCAGAATCGGCAGTAGAACGCTTGAATAATTGATCTCGGTTCGTCACTATTACATGTTCAGGCACTAATAAAGAGTTACGAATTGAATGATATTATTCAGCATGTTACAGGTTTGAACCTATCGGTAGTAGCTTTGTTTGAACCACTTTGCTTCTGCCGCTTCATATAAAAGGATTTAAATGGAAAGATCGATTATACTCCTCTAATTATTGAACTCGTCGTCAACAACTTATGAGAATAATTTGAATTACAAAACTTTGTCAGGATTCAATAAGTAGCAATGTTTTTTTTTAAATCAACCTGTTTGCTGCCTGGCTGACGATGCTAAATTGATTTATATGATTGCGTACATTTAATAAACAGTATTGACAGAAAAAATAATTAATATGTAGACCACGAGTAGTTTAATTTGCGGAATAACTTCGATCATTGAATTAAAAGCTGCATCATGGTCAGAAGCACGCTGGATACTTGTTTAAATTTTTCTGTGCTACCCAAAGGTTGGCTAGAAAATATTTCTCTTCAGCGATAAGATTGCTTGTTGTTTACTACTATTAAGTTTTATGTTATATTTAATGTTATTTCATAGTTTATGTTACCTAATTATTACATTTTTCGCTTTAGCTTGAGGTTTATAAATTTACGTTTTCTATTAGTTTCACAGAGGTGTGCAAATAAAGGGAATTTGTATTGCATTGTTGTATAGACTTATGACTACATGCAATTGTATTTACCAACGCAATGGGTTCTCGTAACCCGTAAGCTTTCAATAATAAGTGATTTGCTAGGAAATTCCTTTCCATCGGAGGCAATATTCCATTCCAAATCTCTCAGAATCGTGTTTGACACCCGATTGGCAACTGAATTCCTTAAAGTCAAATTACAGAATTCCCAAGAGTGTTTCCGAATTCTGGACCTTATTGAATCTGTTCTGGTTAATATTGTAGGAGTTTGAAAATTTCAGTTCAGCTTGTGGCCAATGTGGAAAATAAATGAGCCTTAAAAAGGCCAAATAATGTATGTCATATACGATTATATAAATAATAACGTTCATTTTACAAAAAAAAATTGGCCGATTTATGACTAAATTTTTTTTTCTAATTTAAAATTTCTAATGCTCGTCTTTACAAATAAATAAAAGCGACCAAGGGCGAGTCGGACTCGCACATGAAGGGTTCCGTTAAATAAATTGCGGTTTGCGATTTATGACGTATTAAAAAAAAACTACTTACTAGATCTCGTTCAAACCAATTTTCGGTGGAAGTTTGCATGGTAATGTACATCATATATTTTTTTTAGTTTTATCATTCTCTTATTTTAGAAGTTAAAGGGTTTTACCACTTTGGAAGTGTCTCTCGCGCAAACTATTTAGTTTAGAAAAAAAATATGTTAGAGACCTCAATGTAATTTTTTAAGACCTATCCATACATACCCCATACGTATGGGTTTGATGAAAAAAAAAATGTTGAGTTTCAGTTCGAAGTATGGGTAACCCCAAAAATTAATTGTTTTTTTTCTGTTTTTTGTGAAAATCTTAATGCGGTTTACAGAATACATACTACCAAGTTTCAACAGTATAGCTCTTATAGTTTCGGAAAAAAGTGGCTGTGACATACGGACGGACAGACAGACAGACATACAGACAGACAGACAGACAGATATACAGACAGACAGACAGATATACAGACAGACAGACAGACAGACAGATAGACATGACGAATCTAAAAGGGTTCCGGTTTTTGCCATTTGGCTATTACGGAACCCTACAAAGAGAAGCTCCGACCCAAAAAAAATGCAATGGTCTGGAATGGAATGTTTGGGACTTTTTTACGTACCCCCGCCAGCTGGGGGCACGGTAGTGGCCCCGCCAAGACGAGCCAAGCGAAGCGCAACTAGCGCAAGGGCAAAACCTGCCTTTTCTCGAAGTGCTTCGGCGTTTTTTTTGAGCCGTCATGACTTGGGTTTGGATTATTTAAATAGTTTTAATAGTATGGATATTAAACAAAATTTTCGGGATATGATGTCAATAGTGGACTTATTAAACATAGGTAGAAAGTTTAAATTGGATAGCTTTTATACTTTAGATTTTATTGATATCTAAAAAACGCCGATTTCGTCACTGACTCACTCACTCACTCATTCACTCTTGTCGATCATCAAAACCTCTAGGGTACTTCCTGAAGTCATAGAAAGCTTAAATTTGGTATTTAAGCTAGTATTAGTACACAATCAACAAAAAAATCCTTTAAAAAAATAACTTTTACCACCAACCCCTCACACTAGGGGATGGAAGTTTGTATGGGTTTTCCTATACACTGCTTTAGAAAATACCTTTCAAAAAGGAATGAGATCCCACCACAAACATAATTATGTAAAGTGACTGCCTCCTTCCTAGCTCATATAGCTTTCAGCGTAAAAAAAATATCAGATCATAAGGAGCGCCAAGCTTTCTTCTCCACACAGGCTCGTTAGTAGGTATCAACGGTTCTCGGTGAGAAAAAAAAAACCTTTTTAAGAGCTTAATTCGACAACGGAAAGGCACCTATAGGTAACTTACAAACACAATATTTAGTTTCTAATTTATATTTTCTGTGGCTAAGTGGTGACAACTTATAGTTTTTGCTGCTTTGGGGCCGCTATACTTAGATAAGTACACGAAGGTTCCCTATATTTTTTCTTTTATTTTCTCTTTCTGTCTTATATTATGTTGCACAGTTTTGGTTTCTTTTGTATTCATATTCAGGTTAACTTATTTTAAATAAATTAAGTAATGACATTGTAATTAATGCATAATTAATAACTATACTCTTGTTAAAAAAATCCTAAAATACCTAATTTATTAAATAAAATATAGGTTAGGTCAACACCGAAATATAAATCCCACTTACGAACTTTTTTTTGACATAAGTATACTTTTTCATCCGTTCGCGTAGAGTATGGATACCTTATGGATTATGTGTATTATCGTCACACATAATACAACTTTTTTTTAAATTAAATATTGTTATGTATAGTAAATATATTAAATAATTTTCCAAGGTATGTCATCAAAACATCATCAAGCTTTTTTCTTTAATAGTTTTACCTTTAATCTATGTACTTACTAGGTATATAGGTAGGTATATAAAAGCACTTACCCAAACAATCCTCAGCTGGTATTCCTTTACTATGTAACCGTACAAAATTTCATCCATCCATATCACTTAGATCACATCAATACATGTCACTGAACTGTCACAAAAATTAAATATCACCCAACACTCGTTCAATTTTTTATCCACCAACGTATACGTTTAAGTCACTTAACACTTTATAAACCGTCATACAATTTTTGAATTTCGAATATTTTCGTCGAACGTTCGACCAGTCGTGTTCGATTTTTGAAAGCAACACAACTCTGTGCATACGTGCTTCAAGCTCAAGCGCCCGAAGCTAACTGAGGAGGTTCCCGTCCAATACCTGCAGAGGCACACAGAGGCGCTCCACGCACACAATTGAAGGGCGTTAGAACTTGAATAAGGGCTGTTGTTCACGTGGTTACGTTTTGATTTTTTTGTATCATCTGGTAGCAGAAGTGTTAAAAAAGTGGTGTTTATCTTCAAAAACCGTGGTAAACGTAAACATTGAGTATTTTACAGCCGTTTTAAGCGTTGTAGAGAGCTTTTAAATCACAACTAAGTATTCTTTCGTTCATTCATAAATAAGTTGAATTGGATTTACGCAGTCCTAGATATTTTCATTATGGGCCTAGAACCTACAAGTGAATAAATGATCCCGCGTATCGTACTAAATTGTATGGCGTTTTTGTTTTTTTTATTTGAAAAACAATTTTTTGAGCTCTTTGCAGCGCCTTGGAGGTTTAAACCAAATTTTTTTTGCAAAGGAATTGCAACAAATTAAACCAAACAAAAAAAAACAGAAATGTTGGAGTTTTTTTTTTAATATTTGTTTAACAACTTTGGGGATATCCTACTTAGGTACTTATTTATTTTTATTTTTTCGTACAGTTCTACATGTATGTGCCTGTACTGTACGAACGCACCCAGCCTTTACTTAAATAATCAGCCTTTACTTGAACGGTCTGTCATTTGTTTTCCAAATCTGACAAGATTTTCGAAGAATGATTTACGTTTTACAAAATTTGAAGATTTAAAAAAAAAATTGACAGCCCTCCATACGAAACGGAGCAAAAAGTTTCAACACTGAGAGGAAAACAAAATCAACAAATACCATCTACGAGATAAACCTGTCACAACGGAAACAACTAAAAAAATGCATTTAGGTACGACAAGCGCAAGGAGAGAAAAGACCAACGAATTAACTCCCAAAAGAAAAATACAGATGGCAAAAAAACATAATAGCTAGCAGTGAGTTTTTCACTGCAGTAGCTAACACTATTACTGTTTATTTATTTCATTGTGATGGATATACAAAAGGAGACTAGAAAGAAATATGTAGGTAGATGAATGCTCTGTGATGATAGCAGTAGTGGACGAAGCCACCCAGCATGTGGATTTGTTTCGTACAACTTCCAGGATACTTTAGGAAAACTATCATAGCTCGGTTATGTTTATTTATATCAACACCAAACTACACTTATATTAAAGCCAGATAACTGGCTTATCCAGCAATGTTTAATTCATCTTGATTTAGCTAACAAACATTTTTTTACACCGCCCATAGTAAAACGTGTACGAATCCTATCCTTTCCCCTAGGCACAAAAATGGTTTCATTGCGAAACAACTGAAGCTTCTTAAAAATAAAATATAAGTATCCGAAACGGTAAAATTGGTAAATCGTTTTGTCCTGAAGAAGGTGTATGAATATAGGCGTTCTTTTTTCAAAACAAGCACCATCTAAAAAGAGACTTTTTTTCTACTCTGTCCCCTAACGCATTCTTTGCGTAACACCAGCCTCCATTACGCAAATAAGCAAACAGTCAAATGTATTCTAATATGGACCTGTTTTCTCGATAGAAAAATGTTTATTTAGGCCGTAAAGTGGCTGAGCATCAGTTTGGACGGAAAAAAAGAATGAAAAGCACGCCACTTGACCCCGAATGTTGGCATTATCACAATATTTGGGGATGCGCACTTCTTGTGCGCAGTTGATTTTGTAATGATATGTTCGTGCGTTGAATTCATAGATTTCTAATTTGCATTGCGTTTGGTTATGGTAATTTTGGAAATTTTCCAATAATGATTTTTGTGGAATGGGGCAAACGAGCTAACAAATAAATTGGCTTTGTGGTCCATTGACGTGTGTAATTTTATGTTTGAAAACGATTTGCAGACTCTGACTTATGCCTTTTTTGACTGTACAGTCAGCAGCAAAAGTAGATACGCAATCGAAGACCTCAAAAGTTCTTATTCCCTTTTAATAAAGACTTTTGACGTCTTCGTTTGCATAGCTACTTTTGATGTTGACTGTACAGTCAAAAAAGGCATAAGTCAGAGTCTGCAAAACGTTTTCAAACATAAAATTACACACGTCAATGGACCACAAAGCCAATTTACTGTGCGTTCCGTAGGAGATCCCAGAGTCCGAAATGCGTCGAGGAGGTCCATGGGGGGGGGTTACATTTTTAGTCGGTGCGAGTCCGACATAACCTCCCCGTGGCGCGGAGGAATCCATAACGGATATTACACGAATTAAAAAAAAAAGGTAATATTATATATATTGCGCGGACGTGGTGCGATACACACGCAGTACTGCTCGCTTACAACCGATGGCCGTTGGGGTGGAAAGGTTCTCGAGTGGTGGCCACGTACCGGAGATGACTTTACATTCGGGCAATTCCGAAAATCGGGTTATTCCGAATGATCTACTAAAGTGGGTATTATATAGTTCTGACACAATGTACATATTCCTTTTTTATTCGGAGTTACCCTCCTAAAAAAATACTATTGGATTGGTAGAATTTATCGGAATTACCCGATTTTCGGAATTACCCGAACGTAACTTACAGATTATTTACCGCGCCATCATCATCATCATATCAGCCAAAAGAATTCCACTACCTGGACATAGCCCTCCCCCAAAGAGTGCCAAGTGATCGGTCCTCCGTCACCCGCATCCAGCGGATTCCCGCGACCTTTACCAGGTCATCAGTCCACCTTGGCTTGTCTACCACGCTGCGTCTTCCGATACGTGGTCACCACTCGGGAACCTTTCCACCCCAACGGCCATCGGTTCTAAGCGGGCAGTATTTGTCCAAAAGCATATTTTTCCGAATTTCATAATTCCGAAAACCATGATTAGCTGAAAATTTTGTAGATTTTTCTGGATATAATTTCATTTATTCACAATAATACAATGCAAGCTTACAGTTTACCTACACCAAATCGCTTACACGCTAAAATGGGTCACTATCAAATTTACCTTATTGCTAAAGGACAATATAGCTGAAATGTCTGGATTGCGTTATGTCTTTGTAATTACATAGACATGAATGCTAAATGACTCTTTGGCAAAACGTCTGGATTTTAGAACGTAACAATTTAAAATGATCTAGCAGCAAAACATCTTTATCTTCGAATGTTTTTTGTTCTTAATAGACACAAATGCTAAATGGTCCGGTAGCAACACGTTTGTATCTTAGAACGTCTTAATTACTAAACAGACATGAACGCTAAACAGTCAAGAAGCAAAAAGTCTGGATTGTGTAATGTTTTTATTGCTTAATGGAATAAACGCCAAGCGACCCATTAGCAAAACGTCTGGATTTCAAATGTTAAGTATTATAAGTATAATATGACACTTAAGAATTAAAACCTTGTCGCACAATCTAAGATTTTAAAGTGTGATGGGATAAACCAAAGTTATCAGGGTACCGCATACCGCGTTACTAACAAATAAAAATGTCAGAATATCCATTTTAATATGATAACTTATATTATAAGCCTAGCTTAAGCTGTTACATATTTATAAATTATGACTATTTACACATTAAATTTCCAGACGTTTTGCTACTAACTCGTTCTGTGTTCATGTCAATCAAATAATTTTCCTTTCGACGAATTGGGAATTCTAATTATATAGACTATTTACATTTCATGACGTTTTGATATTAACTCGTTCTGTGTTTATGTCAATTAAGTAAATTCTCTTTCGGCTCATTAGATATTGTAATCATATGGACTATTTATATCTTCAGACGTTTGGCTACTTATTCATTCTAATTCTTAGCCATCCAGCTAAACTGTATTTTTGCTGACTGAGTATTCTACTTTCGTGTCGTCGCAGCTGAATTGACTATATGCTGACTGTGTATTTAAATTTTATGTCATCTAGCTGAAATGGTCGTTTAACGATAAGGTCAATTTGATAGTGACCCAAACAAAAAATAATAAACACTATCCTAACCTATTTATACACCGTGGTACTATTAATAACCCGAAAGATTTTAACCACGCATTCCGGAGGTCATTAGGAGTAAAAAATGTTATATGAATCCAATCCAAATTCAGCAAAAAAAAAAAATTTTTTTTCTGTATTTTTTTCGGTTTTACTAAATATAATTTGGATAAGTATCGCTTCCTGGATGGAAATCATCCCTTTTAATAAAATGGTAACAATTATTTTTCCAAAAGAGAATGAATTTAGTGAGTGGTAGCTGTCACTTAGATGTATGTCAATAACGACTCGAAACTTGGCAACATCGGTAGCAACGTCTCCATCAAAAGAGCTTAATGCACTTTACTAATCACAATAAATAGTTTACATGAAAATGATAATATCTTCAAAACTAAGCAGGGGTTCAAATAACATTTTTTGTGCCTAATTACCTAAGGAATGCGTGGTTAAAATATTTTGGGTTATTAACGCCCACGGTGTATATTGCATTAAATCATCTGCGTCCAAATTTTCGTTTAACGGATAGGTACCTAATGGCGTTCGGAATTTTGAAATTTCGGAACATTGATGGTTTTGGACTAAAGAAAGAAAGATACACTTATTTACTAACACACAGCAGGACACACATATTGACATATTAAACAAAAAGCGGCCAAGAGCGAGTCGGACTCGCACATGAAGGGTTCCGTGAAATAAATTGCGGTTTACGATTTATGATGTATTAAAAAAAAACTACTTACTAGATCTCGTTCAAACCAATTTTCGGTGGAAGTTTACATGGTATTGTACATCATATATTTTTTTTAGTTTTATCATTCTTTTATTTTAGAAGTTACAGGGGGGGGCGGACACACATTTTACCACTTTGGAAGTGTCTCTCGCGCAAACTATTCAGTTTAGAAAAAAATTATATTAGAAACCTAAATATAATTTTTGAAGACCTATCCACAGATACCCTACACGTATGGGTTTGATGAAAAAAAAAAATTTGAGTTTCAGTTCTGAGTATGGGGACATCTAAAACTTAATGTTTTTTTTCGATTTTTGTGTGAAAATCTTAATACGGTTCACAAAATACATCTACTTACCAAGTTTCAACAGTATAGCTCTTATAGTTTCGGAAAAAAGTGGCTGTGACATACGGACGGACAGACAGACGGACATGACGAATCTATAAGGGTTCCGTTTTTTGCCATTTGGCTACGGAACCCTAAAAAAAACAGTAAAAAACATATAAAACATCTCTGCGGCAGTGAAACGGACCAGACACACAAAATAAATAAACAATCTCATTCAAAAAAAAACCGGTCAAGTGCGAGTCAGACTCGCGCACCGAGGGTTCCGGACCACCCAATACAATAGAAACAAGTCCACTATAAACTGACACTCACTATGTATGTATTCACATACTTAGTGCGTGTCAGTTTATACTGGACATTAAATTTTCAGTGATGTAACTAAAAATTTACGCCTTTCGCAATTTTTCCTTTATCTGTGCTATAAGACGTTACTTCGTACCAAGTTTCATGATTCTAAGTTCACGGGAAGTACCCTGTAAGTTTTGATTACCTTGCGAGTTTCGAAAATTTAAAGAAAGAAAGAAAGAAAGAAAGAAAAAAGACATTTATTTACTACACATAAGACACACAGAGACAAAGGGAGTAGGCATACATTACAATTTAACACATATTGTGTGTGTCTTCGCGGCAGTAAATAGGTCGCTGTCTCAGCATTATGCCGAGGTGTCAGACAGACACCTACAGCGCTGATTTTCAGACAGCACCGTACGTGACTCACGGAACGCAACACAACATAAGACCATTGATAAACACATAATTATTGTATACACATAATAAATAATAAATGTAATGAATTTGTAAAATATGTACCAGTAGCTAAATGGGATTGAAAGACAAACACAAAGCACAAAACGCGACACGGCATTTGCGGCATAAACGGCTATATCTTTTGATTGCGTTGGCCTAAATGCTTGATTTTTTCACAGCTCTAAGAGACAGTAGACTTGAGTGGTTGATATACATTTCAGCTTGATACCTCCACGCGTTCCTGAGAAAAAGGGTCTTGACGGACGGACGGGCGGACAACAAAGTGACCCTATAAGGGTTCCGTTTTTCCTTTCGAGGTACGGAACCCTAAAAACAGTAAAAAACACATAAAACATGTGTCTCTGCGGCATTGAACCGGACCGGACACACAATAGTACATTATGATACAAGTGAGTTATGTTGATCATCACATCAGAGGCGGAATTGTCACGCAAACTGCAGGTGAGCGTGATAATAGAGCCGAGGATGTAATTATCAAAGCTCACTCGTGTCATACGACGTTTTTCAACACATTTGCGAGGAAAAAATCCTTTTTATAAAATGAAAATGTTACAGGCTCCTAAGTTGTTTCCTTTAGTTATGGATGGCAACAGGTTTTTACTCACATACATTTGCACATCTCTAAGAATGTACAGTGGCGTCAATTCTAATTATCACTTTTCTATTCACCACGAGTCAACAGTTTTAATAATAACCAAACACGCATCATCAATGTTTACAAATATTTGTGAAATTACTTATAATGGCGCGCAACCATTTTTTTTTTCGTGAAGTTAGCACAGTGCGTCCGCAGCGAGGCTTAGATGAAATCTCTAAACAGCCAATACCTACACGTACAAAATAAAATAAATATTTTGTTATTCAATATAAATTCATGTAAAATGTTATCAAAAGTAAATAGTTTTACTAAATTAAACGTTTCTATACCATATCCAAGAAGAAATAATCAATTACTTCACAAGAAGGATTTAATTTGTTTAGTCGAGTAAGAATCCATTTGCCGAGAATTAAAAACAAACCTGTATAACCCGGTCAATTTAAGAATGCGCCGAGTCCATACATACACCCTGCTGTAAGGTGCCAACGTGTCTTAATCGGGATATAAACATAACTACACGAGTGTCGTAATGTTATTAAACACGCGTGTTTAATACCCAGGATTATGAACCTAAAAGCGGCACAATAAAGAGGCACGTTACGAGCAAATGTGTTAAAAATTAATAAATTAATCTTATTCCAAAAATAAATCGTACCAGTTCCATCAATTTCGCATGGTATTTATTGATTAATAAGTCAAAATAAAGATCAATCAACTAATCAATCAAATGCGGTAATTATACCTAACAAAGTTGTTAAATACTAGAGTGGCTCTCTGAGCTGTAGCACACGCGAGTTTGAGTATTAAAAAAACCCGGCAAAGTGCGAGTTGGACTCGCGCACGAAGGGTTCCGTACCATTATCTATAAAAACGGCAAAAAAATCACGTTTGTTGGATGGGAGCCCCCCTTAAAATAAAAATATTTTGTTTTTAGTATTTAGTAATAGGGGCCCGTTTTACTCTTTGAGTACGGAACCCTAAAAATTATTCGACAAAAAAAAACTGTTTATTCGTTATTGAACCTGCTTACAAAGTTTCACGAGAATCGATTAAGAAATGCTACCTGTAGAGGAGAACAGCGGGACAGCGGAACAGTGGGCTATCGGACATACGAACGATTTTCAGCCCAAGCTGAAGCATAGTACAGTCACCGGCATTAATATATGATGAATAATGGGCGGACGACGGATGCAAATTATGTCAAAATCATGTCAAACGATACACTTAATATGGATATGACTACAATTGGTTTAAAAAAGAGAACATAATTGCAAAATAGTTATGTAATTTTATTGTAAATAATCATATTTTTTTCTATATTACATATTTTAAGTCCATTTATTTTATGGTTTACTATCCACTTATATAGGGGAAATGCTCTCTCTAAATCTACAGATACTAATTATGTACTATGGAGGATAGAGGTATTATGTACTGAGTGATACATGTATAAGAAAAACTGCATACCTATATATGTTTATACATAAATATTACTCGAAATTTAATAAAAGTCTTATCCATCTTATGATTTCTTCACTACATTGCATCCATGATGATGAATCAAAGTCCGCAAAAATATCTGACACGCTCTTATGGCTCTAGGAATTCTTTCCTTTTTTTTTCAATATTGAGCTTTCAATAGTGTTTAAATATGATTCATTACAGTTTTTTTCTTATTATATAAATAAGTCAATTTTCTTCATATTATACATGTATATTATCTTATTTTTTTAAATTTCAAAACCGGTGTATTACTTAATTGAAATACAATAAAAGTCATAATATTAGATAAGTTTACAAGTCAATAAATTTTAGTCTAGGAATAGAGTTGTCATCAGATATTTTTGCGGCCTTTGTTCCATCATATATTTATGCCTTCACTCCACTTCCTCGTTCAATTAGGTTATATAAACGAAAGCGCCCGATTTTCCTAGACAATTACCAAAAAACCGGTGTCCCCGTAGCGTTATCAGGGTAACTCCTGTAGCGAGGCGGATATTTTCGTCGTTATCGATTACACGCTGTTTTCAGACTTTGATAGATCGCCCGGGGACCGGCAATCTGCTTTCACCGGTGACATTGAGGTGTGGCACAAGTTAAAGGAGGCAAAGTCGTTGGTGAAGGCCGACGACGGAAGACGACCGACGGCGTTTGAGGGAAAGGGGCTGCGTTCCCAGCGGCTCTACCACGAACTTCGAATCTCGAATTTCGTAAATCTCCGTCTCTGTCGCTTGAGTACCATAAACCATAAGTGCGATAGAGATGGCGATATACGAAGTTAGATTCGAAGTTCGTGGGTTATAGCTCAGGTCCGGTTCGTACAGTCGGCCTAATAAGTTGCTGGACACCCAAGTACCTTGTCGTTTTCACTCGTTTGACAACTTCACATGGCAGTTTAACATGACGTTTAATGCGACAAGGTACAAAGGTGTTAAGCTCCTTGTAAGGCTGACCGTACAGAGGGGAAATGCTGCCGAGATATTAGGGACATTTGCGCCAGGCACTTATCGGGTCTGGAATTCAATAAGTACCATAATATTGATTTTCTTTCCCACCTTTTATTTTCAGGGTTCCGTACCAAAAAGGTAAAAAGGGAACCCTTATGGTGCGACTCTGTCCGTCTGTCTGTATGTCCGTCCGTCCGTCTGTCACAACGTTAACGTCTGTTACAAATTTGAAATTTAGAACAACTGTTAAAAAGGTTAAGACACGTGTATGAAAAATAAAAAAATAATAAACATTTATTTTTTCTGTTTAAATGACGAATATGAGGGGGTTAAAAAACCAAAGTCTAGTAAATAGATCAAGTGGGGAATCATATGAAAGGGCTTGAGTTGCACTTTCTAAAACTGTTTTTATTTTTTTTCTACAGTGGTCAATTTTTTATTTATTAAGGAAAAGGTAGAAAAAATACCCCCCCCCCCCCCCCCTCCCCCCCCCCCCCCCCACCTTTAATCACCTAAGTTTACGAAGCGAAAAGTATGAAATAATTACATATGATTAAGAGTAACATAAATAATACAGGAAAAATAAAACAATATCTCTATCTAGCTTTTTTTTTATTTATCAAAAATAATTTCTTAATTAAATTTGTAATTTACTTACTTTTGTATGAATTTTATAACTTCAAATTCCTATCAGATTATCGTTAAAGTGCCTTCATTCAAATAAAAAATAAATAATCGAAATCGATACACGTGATAAAAAGCTATCGCTGATAAACAAACATACTAGTTTGTAAGTTGTTAATACCAAAATGCAGAAGGCGCTTTGCAACGGTAACTTATAAAATCATCCTATTTTAAAATAAATGGATATTTTTGTTTTATATATCATTCACTAATTTATGGCCAGTACGTACGACAATTATGTAAAACAGTGGAAATTATGCCCATTATACACGATTTCAGCGAATAGAGTTTTTTGATGTACAGTCAACCAATTTGATTCCTAGGCCATCATAGAACCTTGCCGTTGTAAATGCTATGTCAATACGGTTTACTAGGATTATTGCGTCGCTATGTAGCAGTTAAATTGACAGGGTTCTACGGTGGCCTAGGAATCAAACTGGTTGACTGTACATGTTGGTATTGTATGCCATAGAAATAGACAACGACATTCCTATGTCGTCGTCTATTTCTATGGCACGCTCTGCAGCTTAAACGGCTTAATGGATTTAAATATCTGAAGTGTTCTTACATTCCTCTTAGACAGGGTTATAGAAATTATCTGTAAAAAAAAGACACTTATAAAAAAAACTTTTCATTTCACTCGTTTCCGTTGCTCTTTTCTCGAAGAGTCTTAATCAGTCTTTCTCATCCATGAGAGGAGGCCTAATACCCAGCAGTAGGACGTAGGCTGTAGGGTATAGGCGGATTTATTTTGTACCTGAGCAGTACCTACTTTATTTTTATTTTCCGCTGTATTTTGTCCCTTCGGACAACTGGATCCGAGTTTAATTTACTAAGTAAACATAACATTGAAACTTTTCTATTACTGCTGTTTGTAGCCCAGGAGGTTGTACTAGTAAATAAGTGTTTTTAAAAGGTAGATAAAAATTATGTTGACACTGAGAAGCTTTAAGATTTCTTTTTAATGCAATGTTAACGTTCAAATAAAATCTAAGAATCTGGTAACAAGATAGATATTGTGTTAAAATATTAATAATTGCGAGTCGGACTCGCGCACGAAGGGTTCCGTACAATTATCTATAAAAAACCGGCCAAGTGCGAGTCGGACTCGCGCACGAAGGGTTTCGTACCAACATCTATAAAACTATTTATTTTATTCTGTTAACAGAAATACATCATCTGTGATTATTTCAACTTAAACTATCACGGTATAAGCGAGATACAGCCTGGTGACAGACAGACAGACAAAAAGACAGACAGACAGACAAAAAGACAGACAGACAGACATACAGACAGACAGACAGACATACAGACATACAGACAGACAGACAGACAGACAGACAGACGGACAGCGCAGTCTTAGTAATAGGGTCCCGTTTTACACTTTGAGTACGGAACCCTAAAAACGGCAAAAAAAAATCACGTTTGTTGTATGGGAGCCTCCTGTAGCCTAGTTGGTTGTGACCCTGCCTACGAAGCCGGAGGTCCCAGGTTCGAATCCTGGTAAGAGCATTTATTTGTGTGATGAGCACAAATATTTATTCCTGAGTCATGGATGTTTTCTATGTATTTTACAATACGATTAAAATCAGTTAACGATTCTGATGTTAGCTACTAGTGGCGCCGCAAAGGTGTCAGAGGGGTCTACCGGGTATGCGGGAGGCGACTCGAGGCTAACTTCAGAATCGTTAACTGATTTTAATCGTATTTATTTATCTATATAAGTATGTTTATCGTCGTCTAATACCCATAGTACTAACTACTCCGATTTGTGTAAGATAGTAAAAGACAAAAAAAAAAAGGTTTTTTTGTATTTGTTGTTATAGCGACCACAGAAATACATCATCTGTGAAAAATTCTACTGTCTGACTATCACGGTTGTTGAGATACAGCCTGGTGACAGACGGACAGACAGACAGACAGACAGACAGAGGGACAGCGGAGTCTTAGTAATAGGGTCTGGTTTAACTCTTTGAGTACGGACCCCTAAAAATGGTCAAATAAATACATGATGAACAAACACAAAAGCAAACAAACACAGTGGATGCTGAAAAACTACTGCTGAAAGAAGAAATCCTGTTTGAAAGATACCTCCATAAACGTTGCTGTTCGTTTTATTTGGTGTTTGGTAAATTGCTATGAACAGTTTCATCCTCGCATACTGCTCCGCTTCCTCTCACTGCTGTGGTTGTACGCATCCTTAGTTCCGTTTCTCAAGGTAATATCCCTTAATAGTTACGCAGTATTATGAAAGAAAACAGGAATTCTGTAATATTCTGATTTTTCACGAAGCAGTGTTACTTTGTAAGTAGGTACTACATACTCGTAGCTTCGCAGCTTACCTTTCTTGACTCATATTGAAAAATAGCTTTATATTTTCCGCTGTAGTGTAATGCTTTAAACGCTTCATCATCTTTATCATCATTACGACCACTTTAGCCTAGTTGGTAGTGATCCTGCCTACGAAGCCGGAGGTCCCGGGTTCGAACCCCGGTAAGGGCACTTATTTGTATGATAAACACGAATATTTATTCCTTAGTCATGGATGTTTTCTATGTATTTAAGTATCTATTTGTCTATATAGTATCTATATCGTCGACTAGTACCCATAGTACAGCTTAGTTTGGGACTAGGTTGATTTGTGTAAGATTGTCCGCAAATACTTATTAAAAAACTTATATCAGCCGAAAGACACCCCCTGCTGGACATATGCCTCCTCCAAAGAGTGCCAAAGTGATTGGTATTGCGCCACCCGCATCCAGCGGACTCCCGAGTGCTACCTTTTTCCTACCTATGTCGTCGTTTCCACTTTGTCAACGCCTTTCGGTACGTGGTCGCCAGTCGAGAATCCTTCTTCTCCAACGGCCATCGGTTCTACTTTTTAGCGACAAGCTTAGCGATTTAAAGCTTCACGGTAACCTAATAAGACTAAGTATTAGACTTTACATTTCCGTAAATTAAACAGTCCAATTCCAATTTATTTACACAACAATAGTTCAAGGTCGGTACATCAATCAATTAACCTATTCGCCTTTAACGATAAACTTCTTTTCTTTGAAGTTGGTACTTTTTTCAATTGGTTTTCTACAATTACAATGGCATCGCGTGAGCTATGGTCAATTACCATTTACTACCGCTATTACTGCGCTTGGGGCCAATCTGACACTGCGTTTCGCATCCCAAATGGGTCATTGTCAGATTTAGGTTCGCGTCTTTTCGGTGGACATTGCCAAAGTTAAGGGCTATAAAGCCTAATTTTTGGTTAAACTCTGAATCGGCATAAACGGCGTTGCCCTTTCTATAACTATATGTGATAAAAACATAGTATATATAAACATAAGCCCGTAACTATTGACCACCGGAAAGATGATTTTTGTTTTTGTGACTGACAATGACCCAAATTGTTATTGATAAAACTTTTGTTTACTCAAATGTGTTTTGTTTTTGCACTGTTGCTTCGAGCGTAGCAGCGTAGCTTCGTAAGTAGTTAACACCCGTCACAGTGTCTTGGTTGGTTACAGCACATTACCTATTCATAAAACTTAACAAACTTCCGTTAACTAAAATGCTTTGTCTCTTTCTTACAAGCAAAAATGTTAATATGACAGACAAGGACAAATTTAATCGTCATTTCAACTACAATATGTTTGACGGAAGTTTATGAGTAAGGAAACATGTGTTCCGAGCGCTTGCTTCCACACATGCTAAGCTAGGCCACTCCTTCACTTGGCGGTATCAGAAAACCGTACCAAGTCAGTACAGATTTTACTTCGCATGCATGCTCTAAGTGGTGGTATTTGCTATCAGTGCTTTCTGATTGTGGGATGCGCGTGTAACCCAATATAATACTGGCCAAAATACTGAGACACGCAAGGAAATATTGGCGACATGTGTCAGCTCATTGCTACAAACCGATCCCGCCCCGCCATTTTGCCTAACGTGTCAGACACAGCATAATATTGCACTGTGAAATTTAGGTGTCAGATAGTCTGGTAACTATTCACAACGCTAACCAACAACATCAAATGAACCAGTATAAGCCTGATCCGCGATTACGCGTAGTTGAAACGAATCTCAGGGTCAAGTTATTCTAGGGAAGTTCAAGACAGTTTTAAGGAAGACAGCTTGTATGTGGCTACGTTTTTGCCTCTATGGTGATTGGTAGCTTCAGTTATTAGCTGTGAAATGTGGGAGCTTAGTATTTAATGAGGCGCCATCGAATTGTTTTCGCTGCATTCGTTCCGCGATACGGTATTATAATTTGGGGGAATGCAAATTCTAATAAGATCTGCATACCGTTTCCCAGCTACTTATAACTTGGATCTTTTTGAGACGAGAGTGAATAGGCACATGCATGTAACACCCTTGACCTCATTATCACTTATCATCAGGTGAGATAGAGTTCAAATGCGCATCTATGTATACTTAAAACCAGATAATTGAGAGTTCAAAAGCAATGCGTTAAAGGGAACCGTAGAATTAAATCTATGAAAGAAACCTACCTTATGATAAATCAATAAGATTATGAACTTTACCATCCATCTTTTTTTATAGCAACGAGTACTGTGTATTCTTTACGCCTAACCACAACTAGTTCATAAATAAAGCGTTATCACATGCTTTTGGCTTTTTTCTTTCTTAGGATCTCTAGTTTGCATCATGAAATTCCAACAATATAGAATCGTTGTTGATCTGGATGGACCCAACGAAAGACCAGCGCTCACTGTAAAGCCAGCCTCATGCTGAGTTAGGTCCGTAGGGTCTCGAATAAATAGTTGATTCTGATACCTATTATGGTATACATATAATTTAAAACCCGGATATTTTTTTGCGATAAGGCAACTTTGGCTTTTACAATGGACACAAAATCACGAGTCCTTCAAAAACATGAGTATCATCATCATCATCATATCAGCTGAAAGACGTCTACTGCTGGACATACGCCTCCCCCAAAGAGTTCCAAAGTAACCGGTCCTGCGGACTCCCGAGACCTTTACCAGGTCATCAGTCCACCTTGTGGGAGGCCTACCAACGCCGCGCCTTCCGGTACGTGGTCGCCACTCGAGAACCTTTCCGCCCCAACGGCCATCAGTTCTACACTGCCACTTAAGTTTAGCGATTCGGAGGGCTATATCGGTTACCTTGGTTCTGCTGCGGATAGCCTCATTTCTGATGCGATCACGCATAGAAAATCCCAACATAAATAGCCCTCTCCATTGCCCTTTGGCCCATGGCCCAAAACATGAGTATAAGCCGAGCAAATAAATAATTGATTCTAAAACGGCAACATATTTCGCGCTATCACGCTCACACTGTGGTGTAGTTTTTAATTATATGCATACTTATATAGATAAATAAATACTTATATACATAGAAAACATCCATGACTGAGGAACAAATATTCGTGCTCATCACACAAATTTTGCCCTTACCGGGATTCGAACCCGGGACCTCCGGCTTCGTAGGCAGGGTCACTACCAACTAGGCTACAGAGGTCGTCAATAATATATAATCGTCGTATCAATATATCGTCAATAATAATATATAACTCGATCCATTCCTCTCTGGTCAGTCCTTCATGTCTGATGCATGTCATGGTGCGATGCAAGTCTGGGACGAAATCCATCGGCTGCTGTCAGTCGCAATGTTAGCGACGGTGTAAAATTTTGGTGTATCTGGTTCTTGAGTTGGGCCAGCACTCTTGTTAGTGAGCGGCCTATGGCTCATTTTGTATTAATTTATCCCTGTTTAAATTCATCCCATCTCCTAAGATGTCATAAAACACTAGGTAGCAAAGATTACATTTGACAGTAAATATTATTTTAGCAATAAACCAGTCAGAATGACCAGTAAATCGTTATCTCGAATCGAGAATAATTAAATGTTTAATTTATCACTTGTAATTATTGCAAAGATGGGATTTATGGTCGCCCACGTAAATAAAATTATGTTAGCCGTAACGTTTACTCAAAAGAAAAAACGAAGATACTAGTAATTTTGTTTTTAAGGACAAACATGAATTACGGCTGAGAAAATGGTAACACTGTTTAGATATAGAGTAGAAGTAAATGTTGACGTAGACATTAATAGATTATGCGAGATGATACCTACTTAGATCAATGATATAATTTCATACATAATTATGTATGTTACATCTACTCCCGGGTTCCCAAAGAGATAGGCAGAGCAGTAAGTAGCTAGTGTCACTTCAAGCCAAAAATGTCTCATGTCATTTAACAAGAGAACAATGCAGATACATCGCGCTTAAACAAAAAAAAGATGCGCTGACTACAAGCAAGAAATTGCATGCAAGTTTAAATAAATTGCGGAGTTTGATAGATCAATTGAACTCAGCATACCTCGTTAACCCGCAACGCAATGTAATGAAAGTTGCATGCAATTTATTGCATGTGTAAATTGCGCTTAAAAGCAGCGCAACCTCGAAAGCAACTTTATATTTTTAACACACCTACACATACCGACCGAGCTAGGTTCCGGTGTTCACGTTAACGCCATACGTGAGAGCGAGAGGGCGCGCTCCGTTCTCTCCCTCCCATCTATTCTACACAAGTCAGTCACGTTACTTCAGGCTCGAAGTTTTGTCTGGCGAGATGGGTCTTAACTATCTTTGTTCGGTCGGGGGCGTTTTAAATGTTAAATCTATTCATTACTGACAAAAATAATCTAACAACTTGCGTCGTCAATTAATAACCCAAATTAAATTATAACGTACAGTCACCGGCAATAATATCTACGATAACAAAGCCGGAAAAAACATATGACACGTCCTAATGCGCCTAGAAATAGAGTCGTATCAGATATTTATGCGCGCTTCGTTGTATCAGATATTATTGCCGGTGACTGTACCTATCTAAATTATTCTAATTTTGTATAAATTTTAATTAGGTATTTTTGATAAAATTTAGTATTTAAATTAATTTAGTACTTAAGAAAAGAATTTTCCCTTGCTTTTAGTCATTAAAATCCCTATCATATAATTTGTATGCCTACCTCTTTAAAACGATGTCTTCACCTGTAATTGGGGTGCATAAGGCCCTACATATTTTATGCCAGAAACAACTGTAACTTTATCTTATGTACTTTGTTGGTGTCCCGTGTAATCTAATAAATAAATGAATAAATTACTGAGGATCTAGACGCTTAAGAGACTGTCACTCCGCAATATTACGATTCAATACCACAAGTAATGCAAAATTTGTTCACACAGATACCCTAGCTGGCTATATAATTTTGCGCTCCAGGTCAGACATAATAAATATTTACTTCAAAATGAATATTGATACAAGCTGCCGTCAATAAGAGTCAGTAAATAAAGTTTTTATAAGTCTAAACTTTTTTATTATAGTTTAGGTTTATCTTGGACCTAGAGAGTGTTTGGGGAGTTGATATTCAAATAAGACATCTGATAAAATAATTATTTAATAACAGAATTGAGGAAACTCACTATTTCTTATTCTGAATATTTTGTAAAGTAAGTAGTTAAGTAAGTTTAAAAGATTATTTATTAGAAATATAAAAAATACAATTAAGTTCAAATAACATTAAAATAGGTTATAACTATAAACAAAAAACATAAAAAGGGGAAGTTATAAAAAGAATACCGCCTCTAAGAGGTCAGACTGCGGCATGGACCCCATTACGCTGGCAGCATTACCTCTCTGAATCGCAATGGAAATACGTTGCGAGAGGTAAGCGCCAGCTCTGGGGTCTCCAGTTGCTTGGACCAGCCGCGAAGACAAGGCCTTAATGAAATTCCTCATATCTGACGACCAAGGACCCAAGGTTTCCACAGCAAGCGCCGCAAAATCGTAATCCTTTAACAAGGAGGAATATTTACGGCGCTTGTTCACTTGGGCCTGGTCGGCTGCAGCGCCGGCCTGTGAACGGGTGCCCTGGATGTGGGACTGGGCGAAGGTGTCAACGCAAGTTACATCCCACCCCAGGGCTCTGCCTAGTTTCCATGGCACCAATGTAGCCCCGTCTGGACGCTTGCCATCGTCACGCGCCAAACCCACAGGTTCGAGAATTGCTGGCACGGAGGCGGTGGCAAGCGAACGACGGATCAAATCATTTAAAGTGCCATGACGGTACAGGCGGCCGGCGCTTCTATGGCAAGAGAGACCGTGTCTACCCAGCTGGTCCACGGCCCTCCCACAGTTACACGTATGAGCGACACAAATTCTGGCTCCAAGTCTGAGGCATACCGATATTCTCAGACAGCTTGGGTCCAGAACCGTGCCTACGTTCCGTGACGGGAGAGCATGCAGCCAGTGCCCCGACTCGTTCACCGAAACAGCCAGGATACGAGCACGATCTGAGTCGCCCGGACTATTGGCAAGAAGTGAAGCATGGTTTACCTTGAGGCGTGGAGTATCCCAAGCTCTCTGAACGTGCATTGAGTCGGGGACGTCTGCACCTGGGCACGAGTCACACCAGGCTCTCCTGGCCTCCGCCAGGCTCGCTATCTCCGTGTCAAGTATCTGTGGTTTATTTAAAATAATACTGACAAGAGACATCGAGCCGTAGGCGGAGGACAGGAAAGCCGGTAATGCCACGCTGGATGAAGAACGGACGCCCAGACCACCGAATCTTATTGGGAGAACCGCTTGGGACCAAGAACTGAAATCGAAACTTATGTTTAAGACTTTAGACAGAGTGGATTTTAGGGAGTCGTCGATGGCAGATAGAATGGATGGAAATTTCCAGATTGGACAGCTGCGAAGTAAATACATGAACTTTGGGGTGAAAAGGCAGAACCGAATTATGAAAAGAGCCATGTGGGGATTGATTTGGAATAGTAATTCGGAAGTATTGTTAAATAGGTTTAATTTACAAGTTATGATTGGGTTGATGGCCTCGTCAAAAACGGGAGAACCTAAGAGAGATAGCGATGAGTTTGAATGAACCGAAATGTTAGGCAAAACTGCGTTAAAATTTGTCAGTATCTCAATTTTTTTTTCAGGTGAAAGGTGACTGGGTAAATAAATCTCGCATTTAGTAAAATTTAGAGAGAGGCCGATGTCAGAAAAACGGTCTATTATTAGGTGTAGGTCCTGTAGAACCGTTTCGGCGTCTCCACCAAGGGAGCCGTCATCCAAGTACCAAAGATTGAAAGATGATTTTAAGTTAGAAATTATGGGATGTACTGCCAAACTAAAAATAGCGGGCCCAAGCGGATCACCTTGTTGGCAACCCATGCTAGAAAGAATAATATTGTCGCCAAAGAGTAATTTAGTTGGAGCCCCGTAGCATTGCCATAAATAATTGTAAATGTCTGGTAGTTCTTTTTTCACCTCTGATAAGAGTGCCCCTCGATCGACCGAATTAAATGCATTTTGCACATCAATTTTTATGAATACCTCGTAGTCCGGGCGACTGAGGAAGGTGCGCGCGGCATGAACCGCTGCCTCGCAGCCGCCTTTAACGCCGAAACCCAGCTGACGGGGCTTGAAAATATTGGTCAGTGTTTGGTGGAATTTCCGGCAGCAGAGCTTCGAAGCCAAGCGCCTGAAAGTGCAGCCGACAGCAATTGGGCGGATGCCGCCGTCTTTCTTGGCAAGAGCAATGAGGTTGGCACCATAAAGGAGCGGCACGACTTCGGCGTTAACGAGGCCCGAGAGCATTAAATTGATTAGTGCAGTTAATTGAATGAGCAGAGCCGCTCCGGTGTCCCCCGATGGTACAGTGGTCAAGTCTTTTAGGTGTTGCGGAGACAACCCGTCTAAACCACCTGCAGATCCGTTCGTTAAGTAAGTTAAATATTTAGTTTAAGTGGCACTGTCAGTTTAAAATCATTTATAATCCTACTCAAAGCATGTAATTATTTTGCATCGTCTCAACTACCCGTAGGTTGTCTGGAAGAGATAGCTTTCTAGCGATAAGACCGCCTGTTGTCTACCGTTGTTTAAATTCTTTTTTTCTACTCGTATTGTGTATTTTTGATGAGCGATAAAGAATATTTGTAATATTGTACATGAAAGGAAAGAACTTTTAATACTGAAAATAGGATAGTTTGCTGTATTGACTCCGTCCATATTTTATTACGCTTGCTTTGGGACCAAACTGGCTGAATAAAAAAAACCGGCCAAGTGCGAGTTGGACTCGCACACGAAGGGTTCCGTACCGTCATCTATAAAAACGGCAAAAAAATCACGTTTGTTGTTTGGGAAAAAATATTCTTTTTTGTTTTTAGTATTGGTTGTTAGCGGCAACAGAAATACATAATCTGTGAAAATTTCAACTCTCTAGCTATCACGATTCTTGAGATACAGCCTGGTGACAGATTATGTATAAAAACGGCAAAAACATCAAGTTTTTTGTATGGGAGCCCCCCTTAAAAAATATTTTATTTTGTTTTTAGTATTTGTTGTTATAGCAGCAGCAGAAATACATAATCTGTGAAAATTTCAACTCTCTAGCTATCACGGTTCTTGAGATACAGCCTGGTGACAGACAGACGGACGGACAGCGAAGTCTCAGTAATGGGGTCCCGTTTTACTCTTTGAGTACGGAACCCTAAAAAATTATAACGAATGAGTAAATGATAAAGCTGAAAAGTAGGCTAGGGAAAAGCGGCTGACATTCAGACCATCTTCGTGCTACAGAAACGAACTAAAAGCCCGAAATTCTCTCAGCGACAAATTTAAGGAGGCAAATATTCTTACTGTAGCATGCCAATACATTCTTGAGTATATTATGTAGGTATGTGCGGAAAAACCTTCAGGACTTCGAACTCAACAGTGATATCCACGACTACAACACCAGAATTAAACACAAGATCGCAGTGCAGTACAGTCGTCTTCGCAAGGTTAGCACGTCGTTCGTGGGGAACTGTATACGTTTTTACAATTAAATACCTACCGAAATTGTTAATTTGCCGTTAAGTAAATTTAAGTCTCATATTTAAAATTATTTGCTAAGCAAGGCGTATTATAACGTCAACGATTTCATAAATGACAAAAATGCCTTTAAGCCAGTAGCAGTCAAATTCTATTACCTTTGTAATTATTATAAGTACCGGAAATAGTTATTCCGTTTTATGTAACATGAGAGCACGTAATGCTTTTTCTCGCCGAACAAGTCGCTTTAATCTTTGCTTTTATCAATGTCCAGTGGCTTGAATATGCCATGCTCGCTTAAAGGGCTTTGCTTACGGTGGCGTCGTTGATCGGGTCGCCACCTTCCCTTACATATGGTTGAGGGAGGCGATGGCTGAGATATGCGTCATACTCGTGATCGGGTGCTGTTTGTGGAGTCCGGTCTGTTCATGCTTGCAAGGGCATAGTAACTACCTAAATACTAGTGTTATTATCATTATTTTGACGAGAGACATCATTCTGTTCTTGACACGCGTTTTATTGTTATTGACCCTGTACATCTCTGACAATATTACATTAATGATTCTTTTTTTCTGTTTTAAAGCTCAGAGACAGTATACATCTCTATAAGAACATTAGAATAATTATTAATTGTATTTGGACGCTCAGAGACATTAGTATAGAATAGGTACTAAATTAATATCATAAACTTATTGTTAATTCTGATACAGACCTTATATCGAATGGATTTGATAATATTTTACAATTTTGGATTTTTTTACTTTTTATTTAGTGACATTTAGTTTGTTAACCGTTTAGGTACTAATTGGTTAAAATCTGCAATTTTAAAATGATTATTGTGTAAGATTATTAATATTATATTGTAGAATACCATTTGAAATGTAAAAGTGCCCTTGTGGCCTATTTGCAGAATAAATAATTGATTTTGATTTTGATTTTTGATTTTGCTAAATACCTCTGAAGTAAAGCCGCGTCCGCTGCGCCATGTTTTCGTGTTTTTTAAACGTCAAACATGTTTTGCCAATCAAAACAATACCCAATTTGTTTGCCGAAACTGACGGAAAACATGTTAGATGTTTTAAAACATGGAAAACATTGGTGCAGCGGACCCGGCTTAATATAATAATAAAAATTTACGGTGAGTGTTTTTAACTCAAGTTTCATGGACGGTATGGTAAATTTTTGTATGTAAAAAAATAAAAAATAAATCGTATAATAATCAATATAAAATAGATTGTATTATAATAAAATAAACACATTTTACTTTTAGTAAGTAATCTATGAAATATAGTAAACAAAGCAATGACCTCCAAATTCATTAAGAGGTCTCATTCGGTGAAAAAAAAACGGCCCAACACTGTCCAAATCGATGTAAATTTAAAGTTTTAGTTAAATACTCTGCTACTATCCTTTGGCAAACTCTTATTAAATTTAAAGCTCAAAATCTAATAGCAAAAGTAATAATACATTAAGCTAAGATTGCCATAGGTAGTAAATTTAATACAAACTCGGGTGATTTCGACTATCTGTGTTTACCTTTACTGGCAATTCGGACCAGGAGTTTTAGTACTGCTACTGTGTTGGTATAGTTAGAAACAGTGGTTACAGTCATTCGCTTTCCCTTGTTGCTGTTCCCTTTTACGGTTGGTGCTTTATTTCGTACCTCTCTGTGACGTTGTTTTTCCGTACCTCATTGTCGCCCATCATCTCTTTGCTCACTTTTTAAACCATTCACCTTTTCCATAGGTAGTCTACTTCGTCACTTAATCAACATCATCATCATATCACCCGAAAGACGTCCACTGCTGGACATATGCCTCCCCCAAGAAGTGCCAAAGTGACCGGCCCTGCGCCGCTCGCATCCAGCGGACTCCCGCGACCTTATTCTATTTTATTTTCAATTTTTACTGCGTCAATTGTCCCTTCCTCAGATATAACCGTTTCGTGGCAAACGCTGTCTGTTGTTTGTCGCGAATAAATGTTTATTTATTTATTTCTTTATTTCTTTCGTTCTTTCTTTCTTTATTTCTTTCTTTCTTTCGTTCTTTCTTTCTTTCTTTCTTTCTTTCTTTCCTTTTTAGGGTTCCGTACTCAAAGAGTAAAACGGGACCCTATTACTAAGACTTCGCTGTCCGCCCGTCCGTCCGTCCGTCCGTCCATCCGTCCGTCCGTCCGTCCGTCCGTCCGTCTGTCACCAGGCTGTATCTCAAGAACCGTGATAGCTAGAGAGTTCAAATTATCACAGATTATGTATTCCTGTTGCCGCTATAACAACAAATACTAAAAACAAAACAAAATATATTTTTAAGGGGGGCTCCCATTTAGTAGATAAGTGATTATTATTTTTTAATTTTTTTTAAACGATTGTAACCATATGTACCTACATAACGATTGCAGCTATGTGCAAACATATGTAGGTGCATACGAGTAACTAATATATATGTTGCATTATCCTCTGCCGTACTTTTGAAATATTTTGAAATATTTATTATTATTATTAACATATACAGACAGACATTTACAAACATAACTGTGGTCCCACACTAGGCTAGGCCTGTCCCGTGGAGACCAAGACAAATACTGATTAACTTTCCATGCGACTTAGCATAAAAACAAGACAAAGTAAAAAGAGAAAAAAAAATACAATTAGAAACTAACAATTAATTAATTATATTAGGGTGCTTGTCTGCGGTGATGTATGTGTATGTGTAGTGTGTAGTGTATGTATGTAATGTATGTGAGTGTATGTTATGATATTACATTAATGATTGTTTCCGATTGCTCGTAGTTCCAAGGTAACAATAGAGATTGGATTTTAATTTTTGCCTCTAGGACACTGCTTCTTCTTAGGTCAATACATTTAGCAAATGTGTTATAGATGTGCGGAAGTAGAAATGTATGAAAACGCAAAGCAAATTTAGTTTTAAGTAAAGGAGTAGGCACTTTGAAGATTCTTTTCTTTATCATATCATTATATGACGGTAAATTTAAGGTAGACTTATGCACGTTTATGGAAGCCCGTAGCAGGAACAACCTTCGTACACTGAGGACCTGTGCCTCTCTGTACAAGTCCACCGTGGGGTAACGGCGAGGTTTACCCAAAGAAACTTTTAAAACTGCTCTTTGAGCTCTTTCCAGAATTAAAAGAGTGGTCTTTGCAATTCCTCCCCAGGCTAGAATGCAATAATTTAGTATTGACTGGCATAGTGCGAAATAAACAGTCTTTAGAAGTTGTCCGTTAGTAGCTTCTCTCAGTAGCTTCATAGTATAAATTAGCTTACGAACCCTAGCTGCAGAAAGACAAATGTGCTTTTTGAAATTTAAATTCTGGTCTTACACCACACCCAAAACACTTAAACAGTTCGCATATTAACTTACACTCCTAACTAAAGTTAAACAATAAGTAGAGTAAAAATAAATCACTGCACATACGTGTGTGGAACCACTGGCTAACATAAATATGCTAGTCCATCTCAGTTATCTCAAGTAATAGTCCAAATAACCTGAAGTCTAATGACTTTAGCGTAGAAATAACTTATCAGTTTATTTAAGGACCCCAGAGACGTTTAAGTACTTAGATCTTTGTCATAAGTTGTAAAGGATTTAATTAAGCCAATATTTCAACATAGGTAACTGACTTTAAAATTTGTGTTGTTAAGTTAACATTTAAGTAACTGTTAAACTTTTGTTTGATACTAATCGTACCTGATGCTGACTTTGTCATTCTATTGAAGACGTAAAGCGCTTATGCTAGGGCAGAATATTTAATTACGTATATATTTTACTCTACTGGACATTCTTAAACAAAACATATAAATTTCAAACTTTTTGGTGGATTCGGGTGGCAAAAATATTCACTATAAGTATATACTGACCGGTCACTTTGGCACTCTTTGGGGGAGGCCTATTCCAGCAGTGGACGTCTTTCGGCTGAATTGGTGATGATGATTAGCCATGTTCATATCACCAAATTATTGTGGGAAGATTTGGTTGGAATGTATGTTAATAATTTATTAAATCATCCTTAACCATTTCGAAACTCATTTTCTATCCGTACTTCGGAATAAATCGAAAGTCGATAGTTTTCAGACAAGTATTGATCTTGAAGGCGATTCACCATAATTACAATTGTGAACTTTAATTGTTTCAGGAGTCATTGTTTTTAAGTTGCTCAGAGTAATAAAAAAACAGGGTGAGGCCTGCAAGAGGGGTGAAAAGTAAAACAATACATTTCATTTTACAAAGCAAATTGGCAATAACCTTTTTCTAAGTCGTTAAAATGATAAATAAGTTTGAAGTGTCATAACTACATCTCAACAGAGGAGACTTTCGATGGATGAAGGATGATGATACGTATTATACTCATTGTAAAAGCTTAGTCAGACAGCCATTTTTAGTTAAAGGATATTTGACATCATTTTGGCTGAATGAGAGGAGTCTTTTATTTCGGCTGGTAGTTTATTACAAGCCCTACAATAAAAGACATTGTTTTGTTCGATTTGGTAATTCAGCAACCAACATGCCATGCCCAATGAGTTCTTATCCCTCCGAGCAAGCCGCATATTTCACTTATTTTAATGAATAGTTCAATTTTACTACACCATTGCCACTTAGTAGTTAAACACCAGACAAACTTGCGTCGGCAAAGACATCTCCGGAAGACTAATCAAATTAAGAATCCCGACTTCCGATCCTCTTCCGTTGCACTGCGGGAATCGACTTATTCTGGCACTGAATTGTGTTTGCAGCGCGCTATGACAAGTTTTTTCAGTTTTTTTAGTATTCAGAAAAAAGTAATTATTGCCCTCAAATAGAGGATTTCCATTTTCCTCATAGGTTTGAAAAACAGTTTGTCAGTCGGTAGCAAAATTATTTCCGTCTTAGGTGACACTTGAATGCCTCGCTACGCTCAAGACAAATATACCACCCTCGCCGTAAATATATCATTTCGCTCCCTTGAGACACAACCTACAATTATACAGGATGGGCCCTCTAACAGGAGCAAAAAATTAAACTGTAGATTATTAAGCTTGTGAACAATTATGTCCAAGTGGTTTTACGTGAAAATAAATTCTCTAAATTAATTTGCTTGTATTTCTTTACTCTTCTGGAGTGCTATGAGTAACTTTTTTATTTTAAAAACACTAAACAGAGCTATGATCTCGTGGTGCCAAGATACATTTATACTTGGAGGTCATAAATTTAGATCAAAATATCTCCGAAACCAAAAATTATGAAAATGAATAAGTCACAAGGGATTACTGCAAATGCTTTAATTTAAGGAATCGTCCTTTTGAATATTTGCTAACAGGGCCCAACCTGTATATGTCACGGACTTTGACAGCTTTCGTTTTTTTTAAGGCTTTTGCTAATGCCTTGATCAGTTGATCACACGTACCGAGCAAACTCGCGAGACAGTGCTCTCGGCCGAGTACTAGGTGCCTATGCGTATGACATAGCGAGTGACTGTTTAACCCACCCTGCGGGGCTAGCACAACTGGGCGTTTTTCAAAAAAAGTGTACAAAACATCTTTTTTTTCAGAATTCGAAATTTTTTGGTTTTTCTTACTCAGAATCGTTGATACTATCGATCCTCATACAAGAAAAAAAGTGTCCCAGACTTTACTATGTAAATTTTTTCTTCCAGTGCGTCACGACCATATAAATAAAAAAAGACTGCATACAAAAATGTGACGATCTGGAATGGAATATTTAGGACACCTTTTTTCTTGTATGAGGATCGATAGTATCAAAAATTCTGAGAAAGAAAAACAAAAAAAAATGTATTTTGAAAAAAAAATTGTTTTGTACACTTTTTTTGAAAAACGCTCAACTGACACAACAAGCGCGACGCGTGTCGAGATAATCCACCCGCCTCTTTCTAATTTGCACAATACGAGTGAGACAGGAGTCGCTGAGTCGCGCGCGACACGACTTATTAGCAAGTTGTGCAAGACGTACTGGGTTGCATTGCACCAAACCGTCTGTAAATCGAAAGCGGTGTTCGTTAAAATCTCAATGTATGAAGAACCTAAGAAGGAAGAAAGAAGGTCGTAAGTTGGTGCAATCTGCCCTAAAAATACTTTTTAGGGTTCCGTACTCAAAGAGTAAAACGATACCCTATTACTAAGACTCCGCTGTCCGTCTGTCTGTTTGTCTGTCTGTCCGTCTGTCACCAGGCTGTATCTCGTTAGCCGTGATAGATAGACAGTTGAAATTTTCACAGATGATGTATTTCTGTTGCCGCTATACAACAAATACTAAAACACATAATAAAAGAAATATTTTAATTTTTTTTAATGTTTTTTTTTCCATACAACAAACGTGATTTTTTGCCATTTTTATAGATAATGGTACTCACGGAACCCTTCGTGCGCGAGTCTGACTCGCACTTGGCCGGTTTTTTCTTATTTTAATATTAACTTCCTTTTGTGGTCCGTTTTTATGAAATATAAGACAATACCTACTGTTTAAGAATAATCCCATATTCTTCACGTTCTTATCAGAATAGCGCTTCGCCTAGTTTGTGAACATAGTTTTAGATTGGATTTGTCTTTTGAATTTGGGATCGAAAACTGCCGAAACTGTGTTTGCCGTGAGCTCAGATCTTTAGAAGTGGGTAGGATCTTTCTTTTTTAAGTTTATATATATGTCAATTTGACGAAGGCACAGTAATAAAGTTGTGTAGTTATTGCCATTGAATGAATCTTTTCCAGTTTTTTTAGGTAAACATACAGTCACTACTAAGGATATTAACCCATTCACTGCCACGCTAATCTCGTAGCGCTACGCCGTAGTCCGTAGCAGGTTAAGGCAACATGAGCTCAGAAAACGAATATTTAAAAACTCGTAGCTCTTGTTTGGATTATAATACGGCTGCCCTAAATAATAAATTAGCAATCTTGAGGCCTTTCTCGAGGGACAACAGCTATTCGAATCCTGTTTTTGACTTTCGCTCGATAGAAAAAAATCACGAACATAGGTCTAAAATACACTTAAATAAATTTGTACTAACAAATTATGCACAAACAGCTAAATATATTAAAATTGGTTCTAAAGATCGGCAATATCATGTTTGAGGCAACTTAGCTATTACTTTGTTATTTATATTTTATTAAAAAAGATGATATCCGCGCTTCCGGACACGCACTTCCATCTCGTTCACGCATATGCTTAGTGAGAGGGACCACGAGCCCACGTCACCTTAAACCTCGTATGTAGCGAAAAGCGCTCGTAGCGCTCTGACGCATATGTGTCGTCATAGGCCCTGAATGGGTTAAATTTATGCTATCTTATTGTAGTAACCGTAACAATTATGTGTGACTCACTTACCACTTAGAAGATAAAATTTAAACTACTCTGAGACAATAATTATGACTTTCGATGTAAAATATATAACAAGATAAATAATTATAGGTATGAATAATTGGTCCACGTACCGGAAGGCGCGGCGTGGGTAGATTCCCCCCACAAGGTGGACTGATGGCCTGGTAAAGGTTGTGGGAGTCCGCTGCACTCTTTGGGGGAAGCCTATGTCCAGCAGTGGACGTCTTTCGGCTGATATGAAGATGATGATGATGATAGTCTAGGTATTTCATTTGCAATCAATTCTTAGATGTAAGTAACTACGTTACTAGTTAGTTTTCCCGGATTAAGAATAAATATATAAATATGTACTTCTTTTATTTACATTACGAGGGTGGCAAACAAGCTAACGACCGACCTGATGGGAAGCTCTATTGCATAGCCGCCAACCACGACCGGCTTAGCCTAGTTGGTGCCTGCCTTGGAAGCTAGAGTTCCTGGGTTTGAATCCTGGATAGGGCATTTATTTGTGCGATACGCACGGGTATGTTGTCCCTGGAGTCATAGATGTTTTCTTTGTATATTAGTATTTATATGCTCGTCGATAAGTATATTTATGCTCGTCGCCGCGGTTGAGTGAATTGTCACATCGGAGGTGCGAAAGAGGTAACAGGGGCAGGTCTGACCCGGCTAACACGTCAGAATGACTAGCTATCGACCGCAGTCGCGCATGCATTTTTAGCAGCAGATATCCACGTCAAAGCCCACAGCTTTAATTATATTCGGTACAATGCAAATAGATGCAAAGTTACGAACAAAAACACAGACCATAATCATCACCGTCAGAAAGGTAACATATTCATATCTTTATTCATGTCAGCCACATTTGGAAAACTATTTGCTGCGAGCCACGATTCAAATGCGTGACTTTGGATTGAAAATCGCACGATTGAACCACACAGTTAATGCCGTTTTAGCAAATCTCCCAACTTAAGTGATGACACAGATAAAAACAACTGGGCTAGCACAACGCAACGTGGGACCAATAAATGTTTCCTTCTCTTTCTAATTTGTACAGCACAAGAGACAGGAGCCATAGTCGCGCGCGTTACGACTTGACAGCATGTTGTGCTAGCCTAGCCATGTCATATGATCAGCAATATCACAAGCAATCATAAAGCAATCCCGAATCGCGCTTCAATGCAGATCTATCCTCGCTTTGGTGTACTCCAGACGTCGATATTTGCTAAGGACCGTCCTCTTGCGACCCTGGTAAGTAAATAACCAACATTGCTGACTGTATCGAGCATTGGTTGGGAAAAATATAGTTTTCGATTTCTTTTATGTATGGTTTTTCTCAATATGCAACCGGTAAGATATGAACATACATATGCTGAAGGTGTCGGGTTACCGATTATGTTGAAATACTCGTAGTAACACGTAAGGATGTTACACTTTATACACACACACACACACACACACACACACACTTTTTTTAGGTTTATAATACAATTACATTGTTAAAATATGATCAACACACATATATTTCTACTATTCTAAATTAAATAGTTTCTACTAAACTAAATCAAATCGAATCATTTACGCGTTGCAAGCACATGTTAACTTTTTAAACTGTGTATCAGACGAGAGTGTTGTATTGAAAATTATGTTTCAACTGTTTGACAACAAAGTTCAAATTTACTTAGACGAATTTTCCTTAACTATAAATAGTTGAACTAAAACCTTTTTATAAAGGCCACCACACACCGGTCGCGTGCGCGGGCCCGCGCAAGTTGTAAAACATTGAAAATAATCTTCAAACACACATCAAACGCGAGCTAGCGGGCCCGCCGCGGGCCCGCAGCGGGCCCGCGTTTGGTGTGTGTTTCAAGTGTAGTTTCAATGTTTTACAACTGGCCCGCGCACGCGACCGGTGTGTGGAGGCCTTTAGTTTGATCTTGCCATTACGTTGTGTCAAGTTTGATAATGCTAATGATTAAATCCTCTTCGCTTAAAATTATTAAAACTATAAATGTGAGTAACAGGTCCTGTCAATGTCATCATTGCTATTTCTTGTATATATATATTTTTCTTTTTTTTTACTCGTTTTCCAAAATTAAAAGAGGTCAATTCTCATAGTGGACGTATCTGTAGGCCTTGTAGTGAAATGACATTCATTATGACGGAATGTGTCTGACACTTATACTGAGCAAGCAAAAACAGATCTTAAGGTGGTCAACCTTTTCATTACGCGACTGTACCACTTCTTGTTTTTGGAAAAGCGGTGTCTCCTGACACAAGCAAAATTACTTACTTAATAGGAGGCTCCAACCTTTGCTATCTGTTAATAATCTTTTATAACCCAAATAACCTTCTTTTTAATTTTTTCATGCTGATTATCAAAGTCAAATCGTCAAAATGTGAACTGAAATCAATAATAGGCATGCTACGGAACGCATAAACAAACACTGGGTAGGTTAGGTGTAGCTTCATAGGCCCGAAGGGCAAACTGCACAGAAAAAAATGTGAACACCGTCGGTTTATGATCTTACTCGCGATATAGGGAACATTACTGCAATGTTCTGCCGCCAGAGGCAGCACTACCACTAATAGTAAACCAGTATAGGAATATAGGGATTCACACACACATGCACAATTGATTGTCAAACGAGTGACAAGGATGCTTGCATAGACAATACCGCAAGTGGGAACGAGATACAATGTCAACGCTGCTAGTGTCGCCACCTACGAAGAGTTTTGCGTAATGTTCCCTATTATAAACTGTCGAAAAATTTAACTGCCAAAATCGTTAACAAATCAACGCATTATTTTTCCTTAGTTTATACTCTATCAATGTCAAACCGTCAAATTGTGAACTGAAATCTCAAATTGGTATGCTACGGAATGCATACACAAAAGTCTAGGTTGGTTAGGTTAGTAAGGTTGCCCGAAGAGCAAACCGCCCAGAAATAGGAGCCCCGCGGGGCACACTCTCCAAAATAAATCTAATAAAATGTTCAGTCCATATTCTAACATACAGTTGCCATCACATACATAGTAGGTACACTATAGGTGTTCAAAAATGTCGGCACATGCACTCTAATGCCTTGAAAATAGAGGTGTGTTCCGATGTTTGTGACGTGCTTGTTTGCTCCGATGTATGTGATGGCGACTGTACCTACGTTGATGCTGACGTCAGTGGAATACTTCGTACAATCAATCAGCGCACGAGGTGCGGTCCATAGCATACCAATTTAATGTTAGTTCACTATTTGATACTGATAGATTATAAACTAACGAAAAATAATGCGTTACGTAAATTGTCAACAGATTTGGCAGATCACAATTGTTCAACAGTTAATATCGCGAGTAAGATTATTAAACTGACGGTGTTCATAATCTGACGGTAAAATATACAACAATTGAAACACACACTGAACTGTAATACACTGAAACGTAGATAGAGCCTCTATGAAGTTTAAGTGGAACTCTATCATAGACGATCCACTCATACTATTCCTTTATGCACGGATATATTACAACGCCGCGCCGGCCGGCCATGGAACGATAAGTGTCACCACAGTATCAATAATTTGTTACACCTCTGAGGTGTCACTACATTATTACACCTCAGAGGTGTGTGATATTTAGACAGAGACCTGAGTTCAGCCAAAGCGGCAAGAAGGACAGCTATTTCCAAACAAGCAATTGTTTACCCCTAATAGCCACGTGCCACAAACGCTTCGAAAAATTTACATACCTTTGTATATGTAGGTATGTAAATACTTTATTGTACACAAGCCATTGGTAAAAATATAGACAAGTAAAGTCACAAGGTTAGGTATCATTTAGCGGTTACACTTAATACTAAAAGACAATCGCTATGTTTACAACTTTATAATGAAAGACGATCGCATTGTTTACTAGGCACCAAAAGAAGTGAATTCTGTCTAGAAACAGGATCCGCACTATACTTTACACCGCCAACTTCATGAACATTCTCTACTGAATGATGAAGGGTGCAACGTTTCTGAGCAGCACAAAAGACAGCCATCGATTGCAACTGCCACGGTTAGTTTAATTACTGCAATCTGGATAATAACTGCATTTCTGCCGCCAACTTACTAAGCCAGCTGTATCGTGTAACTGATTCCGTGCCATCGATTATTGATAGGGTACGCAGAAACAATAAATAGGAATTGCATTTCAATAATACTTCTCTAAATTGGGGTAATGGAATACTTTGGACATTAGTCCATCGACATATCAATCTCCTAGTGTTTTTCTCGATAGTGCTCAGGGCTCATTCATTAATTACATCACACGTTTAGAGGGAGGGAGGGGGTCTGCAAAGTGTGACTTGTTGTGACAAGGGGGAGGGAGGTCACATGCAAAATTTTATAAAAAATTAAAGTATGTTTTTAGGGTTCCGTACTCAAAGAGTAAAAACGGGACCCTATTACTTAGACTCCGCTGTCCGTCAGTCCGTCCGTTCGTCTGTATGTCACCAGGCTGTATCTCACTGATACCGTGATAGTTCCAGCTGAAATTTTCACACATGATGTATTTCTGTTACCGCTATAACAACAAATAAAATAGTTTTTTTGAGATAATAGTACGGAACCCTTCGTGCACGAGTCCGACTCGCACTTGGCCGGCGGTTTTATTTTTTACTTCAATTGTAAACTATGTTTGCTAATAACTTTTTGTTGTGTTAATTTATTCTTTGTTGATTTTATATACATATTTTCAAATGGTATTACTAAGTTCTTTTGGAAGTGCTGCTCTGGTTTAAACTTGTCTAAATTGAAAATTGCTTAATATGTTACGTCACGCCAGGGGGGAAGAGGTAGCCAAATGTGACCACGTGTGACAAGGAGGGGGGGAGGGGTGTAAAAGGCATGAAAGTCGTGTGACGTAATTAATGGATGAGCCTTCAAACGAACTCGGGCTCCGCTTTGGCACCCAATTCCAAGATTTGGCGTAGCGACTGCTATTTGACCCGGAGGGAAAACTAGACCTTATTGGGATTAGACCGATTTCCTCACGATGTTTTCCTACACCGAAAACCTACTGTTAAATATCAAATGATATTTCGTAACTACATAAGTTTTTTGAAAAAAATTGGTTATCTATAAAGTCGGTTTACGGGCGATAATTTTACGTGATTACGTCATAGGGAAACATTGTCCTGCCAAACAAACTTTGGACCCCCATTTCCCCCCTAAGAGGGTGAATTTTGAAAAACCCTTTCTTAGTGCACCCCTAAACCTTAAAAGGAACCTACGTGCCAAATTCGGAATCTCTAGAACCAGCGATTCAGGCTGTGCGTTGATATTTCGTGCGTGCAGCCGGCGTTCGGAACGGGACAATGAGGCACACTTTTTCGTGCGTGCAGCCGGCGTTCATCGATTTATAAGACGTTATCACGTCGAAAACCCAGGTTCGAGCAAGGGTTCTTATGACTCCAACGACAATAGCTCTTAAATATATCGACGGCCCCTAGGTAAATCATTGAAACTAATTTTGAGTACTTTTCAGTACAGCGTTTTAAAGTTCTCTTTTAACACCATCCTTAAAACATAAATAAATCATGAACTGTTCTCTACTTTTTAATAATAATAAATTAGGCCCTTTATTCGTGTTAGTCTAATTTTAGAGAGTATATTCAGTTTTTTTAGAAATTTGAGTTTCGATTGTTAAGTACGTGATTACGCATATGTCTTATATCGAAACTGACGGTTTCGATTATTTACGATGATTTCGATTTATGAAAGTTTATCGAAACTAGCAGTTTCTATTATTTACGACGGATGTATTAGTAAAATGTACTATCGAGTTTGCCAATTTCGATAATTTTCGTCGACAAAACACATAGTAATTAGAACTTTCGATATAGCTTTCAGAGTAAGGTAAAAATTAAAAAATACTTTTTTTATATAATGTTTTAATTTTTTCATCATCTTACAACTCTTAAAATCACAATCTGTTTCCATCAGTCGTTAATTATTCTATTTAGTTAATAATACTTCAATTCTATCAAAATGTAGGTACCAAGTATAAGGCACGTTACTACAACTAAGTAATTATAAAAATGTAATTGTGAACATATACACTATAAAAACAAAACAATCTTCTTTTACAGTCTTAGCCAGACTTGATGAAAAATAAATATTAAAAATAGTATTAGGTATCATAAACGCAAACCTCTTAAAAAAATCAACAAAATGTATGCCATAATCTGGCTAAAGAGATCAAAAATTATAATAGTAATATACTATAGGTACTTTAAGACGAATTATCTTCTTCGACATTGCGACCGTGGCAAATATTTTTATAAAATCTGTGATATTCCTTCGGAATCACCTCTGAATTACACAAAGAAATGAGATCTTTGTATTTATCATTTGTAATTGGAAGGGTACTGGAATATGCCATTTTTAATTCTGTGTTTGTGATTATTCTTTGACCACGTCTTCTACATAGTTACAACAACAGAATTCAAGCAATGCTCATCTCCTTCCAAATCATATTTAAAGAAAAGGTAGTTTGGTACATTCTTATCTACTTTAATTTCTTTTATTTTGTTCCAAGACATATTAGCACTAGTCGTGTCTTTTTTCCAGTTTCGTTCATTTAACAATGGTTTATAATCGTAAATATCTTGTTGAGTCACTTCAACTACATTGTGAGGCTTTCTAGATGTCTTAGACCATCGCACTAATGCATACCACTGGTCAGGAGTGTAGATTAACTTCCCTTTCGAAATTTAAAAAAATCGATGAGAGCATGGACGCTGTCGCCTTTGCATTGCATTTGCATGCATTTTGCGTGGGATCAGGTTCTAGAAATCTGTGGGTTATGTCTATCTTATATTGTTGTGATAAGTACATATACATGGAGTATACGACTCTGTTTCGGTTTTGTCCTGAGCAAATTGTCAGACCAAAACAAAAACTTTTTGACGCCTTTATCAACCTGCGTCTTTATAAACTGTGCCAGGCAACTACTAACTTCGTTTGCTCCTCTATTCCCTGTGCATTCGGTCCACATGTAGCAAAAGCCTTCCCTTTCAGCCAAGTCATAAACCGTAAAATGGTAAACCGACAGTTTACGTTTATAGTATAATAAACCAATGATCCATGCGGTGCATTTAAATTTTTTTGGAAATCAAATGTAGCACACACCGCGTCAGGATTACTTTGGGCTAATTGTTTATCATTCTGTTTCAATTCTCGAGCAATTGTCTTGTTTTTTACATGTTTAGTATTAGCGTTTACTTCTTCTTCTGTTGGGCTTTGGTTATTTGAAAAGGAATGACACTTGTCACACAAATCTTTTTTTGGAACAAAGAATGCTATGTTCATGTTCTGATTTACTATGTCAGTATACCGACGCACAGTTTGAGCGTGAGTATCATAATTTTGAAGCTGGTCCCATTCTTTGTAAAGAGAAAACATCTTGTTCATGCTTAAATTATTATCTAAATACAGCTTATCTGAACTTTTCCGCGTATAATGCGATTCGACTGGCTGAAAGGACGCAACATGATCACAAACGCTTTTAATCATTTCAGCTGTTTGTATAACGTGGTGGTTTGAGTGATTGCCTCTGTTGTCCGATAATGTAACTCCTGATTCAAAATCTTGCAATGGGGACGGTCAGGGCGTATTTTCTAAGCTATCCAAAATACAAGATTCTTGGTTACTGGGCGATCCTGGAAACGTGTTTTCTAGTAAATTCGTCGACGGAGGCCAAGTAGTATCTGATGACAACTCGTCATCTATTATTCCCTCTAAAGCAGCCCATTCTGCGTCTCCAAAGGTGCATGCGGTAGGTATTGGTGATTCTTAAACAATTGAACTGATTATTGTGCAAATATGAATAAATATAAAATATAGTTTACTATCAAAACTCATCGAAACTTAAGAAATAACATTATTAATATCACGTAAAACATCGAAACCAATAGTATCGATTACTCATAAAAAAATAATTCCCAGGTAAAACTATGAAAGTGCCAGTTTCGATAGTTTAAGTTTCTTTAATACCAACGTAAACAATCGTATCTACCAGTTTCGATAGCAAACAAAAGTCGAGGGTCGCAGTATAATGTCGAAACTGTTATTTTCGATGATTTACGTTGCTATAGTATCATAATTTCATATGTAACCGTTATTTATATATAAATAGACGTATAATGCACAATTATCTAGTACCTACATAATAAAACAATATAAAAGAGATGACAAATAAGATCTAGAAATAGTCAAACTTACCAGTTTTACATAATTCGCGATCAGTTGGCTTTTTCGCTGGGCTTGGCATTTGCTGAATGGGACTGTCCGTTTTAGCTAAATTGATAATTTTCCTGCATCTGGAGGCAGAAAACCTTGCAGAACTCATCATTCACTATGTTAAAACTTAAAACGCAGATTGAATAGAAACTAAATTCACGCATGTTGCTCTCGCGACTACTTGGCGCACTCTGGCGGATTCGCGCCGCGTAAACTCACGAAAATGGTAGTTTCGTCTCTTTCGCACCTTCGCGGTTGCCGCGTAAATATTCGAATTTAGACTATCGATACTTTTCGTCGCATTGTACGTATTAGTTTCAATGTTTTACGAATAAAATTTTCGTTAAAATTCATATTTCTTACAACTTTCTTTTGGTAGAATTAAAAAATGGTCCTGTGCAAAGTGATTCCCATAATAAAAAAAAAACCAAAATTTCGAGTTTCGATGATTTACCTAGGGGCCGTCGATATGATGATGATGATGATGATGACTATTTCATAGCTACAATGAAAGCGGCTCTCCAAAAAGACACTTCAATATTGGCGGGTACTTTCTTTTCGTGAATAGGCTTTTACTAGCCATGTTTCTTCTGTTTGCGTTCGCTGGATGCGGTTGGCGCAAGACCGGTCATTGTGGCACTTTTTGGGGGAAGCATATGTCCAGAAGTGAACGCCTTTCGGCTGATATGATGATGATGATGAGCCATGTTTACATCACCAAATTATTATGGGAGGATTTGGTTGGAAAGTATGTTAATAATTTATTAAATCATCCTTAGCCGTTTCGAAACTCATTTTCTATCCGTACTTGAGAATGAATCGAAAGTCGAGAGTTTTCAGACAAGTATCGATCGTGAAGGCGATTCACCATAATTACAATTGTGAACTTTAATTGTTTCAGGAGTCATTGTTTCCAAGTTGCTCAGAGTAATAAAAATACAGGGTAAGGCCTGCAAGAGGGGTGAAAAGTGAAACAATACATTTCATTTTACAAAGCAAATTGGCAATTACCCTTTTCTAAGTCGTTAAAATGATAAATTAGTTGCTTTTTGCTTGTTTGAAGTGTCATAACTAGGTGTGTTGGTCTATTAAGATGTCAACAGACGAGACTTTCGATATAAAAGCTGGACTCAAATCGGTTCACATCACTGACAGACACACAGATATACAGTATTGCCTGTGCTTAGACACATACACATTAAACTTATTATACTCCACTCCACACTAGTTTTACGAAAGCGACTGCCAACTTACCGTCCAACCCAAAGAGAAGACCAGACCTTTTTGGGACTACCCGGTTTCCCTACGATGTTTTCCTTCAGTAAAAGCTACTGTTGAATATCAAATTATATTTCGTACAAATTGCTTCGAGCTGGGGTTTGAACCCGCGATCTCCTCATTGAAACTTGCGTGCCTTACCGCTCGGCTACTTCTCCTAAATGCCATAACGAATTCCGTTATTACTACAGAATCCTGATCTCACGGAATTACTGTACCCCTTTGTGCAATCCCCAAGTTCCAGCTCATTGTTACCGTCCCTGTAACATTGTCCTTTCCGGGCCGTTCTGCTTTCTACTCTGTCGTAGCTCATTTTCATTTCAAAGTTCAATATCTCAAAAACGGCTCAACCGATTTTAATAAAACGTAGCTAAGAACCATTAAGATTACGCCAGCTTTCAAATTAAAAAAACTGCATTCAAATCGGTCCATTCGTTTAGGCGCTATGGTGCCACAGACAGACACACAGACAGACAGACTGACACGTTAAACTTATAACACCCCTCTTTTTGCGTCGGGGGTTAATAAGAAGGGTAGCTGTCAATTCATACACATGTTGACGACGTAATTATAGGACAAACCTGTCACCTCCGTTCCCAAACTATTGAATCGCGTTCGAGTAACAAACGATGTCGCCGACTTTTTATGAAACTGTTATTTTATTTGGAATTTTCTACCCCGGACAGTAGAGTTACTTTTTGAATGGCCTACTTTGATGCAATTCGGCAAGCACAAATAATATCAAGTATACAATATAATAATGCTTTTAGGGTGTTGTTGAAACTTCCGCGTTTCTGCAGCGCATCGTCCATGTTCGCCGAGGCGCGCACAGACGGCTTTGATGCCGTTTGGCGCAAGAAAACTGCCTCGCTGCTTGACAGGATGCGCGGGAGTAGCAACAGCATCTTAAGCATGATAACTAACAAGCTAGATGGTCCTCTGTTGTGGCAAATGAGTCAGAGGACTAAATCTCTTTTTTGTGTTAATTATTATGGAACTAACATTAAATTAAGTAAATACTAATAATGTTTGTTTCTTTAAATAAAATAAATAATAATAATAATAAAATGGCGCAGGGATGTGACGGCCCCATCGCCCACCAGATTTCTGGTGCAATCAGTCAACGTAAGGCAGCTTGTGGCGGGCTGTTAGGGAGTAGCGACCCTACGTACCTGAGTGCTCCTGGGGGTGTCCTGTGGTCAGGCTGAGCCGATCGGGTGGTTGGTTGGACAGGCCCCCCACCTCTGGCTTGCCTTAACTGGCTGTCCAGAGTGGAGTCGCAAGAGCTGTTGCTCGAGGGTAGATGTGGACACCTAAGTGGCGAGTTGGCTATATGTTTAAAGTCCAGTGCCACCTCTCTACCCCCCCAGCCTCTCTGACTGGTGTTGCCCTTAGGCCATTTTTTAATGTCGCTATTAATAGGGGCCCATCTAGCAGGTGGCGAGTCACCGTTTGCCAGAGATAAAAAATGAGACAGTTTATTAGGCAGGCGTCCGATGTTTCACCCAATAGCCCAGCCACTAGTCCATCATTTTCACCCAATAATCCGTTTTCTTTAGATTCCATCAACCAGCAATAGTCCCTATACACCCCAGCGGATGCTCTGTGTGCGTCCCATGACACGGGCACGGGCAGGGACAGCATCCGCTCGGTGTACTCCTTGCATTTCATTAAATTGTCAAAAGGGCCTCTACGTGTTGGCTCAGTTGGTACTTTGTAGGTACCTAGCCCCACGCACGCCTCCCAAAGGTCCGGGACATCATTGTCCCGTGAGCGGGAAAGACAAACATAATAATATTTAATACAAGTATCAACGTCAAGAAGTATAATTGGTCTGCACCCTTTTGGATATCACGCTTTAAGGAAGCCATCTTTATATCACTTTGAATGATTGCTTTCTGATTCAGACAGATTACTGAACTGCAATCCTTTGCATAGCGTAGATAACAATCACGAAATCTGCTAACCGCTAGTGGTTTAAATGTTTAAATTCACACAGTAGTACAACTGTATGAAGTGGTTCAATTAGTCTTGGCTTTTGGTTCATGTACGTGAACAAAGGTTCGAGAACGTGTGTAAGACATACCTAGGGTCCATATGGGTAGTTTCCTGAAATTAAAATATATAACACTAGCTGTCCGCGCAGGTAAGGCCATTCAGAAAGTCCATTCTATAAACTCTGAAAGAATTTAAGCGGATCAGTAGTTCCGGAGAATACATCCTACATACCTAGGTATAAAATATGCTATGGTATCGTGTTTCTGGATGTGGGTGGCGCAGGACCGGCCATTGTGGCACTCTTTGGGGGAGGCCTATGTTCAGCAGTGGACGTCTTTCGGCTGATATGATGATGATAATCGTGTGACGTTGTTACACGTTATGCCTGATATACAGGTTAGGCTTTAGGTTTGATGAAAATAAACCCATGAAAGTTAATTTCCTGATCATTTAATTTTTTTGACTTACATCTGATGCAATTTATTTTTTGAAAATAACATATTTGAAAAATGACCCCCATCTCGTCGATGGCACTCCTGCAAACGAATACGCAGATTTTGGGAAACTCGCTGACACATGCGTTACATCGATCACGTTAATGTCAAAATTAGAAATGTGTTCTATAGGTTGAAAATACTATACGGGATTAGGAATCAGTTAACTGAGGCAATCAGGCTTTTGTTAGTCGCTTGTCCTATCGCATTTTTGCATTCGCTGCGATGATAGATCCTTGGACCATATACTGGTCCAAGGATCTATGCCAAAACGGCAAAAGCCATTCAAAGAATCCAGAATGCTTGTTCCAGGTTTTGTTATTCGGTACCTAAAAGAGCTCGCATTACGCCGATCCTGAATGACAAGCGTATTCTAAAAATGGCTGGCCGAAGAGAGTTACATCTGGCTTGTCTTGTACAAAAAACTGTGACTACAAAAATCCCAGATTACCTTTTTAAGAAAATAACGTGGAAGAAGGACATGCACCATCGGAACACTCGCAGCAAGTTCCAAAACAAAGTATACCTTCGCCATCACAAAACTGTCAGATTTAGAGGTAGCTTTAAATTCGCTGCAGCAAAAATATGGAACGATCTGCCTCCACCTCTTCGTAATGATAGGGACATATCATTAAAAATGAAAATATGTCTTTAAAAGTAAGCTACGTTCAATTATTTTCGATAAACAAAAATGCACTGAAGCAACCAGCAAATAAATAAATAAATAAATAGTTTCCTAATAAATAATAAGTAATAAAACAACTAATTTGTAAACTTTTATCACATTATGCCTAGCGAGTGTGTACACAGCAGATTCTACTAACTCCCTTCACTTTTTTATTCTTATTTTTAAATTTTAAATTCTAATTAACTAATTTATAAAATAAAATATACAATAACTATTGTATATTTATTTGAATACTTACTGGAGTTATTGTTAGTAAAACCCGCAAATAGTTTTTTTTTAATTCTTTTGTAATCGTCGGGGGTGGACTGAAAACCAGCGCTGTGACATCAAATCGGTAGCACAGCAAACGCTGAGTCCATCCCATTGCCACATTGTGTTGTTTTTTTTTTCCTTTCTAGATGTATATTAAAAAAAAATGTGTGATTAATATAAATTAATCACACATTTTTTTTTAATATACATCTATTACATCACATTCGTGTAAGAGTTTTTTATTTATGTGTGGCAATAAATCTATTTCTTTCTTTCTTTCATGCTGCGAGTGATCTCGGCTATCTCATCGCAGATGTTTTCCTTGAGTTTGGATATTGTCTTCGGTGTTTTAACTTGGAACTCGACTTTATAAATATCCTTGCACGAAAAATTCGGCGGGAGTGAGATCTGGGCTTCCTCCTAAATAGGCGGCGAACTGTTACATACAAATTGTTGCTTTTTTAAAACTGTTCTACACAAAAAGCTCGTTGTTGATCAGTAAAACGCTTTACTGCAAATAACACTGCATAAAATATACACTTTATTATTATACGAGATATTTAGTGCTGCCATTCACAAAAAATTATGGCCCACCCTGTATTAAAGCATGCAACCCTATCACTTAAAAACTAGTCGCTCTGTGAGAAGAAGAATGAAGAACACGAGAGGCCCTGTCGTTGAATTTTTTTTTTTGAAAAACTGAATTGAAAAAAAAACTAAATGTTTATTCAACCTGCTTACAAAATTTGACGTGAATCGGTTAAGAAATGCGACTTGTAGAAGAGAACATCCGAACAGAACAAATATTTTTTGTCCAAGCCGAAACGGAGAAATTCGTTCGCTACGCTCGCTTGTTCAGTAAGTAAGGGACTTGGATGCTTTATGTCAAACAAAAAACCGGCCAAGTTTTATTTATAAAAACAGCAAAAAAATCACGTTTGTTGTATGGGAGCCCCCTGATATTTAATTTTATTCTGTTTTTAGGGTTCCGAAGTCAAAGAGTAAAATGGGACCCTATTACTAAGACTCCGCTGTCCGTCTGTCTGTCCGTCTGTCTGTCTGTCTGTCTTAGTTGTAGTTGCTGTTATAGCGGCAACAGAAATACATCATCTGTGAAAATTTCAACTGTCTAACTGTCTAAATATAATATAATCTGCTCTTGGCTTAGACAGAACCTACTTACACTAAATACCTCCAAAACTAATTACATGTGCTTCTCGAAATATGAAAACACGCAGCCACCAAACAACTTAGAACTAATAATACATACCTGTAACACAAATTCCGGAAACTGTCACTGCTCAAAAATTGAAAAAGTAGCTTCTACAAAATACCTTGGCATAATATTGGACCAAAGGTTATCTTGGTATAACCACATTGAACACTTAAACGGTCGAATTAGAAAACTGATGTGGATATTTAAGATTTTAAAACATGTCGCTTCCAATGTACTCTTAAAACAACTATATTTATCATTAGCTCAATCAATAATGTCATACTGCATACCAATATGGGGAGGTGCTAGTAAATCTAGATTTATTGAAGTTGAGAGGGCGCAAAGGAGTTTACTTAAAGTTATTTTCCAAAAGCCCTTCAGGTACCCTACTACTGAACTGTACAAGGAATGTGAGTTACTATCCATGCGTAAACTATATATTGTACTTAGTCTATCGAAACTGCACCATACCTTAAGTTATGTACCACAAACTCAAACGAGGAGGAGGAAAGTCAAAGTTGCCCCTATGCCAGTCTGTAAATCTAATTTTGCTAGGAAACAATTTGCTGCGCAATCCGCCCTTTTATACAATCGCATCGATGCCCATTTAAATATTTACCCGATGCTGCTACATACCTGTAAGAAAGCTATTTCTACGTGGATAAAAAACTTAAACTATGAAGAAACAGAGATACTTTTAAATTATGTACCTTAGTTCAACAAAATGTACAAATATGAACAGAAAATAAGTAATTAAATTAATAAATAGAAAATAATAGTGTATAAAATAAGTTAACATTGTAAGTTAGTAATTGTGAACCAAACACACATACACACACACACACACACACACACACACACACACACACATACACACACACACACACACACACACACACACGCACACACACACACACACACACGCACACGCACACATACCTACATTATATAATTAAGTTGCTTATATTAGTAGTATTTAAACTTAATTTATTTGGTTTTTGTTACCATCTCCGAGTGATGGAAGAGCGGGATCTTCCGATACAAGCATACGACATGCTTAATGGAAGGTTCCAACCTTGTTTATTTTTATACCGTGTTAAAAAGTCAAATAAACTATTTTGTATTTGTATTTGTATAACTATCTCGGTTCATGAGATTCAGCCTGGTGACAGACGGACAGACAGACAGACAGACAGCGGAGTCTTAGTAATAGGGTCCCGTTTTTTACCCTTTGGTTACGGAACCCTAAAAACTATCGTCCTGCTATCGAGGTATAATAGTACAGCCAAGTGCGAGTCGGACTCGCGCACAAAGAGTTCCGTACCATTATCTATAAAAACGGCAAAAAAGCACGTTTGTTGTATGGGACTAAGACTCCGCTGTCCGTCTGTCCGTCGTCCGTCTGTCTGTCTGTCTGACTTAGTTGTAGTTGCTGTTATAGCGGCAACAGAAATACATCATCTGTGAAAATTAATTTGTCTAACTATCACGGTTCATGAGATACAGCCTGGTGACAGACGGACAGACAGACAGACAGACAGCGGAGTCTTAGTAATAGGGTCCCGTTTTTTACCCTTTAAAAAAACTTGTAAAAACCCTAAAAACGATCGTCCTGCTATTGAGGTATAATAGTACAGTCGTAGTATAATTTGTACAAAATAATCCACCTCTCCGATCGCAGTTAATTGGCGACCAGAGGTGTTATTTACTACAAACTTTGGTGACAATAAAAATGTAGATTAGACGTAGTCAGAGGAACTGACCAATGGAGGTGAAATTATCCACACGCGTAGCGGACAGTAATTGCCACCTTAACGCCAGGTGTGACGTAAAATATCCGATCCTACAGTATGACATCGTTACATAAGTGGTCCGCTTTCCCTAAACTCTTAATAGATTTAATCCCAAAACTAACGTCCATGCACCTGTGCATCCGGAAGACAAAAACACCCAGCGCCGGATTCAATTAGCACCCGTACCGTCCGGTGCGGTAATCCGGAAATTTCCGGAAATTCCTAGAAATTCTTGGGAACCCACCCACAAATTTCAGCGTACGTGCTGGCTAATTTCATTTGGAGGAAACGTTGGAATATTACTGGGGTCGAGTCGCGTGTTGAAAAAACTTTTCCGTCGGAAGTTATTTGGTACAGTCGAGGTTAAATGTTCAATGTTTTTAAAAGTAAACTGTTATTATTTAACTTGCGAGTTTAATTTTTGTCTTTACTTTTTATATAGCTTGAATGTACAAAAGTGCATCCTCATTTTTTACCAACTTCAAAAAAAGGAGGATTTTTAAATATTTTTTTTATGTTTGTTTCCTCAGTACTCCGTCATTTAAGAACAGATTCGCACAATTTTTTTTTATTCAAAGTATATGCTTCCAGATTGGTCCCATGGTTTTCAAAACCCCAGTATTCAGTATTCATTATTTATTGCAATTAAGGAAACGTCCAGGCATTAATACATAATAATCAACAATAAAAAAATTAACAATTAGACAAAAGAAATAACAAAATAATAGGCTTAAACTTAGAAAAATATATGAAACAGGGTTATGATTAAGATAATTAGGTAAATTTAATGTCAGGTAAAGATTAAGATAATAAAGTCAGTTTAAATATACATTATAATTCCATTAAATCGTTACAAACATGTCAAATAAGAGAATTAAGGAATACAATAATTGAGAAGAAAAAAAAATAGAATTAGTGATGGCATACATTATTGGGATACATAAATTAAATTAAACTGAGGTAATCAATTAATCAAATATCTCAAATATCTTACCATAGTATTTGTCCAAGTTATAGAAAGGCCTGTTGGATGATGGGAACCATGAGCCGATTATAACTCGTATATTTACACCCGGAAATCATAAATTTGGTGATGGTGGAAGTGATGATGAAGACCACAGATGGCGTGTGGAACTTCTCAATGATGTATACCTACTTCAAACTATAAAAGTACTCGTACGTCACAGATTCTGATATGATTTCGTTGAAATAGCAATTGTTTGCTATTTCAACGAAATCATATCAGAAGTGCCAAGGGTAATTCTGAGATCCTTGAGGAATCGACGGTAGTACTCAAATATTATCGGCCCACATACAGTGATTTAGATCTCTAATTATCAACGCATTTGCTCTCGAAAATCAGTTCAAATGGTAAATTGCAAAAGAAATGTGCAAATGTTCATGTGGCTTGGTGGAGTACTGAATTGAACTCGGTTAAAACTTCGTTTTTATTAGGGTTCCGTACTCAAAGAGTAAAACGGGACCCTATTACTTAGACTTCACTGTCCGTCCGTCCGTCCGTCTGTCTGTCACCAGGCTGTATCTCAAGATCCGTGATAGCTAGAGAGTTGAACTTTTTACAGATTATGAATTTCTGTTGCCGCTATAACAACAAATACTGAAAACAAAATAAAATGATTTTTTAAGTGGGGTTCCCATACAAACGTGATTTTTTTGCCGTTTTTATAGATAATGGTACGGAACTCTTCGTGCGCGAATCCAATTCGCACTTGGCCGATTTTAAAGTAAATTGTCGATTCTCGTCTTCATGCACAGACATGTAATATCGGAAATAAGGCTCTCCTGCATTCGCAAGATGGTTGCCATTTTATCACTTATAGTTGTGGATAAGACATCCGTCACACTCGCACTCGCATATTTGTCAGAACGGATGTTTATCGACTGCGACAAGTGATAAAATGTCAACATTGCTACGCCAGCTGGTCATTGTGAATATTGCATTGTCTTCCAAGTAATGTAATTTTTTTAACGCAGTTGGATTTCGGGAACTTGGTCAAATCTGACTTGCAAGATTTAACCACACAAACAAATCTTGTAATAACTACAACATAGAAAAGTGGTTCAACCCCAGACATTTTCATTTCAAAGTTAAATATGTCTAAAACGGCTAAACCGATTTTGTTAAAAAAATTGCTAAGAACCATCTCGATCACGTCAGCTTTCGGATTAAAAAAAACCGCATTAAAATCGGTCCATTCGTTTAGGAGCTACGATGCCACAGACAGACACACACACACACAGACACCCACACTTATTAACACCCCTCTTTTTCCTTCGGGATTAATATTTGTCAGAGTCTACAAGTCATAGGGTAACTGGGCAAAAGTATCCCTACTGGTTCTAATCACTTACATTACACATACAAATAATTATTCATCATCATCATCATCATATCAGCCGAAAGACGTCCACTGCTGGACATAGGCCTCCCCCAAAGAGTGCCACAATGGCCGGTCCTGCGCCACCCGCATCCAGCGGACTCCCGCGACCTTTACCTGGTCATCAATACACCTTGTAGGGACAATTACGTACCGGAATAATTATTATAAAAATATAATTTTAGCAGAGCAATTCCATGAGCATAATCCGAAGCGAAGATCTCTTTGCACCCAAGCGAGTCTCTTCCCAAACGAGTGTAATATTGATTAAACGTATCGTGGCGAATCTTGATTCCTATGATACTTTTGTGCCGGCTGACATTGGAATTGGATTCTTAGCCCTTGGACGGTGGAGTTGCTTTTGAATGGACTACTTTAATGTAGCTCGGCCAACTCTAAATAATTATCTATCTACCTACATTGTTGGTTATTTAACATACCATCAAATTGTATAAATTTATGATCGACTGCATAAATTTAATGTAATAGAAGAAAATAAGTAACTTGCCGCATATTGTAAATACATTACTGTATATCAGTTATATACCTATATTGATGTGGGTTGACGAATCTTACTTCACCGTGGTACAGTTTTTAACTAGTACGGGAAGTAAAGGACTTCATTCTGCACCAATAATTTAAATTACAAAAGATAACTATGTGACTAGTTTCAACCACACTTCTTTGTACCAATAACTTCTGTTGTAATGAAATAAAGATTAATATTATTATGTATGTCTTTCCCGCTCACGGGACAATGATGTCCCGGACCTTTGGGAGGTGTGCGTGGGGCTAGGTACCTACAAAGTACCAACTGAGCCAACATGTAGAGGCCCTTTTGACAATTTAATGAAATGCAAGGAGTACACCGAGCGGATGCTGTCCCTGCCCGTGTCATGGGACGCACACAGAGACAGCACCCGCTGGGGTGTATAGGGACTATTGCTGTTGATGGAATCTAAAGAAAATTTGGTTATTGGGTGAAAATGATGGACTAGTGGCTGGGCTATTGGGTGAAACATCGGACGCCTGACTAATAAACTGTCTCATTTTTTATCTCTGGCTGACGGTGACTCGCCAACTACTAGATGGGCCCCTATTAATAGCGACATTAAAAAATGGCCTAAGGGCAACACCAGTCAGAGAGGCTGGGGGGGTAGAGAGGTGGCACTGGACTTTAAACATATAGCCAACTCGCCACTTAGGTGTCCACATCTACCCTCGAGCAACAGCTCTTATTATTATTATTATTATGACAGTAGTCATCTCACTACAATTTTACGTTTTAAGGTTATAAATTGTACGCAGATGACATCTGTCGCAGGGATCAGGATTCACCGCGATACGTATTTATTTATTTATTTATCATATCGCGGTTACACAGTGGTACATATAATCTTACATTTCAAAAACTGATTTTACGGCAGCCTGCTCCCCGAAACATAACTCCAACTCCGCGAAGATTCAGAGTAGAATCTCTGACGTAAGGTACTTTACGGGGGAACTTCTTGAGATTTTTCACGAGTTAGAAAATTTAAGCCATTAAAGGCAGGGTACTGTTAACCGAGCAACTTAAGAAGGCCTTAAGTTCATACTGTATTTTTCATTTGTAAGTCGTTTTGTAGATATGTAGGTTAATTCGGCGCGCATCGTCGGATATGAGGTTTTAAATAAATTATGGCGTCGAGGACATTTTCTTCCGTTTTGCGTGTGTTCGAGATTATTAGTGGGATTTCTTAAGGCTTTGTACGGTTATGTCTAAAATATGTGTCTTAACTTATGTCTAGCCAATAAGATTCAAAATCGAAATTCTAGAGTTGGTTGCATTCAAAGCAACTTCTCGGTAGTTTCCGGTTGAATTGAATAACACAAAAAATAAAATTAAATATGTAGGTATTCTACAAAGAGGCCACAGGAGCACTTTTACAACACAAAATGTATATATATTGATTAAAAATTATTATACATCATTAAAAATAAAAATTATTACATTATTAACGTTACTAAGGACTTTAATAAAACCTGAAAAAATGTCCTTAAATATCGTATTTATTCATACAAAATGCGTGGTCACTTTGGCACTCTTTGGGGAGGCCAACGTCCAGCTGTGGACATATTTCGGCTGATATAATGATGATGATGATGATACAAATGAAGTTTAAATACTGTTTTTTCCGGGTCTAACGCGATATACACACGACGACACGCGTCACGTGTACAACTTGCTGGGACGACAGTTATCTGCGACCATGCCCGGTGCAACCCGTGTCGAAACGTCAGAAATAAAGGTAAATAAATATCGCGTTAGACCCGGATTAAACAGTATTTAAATATGTGTACAAAGCGCGAGAGTATAAAGTGTTACAAATGAAGTTATGTCATTCGTTAAAATATCGACTAATCGTACCTAACAATAAATCGTACCACGTTATTACATTTCGGTAAAAACCTTGGGAGGAGAGAGGGAGAGGCCTTTGCCCAGCAGTGGCGCACTCAAATAGGCTCATAAAAAAACGATATTTTGGTTGGATAAGTAAAGCATGAGCTTACTAGGTACTAGGTGCTTCTTCCGCCCAATTACTGAGGAATACACCCAAGTCATCCCTCTATCTCCGTCTAGGTCGGCCCCGTCTGCGCCCGTCCGAAATTACCTTGAATAAACTCAAAAGCTCTTTCAATATAATTAAACACTTAACCCTAAAAGATAAGATAAGAAAGGAGATCATTAGCATAAGAATTTAATCAGAAACCATAATGGCCACTCTATATTTCAAGCACTACTCTTTTGTGGCAAGGAATTTCATATCCGTGATAACTAGGGTACTGGAGTCCGTAGTATTTTAGACTTCGTTCTTTGGTCCTTCGATATTTTATTAACAATATAGGTAATTTAAAAAAAATCTATAGTTAATGAACTTTCTCACAAAATTTCACGCGAATTTGTATAGAAATGTGACCTGTAAGAGGAGAAGGGCCGGACACATGTAGGAAATAATCTTTGCCAGAGCTGAAACTAAAGACTGACTGTTCAGTTAATAAATAAAGAATCATTTAACATTGAAAATTATTAATTTTTAATATTTTTGATATAGATGTTACCTACGACTTGTAAACCCTCAAAAATGTCATACGACGAAATTAAAAATTACATACCAATTTATAATATACTCGTACGTAATTTATTTTTTATTTTTGGTTAGTTTCTAACCATTCAAAATAGGATATTCCCCCAACTCCAAGGTGACAGACATATCAAACGTATCCCTTAATTTTTAAACACAAGCTATCAGCCGAGAAACGATGAAAAACAACTTAGTAATAAATAAAATTACATTACTTCAGTATAATAATGTAACCACTAAGGCATTAAGTATGTAATTAGCCTAAACATTTTTATGATTCTAAGAGAGCTAGGGGACAGCGAAATGTCATCTCGTTCCTATATGGAGCAGCCCAACTGGGGAAGTACCTCCACCTTACAGAAGACCGCAGCCATATATATAATAGCACCACTGCTTTGTAGTGTTGCTATATTATTGCATGCTATGACGCATGTGGTGTTGTGTTCCTGGTGGTGAGTAAGGTCGCCAGAGCTCCCTAGGGTGCGCTGTGTTGGGAGTGAGGGACCTGCATGTCTCTATCTGCCAACACAGCGAATCCTCAAGAGAATAAAAATCAACGCGCTTGTGATTCTTCTGGAGTCACAAGTGTCCATAGGCGACGGTACCAGCTTAACATCAGGCAGGCCGTAAGCTTGTTTGCCACCGTCGTAGTATAAAAAAAAAATTGTGAACTCTACTGTGAAACGGTCACACAGACAAATTCTTCTGACAATTTTATGAGACCGTAGTAATTATAATATTTTTTTACACGCAGATAAAATAAAATAACATCATGCTTACCCCTGTGGATATTTTTACGCTTGCATGTGATGTGATGTATGTGATGGCAACTATGTATATCACAAACAACAATTATCTACTTACTATTTCTACAAACACTTTCTTACGACCCTGAGAAATAAGTCTGAAAACACCACTATTTAATCTTCCGCAATACGTACATAATACGAAAAATACGAAAGTCCTCAGAACAAATCCGCATCGATTTCGTATCGTAATTCATTACAGCATTTACCCTACACGAACACTTGAGGTAGGGTAGTAAAGTAAAGTAAGTACGAATCTTTAATATTTTCATATTATCAATTCTATTAGCATTTTGATAGCTCAAATATCAATGGAGCATTAATTTCCATAAGCGAATACAATATCCAATTAATTAATGGAATTGGTAGCAGAAGAGAATTTCCTGTGACAAACGGACAATCTCCGAGTGATCGCATTCGTGTTGGGTTGGACTAATTTTATTACAATACGATTAAAATCAGTTAACGATTCTGAAGTTAGCCTCGAGTCGCCTCCCGCATACCAGCCCGACGGGTGCGTAACGATGGCTATAAATATTTTTGATGTAATATTACTCGCAATAACGCTCATCTGATATAATTCTCTAGTTGTATAACAACACTTAATATATTTTCATATGGTATAATTATCATTTTATGTACCGATCATTTGATATAAAGATATTTAGTATAACAAACATTAAGTATAATGCATATTTGCTATATTGAACATTGGATATAATGCTCATTCCGTCTTAGGCCAAGCAAATTAGATAAAAAAAAACGTTGTGAGGAATTAATTCCCATAAAGCTGGAAATCGTTTTAATACCTTCATTTGGTCTTAAATGCATGTAATGCAAGTTTGCACCATCCCAGGAGGTGTGCATATCTTTTGGAAGCCCAATAACCACGATTTTTTTTCAGTTTTTTGCATGTGCACAAAAACAGAACGACGGACGGAAGATGTATTCTCAAGTGTATAATGTAAAATTTTATTTTCTACATTTTATATTCTATGAATTTTTTAGCAGGTATATTTTTTTTAAACATATGTTGGTCTTGAAAAGTCGCAAAATGGAAGTTTGCACCTAAACGTTCCCATTTTCTAACTTTTGATTTCGACTATACCACTGAACCGAATTTGAAGTTTTAGATATTCATTTGACGCAGAATTTGACCTTCTTTAATATTAAATAGAATACATTTTCTGTACGAAGTACCGTTTATGTGCTACATGAAAAAAGAGCAAAAATTTATGCACTCCTCCTGGGATTGGACAAACTCAGATTACACGTATATGACGATACAAATGAAGGTATTAAACCGATTTCCAGCTTTATGGGAATTAATTCTTCGAAAAATTCTAATTTGATTGGCCTATAATGTACAGTTCCCAGCGCACTCAACCTAATCAAAGAGCTCGCCAAAAAATTAGCCGACACCACCGGGGACCGAAGAGCTGGCAGCTTCCTCGCTCAACGCATTAGTATTGCGATACAGCGGGGAAATGCTGCCAGCATCTTCGGCACCATGCCGCGGGGAGACCCCTTAGTTTAGTAATAAGTGGTTTTATTTAGTTTTATTTATTCTTTTTTTCTGGTTTTTAAGTTGAATTTGTTTCAATTATAATATTATTGTAATACTTGTATACACATAATAAACTTATAAAGTAGATCTATTTTGATATTATACCAAACGTTTATTATATACTATGAATGATTCTACCCTTTGAAATTATATCAAAAATGGTTATATCCAATGAAATTATAATATTTGTTTAATACCGATCATTATTCATTACACACCCCCGCCCGACCCCTCTGACACGTGCGGCGCTATTAGTAGCTAACATCGGAATCGTTAACTGATTTTTATCGTATTGTACTGAACGCTGACATTTTAGCTAAGTAGGTAGCTCTATTTCGTCAACAAATTATTGAGGTGGTAATAAATAAAAGAAGAAATCAAGTTTGAAAGAAATAATTAACGGGTCTAATTTTACCGCCGTCGCCGTTTAAGTCGCCGCATCAGTAGTGTTGGTGGTTCTATTAGCAGAAACAAACTGATAAATATATAAAGTAATTAATGCCTATTACAAAATCTGATCTTTTAAAGAATACCTACCATCTTGTATTCAAAAATAATTTATTTATTTATTTGCGACAGGCAACAAGCATATATTATTTACAAATACCTTACAGCTTATACTTAATAATAATATCTCAACCTGGATAAGCGAAAACTGGATAAGTGAGAAAACTCTATAAGCGACAACAATGGTCAGGTCCCGTAATTTTTATCCTGTATACCTCTATGAGTGAAAGTGTAGGAAACTCTTTTAGAGAGAGTCATTTTTAACATCTAGACCTCTTTAAGTGACAGTTCCTTACTGTATACCTCTGTAAGCGAGAGACTATTATTTCAATAGACATCTCAAAACTCGCAACTTCTTAGAGTTTAGCTAAGGCTTAGGATTTAGGGCTTATACTTAAAGCCAGACCATTTCCTTGTATGTAAACAAAGAAAGCCAAAGTGTCATTGTTGTCGATGGAATTACAAGACACCTGCAGTGCACATGTGCGCTTATTTATACCTGATCATCTTCAACAAAGGCCAACAAGGTATACCAAGAAAAAACGCCTCAAGGTCTGCGCAAACCGGCGCAGCGCGGCGCAGATCACCTAGCAGGATTTACTCCGCGCACCGCACATCGACGAGGGTAAACCCCCCGCAATACCGCGAGCGCCCGCCAGTGCAGCGCCGGCGGCCAGCGCACCTGGGAGCACTTCTGCACATACCGGGGGATGCCGCGGCAGTATCCCCGCGGCATTGAATAGCGCCGACGATACAGCGGCGGCATCCCCCAGTATGCGCCGAAGTGCACCGGGCCTACGAATCACCGACCATGGCATGCCGTGGGATGTCGTGGGATGCCGCGGCATTGCGGTATCAATATTCGTGTTCACCCCCGTCGCCCGCCGAGTTGCGCCACGCCTTCCCCTCCCGCAGCCCCGCTAACCCAGCTCACTCGGGTGGCCCCGGCGCATAGGGACGCGCAGGGTGCGAGACAGCCCCAACGGCATCCTGAGGGCATTAGCAGCTAGGTTTGACTGTCAGTACTTGAACCATTGCCACATGATTCATCTACTGACAGGCAAACCAATTTACTGTATGTAGTGTACTCGTAGTGTCTTTGTTTTGTATGTCCCTTTTTTAGACTTAGGATGATTATTTGTAGTTATTTTGTATTTTATTTTGTATTTAAAATGAATAATTGTAGAAATTATTTGTATATGGACTTAGTCTGAATTAAACGATTTGATTGATTGATAGCGGGAGATGCCACGGCATGCCACCGCCTATTACCGCTGCGCGCTGCGGCATCCTCTAACATGCTCCTCGCAGGCCTTGCGCAGGCCTTTATATGCAATAGTTTAAAAACATACTTCTTAGTTCAATAAAAATACCTCATAGTTTAAAAACATACTTATTCAAAATGTTAAAAAGGACACTAGGAAAAATATTACAGTTTTCTTCTAATAAATACAATATTATGTATTTAAAGACAAATGTCTATGTACTTTTTATTAATTTTCTCCTCATTGCCTCGGAAAGCCGTTTTTTTTATAATGAGCATTGAGGATGATGTGATGGATGATGATGGATGACGGATGAAGAATGACGGATTGACGGATGACTGATGATGGATGACCGATGACGGATGACTGATGACGAATGACTGATGACGGATGGTGGATGATCGATGATGGTGACGGTGATGGTGATGGTCATGATGATGATGATGATGATGGAATGAGTACAAATAAAGACTTATTTTTTGGCTACAGTGAAGTGGAAAGTTTTGTGTTACACACGGGTGCAAATGTATTTTACTTCTCGTGTGTTGAGACACTCGGCTACGCTCAGGATTCTAGTTTAGAAACACTCGCTCCGCTTGTGATTCTACTAAAAAATCCTTTCGCGCTCGTGTTTCAATTCTACACTCGCGGGTAAAATATAACTTTGCACCCTTGTATAACAAATAACTAAAACGCTCTAGCACCGTGTTTTTCGACTTTTATTGACCTTTATAAATGAGAGTACTTAACTACTCCCAAACCTTCGTAAGTGACAAACTGCTTGAATGACAAACCACTATGAACGAGAATTACATTCGAGTCCCTTGAATTTTCGTTTACCCAGGTTTGACTAACACAATAAAATACGCTCAGACGGCGACACGCGGCGCAAGTAGTTCTTACCTTACCTCAATAAACTCCAAATATATTTTTAACTAACTAAAGTACTACGATTTATATGCAAAAAACAAAAAACCATACTATTTACTACTGGCAGCACTATATTAAAACAACGGAGACAAAAAGTCTTCTTAACTACTTACCTCACTTCGCCGCCACCGTTATGTAAGGGGCTGACAGATGACAGGCCATCCCTCGGCATCGGTGTTTGTCGTTCTATTAGCGAAGAAAACATCTTCACTGGGTATCGACTTACAAATAGGGGTGCACGGGTAAATGATTACGGGGTTCTAGTGTGGTAATTTATTAATACGGTTTAGTTTCACTTACGTTATTTTTATGTATATAAATAAATATTTATTTTAACGATTTCTTACATTTATCTGGGGGGCAAGGCAGTGCCCCCGCCAAGTCGAGCAAAACAAAGAGGCACGGCCGGTGATTGATGATACAGGGGTCCCGTCCATGGGCCACCAAAAATGATGAATATATAGAGTTGATACTCTTGACCAAGCAAGGCTCCGTCCTGGACACCTCACCTTCCTGACCGGCCACGACTCTCGAACCTCGCTTGACCTGCGCGGATTCGGAGAGAAGAAATGATTTGAGGTCCCGATTGAAATTAAACTATCTGGCACTGTTATTTCTTTATATTAACACACGCGAGAGTTTACATGATATTGAACTTAACCTCAAAGCACGCGACTATACATCTCCGTCCCGATTTGCAATGAACGAGTCATGACATGAATCTCCTAAGTTAGAGTTGCCCCTGCCCGGCGTCGTGGCGCTAGTTGTCGCACTAGAATTGAATATGAGTACTAGAATCGACCCTTATGCGGTGTCAAACCGACTTATGATTATTTGATACTGAATTCTAGATTTTACCAAAACCTGTCCAATTTCCTTTTCTCGAAGCCATTCAGGCCATTATCAACATCCTGTAATTTTGTGCTGGCTAAAGCTAGAGCCCTTCGGTAACATATATATATCGGAGTGTGGGCGTATCTTGGGATCTCGGGCATTGATAAAGACAATGATATTAAGTTTACAAGCTTTTCTTCAGATTTCATTATAGCATTTGTCGCGAAGCCACTTCTGGTCACTCTCATGGCCGCGAATGAGAACCTATAGCACTTAAGCTAAAACCCGTATTAGCATATATGCAACTATAAACATACCCTTACAACTTGCGGAATCCTTTATATATCTGACATAGGGGCTGCCGCCTCGTGCGTGCCAGCTCCCTATGACGTGTGTGTGGGGACTTTCGTCCCCAAGAATGTCCTCCAACCTCCCCTTTTAGACATCCCTTACCACCATTGATACTGTCCCAATTCACACGCTATTGTTCCAGTTACCCGGGTGCACCCTTGACTGATGATGATATGGCCTGAAGCCAAGACTACCGAACTACCCTGTTGTTACACTTGTAACTAATCCTCTAACACTAAAGAACTCCACAACTAAGAACTGTGATGTGTGTCCTACAGGTCACGTACATGCGCGACCTGTAGGAAAACCTTATTCATCTACATGATATACCAATACGCCTCCCAAAGAGAATGAGACCTGTGGACGCACATAAATACATCGCATCATAAACAATCATCGTCCGATCTGTGAAAGCACATGAACACACGTGTAAATGATACCCAATCGTTACAATATCATAGGACGCATCGAAAGTAATTATGGAAAGAGCTCACCCTGGTTTTCCTCCAAATCAACCACTACAAACCGCACTTAACTGTTCGTTCCCAATATAGCCGTTCGGAACTCTGACAGCCCGCCTACCCGTCAACCTTGTTATAAAAATGATTCCTTGTAGGTGTTGCTACATAAGATAAATCGGCTGTTTGAGACATAATTATAAACACCAATGTAAATACTATCGTGAATCATGACCATTCACGACACTCCCGGCCCCCCAGAAAACTGGCGATTATATATCCAATAGAGATTATCATCTTTCACAGCTTTATTTAACTCTACCGTTCTTTTTCCATTGCAAATATTGACAAGCTCTGAATCCTATCGATCGCCTTGATTGGGCCCAGTAATCCACATAGTTTCTGATAGCTGTAACGTCTGATAAGTTCATCTTGACGCACTTTTCTAAATCAGTTCCAAGCTCTTCGTGGGGCCCGAGTAGCCAACTGCGAGGTCCTCTATTCTTGAGATTTTGACCAACCAAGCTTCATCGTGTTTTGGCGTTCCATGTCGTAATAAACAATCAATCATAATATGTCCTATATATATCGTAAAACCATATTATAGATTTGCTAGTGTATGAAAATACTTCTATACATTGTGCATTGCTGATTCATGTATGTACATACTTTTAGGTTACCGCAATAGGATTTGCTTTGCCTTGCTAGATTGAAACGAATATCTGGCCAGATTTTATTATCATCTTTATACTTGTTTCCTTTTTCCATGGAATGGAATCCTCCCCCGCGGGCAAAATTGCTTACGTTATTAAACGAATGCACGAAGCTTTACCACAACTAATGTTAATTTATCTGTTAATCTATTGATTTCCCTGATTCCTCCTCGACCTACTATAAATATTTAAAAATTATTCTGCGCGGGTCAGTGTGATTTTTTTTTTTTATATTTTTTTTTTTTAAAGCCTTTTCTTGTCTATACAATACGAATACACTCCACTGATCACCTAAAAAAATAACATAGGATAGAACATGAAGCTTGAAAGTAGAGGCAAACAACGGGCTGCCCTATGGCTTGACGTTGTTTTTTATTTTCTTTTCCTAAGACCTGGTTATTATTATTTATTATATAATACCGAAAATTAATTGAATTCTTAAATAAAATGTGATCCACCACAAACTAAGTTTGACGGTGGAGTGAGCACTCAGTCTCAATATAAATTAAATGAATTATGTCTCATACTTGATATAAAACCTCTTTTACTAAGACTATATTTAAAAAAATACTTTTGTAAAATTGTTTTTGATTTATTTCATACGACGTATACCTCGATAACTGAAATAACGTTAATTCATTACCTCGTATAAATCGTACTTTATTGTTGATTCATTTTCGTCTTGTTTCATCATTCTTGGCTAAATGACCTCATGTTACTTCCAAAGCACACAAAACAAATATACAGTTTATTTTAATTTTTATAAATGTTTTTTTTTTTGTTTTTTAATAAAATGTTGTGTTCTATTTTGATTGAAGGATTATGTATGCCTTTATGTACTGTTAATAGAAACGTGCTTAATTATTTCTGTTTACTAACTTTTTTATTACACATTTAATAATCGCAACTCTCTGTAACGAAAATAATTTCTTATCTCACCTGTATTAATGGAACCCTCTGTAAATGAGACAGATATTAATACACTTGGATATCTGAGACACTTTTTAAGTGGAATACTTCTTTAAGCGAGACACATCTGCCGGTCCCTTGAAGTCCCAGTTATGTCAAAGTTTAACTGTACACATTTGGCTATATCTGCACAGATCTTGCCTATTTTTACGCGCAGTTGTATACGTTTTAATTCAACAATGAAAGTAGTATGCTACGGTGATTTTCGACTCCAATGCTCCACTATCAGTGGTCAAGTCAAGCATTTACCGACCGTGAGAAATATTTTTCTCAGCCTCAAATCTGATCTTTAACAGCCCATTTTATTCTGAGCGTAAATCCAAAATTGGCTGAGCATTGCCAAAATAACCTGTATTGTTGTGGCACTATTGAAATCTCTCAATTGTGCCCGAGTCTGAGGACCACCAAAAATAATTCTGAACACCATGGAAACTGTTCTGATGACCGCTAAACCAAGACCTCTGAGCCCTGCGAAATCTGTTCTGAGGACTGCTTAACCTAGGCCTTTGAGTCCTACGAAAACTGTTCTGAGGACTGTTCAGCTTAACCTAGGCCTTTGAGTCCTACGAAAACTGTTCTGAGGACCACTAAATCCAGACTTCTGAGCGTCGCGAAACTGTTCTGACGATCGTGAAGCTGTTTTGAGCACTGCCAAACCAGTATTTTGAGCACTCCTAAAGTGTAATAATGATATGTTGGCTTTGAAGGATACCAAAACTCATAATTTTTTGGTTCAGTTTTAAATAAAGACTTTGTTTCTGAGCTGAAAGCATGAAAATCATCATTTTCAACTATTGCTTGTATTCTTCCTATTATTTACGTCTTCCACGAGCCACCGAGAGCGCCATATAGTATGACGGGTGTCCTTCAACATGTGATTTTTCAATAAGATTTTAGGCTTTGCGATATTGCGTATCTCAATCCTCGCACACGGTCAATATGCGCCATTACATTAGTTCTTATGACCGTGCGACGTTTTATCATGCCTCCTCCCATAGTTTATCGGTTATTAATGATGTTAAACTTGTTCAAATATTCACTACCCCTCAACCGCTTAAACTCTTTAGTAATCATGCACTGTGTCTGTCACATCAGTATAAATGACTAAATAAGATATATATGTGAATTATTTCCTGGACTACAGAGATACCAGTTTACGCTATAAAATTTATTTCTGCTATTAACTTTAGTGTCACTTGCAGCAGTTCATATTTCATTAGTTATCGATGGATAGTCTCTGTATGAATCTCAGTTTATATACATTGATGTGACGTGCTGCAGTCCAAAGTGTTTGCGACATCTAGCGCAACGTTCAGGTCTTTGTACTAGGTATATGGAAAATTAATTGTGAGCTTTGGATCAGATTGGTCCTTATAGTGCTTTTCCGAACCTTTCAGATTTAATTAACCTTGGTTTATCAATGTACGTAGAGATTCTTCTCTCTTCTCCTTATAAGTACTGTATTCATTCCGGAATTGGTCATATAGTGTGATGCCCACTCGCTAACACAGTAGGTTAATATTTTAAATTACATTGATTTATCGGTCACCATCAGTATAAGTGACTTCCGTTTAAATTTTATACTAATTGTATTAGTTTCGCTTTCCTTTCCTTCCCTTTTAACACCTATGTAAGGTCGGGTCTCTTAGTCAGTTTGCGACAGCGCGATCGATTATGTTTATGAGTTGTCTTTTCTTCGACCAGGTTCTTCACATTACATTTTTTCTAATATTGGACTACCACGTGGATTTTGGTATACCTCTTCCTCTGGAATGTTTGGGAAGGCGAAGTGCAATGTTATTGATATTATTATGATATTTTCCTCCTTTTTGAGTGTGTCCAAACCATCGCAGTCTTTGATTGAAGCTACTTTAAAAACTTCCGTGAACGTTAAGTTATGTTATTAATGTCATTATCCTTGCCGTGCACACATGATATCTGTTCTGAGTTATCATCCAGGAGCCAAAAAAATTTCACTAGTTTTTTTGCAGTTCCTAAGATTGGAAGAACAGTCGTTGCTATAATCAATAATCAAATGCGATGATTTTGATGTCGGTTTTAAAGAAATCCATGATGCTGTTTAAATTAAGGTTGAGGATGGAAGCTTCATGCACCGGGACACCGATTTCAAACCCTTTACCTTTACCATCGGGTTTTAATACTTCTTCATTTTGTTCAATACTCTTTCATTTGATACTTTGTCTGTCCACAAGATTTTCAACATTCTCCTATATAGCCACATTTGAAATGCATTCAGTTTTTTAATTGTCAATTTATTTAAAGTCCAAGCCTCTGCACAATACACAAGGATTGACAATACATAGCATTTAACTAATCCCCATCTCAGTTTTAGATTTATATCCTTATGTGTGTATAGTTTTTGCATTTTCAATACTGTTTTTAATACTTAACCATGTAATTTTTGTTAAGGCTGATATACCAACACTGGTACCCTGGTACCTAGATATTGTCGCCTTAGTACTGCCTCGTGAGATTTCACAAGCGATATGATTGAACGCCTTCTCAAAATCTATAAAACGAATGAATTATGTTTGAGTATCATTTAAAGAACATCTCTAGGAATGATGGAATAATGTTTCTTGATTTAATTCTAGCTCGTAGTTGTCCATAAAAGAATTATGTACCAACTCGTAAGGTACAACAAATGATACAATTCATCAATATTAACGCGTGAATTTGTTTGATCCTTGCATACAGTCGGCGTCAGCTTATCCTACGAGCAGGTATATTCATATCGAAAGGCAAGTTCGCCATATGATGCTTATGTATGACGTGTAGTAACATGGGGACAGTCAGGTACTTAGTTACTTAAGTTCATGTTTAATGCCGTTGTTGATCGTGTTTTGTATTTTAGAAATGAAGTCCCAAACTTGAACTCCTTTCTGTTATTCATCGCGGTCTGCTGACATTCTTCTGATGAAGAAAGCGTGATGTTTCGTAAGTTTAGCTACTTGAGGTAACACTGAAAACTAGTGGTCAGTTCCAGCTCCAAGGCTATTTGTCTGCGGATGTCCAGGTTTGAGTCTTCTGAGCTGTTGTCAGGATATTACTAAGTGTTTCTAACTATCAGGTGCCCGAATAGCCATGTTTTTAGACATACAAATTTCTTTGCAAGTGTCAGATGCAGAATCACCTAGGCTCTATGATTTGCCTCTCAGAGAGGCGTTAGACTCATCGGCCTCCACATCTGCCTCACAGTATTGACTGTGTGAACTGTGTCTGATAAACCTGATTGATAATGAACATTTTACATTTACACTAATGCTTTTTAAAACTAAAACATGGCCCACTAAACAAACTACCAATAACACCATTGTGCCTCAGGTAAACGCATCCCGATTCCTTGAATACTAGCTCAATAGCGACAGCCATCTCGGTTTATCACGCCATATTTGCTCCCAAATACGATATGGGATCGTACTATGGGCAAGTTGCTGCGAAGCAAATAGAGTATTCATTGCCCAAAAGAAATGCCTCAGAGCAATCTGGGGTCTGAGAAATATAGACTCATGGAGACAAATCTTTATAAAAAATAAGTTTATGACAGCGCCTAGTACATATATTTTTGAAACTGCCAAATTAGTAAAGTCCAATATGTCACTATTCAAATTAAATGACAACTCTTACCGTAGAGCAGTTACGCATACGGCCTTGTCTATGCCAGCTCCAAGACTAGAAATTTACCGCAAAAACTGCTACTACATAGCTTGCTTAATTTATAACTCCATACCGAAAGAAATTACGGACATGTTTTACAATAGTTTCTGTAGGAAATTGAGCACCTGATTGACCGAAAATTGCTTTTATTCGGTCCAAGATTTCCTTAAAACAACAAATTGTAGGTATACTAAGTACGCACAGTAAATGTTAAGTAAAATTCGTTTTGATAGTACCTATTAATATAATACTATGACAATGGAATTATTTTAGTCATTATTATACTGGACTTTGTTAATATGTTGAATATTATTGAATTGTAAATGTTGTAATGTATGTGACGATTTTCTTTAAATATTTGCACGCCATCAGCCGGCAGAATTGTGCTGGACTATAAAATTGAAATGTAACACTTATAATTAAGGGCATTTATTTGTGTGTTTATCACGAATGTTTGTTCCTGAGTTATGGATGTCATATATGTATATAAGTATCTATATGTATGTATCTATTATATATATCATCGCCTAGTACCCACAACACAAGCCTTATTGAGCTTACCGTGGGCCTAGGTTGATTTGTGTAAGATTGTCCCGTAATATTTATTATTTATTATTATTTATTTATTATAATGACCACGATTCAAGCAAATAAACGATCTATCTCTCTATCTATCTATTGACTTCATGATCGATTCAGGGTCTCATCAGGTCATCATATATTGACTACTCGTATGTATGTGACAAGCTATCCGCCGCGTGCTACGCACTGTCTAGACTCGCACTTATATTGTCTCTCAGTAAATTGAATCTATTTGATTCTAATTTAAGGGGTAAATCTTCGCGCCGGTGTATGGCAAAGGTTCGCACGGCACTGCCTTTTTTACAAGAAACTTTAGGAACTTAAGTATAGTTTACTGACCGTTTGTGCTTCACTATAAATGAGGTTCTTCAGAATGATCATTGTCCCCAGCACATTCCAAAAATTGTAAATTCTATATATTTAGACATGTAAATGAGATGTACAATTTTCAATAAATAATCTAAAATCTAACATTTAAGAGTCCAATTACGAAATATTTAAAACAATCATAATTACAAATCTTTGTTTAACCATAACACTTGATTATACTCAAGTCTGAAGTCTAAACGTATTCTATCCACGAGCCGAACCTTTCGGTTGCACCTACAAAACGTATTCGTGATTCGCGAGATTCACTTAAAGAAGTCACGTGAGTTATCTGACTATTTACTTTAAAGTCACAAATGAATTTACTTATACAAGAATTCTGGACACTACTGTGTAAGTCATGGTTTATAGCTAAAGGATTAAAAGAAACTAAGCACCAAAGCTTTCATACCCATTTTACATCCTGATTCAGAGCATAGTATCGGAGTCAACAAAGCTAAGTGTTTACGATTTCTAGGTGTACATCTTGTTGTATTTACTAACTTGTTGTAGCTATGGTTACGCATGTAGGATATATTCATGATTAAATTGTAAGTAATGTTACTATTATATTTATCGTTGTGTATGGAAAGCATTTAAATGATTAATACCTGCTGATTATGGTCAATATTGCAATTGACAATATTGTCAACGTATCACGTAGGTATCCGATGAATCTTCATTGGTTTATATTTCAAGACTCCACTTGATTTATTGAGTGACAGATACGTGATGATGATATTTTTTTTATAATTAATGAATTTTTCCCTGCCCTCTAACAATCGACTTGTACCTGAGGGCCACCAGCCACCTCCACACATTATTTTGGAGTAGGTATACTATTTGTGTATCATACTGACAACATTGTTCCATCCCCTGTTTCATCACAGCTGAGCATCACGCACGACCCAACACAGTATACTCACTATGCGACTCATAATATGTCTGAACTCACTTCTTTAACTCTTTAACCAGCATTATCTGATATATCACAACTGTCAATAAATAACACTTCCTTGATTTTCTATGACAGACCGCAAAAATTGGCTATGTCAGTCACCTGAGGGCGCACCAGCGACGCTCTCCGCATTGATTAGCAGTCGCTGAGGCCGAATACGGCTAGGAGAAGATGATAATGACACAGTTAAAATTGCGAATAACTTATTTTACGTTAAAAGTTAATCCTTCTCGGCATAACCTGGTAATGAAATCATAGCAACTATGCGTGATCGGAAGTCAGACCTAAAGTACACTAGTGGTCTTGAGATAAGTTGCTGGTAACCAAACAATAATGAAGTCAACATCAATTAGATCCATCGAATTGCTGTCAGATCTCTCATTGACAATAACTGCCGAAATAAAAGTGAATCAGCACAAAAGCCTACTGCCACATACTAATAATACAAAAAACAAGTGAATTCCCAGGATGCTACCATTTTTTTGATCTCAATAATATGGTAGAATAGATATGAGCAACGTATACCGATTTCAGTAATTTATTCGGAATAAATGTACCTATAAACAAATACACTGATGAAATCAGAACGAAACTTGAGAATAACATCATACTGTCTAAAACTTCCTCCTCCTGACAACAAGAAAAATATAGGAAAACCACAGATTGCTCCCAAAGGTTATTATTTGTGTCTGCAGCTTATAGTCTCCTAAGTTCGTACACCCTTGAACCTCTGACGTCTTGATTGCAATCAGAACAATAAATCCGATTCACCAAAAAACATTTACTTAGGTCATGTTTTCAATAAAAAAGTAACCATCAAATATAGTACCTACATACCTGAAAGAACAGGCTTTGCTCTTTGTTTTTTCCAAAGAAAGGGAGTTGATTCTTTTCACCTCCGTAAACCCGTGTAGTAAATAAATTGCATTGAAATCTGATGCGCTGTTTACAACAATCCATTGACAATCAAATAAATATACCAATGCTGCTCATTGAATAGTTTAGAATAATTATATTTTGTATATAATCCCATAATTTGTCATTGAGTCAGTAAAAAATACAAATGCTATACATATTTTTTGCATTTATAAGGTCCAAACCAGCCACGAATGTACTTTTACCTACTTTAGTATGATACCAATAAATATTTTTGATTTTGATTGAGAGCCGTACCCATTACTCTATTTATCGTAAGATGACATTAAAATGTACTACTTATGGAAGGTTAATTCCTTATGATGTCTAAAAGGTCTTAAATGTTTGCACCACACTAAACATTGATGAATGGTATGGTTCTGTTATATACCTTGGTTTTAACTGTAACCTTTGCATAAGGAGCACCTCTGACATAATACAGTGATAGTTTGCTGTAAGTATGTTTTCTGAAAAGACGGAAACTTTTAAACCGATTAAGGCTTGGCATCTCAAATTTTGGTAAAAATGAGTTGTTTAGTAACCAGTTTATACCTTATAACGTAACAATTTTCGTGTTAAAAATAGATATCATAATCTGCAAGATATAAGAAGTGACATTGTTTTCGTAGAAATCCATTTTAACATAAGAAAGTGGAGAAAAATAATCTAAAGTCAACCCTATTTTTTCACTTGTAACCAGTTTACTGCTCCATTTTTTATCAGACAGAGATGAAATTTTATAATCTTCTTCATAAAGTAATGAACTATAACTTAATTTTCTTACTTTCTTAAATTTCGTCTCGTTTCTAAAATATTCCGAAAAACATGATATCCGCGCTTTCGACCACGCACTTCCATCTCGCTCACGCTCACGCTCAGTGAGACGGAGAGAAGACCATGAACGTGCGGGGCCTTAAGACAGGATTTTAATAATGTTAATCTCTTTCTCGTGGATGGTTTTAAAAATCTTTAGATTAACTTTATGAACAGTTATCTGTTTTTGAGTCAATCATGCGCATGTTACATTTAATATTGGTTTAGCAGGAAGTTGGGGCAAATAAAGTGTTAAACAGATGAAGACTGGCTCAGATCCCAGCATGCTCCACCATGTCGCGAAGCCACTTCTGGTCACTCTCATGGCCGCGAATGAGAACCTATAGCACTTAAGCTAAAACCCGTATTAGCATATATGCAACTATAAACATACCCTTACAACTTGCGGAATCCTTTATATATCTGACATAGGGGCTGCCGCCTCGTGCGTGCCAGCTCCCTATGACGTGTGTGTGGGGACTTTCGTCCCCAAGAATGTCCTCCAACCTCCCCTTCTAGACATCCCTTACCACCATTGATACTGTCCCAATTCACACGCTATTGTTCCAGTTACCCGGGTGCACCCTTGACTGATGATGATATGGCCTGAAGCCAAGACTACCGAACTACCCTGTTGTTACACTTGTAACTAATCCTCTAACACTAAAGAACTCCACAACTAAGAACTGTGATGTGTGTCCTACAGGTCACGTACATGCGCGACCTGTAGGAAAACCTTATTCATCTACATGATATACCAATACGCCTCCCAAAGAGAATGAGACCTGTGGACGCACATAAATACATCGCATCATAAACAATCATCGTCCGATCTGTGAAAGCACATGAACACACGTGTAAATGATACCCAATCGTTACAATATCATAGGACGCATCGAAAGTGATTATGGAAAGAGCTCACCCTGGTTTTCCTCCAAATCAACCACTACAAACCGCACTTAACTGTTCGTTCCCAATATAGCCGTTCGGAACTCTGACAGCCCGCCTACCCGTCAACCTTGTTATAAATATGATTCCTTGTAGGTGTTGCTACATAAGATAAATCGGCTGTTTGAGACATAATTATAAACACCAATGTAAATACTATCGTGAATCATGACCATTCACGACAGCATTGTTACAAAAGTCATGTGAAATACCAATTTCCGTTACCCTATGTTCCTTAAACGGACAGTTAAGGATATTTATTAGTAACAAAACCGACAGTCAAAGTTAATCGCATACGCTTATTAACGAAACCGATAGGTTAGACACGACCACACGACTTAAAAATCACCTTAATCTGCCATTTTTTTACAATTCCCTAATACCAGACAACACAACTGACATAATCTTACTCGAATCGATTTGCGCTGTAATGCAGGTGGTATATTTATGTCGAAAGCGCGATTGTAGGTATATTAATATTCATTGCACCAACAACTTATCGTTAAGTTGCCTGTCCCTCGCAAGAATATGATTGTGCCAAAAGAATGTATGCTATCTGTATGGACATGCGAATCTATCCAAAGACTACAATATACATACTGAGATAGACAGGCACCTCGACCAAAATGAGAAGGCATTTAATGCTTGCGTATACAGGCGCCATCTCTTCTGCGATACTTAAAACTTTTCTTTGAATGTACAAAAAATACAAAAAGTGCGTCGGTTGTAAGGTTTGAACCCCGGCTCATCAACTCCTTATACCGCCGTCTGTACCCCTAGGCTACTGATGTCTTATGACAATACGGCGAATTTTGAAATACCTTGACAGCCTAGCCTAGCAATCGCTAGACCTTCAGAGAGTTCGCCACCTATCAAGAAGGTGGCACTGTTTTCAATAAGAAACTGGATTTGCATTAAGTTCTAAGTTCGCATAGCATGAAGCTATCTTTTCAGTCTGTCAGCTGCTTGAGAAAAGTCGAGAGCAAAATTGTTTCTTTGTTTTGTTGATATAGGGGTGTCTATTTGGGAGTTTGGAATGAGAAGTTTGAGGTAGTTAATTAAGAATATGAATTGCTACGAGCACGACCAGGAGGCAACTAGAGAGCACGCTATGCGTTGGACTTTCCGTGAGGCGCGCGGGAATGCTGACAACGCATAGCCGGTTCCTATAGTTGATTTTGAAAAGGCTTTCATTAACGTCCCCGTGCGCCCTCTGGGTAAATTTGTCAAAACTTAGATGTCCCGACAAGTTTGTCTAACTGCTACGGCTTCTACAGGATGACATAGTCATATGAGGTGCTGCATTTTTGTCAGCGGTGAGCAGTATGAGCTATTCGCCGTTACCTGTGGGGTCAAGCAAGGTTGTGTTTTAGCACCGACTCTGTTTGCGCTGTATTTTGCTGCAGTGGTTTGCGAGTCCTTGAAGAATTCATCCGAGGGTATCAGCATTCGCTTTCGCATGGATGGAGGAATTTGCAATATCGCTAGGTTTAAATCTTGTACTAAGTGTCTCATGCATTTATGACTGTAATAATGTACGCGGACTACCTTTGCTTTGTTTCTGATACTGCAGTAGGTTTGTGGAACTTTATGTCAAATCTCAACGATGCTTGCACTGCACTATATTTGGCCTTTAGATAAATGTGAAAAAGACAGAAGCCAGCGTAGGTAGTATGTCCTTCACAACGCCTAATACCAGTAATACCAGTGTGAGCATCGATGGTGAAGCGTTATTTGAAGTGGATAAGTTTAAGTACCTTGGTAGCATCATAACATCCAAGTGCAACCTGGAGTCGGAAAATAGTGGCAGAATTGGTGCTGCTGCTGCCACTTACGGCAAGCTGCGATCCAAGGTTTTTCGCTTCCACGACCTTCAACTTGCCACAAAAGTTAATGTCGACATGGCTGTCGTCGTGCACTTCCGCATACTCGACAGATCCCACTTCAGTTGTCTCCGAAACATCATGAACATCAAGTGGAGAGACCGTGTCAGGAATACAAATGTCCTGAGGCGCGCAAATGTCGGAGGTATTGACGTGTAGTGTATCTGATGAGCCGACAGCTGCAGTGGTGTGGACACGTGTCGCGAATGTCGGACGACAGAGTGGCGAAGTGCATTTTCTTTTAAGAACTCCAAATCGGTAAGCGTATATGTGGTGGCCTTTGCTATGAGGATGTTCTGAAAAGACACCTGAAGAAATGCAAGTTGGAGCCCTCTGAGTGGGAGGAGGAAGGCAGCAGTGGCCCGAATGGCGACGTCTACTCCATCAATAGGTCCTTTGAAACGGAGCGTCGTAACGAGCTCGATAAAAAGCAAGACAAGCTCAAGGCTCGCCTACCGGCAACCATCCAGTAAAAACTTCGTTGGCATTGACCAGAAAGACGATGTAGATATGAAGAGAGAGCGCAGGGCATTGTCAGTCCCGAGCGAACATGCTAGCCCGCAGATTTGCACGGTGTACTGGCCCCGTAGCATGGATGGCCTTATCACGCGATAAATGACAGGATAGAGCATCCGTCCCTGGCTGACACCGTTCGATAGAACGAGACGACGCGCGTATCCTATCACTTATCGCGTGATAACGCCATCCATGCTACGGGGCCATATGAAGTGAAAATTACACTTTTCAAGGCTTTCTGTACATCGCTGTACACGTCGAGTCTGTGGGTTAGATAAACTTAACGGGCTTACAATGCCGTGCGCATTCAATACAATAATGCTTTTAGGGTGTTGTTGAAACTTCCGCGTTTCTGCAGCGCATCGTCCATGTTCGCCGAGGCGCGCACAGACGGCTTTGATGCCGTCTGGCGCAAGAAAACGGCCTCGCTGTTAGACAGGGTGCGCGGGAGTAGCAACAGCATCCTGAGCATGATAGCTAACAAGCTAGATTGTCCTCTTTTGTGGCAAATGGGTCAGAGGACTAAATCTCTTTTATGTATTAATTATTAAGCTACTACGACGAATCTTTCAGGGCCCCATCAAATGAGCGGCTAGTCACCGCCTGCCTCGATAACTTTGTGTACAACAATGTTATGGCAGGTGTCCGGACCTTTTTGCAATAGCTCAGTTTCATAATCCACCCAAATCTCATGCATGACCATATAACCCGTTCACTATCCATATAACCCACAATAGCCCCAACGCCTGTTGGAACCGGTTCACGGGTATCTACCGATGTACCCGTGAATGGGTTCTAGCAGGTGTATTACATCACATTAAACTTCGTCTCCAAAGGGCCTCTACGTGTTAGATCTATATCCCCACGCACGCCTTCCAAAGGACCGGGCATTGTCCCGTGAATTTAAACAGGATATACATAGTAATAATAATTAACCTGCCCAAATTGCGCTCTTACCTTTGCAAAAAAGATAGGGTATGCAAGCCACATGAGAGCGCACCAGAGAGTAGAACAACAACACTCCACTCACATTGCTAATCGTTAACATCAAATCCATAACACACAGTCGCTGTGGCCGAAATCGGTCAGGCAGGACAGCATCATCGTCGTACTAAAATGTTGTCCAGAATTTAATTTTGGTTAAAAACTATTATTGTTTATTATCTACTGTTACATACAGCCATCAAATACTCATTGAGAGGATTCTATCTAGCAAGTTAAAAACGGCGTGTTTATTTTGTATATTTACTTGTATACTCGTAGGTACTAAAATTGCATTATTATTAGTGTCACGGCTCGCAATTGTACAACGAATAGACGTGAAGATACTAAAATTACACTAATATTTTTCAATCATGGAAAGAACCGGGAGAACCAGAGTTGGTGGTCTCGTGCTCGTGGACTCCAGAGTTGGTGGTTTCGTGCTCGTGGACTTCAGAGTCGGTGGTCTCGTGCTCGTGGATTCCAGAGTTGGTGGTTGCGTGCTCGTGGACACCAGAGTTGGTGGTTTCGTGCTCGTCAACACCAGGGTTGGTGGTCTCGTGCTCGTGGACTACAGAGTCGGTGTTCTCGTGGTCGTGGACTCCAGAGTTGGTGGTTTCGTGCTCGTGGACACCAGAGTTGGTGGTCTCGTGCTCGTGGACTCCAAAGTTGGTGGTTTCGTGCTCGTGAACTTCAGAGTTGGTGGTTTCGTGCTCGTGGACTCCAGAGTTAGTGGTCTCGTGCTCGTGGCCTCCAGAGTCGGTGGTTTCGTGCTCGTGGACGTTAGAGTCGGTGGTCACGTGCTCGTTGGCTCCAGAGTCGGTGGTCTCGTGCTCGTGGACTCCAGAGTTGGTGGTTTCGTGCTCATGGACTCCAGAGTTGGTAGTCTCGTGCTTGTGTACTCCAGAGTAGGTGGTTTCGTGCTCGTGGACTCTAGAGTCGGTGGTCTCGTGCTCGTGGACTCCAGAGTCGGTGGTCTCGCGCTCGTGGACTCCAGTGTCGGTGGTATCGTGCTCATGGACGCCAGAAATGGTGGTTTTGTGCTCGTCATCGCCAGAGCCGGTGGTTTCGTGGTCGTCGTGGTCATAGTTGGTGGTTTCGTGATCGTCGTAGTAAGAGTCGGTGGATTGCATATTTATGTCTGGAGGTTCCGTGTTCTTAGTGATTGGGGCCCAGGGTTCCGTACTCTCCACTGGGTAGGACCGCACTGCAGGAACCACCACGAGAGCACCAACGACACACATCACAATGGTCAATGCAAGTACCATTTTCAGGACCTGGAAATTATCCACGTACAATTTTAACTATTAAGTCACTATAGAGCTCTTAAAATAACAATGGTGGCCATGGTAAAACTATGAGAGAGTGCCATGGTGGCTGAATAAAGTAGGAATAGCAGATTCAATAGACAGTCGTTCCTTTTATAGACGGTTACTTTTCTTTTTCTTGAGTTTTTACAATAATAATTTTATTTAAAAAATACAAATAAATAGTCGAAATACTACAATTGTTGAATGATTCAATATTATATTAATACGAATGTACAGTCGACTACAAGGAGATCAATACGGCCAAAGCTACACTAATAAACGTAATGTTAAGGCAATAAAGTCGTGAATACATTATTTTGTAACTTTGGTCGTATCGATATCTTCGAAGTCAATTGGGTAAATGTAATATTGATAGGTATTTTTTATTTTATATTTTATATTTATTTATTTGGTATTAATCATACACTGTCAATTGGGTACATTATATCTTATAAGTAAATTAAAACCACAAATACTGGGTTACAAATGTCCCAAGAATAATATTAAAAAATATGTTACAATAAGAATAGCTTGAATATAAAATGATAAAATAGTAGATTGAATATGTCCGCAATTAAAATAATATGATACAATCAAAATGTAAGTATTATCAATGTCATTTCTAATTAAATGTCAGCTCGACATATTTATTCATCCAGGAATTCCTTCACAGAGTAGTAAGCCTTGGCTGTGCAATATATCTTAAGTTTATGTGTAAAGTTACATTCAGTGTCTAAAGTTCTGATTTGCTCTGGTATTTTATTGTAAATTTTGGCACCCATTACACCAAGAGACTTGCCAGTTTTCTGGAGCCTGTGCGCGGGGACGGCCAGTCCCGGTTTCCGGTAGTAGTACCTATACCAACAAGTACGAAAATCTTGGCGCCAGGAATAACTTCTCAGTAAGGTACAAAATACTTACAGCATCAGCATACGCTATATGCGGAAGTGGCCTAGTCTCTTAGACGAATAAATTCTAAACCATATTTATTTTAATCCATATCCAATATAATATTATAAATGCGAAATTAACTCTGTTTGTCTGTCAGTAAGGTACCTTCACAGGCATTAACTGCTTAACCAATTTAAATAAAATTTGGTATAGAGATAGTTTGTGACCGTAGGATAGTTTTAACATGCTTTATATTAACTTGCACTGTTCGTATGTATGTAAATATGTAATGTAAGTTGTCCGTCAAAATTTGCAATCCATTTTTCAGTCACTTCCCGTTATTTAATTCAGCTGAAATTTTGCAAGCATATGTATATCGCATGACAATACAATATTAAGATGAATTGTACCTGATCTGATGCTGGAGCCGGAAGGTGGCCATAGGAACTCCGCTATAAAACGACACAACCCCATCGAGTTTGGGCTCGTTAGAATCGTATCAATGAGTAGTTGATGATGGTATGCAGAAAAGTACAGTCGGCAATGAAATTTTTAACAGTAACTTATTATGCCGGAAAACACGATGAAAAAAAGAGTGGAAGTTTCTATGGGAGTGCGATAACTAATGTTGCTTCTGTAAGAAGTCTACTAGCATATTAATTTGTTATTAGATTTTGTTCTGACTTAGTGTTTATCCCTTAATGCGATTACCGAGTATAGCCGGACGAAGTTGCGGGCAAAATGTAGTGTATAATTATAAAAAAACTTACTGTTTCCAAAATAAATGGGTGGCAACTACCGCCGCTAAGGGTGTTCTATAACAAGTCTTCAAGCTCGATTTAATTTATACCACAACGGAATATCCTCCTAATACGTACATATCGACATCAATAGAAAAGATCTATTAATAAAGGAAAAATATGCAATCATGTGTCATCGATTTTGAATTAAAGGAAATTCAACGTTATATTTTACATAAGTTAATACAAAATCCTTTGTCAAATGTTACGGAAAAAATTGACAGTAACTAGCATTTTTCCGATGCTAAAGTTTGACTTTGGAATAACTTAAATTATAAACGTCATTAGAAATCCCCGAAAACATATGGAATTACTAGCATGCAATGTTTCTAGGGTAACATCTTTCCTGGTATCACAGCAGAGCGGGCGAAGTAATGAATTTATTAGGGAAAATTGTATTGTGCAGTTGGAAGGGGAACTTAGGTACTTATTTCAACATTTTTATCTGTGCTAGGCAACATGTACAGAGAAAGAAAGACGTAATTTGATATAAGTAAAATCAGTAATATTATTTCTTTAATAGCTAACCTACTGATGCAGAATAGGTTGCCATTAAACAATAAATATGCGTTTTTGTACTCGTCGATTAAAATCTGTGTATTAAGATTTCATAGAGAATACTGCAACGTCACTCTTTTAATAGTTGTATTCCATGTTACTGTCGAAACAATCGAAATAACTGTTTCGATACGCTCCAGACAACCGAAAAAAATTTGAAAATAGAACTAAAATAAATTCGACCAATCACGTGGCTGCTTTACCGAACTGTAATGAATTGGACCAATAGAATCGCTTTGATTATTGAGTTTACTCGTTGATGTCGTACGCTGCGTACGAGCGATGCACTTCGTTTCAATAGTATCGAGTTTGTTTAATTAGTTCAGTTGACTCGTAGAAAATTACTTTTAATAAACTCGTACAAAAAGTATTGTTCACAATAGTGTTATAATCAAGCTTTTTAATCTCGTACCTTACTTAGGCCACTTACAATGTTGTTTAACGACCTACCAGAAGCCGTCGATGATTCAGCAGTGTTCATGTACGCTGATGATGTGACGGTAGTGGTCGCAGCGCCGAACGAACAGCTACTCGAAATCGCTGTCAATGACACTGTTAAAGGACTATACATGTGGTCTACGCAGAACGGACTAGCACTCAACACAGAAGAAACCTGCTTTTTACCTATCAGCCTAAATGGTCACCCAAGTACCAGTTTAAATATCTGCGCGGGGTGCACAAAAATCCAACAAGTTCCAACAACGAAACTTCTCGGTTTCGTTCTCGACAGCGCACTTTCTTGGAGGGAGCACATCGACTTTGTATGCGCGCACCTAGGCCGAGCGTGCTATGCGCTGCGACGCGACGCCTGGCATCAACGGCAAGCAGAAAAACAGTCCGATCGTGCTACTTTGCCACCGTCCACTCGATACTAATGTATGGTGCTGAGTTGTGGGGTCAAGCATCGGAGTATGAACGCGCGTTCCGGATGCAGAAGCGCGCAGTGCGAGGTATCGTGGGCATCCGTAGCGATGAATCGGCCCGCAACCACTTTAAGGACCTACGCATTTTAACCCTATCCGGCATAGTTATCCTCCAAATCGCGAGCTATACACACATGAACATAAATAAATTTAAGCGTAGGGGAATAGTCACGTCGTACGGCCTCCGCAGCAATGCGCACCGGGACCGCCTAGTTACACCTTGTCACAAACTCGCTAGGTCAGAGCAGTCGGTATACGTAACGGGCCCTGCAGTATACAACCGCCTCCCAGACAGCATAAGAGATGCAGCATCTCTTCATTCTTTTAAAAGTAAGCTTGAAGAATGGTTACTCATACAAAACTTTTATAGTTTTAGTGAGTTCATGAAACTACCAATGAGTATTTAATTAATACTAGCTTTTACCCGCGACTTCGTTCGCGTTGAATACGTACAATCGACAACCCTAGGTATTAACTGACCATTTGTGAATCTTATTTAGCTTGCAAATTGGAAGTGATCCAGTTGACGGGTTATTATGGTATTGTGGTCAGAAAAAAAGGAGGGGTAACCTGTATTTGTATAAGGCTTACACACGAATTTAAAACCTACGAATAAAAATGCAAGAAGCAATCTTTAAGTATGAATTTGAGATACGGTTTCGTCTTTTAAACATAAGTACTTAAAGTTTTTGTTAAATAATAACATTAAAGGCAGCGATGATAAAATAAAAAAAAACGGCCAAGTGCGTGTCGAACCACGCACAACGAAGGGTTCCGTGCCTATAAAAAAGGTCGTATCGTCACAGAAATCTTACGACAGTTACGTCCTTTTCCGCAGGGAAGGCAGTTTTTCAGCAATATCTCGAAAACCTTTTAACCGATCTTGTTCAAAATACTTTTCGGTAAAAGAATTTAATAAGCGCTATGTTTATAATTTCTTTTAATTTTTAATAATTCACCGTTTGAAAATTAAAGGGGGGGGGGGGACACAATTTTTATGACTTTCGGGGCGATTACCTCCGACTATATTCACTTAATCAAAAAAATTGCTAAGAAACCTTATACTTATTTTGAAAGGCCTATCGATTGATGTGCCACGCGTGGACATACAATGTTTCGCCAGCCAAGGATTCGCCACGCCGCTTCATTGCTGCTGACGTATCGGCCCGCCCTAAACGTTTGCACCTCATCCCTGGGGTCGATATTTACATCACCAGCTTGCCTAACGTTGAAGACCGCCTGATCGTTGCCCTTGTTGATATATTTTCATATGTATTTGATAGCCTGCCTTAAACAACAAAATTTTACATTAATATGGCCATCGAACGTTTTGATCAGAAGCGGAAAATATGGCACAACCCACCGGTTATCCAACATGAGGCTTTCTGCACCGCGAATTCTAGTAGTAACAGTGCGTCCTCCATCGTCAGGTGCTCTTCGCCGGTATAGTGGATACCCATTTTCACTCGTCTGCGTGTCCTTTAGTAACGCTCGGGGGTACTTCTTTGTACACTTCCCATCCTTCATGCACGAAGGTGACATATTTAGTGCACCGCATGGACCGTGGATCATGGTTTTGACGACAGTGTCGTGTAGTTTTTTGTCAACATTTACATCAGGAATTTCCGCACTAATTACGTCATCGATTTGACAGGGACGCAATTTCTCTTTTAGCCACAATAAAAGGTGTAGGTACATGGGGCAACCTTCGCTTTTGCCACTCTATAGTGCCTTCATCGGATGCTGAGCCTGGCCTTCAAGACGTCCAGGTAAGCCAATACGCAATCGACCCAAACTTTAACATTCATTCTGCAATATCACGGCGACCGCGCAAGGACTCGATTTTGATACAGTCCACTTAGAATCTGTCGCCTTTCGCAATAGTAATATACTTCATTTTCAGCACTGCGATTCTCCAAATATTTGACCTTTACTTAACAGGGCGACCAACTTCTGTACTTTAATTAAAAAAAAACCCATGCAATGAGGTCGTGCCTCTCAGTGGCTATTTATCCAGGCTTTAGTTCATTGATTGGTAATATCCGGCCTTGCCGTGTTGCATGTAAGCGTGATAAACAGATCCGGACGGCCGTAGCTCCGAACATACGCGAACGCAGCTTGCGTGTACTCGTGGAGGTATCTCGGGCTATTCACGACGGAGGAGGGCAGTATCACTATCTGCCCCACATCGTTGGCGTTAACTTGCGCGTCATTCCTTACAGCATCTTGTAAGTGAATGTAATTTTCTGCTCGCAACTTGCGTTGGTTTAGTGATATGTACCTAAGGCGTTCACTTTCAAGCTTAACATACATATCGACTAAAAACTGCTGCAGAAGTTGCTTGCAGCGTAACAATAGATTGAACCCGTTGCTACGCACCATAAGGTTGTATTCATAGAAATCCATACAGTAAACGTTTTTGTTTGGTACTGGTAGCGTAGTCTGTGGATTCACCTGAGGTATTTCAAAATGATACCCTTTCTAGCCTTTCCGGAATATGACTGGACCCTGGAGTGCATCTAGGAACCTGTGAGTGTCGGCGATGCGGCAGAGCCAGCCTTCGCGCGCGCGCAGCACGATGTCACTGCCGGCGGTGGGCTCCGAGCCGGCGACCACGGCCACCACCTCGCTGGTGGTGGGCGCGTTGTAGCGCCGCTCGTGCTGTCCAAGGGGCACGCAGTCAGGGTGGATCACTACCATAAACGTTTCGTCAGTCATGTTCTTCTAAGCGCTTCTAAATTAATGTATTAGCACGTTACTGTCCTCCAGAACTCTTTGAATTGTTTGTAGTACTGGTCTCTGAACGCCTTGTACGATGGAGGACCGTCGATCAAGTTGCGCTTCCTCGTCACTTAAAAAGTAAACCTGCAAAAACTGTGGCTGTTCATTGGCTACAGGAAGGAAGTTGGGACCTAATTCGTCTTCTAGCTTCCGCTTGCTCCTCAGTCTCAGAAGCTCGCTGGGAGGCCAGATAGTGGGCATGCTGTTGAATTTGGTGTTGGTGCTGCTCCGAAGTTTCTTCAGCCCTCACATTTGCCTGCCGCTGTGCTTATTCTTCACGCCGCGCCTGAGACTGGCTCGGTGACTCAGCAGTTCGTTGAGAGGCCAGATAGTGGGCGTGCTGTTGAAGTTGGTGCTGGCGCTGTTCCGACGTTTCTTTAGCCCTCACACTTGCCTGCCGCTGAACATCTTCGTCACACCGCGCCCGAGACTCGATGGGTGACTCAGCAGCTCGTTAATAGGCCAGATAGTGTGCGTGCTGTTGAAGTCATGAATGAAGTGAACAACTTTTATGCGTGGTCGGTGGAGGATGGAGGTTACGTTACACTCATAGTATGTAACTCCAATACAATATCGTTCTCTATTGCACTTGCGTATTCGAGTGATAGAGAGGGAAATATACAAACTTTGAACTTCGACATAAATAGGTAGTTCGTTTGCACGGTTAGCACTGAGAATATAACAGCGAGCGAAAAAGGGTACCCGTCTCTTTCTAATTAGAGCAGTTAAAAAGTGACGACTACATAAGTCACGCACCATCACGTGCTAGCCATGCGTCGATAAATTATTGTCGGGAAGCTTTGTGAATACATCCTCGATACTTGTATATCTCCATCTCTACCGCTCTTATATGAGCGACAGAAAAAGATATACGCGAACCTCATTGCCGGTCTGTAAAAAGACTTGAGTGCTGGCAGCTGACATTTCATTTAGAAACATTACATAAGAACTGCGCCTTTTTGTGTCAAAATAACACAAATCGATTATATTCTGCACGCGATTATATTTCTTAACATATGGGTCGTGTGTTCTAGAATAGCATAAATATTTCAATGGATACGCTTCTTTGTCTTTGAGATACAAAAACTTCGATATACCAAAATATACGTCAATGTGCATTATACTTGTAATTATTTCGTTTCAAGCCATTATACTGCTTATTAATAGTAATTTAACACCTAAAATGGCGTAAACATCTAAATAAACTTCAAAATCATGAGATTAATATGAAATTAATACCCAAAATTTATATTCGGCGAAAATTAGCGAAACAATTCGAGATAAAATTTAGCCTATGTGTTAATTCGGGTTATAAACTATCTCTTTACCTAGTTTCAGCAATATCCGTTCAGCCGTTTTTGCATGATCGAGTAACAAACATCCAGACATCCAAACATCCAAACTTTCACATTTATAATATTAGTAGGATAACGACATTATACATTGTATAAATTATGTGTTTAGGTATTCATATGAAATACCTTGTACCATTTCAAATTGTAACTGTTTTAATAAAGAAAAACACTTGACTTGTACTTTTATGTTACCAATAAATTTTATCTTATCTTATCTTATCTTATCTAATCAAAGTCTAGTATATTGATCAAGTGGGGTATCAAATGAAAGGGCTTGAGTTGCAATTTTTATAACCGTTTTTATATTTTTTCTACAGTGGTAAAATTTTTAATTATTAAGGAAAATGTAGAAAAAAAATTACATGAAAATGTTACTTTTTCCGAAATGAGACGAGACATGATTTTGATAACAGATATTGAGTCCATGGTGTTTAGAAGTTGGCCTAGGGTTAGATTTCATAATTTTGTATTGGCTAATGTGAACTTTCACAAAAAGACACATTTCGAAAATGTACAATGTGGGTAACGGTAGGATTTTGAATTTTTTGAACAACGGTCTACATGAATCTGTCGTTTTGGCGCCACAGATAGCTCTAACGCATTTTTTTGCAGTAGGAAAGCTCGTTGGGCAAGTGTGGATTTTTCCCATAAGACCGTAACGAAGGTTTGACATAATGTGGCCATGAAACACCAATAGAGCAGAACCTTGGGATACCACCTGTGACATCTTGCGCAGAACAAACACAAATCTGTTCAGCTTACCGACCACTCAACATGAGCTTGCCAGTTACAATGGCAATCCAACATCACTCCGAGAAATTTAATGGTTTGAATGTTTTCGATGGCTTCTTGATTATGTTCTATTACCAGATTTTTAGCGTTGCTTTGAGGAGCGTAAAATTCCATGTACTTGGTTTTGCTAATGTTGGCTTTCAGTTTGTTTCTCAGCAATCAGGTGTTGATGTTGTTGAAAACTAAATTTGCCTCTGATTGGTAAGTTGCGGGGTTTTTACCGGGAATAATCACGGAGCAGTCGTCAGCAAAAAGAAGGACCTTATTGTATGTGACATTTGGGAGGTCGTTAATGTATACTAAGAATAATAACGGGCCAAGTATGCTCCCCTGCGGCACCCTCATGTTCACATTAGATTGGTTGGAATGCATTTTTGTCAAAGATTTTGTCTTCTCAAAGTATAATTTCCGTTCTCTGTTTCCTATCAGATAGGTATGTCCGTAACCATTCGTAGCAATATCATAAATTCATAAGCTCTTTTTAAAATATTTTTTTGCACTATTTATAAACATACCTACATATAAATATCGATGAAATCAATAGCTTTAGCTGAATTTCGATATTTTTTCCTTGTCGATTTAAGGATTAAAGCGTTATTTTACTGACATTTTTAAAATAATAAATTTAATTATGCCTTTTGTGCTAGATCAACTCTTAAGTAAGTTTTTAAGTTAGGTGCTAAATATGAAGTGTGGGTTTAGCACACACAAATACAACGGTCTTGCGAGGGTTTCCTGAGTAGCTCAAAAGTGAGATAAGGTAGGTAATGAGGAAGAGCGGAAGCCAAACACAGATTCGAGTTAATATGTATATGGGTTTTTTATGCCCGTTTATTATCACCTTAACCTTACGTCTAAAAACCTAACTACGTTATGGAGTTGTAGTACCTAACTTCGGTACGGCAGTGTTATAGTGAATATATTCCAGGGTGTGGTGTTGGTCTAGCTTGCCATGTACGGACAGCGATTGTTAATGTAATGTGGGTGTTGTTTGTGCTTGTCGTGGTTAGAGGCGGTGGTGTTGTAAGTATTACTTGCAACTTTATTTACTGCCTACTGCCAACGACTCTACTATCCAATCAGAATAAGCAATAAATAAATAAAACTAAACACCATTTTAAAGGTGAATATCCACCAAACATGAACGAGGCGGTGCTGTTGTGCACGTTATGGTTAGAGGCGGTTGTGCTGTGCACGTCGTGTTTAGAGGCGGTGGTGTTGTGCACGTCGTGGTTAGAGGCGGTGGTGTTGTGGACGTCGTGGCTAGAGGCGGTGGTGCTGTGCACGTCGTGGTTAGAGGCGGTGGTGTAGTGCACGTCGTGTTTAGAGGCGGTGGTGTTTTGCACGTCGTGGTTAGAGGCGGTGGTGTTGTGCACGTCGTGTTTAGAGGCGGTGGTGTTGTGCATGCACGTCGTGTTTTGAGGCGGTGGTGTAGAGCACGTCGTGGTTAGAGGTGGTGGTGTTTTGCACGTCGTGGTTAGAGGTGGTGGTGTTTTGCACGTCGTGGTTAGAGGTGGTGGTGTTGTGCACGTCGTGGTTAGAGGCGGTGGTGTAGTACACGTCGTAAGACCGCGCTGCAGGAACCACCACGAGAGCACCAACGACGCACATCACGATGGTCAATTTAACCAGCATTTTCACGACCTGGAAATCATCAAATATATCACCGAATAGCCGAAAGACGTCCACTGCTGGACACAGGCCTCCCCCAAATATTGACAAAGTGATCGTTCCTGTGACACCCACATCCAGCGGACTCCCGCCATTCCGACATTACAGTAGTACCAACTATCATTGATCCATCATCGAACAACAAGTTATATCATTAAGTCACTAAAATAACATTGGCCACCTATGGTAAGATTTTGAGAGTTTATTTATTTCATTCTTTTTTTTTTATATATGTGAAGCATACCTACATGTGAAGCATGTGAGGTGTCAAATATATAAAAAAAACATCTTCGCACATCTGGTATCTGGGTGGATATTCATTCAAACTTACTCTAAAATGAAGTACACTTCTGAATTTGGTATAATTTGACGGTGCGGGGTCGGTGTGGTATAAGTAAGTTGACGTCAGTGTTAAGTGTTAGCCTATAGTTATAATGCTCTGAACTTATAGCATTCTTAACTTAACCCAACTGTATTAGCAATTTCCGGGGTACTATCATAAAAATACCAATATCCAAAAATGACGATTATTTGCGATGTCTCGCTCCGTTAACGTTATTTTTTTCATGAGCTTTACGAGTTCGATTTAAACCTGGTAACGTTATTTTTTTACTGATTGTCTTGCAGTTTAGGTGTTAAATTTAATAAAGATTATGACAGGATAAAGAAAACTGTACAACCGTTCACTATTTTAGAAAATATGACGGTATTTTACTGACCCGTATTTTTTGTCCGCGAGTGTAATATTATAAACGTGAAAGTAAGTATGTATGCCAATCTGTCAGTTAGGTACCGATTGAAATACAATTTGGTATAGAGGTAGTTTAAGACTCTGAAAAAGACATATGCTAGTATTTATCCCGAAAATCATCCCCTAAAAGGGTGAAAAGGGAGGTTGAAGTTTCTATAGGAGTGCTATAGTAGATTGCGCCTATAAGAAGTCTTATAGCATACTTGCTGTTAGATTTTGTTTTGAGGTAGTAGAGACGGACAAAGTCGCGGGCAAAATCAGATTCCGATTCATTTATTTCACTATAAAAATTACGTCTAAATTACAGAAGTTTCTACCATGATCATAAATTGTAATAATAAAAACTTAAGGCGCCGTATGTTGATGGTCTTCTCTCCCTCTCACTGAGCATAAGCGTGAGCGAGATGGAAGTGCGTTTCGGAAGCGCGGATATAATGTTTTTAAATTTTTAATTTTTGTGCGTTTAAATAAATAAAATACCGGCCAAGTGCGAGTTGGACTCGCGCACGAAGGGTTCCGTACCATTATCTATAAAAACGGCAAAAAAATCACGTTTGTTGTTTGGGAGCCCCCCTTAAAAAATATTGTATTTTGTTTTTAGTATTTGTTGTTATAGCGGCAACAGAAATACATAATCTGTGAAAATTACAACTCTTTAGCTATCACGATTCTTGAGATTCAGCCTGGTGACAGATTATCTATAAAAACGGCAAAAACGTTTTATGTATGGAGACCCCCTTAAAAAAATATGTTATTTTATTTTTAGTATTTGTTGTTATAGCGGCAGCAGAAATACATAGTCTGTGAACATTCCAACTCTCTAGCTCTCACGGTTCTTGAGATACAGCCTGGTGACAGACAGACGGACGGACAGCGAAGTCTCAGTAATAGGGTCCCGTTTTACTGTTTGAGTACGGAACCCTAAAAGTAATCACTAGTTAAATTTCCTCAAACATTATTTTGCTGATTTTAAAAACCAATGTTTTAAGAGTATTTTAGACCTATGTTCGTGATTTTTTTCTATCGAGCGAAAATTGCTTAATCATGTTTAGAATCACTGATCTCTCTGCAGAAATGCCTCAAGATTATTACTATTCGTATTTTTAACCGACTTCAAAAAAAGGAGGAGGTTCTCAATTCGGATGTATTTTTGAAACCATATTATAAACAGACGCATTATATTCAAAACCTATGTTCCCTGAACTTCGCTGAACCTAAGGCGCCTTAATGAGTCAAATGTAAATACAAAATATTAATGTATAGCTCAAAAACTAACGATGCTTCTTGCCCACACTGTGGGGAGGAAGAAACAAGTAGCGGAATGTGTTATGTACGCGGCACCGCGGTTTAATACATTCGGTAAAGATATGTTAGAGAAGAGGGAATTGACAGATGTCGACCTTAAAGATATCCTTCTGTTCTGCAGGATAATTTACTTTCAAAACAAAGTTTTAACCGACTTCAATTCAGTACTCCGCCAAGCCACATTAACATTTCCACATTTTTTTTCCAATTTACCACATGAACTGATTTTCGAGAACAAAAGCGCTGATTTTTAGACCAATAAACCAAATCGCTGTATTTGGGCCGATAATATTTGAGGACTTCCGTCGATTCCTCAAGGATCTCAGAATTACCTTTGGCACTTCATTGTTTGCTATTTCAACGGAATAATATCAGAATCTGTGACGTACTTATATAGGTTGAAGTACATCATTGAGAAGTTCCACAAGCCATCTGTGGTCTTCATCATCACTTCCACTTCACCAAATTTATGATTTCCGGGTGTAAATACACGAGTTATAATAGAAAATACCGAAATTACTACACGCGTGCCCAATATATTTGAGGAGTTCCTCATGGTTCCCATCATCCAACTGGGGTTTTGGAAACAATGGGACCAATCTGGAAGCATATAATTTAAGTTAAAAAAATAATTGTACGAATCAGTTCGTAAACGACGGAGTTCTGAGGTAACAAACATTAAAAAAAAAAATTTAAAAAAAAGTACATCCGAATTGAGAACCTCCTCCTTTTTTGAAGTCGGTTAAAAACGAGAAGAATGGAAGAGTTTGATGTGTGAATGCCGCCGGGACAGTAACCTGAGGCTCCAAACTAAGGGAATCGGGCTGAATGAACGGGACAAACGATAGACAGCCCGCCTGTTTCCGGCCAGGCTGTTGAGGCTGTTGGGTACCCTCACAACATCAACATCTCTCAAAAAGGATCGTCATCTAGTGTATAATAAAAATAATAACTTACAATTTTCAAAATAAATGGGTGCGCCAACGACCGCCGCTGAAGGAGTACTAACAAGTCTTCAAGCTCAATATAATAATAACACAACGGAATATCCTGCACATAATTGATTTTTCCTTAAAAAAATTATTATTAAAGGAAAAATATGCAATTATGTATCATCGATTTTAAAATAAAGGTACCTAAAGGATGATTCACGCTAGAACGGACCGTGTGCGGCCCGGGACGTTTTCTAATAAAAACGACGGCGTTTTTGCGCGGCCGAGCCATACCCAAGCCCGGCCGAGCCACGGCCGAGACTCGGAAGCGGCTCGTAGTCGGCACGGCCGGGCTTGGGTATGGCTCGGCCGCACAGAAACGCCGCCGTTTTTATTAGAAAACATCCCGGGCCGGACACGGTCCCTTCTAGCGTGAGTCATCCTTAATTTGACATTATATTTTAAGCATGTTAATTCTAAATCCTTTGTCAAATGTTATGTTAAAAAATTGATTATCGCATTTTTCCAAAGCATGTCTTTGGAATGACGCGAATTATAAATATGGAATTACTAGCATGCAATTCACGGTAACATTATTCCAGCTAGTCGATTACGTAACGCATTGTATGTGCGTCAGTGAATGAATTCATTTCATTAATGTGAGTCGTGATACCAGAGAGGTAAACGAGTTTAAGGACAATTAATCTGTCATTTTCCCATATAAAAAGTGACAATAGGTACGGCACAATCATGAACCTATTATAGAGAGGGAGTTTATGAGGGAAATGTGAATAGAGTGGTAGAGTTGGAAAGGGACGACCTCGACGATCTTTTTCCGACCAAATCCTAAAGAACGGTCTGTAGCTCTAGTATAAGTTTTGTCGAAACATACGTTGTCGAAAGCGTTTGCGTTTAGTTTCAATTTGTATGGCAACGCGTAGTTCCTAATAGTTACCACCAGAGGCGCTGTTCGCGTTGCCAAACAAATTGAAACTAAACGCAAACGCGTTCGAAAACGTATTGTATCGATAAAACGTACGGAATCAATCAGCAGAAGCTCTAGTATAAGTTTTATCAATGCAATACGTTTTCGAACGCGTTTGCGTTTAGTTTCAATTTGTATGGCTACGCGAACAGCGCCTCTGGTGGTATCTTTTAGGAACTACACGTTGCCATACAAATTGAAACTAAACGCAAACGCGTTCGAAAACGTATTGTATCGATAAAACGTACGGAATCAATCAGCAGAAGCTCTAGTATAAGTTTTATCAATGCAATACGTTTTCGAACGCGTTTGCGTTTAGTTTCAATTTGTATGGCTACGCGAACAGCGCCTCTGGTGGTAACTTTTAGGAACTACACGTTGCCATACAAGTTGAAGCTAAACGCAAACGTGTTCGAAAACGTATATGTATCGATAAAACTTATACTAGAGCCTCAGGTCAATAGTACCCTAAACCGACGGGCATAATAATGAATGTCACTGAAGAAAAGTTTGTAAAGATCGTGGCACTTTAAAACCCGTGATCAATGCCTACCGGTCTGGTGAACGGGCGTGATTTTTTGTATGAATGTATTAATCCATATTCTGTGATCTAATTAATTTTATATTTTAAAAAAATTTTGAATTGTTAATAATATAACACTTTTTGAATTGAATTGTTATTTAAACTTTTTTTTTTATCGAATTGTTATTGTAACTTTATTGTCATCATCATCATATCAGCTGAAAGACGTCCACTGCTGGACATAGGCCTCCCCCAAGGAGTGCTAAGGTGACCGGTCCTGCGCCACCCGCATCCAGCGGACTCCCGCGACCTTTACCAGGTCATCAGTCCACCTAACTCGTACGTAAAAATCAGTACGTAGGATTTTTATCGTAGTTTATTAACAGTATTCTGAATGTTAGCATTATTTTAGTCAATTGATATTCTTGTTATGTACATTTCTTTTTTTTTATGCTCGTCCAGTTATTTTATTTCAACAAAATTCACACAGCATAACACTAAACTAAGGCACTGCGGAATTTATAAATATTACAATAAGTACGAAAAGCAAAGAACATAAGAACTTAAGTATAAAACAATAGACATACAGAAAAACAGAAAAGACATAACTAGGAACAGATGACTGCCGTTTATCCATCGCCTCGCAGAACTTCATACACTCGTCAATTATAATAGTCATCCAGCTACTAGCAAAAACATCACATTCAGGCAGGGATTGATTTTGGTTACGGTTATACCGGTATGAAACCGGTATTCCATTACGGTACCGTAACCGTTTAGAAATAACGGTTAGCGGTATCAGTTTTGAATGATACCGAAACCTTTATAATACCGGTATTATAAAGGTTATCGAGAAAAGTAAGCGAGCTGGAACTCTACAGAGGAAGCATGGGCTACTAAATATTTAAAGACAAAAATATAAAACGGCAGTGCCTTTTCCGGCGGTTTGGCAACAACGCCAGGCCAAATTCGATATATCGGTATTTGAAAAGCGGTTACGGTACCGGAAAAAAATAAAGGTACCTTTATATTACGATAGTCAAATATAAAGGTTCCGCTACCGAAACCGCTATTTGACAACCGACATGACGTCATACCGTTTAAATATAATACCGGTATTTTTCGGTGATGCGAGGAGCGCATTGATGCAGGTTGACCGCGCGAACAAGTGGTGATTTGCCGTGGGACACGGTGCACGCTTCCGGCAATGCCAACAGCTGACGGGTGCGTGGCTGGAGATTAAAATTGGCCTTCACCAGTGAGGGCACAAACAGACGTACCAGTTTCGTTACTAACTCCAGACAGTCGGAACTACCTCATAAGACACTACAAGCAGTGGTCATCAGCCCATAGTTGCGCCTTACCTCTAAAGAGTTAAAGCCCAGAACACCAAGCAGGAATTTAGACATGGGGAATGGATGAATATTTTAGAAGTGCCTGATTTATTTTTTGGTGTTAGGAATAACCTTCCTTAACACCAGAAAAAAATTGCAGACTTTTCAGGTGCGTCAATTATTTTTGTTAAATATAAACAGTTTCCTCACTTACGTTTTGGGTTTAGGACGGCGAATGAGACATTTTCCTTGATTTGTCTCATATTACAAAAAATATCTTAAAAATCCGTGGTAAACTGACACTGGCAATGATATTGACGCCACTGTAACAATCCGGCCTGAGTCGGAGAGCATTAAAGAGGGTCGTGAATTATTAATATTAGGCCCGAGCCGTGAGAAACGTTACTTCGTCCTTATATTTATAAGTGGGCGCCTTAGGACGAATTAGTTTACAAACGGAGACACTCAATGACAGTAATTAAACAAGTTTAGGTCCTTTAATGTATTTTATTGATTTTAACGTTCCTTTATCTCTAAATTATACAATCACACCAATATATTATAAAATAACCCAGGCGTCCCTGGCAAACTTAACGTTATCTCTTAAATTAAAGAAAACAGTGAAAATTTACCTAGGTATGATCTTTGGACCTTGATAACCAAATTTATAGGAATTTTAAAGTATAGGATAAGTGTATGTGTGTACGTAAACGAAAAGGTAACTGCAGCAGCTATATTTGTCATTGCCAGGGTCAGATATTCAAAATATTTTTTGTAATATGAGACGAATCAAGGAAAGTTTCTCATTCGCCGTCCTAAACCCAAAACGTAAGTGAGGAAACTGATTATATTTTTTAAAAATAATTGACGCACCTGGCAAGTCTGCAATTTTTTTCTGGCGTTAAGGAAGGTTATTCCTAAATCCAAAAAAAACATCAGGCACTTCTAAAATTTTCATCCATTCCCCATTAGGTAGGTATGGTCTCATATGCTGTGTTTCTGATTTCTGGTTTTTATTAACAATAGTATTGTAAGTTATTTCTTGTGTCTATTGTACCTACTCACACTTATATGGGCTCTGCGTGAAATAAAATGACCAGCACATAATTACAGAATGTTGAAAATGGCCTGAATGGCTTCGAGAAAAGGATGGTACGGCCGTGTCTTTTTGTTTTGCTCGACTTGCCGGGGTCGGGGACTCCAGATTTCAGTCACTTTGAAACTCTTTGGGGGAGGCCTATGTCCAGCAGTGGATTTCTTTCAGCTGATATGATGATGATGATGAAGCTAGTTTTACAGCGGCTGAAAGGGTCAAATAACATTGAAAAAGGAGTCGTTATGATGCATGCTTATTATATGCTTTATATATAGGGAATAGGCGATTTGGAAACACCAATCCGGGGAATAACGCAACAAACGTGTAGGAAAAATACAATTGAGGATATAATGGTTAAAAAACTGTTTGATAAGAATGACCACAGAGATTTTCGTGCGTGTGGTAACCATTAATTGAAAAAAAAACCGGCCAAATGCGAGTCAGACTCGCGCACGAAGGGTTTCGTACCATTATCTATAATGCAGCTAAATTAAGAACTGGTTCTAAAATGGCTAACGGTTTACCATAAACAACTCCTTCATTTCGGCGGGTACTGGTTTATTTGCTGCAACCTCATACTAATTTTGTTGCGGAAAATATAAAAAAAACCGGCCAAGTGCGAGTCGGACTTGCGCACGAAGGCTTCCGTACCAATATCTATTAAAACGTCAAACAATCACGTTTGTTGTATGGGAGCCCCCTGAAATATTTATTTTATTGTAACAGAAATACATCATCTGTGATAATTTACTTTCAAAACAAAGTTTTAACCGACTTCAATTCAGTACTCCGCCAAGCCACATGAACATTTCCACATTTTTTTTTCCAATTTACCACATGAACTGATTTCCAAGAGCAGATGCGTTGATTTTTAGACCAATAAACCAAATCGCTGTATGTGGGCCGATAATATTTGAGGACTTCCGTCGATTCCTCAAGGATCTCAGAATTACCTTTGGCACTTCATTGTTTGCTATTTCAACGGAATCATATCAGAATCTGTGACGTACTTATATAGTTTGAAGTACATCATTGAGAAGTTCCACAAGCCATCTGTGGTCTTCATCATCACTTCCACCATCACCAAATTTATGATTTCCGGGTGTAAATACACGAGATATAATAGAAAATACCGAAATTACTACACGCGTGCCTAATATATTTGAGGAGTTCCCTCAATTCCTCATGGTTCCCATCATCCAACTGGGGTTTTGAAAACAATGGGACCAATCTGGAAGCATATACTTTCAATTAAAAAAAGAATTGTATGAATCGGTTCATAAATGACGGAGTTCTGAGGTAACAAACCATAAAAAAAAAAAAAAAAAAAAAAAAAAAAACATGCGAATTGAGAACCTCCTCCTTTTTTTTGAAGTCGATTAAAAAAGTCAACTAAAGACGAACAGACAGACAGACAGACGGAGGGACGGCGGAGTACTAGTAATAGGGTCCCGCTTTACCCTATAGGTAAGGAACCCTAACAAATTGGAATTATGAATGAATGAATGAATGATATTTATTCAGGTAACACAACATAAGTAACACAAGACAAAATACATTAACATATACATCGAAGACGTAGATCGGGATGTGAACCTGAAATGGCCTCCACTCAGCAATGCAGTTGGCACGGCTAGCGTGATCAACGGCGCTGGTTTTCTGTGGAGCCAGCGGGGTGTGCGGGACAGCGTACTGTGGAGCCAGCGGGGTGTGCGGGACAGCGTACTGTGGAGCCAGCGGGGTGTGCGGGACAGCGTACAGTGGAGCCAGCGGGGTGTGCGGGACAGCGTACTGTGGAGCCAGCGGGGTGTGCGGGACAGCGTACTGTGGAGCCAGCGGAGTGTGCGGGACAGCGTACTGTGGAGCCAGCGGAGTGTGCGGGACAGCGTACTGTGGAGCCAGCGGGGTGTGCGGGACAGCGTACAGTGGAGCCAGCGAGGTGTGCGGGACAGCGTACTGTGGAGCCAGCGGGGTGTGCGGGACAGCGTACTGTGGAGCCAGCGGGGTGTGCGGGACAGCGTACTGTGGAGCCAGCGGGGTGTGCGGGACAGCGTACAGTGGAGCCAGCGGGGTGTGCGGGACAGCGTACTGTGGAGCCAGCGGGGTGTGCGGGACAGCGTACAGTGGAGCCAGCGGGGTGTGCGGGACAGCGTACTGTGGAGCCAGCGGGGTGTGCGGGACAGCGTACTGTGGAGCCAGCGGGGTGTGCGGGACAGCGTACTGTGCATTGACAAGCACAACGAATGATATATCTCTTTCTGTCACACTTATTTCGATTTTTATAGTACCATCTCGATCGATCGTGATGTTATATGCCATTGCCATGGGTTGTCCTGAGTAGTCATAGTCATAGGTCCAAGCTTCAATCGAAGGGCGATTGTGCACTACAGTCTCCGGCAGTCCGGTCCGATATGGCACGCCATTAAATGTACATATTAACATAGTATTTTGTGCACTATATACGTAATTGTACCGTCCAACATTCAATATAAAAAAGTTTTAATTTAATTTTAATTTATTTATTTATTTCAGACTCAGGGTCCATATAAATGTTAGTGCTTAGGTAGGTAATTACAATACACATACTTACAAACTAGAGGTTAGTACAAATTATACATTAAAAACAAACAAGAAAAGGAATATAGCAATGTCAATATAAAAAATAATATATAATAATAATATTTCTGCGAATGTCAATTTGTTTATAGCTAAAAAAATTAAACATTCTTGAACAATTACTTTTATTATTTATTATTTAATGTCAAATATTTTAGGCCTATCACCCATGTGAATGGAGTTCCAGTGCCTCACTACAGGGCAGTCGAACCTGTCCAGCACAACACTCAGAAGGCTGTTGGTACTGGCTCGCACTCTGCTCATCACAGAGGCAACACGTTTCCTCAATATTGTTTTAAAGCCATCCGTGTTAGCCTCTGCAAACATACCAGAAGCGCTGCACCAGCGAGGCAGTCCCAACAGCATCCTAAAAGCGTTATTGTACTGAACGCGTAGACTGTTGTACGTTTTTTGAGCATAGTTGGTCCATAGGCTGCATGTATAAAAAGTCTGACAGTATGCTTTAAAGAGAGTAATTTTCACATCACGTGAGCACCTAGCAAACCTACGGACCAACATATTAGCTCTCACAGCCAGGGCCCTTCGCTCACGCTCAATGTCTAAGTCATCAGTTTAACCGACTTCAAATCAGTAGCCAAATTGCTTCAAGTTTGCCTATAAAATTTGATGAGTTCCCTCATTTCTCCAGGATTCCATCATCAGAAATGGATTTTGGTGACAACGGGACTTCCAAACACAGAAAAAAAAAAAATCGGTTCATAAATTCCCAAGTTATCGCGTAACAAACAATGATAAAAAAAAACATGCAGACGAATTGAGAACCTTCTCCTTTTTTGAAGTCGGTTAAAAATATCATACCTTAAAAAATTGAACTGCCGGACAGTATAATTCATTGTAGTGCACAATCGGCCGAACACAGCCTTTTTCACTTTCAGATTTTATTATCTTATCAGTCAACATCCCCAAATCACCAAATCTGTTATTCGTTCACTTTTATCTTTCTTTTGACGTATTTGAGTTGTTTGGAATATTTGCAAAAATCCGCAAACATTACGAACTACCTACCGAACAAACAACTCAAACAAGGCTTCTTTAGGTACTGCATTTTAATATCAAATACTCGTTTTTAGGGTTCCTTAGCCAAAATTTCTTTATTTATTAACGGGAAATAAATATTTACAACAAATATAAAAAAGCGGCCAAGTGCGAGTCAGACTCGCACATGAAGGGTTCCGTTAAATAAATTGCGGTTTACGAATTATGACGTATAAAAAAAAACTACTTATTAGATCTCGTTCAAACCAATTTTCGGTGGAAGTTTGCATGGTAATGTACATCATATATTTTTTTGAGTTTTATCATTCTCTTATTTTAGTATAGTTACAGGGGGAGGGACACACATTTTACCACTTTGGAAGTGTCTCTCGCGCAAACTACTCAGTTTAGAAAAAAATGATGTTAAAAATCTTGATATCATTTTTGAAGACCTATCCATTGATACCCCACACGTATGGGTTTGATGAAAAAAAAAATGTTTAGTTTAATTTTTGTGTATGGGGACCCCTAAAACTTAATGTTTTTTTTCGATTTTTGTGTAAAAATCTTAATGCGGTTCACAGAATACATCTACATGCCAAGTTTCAACAGTATAGCTCTTATGGTTTCGGAAAGAAATGGCTGTGACATACGGACGGACAGACAGACAGACATGACGAATCTATAAGGGTTACGTTTTTTGCCATTTGGCTACGGAACCCTAAAAAGAACGGACGGTTGTATGTAGAGAGTACGATGTTGGGTAGAGCACTGCCCCGTGCCGTTGAGGCCGAAAAATTGGTTGACGGAGCTGAATCTGTGCCGGGTCCCGCGAATGCACATTGCACATGCTTGCTTGTGGCTCGGATTATTGATATTATAATTTTTGACCTTAACCAGCCCATTATTACAGATAGGGGTCGGTTCCAGCGGTCGGCAATAGCTTCACCAAGATGTTTAATAAAGGCGGACATTTGTGGAGCAAAGACTGCGTCGACTGATGTGACGAGAGCGGTAAATGTTGCATGTTGTTTCTCGCAGGCGCTACTGTATTTCCGTTGCCAATAGTTTCGTCATGTCCGTATGTCAAGGGAATTTTGAATCAACGGTGCATTTTGTTAGCTGCTTTATTGATTGTGTAACCAACTAACTTTCGAACCGTGGAATTGAAAAATATTAAAAAAAGTCATGAACATAGTGATTTTTAAATACATTAAATGAAAATTAATTTGACCAAGATCCGTGCCAAGGTTTTTGAGTTTTGAAAAATCATTAATGAAAAAGACGTAAGTGCCGTAAGTTTCCCATGGAGATAAGTCTTTTATAACTTACAGTATACCATCGTGCATTTTAATGTGGGTTAGCTAGTAGAAGGTACGGAACCCTGTGCGTGTTCCGTCACGCACTTGGTCGGTTTTGATGATTGTTTGCGTTTTAACCAGACTGTGCATATTGTCAAATATTTTAATTCAGTACAATGACGTGAAAAAGTAGTAGTATATTATGTATTTTTTTCAGCTTTTATTTTTATACCATAAAGGCGACAAACAAGCACACGGCCAATGTGATGGTAAACATCTAAGCAGGCACCGTATAGACTATCAGCGCGTTGCTGACCCTTTATCGAGTTTCACGGTTCGTTACGTTGACAAAGGCAAAAACATGTAATTCGATTAGGCTACATAGGATACATCGGTAGGATGTTATATGTAATTTTTTTTTAAGAAATAAGTAGTTTGGTAGCGCTGAGCTGTAGGCTACTACCGGGGTCCGCAGGTGGCGGATAGCGGAATGGCCATCAGATATGATGGTTAGCTGCGAATATATTGAATAAGCAGTCCCCGACCACACAGCGGTAGGGTTAACAGGATACAGTGGGAAGTCTTGTAGAAGGGGCTTCTCTATATAAAGCTGCAATATCCAGTGACGACCCTGCGACATGGCGAGTAATTTCCGCCATTAAATAAGCAAATCTCTAGTGTCAGGCAGCAGTGGCACTAGTACTGGCTGGAGAACGAAGATAGGAATCTGGTAGGGCTCTAGTCCAGATATCACGGAGCGGGACATACTCGGTTCGTAAACTGCGGTGTGGAAGGCAAGGGGGAAACCACCACACTTTAATTCCCTAAATTGGAGTAATGGAATGCACAATAAAGGTAAAGTAGTTCTTGACAACGGGCTACCGCGATGTAATATGCCGCGGTGGTCCGAGACCGGCAGGGTCAGGAGCAAGGCGTCATCATGCGAAAACCTTGTAAAATCGGGACATGGAACATAAGAACTATGTTAGAACCGGGGAAGCTGGAGGAAGTTAAACTGGAAATGAAAAGACTAAAAATATATATCTTGGGCTTATGTGAGGTAAGATGGGAAGGAAGTGGAGATTTTTGGAGCGGCGATAATAGAGAGGTATATACAGGAGAAACAAGGGGCAAGTGGAACCGCAATTATTTTAATCAAAGAGTGGGCTTTACAGGTTAAAAACACAATTCACCACAGTGACAGATTAACTGCATTAAAGATAAGTTGCAAGCCAACAGATTTAATCATCAAGTTTACATGCCAACTAGTAGTCATCCCGATGAGGAAGTGGAGGACTTGTATAATGATATGGACTTTATATTAGAAACAGTAAAGTCCAAGGATAATTTAATAATAATGAGGGATTTTAATGCTGTAATTGGGGAAGGTAAAGAAGAATACATAATTGGGCAATTTGGTTTAGGTAAGAGAAATAAAAGGGGAGACAGATTAGTGCAATTTTGTAAAGAAAACGACCTAGTAGTTGCAAACACTCTGTTTAAACAGCCAAAGAGAAGGTTTTATAAGTGGAAAATGCCAGGGGACAAAGCTAGGTACCAAATTGATTACATAATAATGAAAAGTGAATTCCGTAATCAAATTCGTACATGCAAGACGTTGCCAGGAGCGGATGTAAACAGTGAGTTAATCTCCTCGTCAGTATACAACATATTGAAGTGAGGAAAGTAAAGAGACTGCATAAAGCAAAGAACTTAGATCTCAGTAAACTTAAGCATATAGATAGTAATTGTAGAATGCAATATAGCAATACTGTAGGTAGCAAACTAGTGCAATATAATGATAGTGAAGGAGAAAATAAAGAATATATTAGTATAGGAGACAGATGGAATAACACCAAAGAGATATTAGTAAAAAGTGCAGAAGAACATTTTCAAAAAGAAAAATTGGTTGCCCGGAAAGAATGGCTAACAGATGAAATCAAGGACCTTATTTTTAAAAGAAGAGAGCTAAGAAATAAAGTAGATAAGAAATCCGAGTATAAAAAACTTACTTACAAAATAACAACAATATGCAGGGAGGCTAAGGAAAATAATATTGAATCTATGTGCAACAAAATCGAGGATCTTTTAAACAAAAGAAAAATTGACCAAGCGTACACGACTATTAGAAACCTAGAAAAGAAACATAAAAGAAAAAGTACCGCTATTTTAAGCGAGGAAGATAAGATACTGATAGATAGCAAAGATGTGACTGTAAGACGAGTAAAGTATATTGAGAAATTATACGATGGGGCTGGTTTCTCAGAAGACATCATGGAAAATGAAGGAGAAATTTCAGCAGACAGCATAGGTCCTATATTGTTAAGAAAGGAGTACGAGAAAGCCTTGAGCAGTATACAGAATAGTAAAGCCACTGGTATGGATAATATACACATTGAAATGGTAAGGTATGCTAATTGTGATCCCATACAGGACGAAATTTTTAATCTGATACAAAAAATGTATACATCTGGCAAAATCCCAAAAGAATTTAAAATTACAAGAACAGTTACGCTGCCGAAAAAAGCAAATCCACTGAAATGTGAAGAACATAGAACTTTAAGCCTAGTATCACAGGCTAGCAAGATATTATTAAAGATGATACAAAATAGAATCAGACCTAAAGTAGAAGCTTATTTAGTACCGGACCAGTATGGGTTTAGAGAAGGAAAGGGCACTAGAGAAGCCATACTTGCGCTACAAATATCAATTAGAGGTTAGAATTAGATATGGACATTGGACACGCACATAGCATTTATAGATTTGGAAAACGCCTTTGATTAGGTTGACTTGAACAGAATGATGGAAGTTCTTAAGGAGGCAGGCCTGGATTACCGAGATAGAAGAATAATACATGAACTATACAAAGAACAGGAAACAATAATAGTAGTCGGAGAACAGAAAGGAAGCGCAAAGATGTGGAACTCCTATTCTAACTTGATACCCTGCTGAATTAGTTCTATTTAAAACTACTGTTTGAGTCCTATCTGTTAAGTATGACCGTAATAAGTCTAGTGATTTTCCTTCAATACCGTAGTGGTTTAATTTAACTATCAAAGTCTGATGATCCACGCAGTCGAACGCTTTCGACAGATCACAGAAGATACCAATCGCGTCCCTGTTCTCTTCCCAAGCTTCAAAAATATACTTAACTAAACATATTCCCGCGTCTATTGTCGATCTGCCTTTGGCAAATCCAAATTGATGCGAATGAAACAAGCTATTTTTATTAAAATGGGTAAGTAGCTTTTCCATTATAACCTTCTCAAAAATTTTACTCAGCACAGGCAAAACAGATACAGGTCTAAAGTTTCCAGGATCCTTGGTATTGCCGGCCTTAAATATGGGTATAACTTTACTCTTTTTCATCAGATCAGGAAATATGCCTTCGTCTATACATTTATTAAATATTAAAGCCAAATATGGGTGCCAGAATGTCTATGATAGCAGTTTCACAGACATCCCCCACAGATCTTCTGTAAATTTAATTTTCACTTCTTTAAATGTTTTTCTAATCTTTTCTGAATTGACGTGCTGGAATTCAAATGTATGTTTACTTTGGTTTACGTGTTTTATTAGAAAATTCTTAGCCCTACTTGAAGAAGAATTGAGTAATGCAGTGGTTTTAATTGGAATGTTTGTGAAAAACTCTACGAATTCTTGGGCTACTTCTAATTATTTGGACCCTAAATGGTTCGAAATAAATGAATAATAATAATAAAGGTTATGGTTATGGTCGCGTTCAGAAATATGTTTGTGTTACATATTTTAGTGTTATTGTTTTTTTTTCTGTATTTTGTTTAATTTATTTTTTATGAGTTATAATGTGTGTGTGTGTAGAATCACCGGATGGTTCCATCGGAAGACCAGCGCTGGCGACTAGGCCAGCATACTGCTGAGATGGAACCGTTTTGTAGCAAGATTTCTGGTTTTTATTTGCTGATCTCTGTGCATGTATATTTCATTGTCATGAATAAATGCTTATTCTATTCTATATTATGAAAAGTTTATTTGAATAAAATTGCTCGTACGAAACCAATTTGTTTGCGTCTGTACCCTTTATCTTATCAATTCACTATCTATAAATACAGTCTTCTCATTGCTACATAAACGAGTGACCGTGCCTCACTCACTTTCATGTTCAACATGATTCGAATTATCACCTTTTCTGACTTAAATTACGTAGTTAACGGATTACTTACGAAAATAACTATTCGGCAGTTCAATAACGGCTCTACTCACTTGTTGTAACGTTCCACTATCGTGTTTTGTTTTCTAAGTGCATTTTTTTACTTACTTTGGTGGCGTACCCATTTTTTAATTAAATAAGTTAAACATGGCAGCAAAAAATGCTCCTTGTTCCCCGAAATACAAACCTTACCACATTCCGAGGCCCCTCAGATTGGGGTACGTGAACTAATACTAAGAACTGTATTTATACTTGTAACTGTTGATTATTTTTCCATACAGTAAATATTACTAATACGTTTGTAATTATTATTTAACAAAAACTTCTGTTCTACATTCTTATTTAGTCTGTACTCACAGATTTCAACATCGTCACGAAGAAGAAGCCTTGGTGAAACCCGGAGTATACCATCTCAAGAACAGTAAGTTCTTATCTAATTATCAAAGTTATTTATGAGCAAGAATATAGTTTACCGAACAAAGTATTCAATACAAATAGATGCATGCTTATGATGAATAGTGGCTCCTTATGATGTGTGATGGTTGATCACTAATTACGCCTGTTTTCCGAAGGTGTAGACCGCTCCGGCTAATGTAGGCGTAAAGTTGCAGGAAAAAGTAGTGATCCATTTTAATATCCATAGTTCACATAGACGGCCCGCAAAAAACGTAAAAAATAATCTTTGCCCGTGATATACAAAAAGGTTGTAGTCCCGTCCGTAAAACCTTTATGCGTACCGGGGTTGACTATGTCGGTCCTCTTTGCATAAAACTGGCCACTCCTAGTTGGTCACTCATAAAAAAGCGTAGGCACAAATGTTGTATTAATTTACATACGTTAATAAAATATATAGGCGATTATATTCACAAAGGTGCATCGCACCAATTTTAACTACGAGTAAAGCCTCTTAAAATTGTTTGTCTTTATCTGTAGCCTATGTGACAGATACAGATAATCAAACAAGGGGGATAAGTTTTAAAATTCGAAAATGTAACGAAGTAAAAAATAATGATTCATCATTCTCCTAGCCGCACTAAAGGATCTTGGGGTCCGCTTTGGCAAAATAACCATTGTTTCAGAAAAAAGGCTAAGCCACAAGTCGTCTAATGGAATCAAATTGTTTTACCTCGCTATGCCGAAGTTTAGTAAATTACTGAAAATACGTATCGAATTAGAGCACAGTAAACTTTTGAAAGCAGGTGTTTATCTCTGAAACAGTAAGTTGATTAACCAACTTCTCACGCCAGGGCTCGCGAGTTAGCCTGTTTAGGTAACACGTTAACCACAGTCGAAGGACTCGGTTAGAAGTTTTTACTAATCTGAGAGTGTGGGGAGCGATTGTATAAGAAAGAGTTTTTAAATAATTATGTTCTAATTTTAGTGTCTGACTGTTTGATTTTGACTGTGTGTATTGAAAAGAACTCAGTAAAATAAATTTAAAAATTTAAAATTTTTGTATTTTATTTAAACGTTAGTCAACTTATATCGTAACTATTAAATTTGGCATTAATTTCACAAGTTTTTAGAGAGGATCAAATGTCTATAAAACTTTTTTATATTAAGCAAAATAAAATAAAATTCGTCAAAATCAGACATCGGGGTGTACCGACGGACATCAGATTACCGACCGACGAGCAAAGCGAGGAGGAGTGTTAGGAAGAACTGCGACTGCGACCCTACAGCGTGTGAGCCGAGCGAGCGTAGCGAGCGTGCCGCGGTAGCGGCCGAAGAAGTGCCAGAACCAACTTTATATGACTTGAAAACCTTAGCGCAAATCTATTATGGCGATTGATATTTATGCTCAAAGCTTTTATGCGCAATAAATTTATGACAATTGGTATTCATGCTACAAACATTATGTTTAACAAATAAATGCCTAGTTATGTATGACTTTGTCGGTTATGCGTAATGATGATTATAACACGAGTGGTTATGCCTATCAAAACTATGGCTTTAAACATTATGCAACCTGATATGGATTCAAGACATCGCTATCAAGTGGAACATTTTTATTTCACATATTGTTCAGAAATCTTTTCATATCTGCGGCTTTTTGATTGTCCCTAACAACAAGTGCAATGTTGACAGTCTCATTTCAAATACTTAATTGAATAAAATTAGTAAAATTAATACTAGTATTTTCTATTTCTTCACGTTACGACTGGCAGGCTCACCTAAAAATAAATGTTTCTTTATCACTTTTTGTACCGTTTGTTTACTTGAATTAAATATTTTATTATGTTTGTCTATAAATAACTTACTGTGGCGTCTCTAGGTTACTTACGTTTCTGAGATCCTTATCTCTAACAGAGTAAATAATCGTCAATATAGAAAGGTTATTATGGAGTCAGTAAACGATAATATTAACGTGTTTGTTATTTTGTCGTGTTATAATTACTGCACCATTGTTGCCGGTGCCATCGCTATGTGAATCGAGAATATCTACCCTTAATGTAGTAATGTAGTGCGGCGAGTGACCGCGCACCTCGAGGCCGGGCGACATGTTGCAGCTATATTCTGCGACCTGTCGCGCGCCTTCGAAACAATTGACCACGCACTGCTTCTCGCAAAGCTATCGCGGTATGGAGTCAATGGATCGTTCCTCGAATTATTAAGGTCCTTCCTTAGAGAACGAACACAAACCACGTACGTAAAGTCATTCAACTCCCTTGAAGAATTGGGGGACAGTGCCGTCCCGCAGGGATCAACGATGGGAAATAACCTGTTTTTAGTCCTTGCGAATGACGTCACTGCCGCCACTGAAGACGTGGAGTACATTATGTTTGCTGATGATACGTGCGTAATAACAGCAGCCAATGATTTTACCAGCTTAGAAATAAAACTGACCCAAACAATGCAAAAAATATCTGATTGGTTTACCGCTAATGGGATGCTTCTGAATGTCGATAAAACAAACATAATGTACTTCCAATTAAAGAGAAATGTAAACGCTCAGGTTGAGATAGTTTTGAATGATATTGCGGTGCCACAGGTACATGAAGTTAAATATTTAGGTTTTGTAATCGATTCAGGACTCACGTGGGTACCCCATATAGATGCGACGTGTAAACGTCTTGCTTCTGCGTGCTTCGCGTTGTCTAGGCTAACTCACAGTCTTTCTGAGGAAAACCTAAGAAAGGCCTATTATGGATACATCCATTCTATTTTAACGTACGGTGTCGACCTATGGGGTACTGCTGCGGATCGTGAAAGGTTATTTAAATTACAAAAGCGCGCTATCAGCATTATGACTAGAAAATCACTCGACTACCCGACTAAGGAACTTTTCCAAAAATACAAAATACTTACTCTACCTAGTGTGTATATAATAGAAGCATGCAAATACGTGAGACAAAATCTTTATCAGAATCCCACTTATAGTCAACTCCTGGGTAGGGTGACGCGTAGGCGTAATCAGCTGGTCGTGCCCGCGCACCGCCTGGCCAAAACTAGTAAGTCTGTGCATGTAATGGGGATCAGACTGTACAATACACTGGACGACGAAATAAAGCAAGCTTCTAGCGATGCAATATTTGTCCGCAAACTAAAAGCCATTCTACTGGAAATGGCTTGCTATACCATCGACAAGTTTTTTGATGGCCACAAGACATTGGCTCAGTCGCGCACCTAATTTAATGCAGCCCCTTATTAAAATGTTAGTACTTTACCTATGTAGGTATATAAATTATTAATGCATAAATTAATTGGATAGTTATTCACTTATTAAATAATTATATTTATATAGAATTGACATGTAATGTGATACTTTTTTGAATGTAAATGACTTGTAAATGACAATATTTACCAATAAATAATACAATACAATACAATACAATACAATAATTTTCTTGCACAGTGTCGACTGTCGACTTGGTAGCAAGTTGTGCTCTAGGATTTCATGTTGTGTGTTATATATGGCGTTTTCAGGTGTGTTTTGCTGATTTGTTATATATTTTATTGTCCTTGGGTAATTATTAAAATCTTGAATTTTAATTTTAATAATTACCCAAGCGTTTTAAGGCTTTGCACACATTAATTACTAAAAATAATAGAGTAATATTATATTTATTCACCCCAAAGTCTTGAAATTACGGGTCTCAGAGCTCAAAGATAATTATGAAATCACGTCATGGCAGGTTTTTACAAACGTTAAATCTCGCAAAATATATTTATAAAACTCACGACCTTTGACTCTTATATTTTTAATACTCTTTACTAGAAAAAGTTATAACTTCAAGTATTGGAAAACGAATCAATGAAAATGTTGTTTGAACATGATAGCCTCCTCACTAGTCCTAACGGTTTTATGGTTGAACGGGTATCTGCTGCTAAATATTTAAAACTTTCGAATACTAGCTTTTATTTCATTTCGACAGTTAGATAAAAATATACAGACAGACATAAATAAAACAATATATAAACATCTGAACAGACATTTGTCACAAGAATATATAAATGAATGTAAGTATCCAAAACTTAAACATAGGTATCTAAAATTGCAGTTTGAAAACAAAAAGATTGATAGTACCTCCCACTGGGCAAAGCATTGTTTTTCTTTAAGAACTGAAGAGAAATTGTGGTTTTTATTATGTAAATTGTCATCCCACTGTTATGTTGTGTCAGTCAGATCATCATTTTCTTGCCCTTATCTCATTTACTTGGGGTCGGCGCAGCATGTCCTTTTCTTACATATTTACCTCCCTGTATCTCGTCATCTCGTCACTTACTTCCTTCCTCTTCATATCCTCTCTCACACAGTCCATCCACCTTTTCCTTGGCCTACCTCATTTTTTTCATCCCTCTATGTTGTGTCAGTCAGATGACAATGCAAAATTATGATACCGTCAAATTGATCAGATAACGGAGACTCCAGGTGATAATAGGAACTTCTTAATGACATTTGATAAACCATTGTGCTTATTAGAATTGTATTGTTGAGTAATACGGATGTGTTCATAAAAGTAAAGTCATATTGTCGTAGTTAAACATAAAAAAACATCATCTTAAAATTACTTTTTTTAACTTTCAGGTAACAAAATCCAAAAATACCATCACGCCTTCAAACGAATAGTGATGAAAAATGGAGACTTCAATATCTTGAAGCAGAACTCTAAAAGGAAGCTTAAATTTTTCGCAAATTGGTTCATCACAATGGTTAAAGCTAGATGGCGATGGACTCTTCTAAATTACGTCATGGCTTACATTGGTATTTGGTTGTTCTTCGGAAGCTTGTACTGGCTCGTTTCGATGAGCCACGGTGATTTCAATAAAAACAAAGATGTTAATGGAACTGAGTGGACCCCTTGCATCAGAGAGATATACAATTTTACATCAGCATTCCTTTTTAGCATCGAAGTTCACACTACCGTCGCCTATGGTCATAGAAAGATAACGTTAGAATGCCCAGCCGCTATACTTACGATGTGTATGCATTGCATTGTCAGTACAATTTTCCAGTCTCTGATGGTAGGAATATTATTCGCGAAAGTAACCCGACCCAAAAGTAGAACGCAAACAATTCTCTTCAGCAAGAACGCTGTAATATATTCTAAGGATAGAAAGATGTGTATTGTGTTTAGAGTAGGTGATATTAGGAAGTCGAGAATACTCAATATTAAAGTTTTAATGTACGTTATAAGAATGGATCCTAATTGCGAACGATTAGATGAATTTGAGCAGATTGCTCTTGACGTTGAACTTGACGGTTGTGAATCTACCTTCTTCTTATGGCCAGTATCTGTCGTTCATGTCATTGATAAGTCTAGTCCCCTGTACGATATATCAGCACCAGATTTATTGAATGGTAATATAGAAATATTAGTAGTTTTTGAAGGTATCATTGAGTCAACTGGTCAACCAGTGCAAGCTAAATCTAGTTATACTTCTAACGAGATTTTGTGGGGGCATAGATTTGTATCAATGATTGACTTTGACACTTATAAGAGAGTATACAATATAGATTTTTCTAAATTAGGTGTGACTGAACAGATTGATACTCCTTTGTGCTCGGTGTCTGAATATGAACATATATTGTCCGGTATAACATGACACTGGTAGCTAAATAAAAACAAATTTTGAGTATTATAGGTAGACTCTGGCTAATAATAGTACATTATGATACAAGTGTGCTAAGTTGGTCATTACACTCGAGTCGGTTTTTAAGCCTGAGCCGAAGGCGAAGGCTTAATGGAGACGAGAAGTGTAATGACCAATGCTCACGTGTTTCATACGACGTTTTTCAACACATTTGCGAGGAAAAAAATAAATAAATAAAAATGAAAATGTTAAAAGATATGTAATGAAAAGGCACTAGTGCGATAATGTAATGTAAAAGTCACGGCATGGGTAATATTCTGCATTATTTTGCTAATATTTAAAAATATATGTAATGTAAAGGCACTAGTGCGATAATGTAATGTAAAAGGCACGGCATGGGAAATATTCTGCATTATCAGTGTAAATACGCTGTAATAAGACCTACTTTACGAGCAGGTGTGTTGAAAAAGATATTATTAGTATAGGAAAGAGCGGCAAAAGAAACAGCGTGCTGCAACACCGTGTATAACGCTATAAAATTATTATGATTATCTTAAAGTAAGGCACTCTTTGATTCTCTTAAATAGCAAAAACCGTCAAATTTATTATGGATCAGTTACTTTCTCAGTTTGCATATTAAGAATCAATATTAGGATTAGGACATCATACCAATTTGAGACGTTTGGCACATTTGATATTACTGTTGCCATATAAAACGTTTTAAATAAACCTCAGACTCATCTTTCATTAGCCGGACTCTATCAGCATGATTTCAGACAAAAAATACCTATTATTTCAACATAATGTTGTAATTTATAGTGACGATTCAGTTCTTTTGGCGTAATTATCCAGATTTTATTTATAGACACATGTTTTTGTTTACTGAATTTTCAACAATAATTTGTTTGTGTGTTATTTTTGCAATGGCGCGTAATTAAAACTTAACTGTATCTAAATCTATTGACAGACAGTAAAATTGGTACTCTTTTTCGAATGTTAGTTTTCTTTCAACCTAATATGTTACGAGTTAGTCCACTAACATGAGTTATTATTAATCTCCTTTATTCATATTATGGCCTTATTTGCCAGATGGTGGTTGGTGGTTGAGGATGTGTTCACTGCCTGGCAATAATAAAATTAAGATGTTGATGGGGGAGTAGAGAGAGTGAGTGTGGACTTCACCCCAGAGGGGTTTATGGCAGTCCACACTCAGAGAGGGACTCTACAACTGTCTATATAACAGTTAATTATTAATCAGATCACACGGTATATATACCAGTTGCTACATGTACTGCAAAAGAAGGTATAACATTCGTATACGTGACGATAGCTAAAACTGTTATACCTTTTTTTACAGCCCAGTGTATAATCATTCATATACATCATCTCGCACGTACTTAATCTATGGCTTATCCTCACACGTGTTATACAATATTTTATTGTCGGCACAGTTATGCTTTTTACAATATTCTTATGAAAGTTATTATACCCAAGCCACCATTGGTCAGGGCGACAGAGAGAGGAACCTCCTGACTATACGCGCGGTGTCCAGGAGTACCGCCTTCTGTATCTGACCCTTGACCCAGCCGTCTAGCGAGAGCCTCTTAAAGTGCTGTCGAGACTATTCGCTATTAAACCGTTATATACCGTTGTTACTTATTATATAATAGTTGAGGAAATACGAAATTACAAAATAAATTTGCGCGGATTCCACGAAATAAATGTCAGTGCAAATTATATTTCGCCAACCGTGGCTGTGTTAATAGATTAAGCATTGTTTTTAGGGTTCCGTACTCAAAGAGTAAAACGGGACCCTATTACTAAGACTCCGCTGTCCGTCCGTCCGTCCGTCCGTCCGTCTGTCTGTCACCAGGCTGTATCTCACTGATACCGTGATAGTTCCAGCTGAAATTTTCACAGATGATGTATTTCTGTTGCCGCTATAACAACAAATACTAAAAACAGAATAAAATAAATATTTTTATAGATTATTAGAGTACGGAACCCTTCGTGCGCGAGTCCGACTCGCACTTGGCCGGTTTTTATTTGTTATACAGTCGACGTCAATTATATGTTTACATTTTACTCCTTATTTTCCAAGTGTACACATATCTTTGACGTGGTAAAGGTCGCGGGAGTGCGGATTGCGCATGACCGGTCATTGTGGCACACTTTGGAGGAGGCTTATGTCCAGCAGTGGACGTCTTTCTGCTGATATGATGATGATAATGAAAGATATATTTGACGTTGACCGTACTTTTGCATAATTATATAAAACCTATATGAAATTACATCAAGATTGATTCCTTTTCTTACCATAGCAAACGTATTAACTGTATTAAGTTCAATAAATACCTTGATACCTTTAAATATGGTAGTAAATTCACTGTATTTACGTAGCTGAAATTGCGGTCAAGAAGGTTCGTAGGATAATTAATTACAAGCCTATTTGTACAAAATGGCACATCTTTTTAGCAAATCTGATGACTTAAGTCCTTTTTCGGATGAAGATAAGTTCCAGTTAGTTCCGAATTAATTAAATTGTTAGATCGAGTTCTGAATGAAAATATACAGGAGTGGAAATTAATCTTGAATGGATGGCTGGTAAATGGGTAAAGGTATAGTTTAAATGTTGATCACAAAATTGACATTGATCTACAAATATTTGTTTTTCTTGGTTCGAGTAAATCATATCTCAAGATGATGCCTGTGTCCTTCAAGATTAGACCGGTCTTATAAAAACATGCTATTATAAATTAAAGTAAAAACTAATAAAACAGGTTTTTTTACCTACCTTATTTTGTCTGGAGTCGAAATTATCAATAGTAAGCTAAAGTAAGCTACTAATACCCACAAAGCGGTAACTGTTTCATTGAAAACAATGCGTTTTTATACATATAAACTATTTAATTTTACCCTACCCTGCATTCTGCATTTAAAAGTATCAATAGTTGCGCCTAATCATTTTATCTTTTCATGAGTGCACGCGAAATTGCTGCAATTTTTTTCAAGGCGCACTTTTAATATAAAATATTCAATCATTCACGAACAGAGGGCCTACCGACAAAGGCATTCAAAGTTTCCCCTCTCTGTCATACTTACGAGTTCGTACATAAGTGCGACAGAGAGGGAAAACTTCGAATGCCGTTCGCGGTAGGCCCTCAGGTGTCAAAGCGGACCCCGGGCTCCTTTAGGGGCACAACCGGGAATAACGCTAGGAGGATGATGATTCAATCATTCACGAACAGCAGCTACATGATGGAGTTAAAAACTGTATTTGCAATTAATGAATAATAATAATAACATTCATTTATTTATTTACTAGCTTTTACCCGCGACTTCGTTCGCGTTGAATACGTACAATCGACAACCCTAGGTATTAACTGACCATTTGTGAACCTTATTTAGCTTGCAAATTGGCGGTGATCCAGTTGACGGGTTATTATGGTATTGTGGTTAGAAAAAAAGGAGGGGTAACCTGTATTTGTATAGGCTTACACACGAATATAAAACCTACGAATAAAAATGCAAGAAGCCATCTTTAAGTATGTATTTGGGATACGGTTACGTCTTTTAAACAAAAGTACTTAATATATCGAAAACCTTTTAACCGATCTTGTTCAAAATACTTTTCGGTAAAAGAATTTATTAAGCGCTATGTCTAAATTTTTTTTATTTTTTTTTTATTCACCGTTTGGAAATTAGAGGGACACAATTTTTATGACTTTTGGGGCGATTATCTCCGACTATATTCACTTAATCAAAAAAAATGCTAAGAAACCTTATACTTGTTTTGAAAGGCCTATCGATTGATGTGCCACACGTGGACATACAATGTTTCGCCAGCCAAAGATTCGCCGCGCCGATTCATTGCTGCTGACGTATCGGCCTGCCCTAAACGTTTGCACCTCATCCCTGGGGTCGATATTTACATCACCAGCTTGCCTAACGTTGAAGACCGCCTGATCGTTGCCCTTGTTGATATATTTGCATATGTATTTGATAGCCTGCCTTGAACTACAAAATTTTACATTAATATGGCCATCAAATATTTTAATCAGAAGCGGAGAATATGGCACAATCCACCGGTTATCCAACATGAGGCTTTCTGCACCGCGAATTCTAGTAGTAACAGTGCGTCCTCCATCGTCAGGTGCTCTTCGCCGGTACAGTGGATACCCATTTTCACTCGTCTGCTTGTCCTTTAGTAACGCTCGGGGGTACTTCTTTGTTCACTTCCCATCCTTCATGCACGGAGGTTACTTAACAGGGCGACCAACTTCTGTACTTTAATTTAAAAAAAACTCATGCAATGAGGTCGTGCCTCTCAGTGGCTATTTATCCAGGCATTCGTTCATTGATTAGTAATATCCGGCTATGCCGTGTTGCATGATGAACAGATCCGGACGGCCGTAGCTCCGAACATACGCGAACGCAGCTTGCGTGTACACGTGGAGGTATCTCGGGCTATTCACGACGGAGGAGGGCAGTATCACTATCTGCCCCATATCGTTGGCGTTAACTTGCGCGTCATTCCTTACAGCATCTTGTAAGTGAATGTAATTTTCTGCTCGCAACTTGCGTTGGTTTAGTGATATGTACCTAAGGCGTTCGCTTTCAAGCTTAACATACATATCGACTAAAAACTGGTGCAGAAGTTGCTTGCAGCGTAACAACAGATTGAACCCGTTGCTACGCACCATAAGGTTGTATGCATAGAAATCCATACAGGAAACGTTTTTGTTTGGTACTGGTTGCGTAGTCTGTGGATTCGCCTGAGGTATTTCAAAATGATACCCTTCCTGGCCTTTCCGGAATATGACTGGATACTGGAGTGCATCTAGGAACCTGTGAGTGTCGTCGATGCGGCAGAGCCGGCCTTCGCGCGCGCGCAGCATGATGTCACTGCCGGCGGTGGGCTCCGAGCCGACGACCACGGCCACCACCTCGCTGGTGGTGGGCGCGTTGTAGCGCCGCTCGTGCTGCCCAAGGGGCACGCAGCCAGGGTGGATCACTACCTTAAACGTTTCGTCAGTCATGTTCTTCAAAGCTCTTCTAAATTCATGTATTAGCACGTTACTGTCCTCCAGAACTCTTTGAATTGTTTGTAGTACTGGTCTCTGAACGCCTTGTACGATGGAGGACCGTCGATCAAGTTGCGCTTCCTCGTAACCTAAAAAGTAACCCTGCAAAAACTGTGACTGTTCATTGGCAAGGAAGGAAGTTGGGACCTAATGCGTCTTCTAGCTTCCGCTTGCTCCGCATTCTCAGAAGCTCGCTGGGAGGCCAGGCAGTGGGCATGCTGTTGAAGTCGGTGTTGGTGCTGCTTCGAAGTTTCTTCAACCCTCACATTTGCCTGCCACTGTGCTTGTTCTTCACGCCGCGCCTGAAACTGGCTCGGTGACTCAGCAGTTCGTTGAGAGGCCAGATAGTGGGCGTGCTGTTGAAGTCGGTGCTGGCGCTGCTCCGAAGTTTCTTCAGCCCTCACATTTCCTGAGTTATGGATGTTATATATGTATATAAGTATCTATATGTATTTATCTATTATATATATCATCGCCTAGTACCCACAACACAAGCCTTACTGAGCTTACCGTGGGCCTAGGTTGATTTGTGTAAGATTGTCCCATAATATTTATTTATTTAAAATATTTATTTAAAATATTTAATATTTATTTATTTATTTGCCTGGCGCTGAACATGTTCGTCGCACCGCGCCCAAGACTCGATGGGTAACTCAGCAGCTCGTTAATAGGCCAGATAGTGGGCGTGCTGTTGAAGTCATGAATGATGTGAACAACTATTATGCGTGGTCGGTGGAGGATGGAGGTTACACTCATAGTATGTAACTCCAATACAATATCGTTCGCTCGTGTCCGTCCGTCACCTCCGTCTCTATTGCACTTGCGTATTCGAGTGATAGAGAGGGAGATATACAAACTTTGAACTTCGTCATAAACAGGTAGTTCGTTTGCACGGTTAGCACTGAGAATATAACAGCGAGCGAAATAGGCTACCCGTCTCTTTCTTATTAGAGCAGTTAAAAAGTGACGACTACATAAGTCACGCACCATCACGTGCTAGCTATGCGTCGATAAATTATTGTCGGGAAGCATTGTGAATACATCCTCGATACTTGTATATCTCCATTTCTACCGCTCTTATTTGAGCGACAGAAAGAGATATACGCGAACCTCATTGCCGGTCTGTAAAAAGACTTGAGTGCTGGCAGCTGACATTTCATTTAAAAACATTACATAAGAACTGCGCCTTTTTGTGTCAAAATAACACAAATTGATTATATTCTGCACGCGATTATATTTCTTAACATATGGGTCGTGTGTTCTAGAATAGCATAAATATTTCAATGGATACGCCACTTTGTCTTTGAGATACGAAAACTTCGATATACCAAAATATACGTCAATGTGCATTATACTTGTAATTATTTCGTTTCAAGCCATTATACTGCTTATTGATTGTAACTTAACACCTAAAATGGCGTAAATATCTAAATAAACTTCAAAATCATGAAATTAATATGAAATGAATACCCAAAATTTATATTCGGCGAAAATTAGCGAAACAATTCGAGATAAAATTTAGCCTATGTGTTAATTCGGGTTATAAACTATCTCTTTACCTAGTTTCAGCAATATCCGCTCAGCCGTTTTTGCATGATCGAGTAACAAACATCCAGACATCCAAACATCCAAACTTTCACATTTATAATATTATATATATATATATAATATATATAATAATAATATAATATAAATATAAATTATATATATATATATAGTAGGAAGTAGGATGATAACAATACGTCTATATTACAGTCTCCCAATGCGATAGCGTATCAAATTATTAACAAAACATATACAGGGTGTGGCCTGTTATAGGAGCAATAAATTAAACGGTAGATTATTTAAGCCTGTGAACAATTATTTCCATGCGGTTTTATTTTAAAAAAATATATAAATATATATTTTTTAATTTTTTTCCAAAATAAGTTTACTTGTATTGTTTTACTCTACTGGAGTGCTATTAGTACCTTTTTATTTTAAAAACACAAAAAAATGGAATAAAAATAAAAACAAAGGGTTACTGCAAATGCTCTAAGGAAGCGTCCTTTTGAATATTTGCTCCTATTACAGGAAACACCCTGTATAGGGTATTACATAATTTTTTACAATTTTTACAATAACATAGCTCATACAAAGTAGGTAAGTTTAGTTTATTTACAAGTGACAGGATAGAGCATCCGTCCCTGGCTGACACCGTTCGATAGAACGAGACGACGCGCTTATCCTATCACTTATCGCGTGATAAAGATCTACGGGGCCGATAGCAGTGGAACACATCAACCCGAATAGCAGCTCGATTGAGCGTGCGCAGATTCCTTGTCCTGAGGGGTAATCACGTAACGTTCCGAACGCGCGTCGGTACAATTTAACTGTCTATTTTCCATATAAAAAGTGACATTCAGACCTACCTGACGCGCGTACAATGCGTTACGTGATCGACCTGCAGGGCACCGCGTGTAGTAGACATATACGACTAATCATGGTGACAGAGGGAGAACCAATATCTGCGTGTCGTCTCCTTAGTTACCGCTATTAAGCACCATGAGGCCTCAAACATCTTAAAAGATGATTTAAACAGCGTCTGTACGCGAGGGACAACCGACCGATTTGCGACAAGGTGAACAACACGAAGTAAAGTAAAGTAAAGTAAAGTATTTATTGATTGTAAACTGTGTACATACAGGTGTTAAAATATATATAAAAGTAACAACAGTTGCTCATTCCGAGCGTACAATATTCACCCTCAAAATTAAAGTTTAAAAATAATGTGCACTGACCTATTCTAATTTATGCGCTGCTGGTACTCAAAAAAATCATTTAAACTGTAAAATACATTGTCCATGAGAAATTTTTTCAACGTAGATTTTAATTTATTACCATCTAACATCTTAATACTATTAGGTAAGACATTAAATACACGTATCGCAGTAATGAACGCGCGAAGGGTGTTGTCCACCTCGTCACTAATCGGCGCGGGTGAAATGTCCTCTTAAGAAACGCTGCATCGCCTTTGGTGACGCAGGGTTGCCCAGGACCTACGCCATCTCTCGGCCTCCCCAGCGTCAAAAACAAGTAACAAGGTTTTTGCAAATTTGACAGGAGAGCGAAAAAATTACTTTAACTTCAAAAGCCATTTTCTTAATAACTTCAATATTGTATTTATCAGAATGGTTTTTTTTCTACAGATTTGTAAATGCTGTTATCACACCGTGGCTTATTTTCATCACCTGTGGAGCTAAAAATCATTTTTAGCTTGGGATTATGTCAAAAAAATACCGTAAATATCTACACTAGAAACAAGTCACTCCAGTTATTTGTTTTTGATAAGGTGATTTGTGGTTATTTTTAACCGTCTTCAAAAAAGGAGGAGGTTATATGTTCCACTGTATGTTTTTTTTTAATGTATTTTCGCCGATTTCTCCGTCAATTGTGGACCGATTTCCAAAATTCTTTTTTTATTTGAAAGAAATATACTTCTGAGGTGGTCCCATTGTCACTTAATTAGGATCTGATGATGGGATCCCAGGAGAATTGAGGGCAACTCTCAAAGTTTATAGGCACGGGTGTTGTGATTTCGGTATTTTCTATTATAACTCGTGTATTTGCCCTCGGAAATCGCAATTTTGGTTAAGTGGAACTGATAAGGAAGATCACAGATGACTTATGGAGTTCCTCAAAGATGTAATGTATGTTCGCCGATTTCTCCGTCAATTGTTGACCGATTTCCAAAATTCTTTTTTTATTTGAAAGAATATACTCCTGAGGTGGTCTCATTGTCACCAAGTCAGGATTTGATGATGGGATCCCAGGGAAATTGAGGGCAACCCTCCAATTTTATAGGCACGCATGTAGTGATTTCGGTATTTTCTATAATAACTCGTGTATTTACCCTCGGAAATCGTAATTTTGGTGAAGTGGAACTGATTATGAAGACCACAGATGGCTTATGGTACTCCTCAAAGATGTAAAGTACGTCAAAGATTCTGACATGATTCCGTTGAAGTACCAAATAATGAAGTGATAATTTTGAGATCCTTGAGGAATCGACGGAACTCCTCAATTATTATCAGCCCACATATAGCGACTTGGGTTTTTTCCGTAATAATCAACGCATTTGCTCTCGGAAATCAGTTCATGTGGTAAATTGGAAAGGAAATGTGGAAATTTTCATGTACAGTCGCCATCACATACATACGTACACTCTATAGTGTACGTATGTATGTGTTCAAAAATATCGGCACATGCACCCTAATGCCTTGAAAATAGAGGTGTGTTCCGATGTTTGTGAGCTGCTTGTTTGCTCCGATGTATGTGATGGCGACTGTACCACCATGTGGCTTGGCGAAGTACGGAATCAAAGTCGGTTTAAACTTTGTTATTAAAGTAAATTATTAATTCTAACAATCTATTTGCTTGATTTTAGCTTATTTATTTTACACGTTTTTCGACATAGCACCCCGTAATACCGACGCATAAACAAGTAACTGATTTGAGTTGCTTGTTTTTAGCTCGTCTTTGTTTGAGATACTTGTATTTAATTAAGGTTACTTAGTTGTTTTGAGTTACTTGTAATCGTTTTTAATAAATTACTAAAAAACTTAACACAATTTAGAAAAAATAAAAATGTAGTTTTGTGCGCCTCGATACCTACAGGGAATTGAATGAGCCAAAAAACAGATTTTCGCGAAAATAGACTTACTTATTTTTAACGGCCTCCGTAGCTCAGTGGGTAGTGACTCTGCCTACGAAGCTGGAGGTCCCGGGTTCGAATCCCGATCAGGGCATTTATTTGTGTATTTATCACGAATATTTGTTCCTGAGTAATGGATGTTATATATGTATATTAGTATCTATATGTATGTATCTATTATATATATCACCCACAACACAAGCCTTACTGAGCTTACCGTGGGCCTAGGTTGATTTGTGTAAGGTTGTCCCGTAATATATATATATATATATATATATATTTTTTTTTATTTATTCTGAGCTTGGCCCGCCGGAAAGGCATGTCAATACGTGCGAAATAATGCAGGCAACTGCCACTTTTCAGCTTGAATCCTTCTTGCCCCTATCGGAGCTGCCAGTTCCGGGTTTTATTTCAGAGTTATCCGTCTCCTAGATGTGTAGCAAACCAATTCTGACGACGTTCGTCTCGCCGATATGATAGCATCATTCATTCATTCATTCATTTATTTCTTGATAAAATATTGTATTTCACATGTCAACTTAAAATATAATGATTTACATTTCATTTTTAAATAATGTTAATGTCAATAAAATTTAATCGTGTAATATTTTTCATGGTACATGGTTACATAGGTACTATTTCTAGTAGTCATATTTTTAGTTTTGTCTTTTGTCAGCAACGCTATCCGAAAAACTCGTCAATGCTATAATATGGCCGGTCAATTAATAGCGTTTTAAGTTTTTTTTAAAATAATCTATCATTATCCAATTCAGATATGTCTTGTGGGAGCGAATTGTATAATTTTGCCCCAATGACACTGAGTGACTTCAAAGATTTAGCAAGTCTGTATCAAGTAAAGTGTCTGATTCATCAAGTAACTTTATTACAGGGTTCAGTGGAATTGACATGAGATACTTCACTCTGTTCTCATTTGACACACAGACTTTACATGTCATGAATATATGTTTATTTTTTACCTTTTTTTTTACTTAAAAAACATTGACAATGTTGTCTATTTTTTTAACCGACTTTAAAAAAGGAGGAGGTTCTCAATTCATATGTTTTTTTTTGTTACATCGCGATAACTCGGTAATTTATGACCCGATTTGAATATTTTTTTCTTTGTTAGAAAGCATAATAATAATATTTAATAAGATGTGGACACCTAAGTGGCGAGTTGGCTATATGTTTAAAGTCCAGTGCCACCTCTCTACCCCCCCAGCCTCTCTGACTGGTGTTGCCCTTAGGCCATTTTTTAATGTCGCTATTAATAGGGGCCCATCTAGCAGTTGGCGAGTCACCGTCTGCCAGAGATAAAAAATGAGACAGTTTATTAGGCAGGCGTCCGATGTTTCACCCAATAGCCCAGCCACTAGTCCATCATTTTCACCCAATAACTAAATTTTCTTTAGATTTCATCAACAGCAATAGTCCCTATACACCCCAGCGGGTGCTGTCTCTGTGTGCGTCCAATGACACGGGCAGGGACAGCATCCGCTCGGTGTACTCCTTGCATTTCATTAAATTGTCGAAAGGGCCTCTACGTGTTGGCTCAGTTGGTACTTTGTAGGTACCTAGCCCCACGCACGCCTCCCAAAGGTCCGGGATATCATTGTCCCGTGAGCGGGAAAGATATTTTATAATAATAATATTTTAGTAATATAATATTATTTTGCGGACAATCTTACACAAATCAACCTAGTCCCAAACTAAGCAAAGCTTGTACTATGGGTACTAGACGACGATATAGATACTTATATAGACAAATAAATACTTAAATACACAGAAAACATCCATGACTCAGGAACAAATATTCGTGCTCATCACACAAATAAATGCCCTTACTGGGATTCGAACCCAGGACCTCTTGCTTCGTAGGCAGGGTCACTACCAACTAGGCTAAAGCGGTCGTAATACTTCCAGATTAGTCCCGTTGTCACCAAAACCCATTTCTGTTGATGGGATTTTGGAGAAATCAAGGGAAATCTTCAAATTTTATAGGCAATCTTGAAGCAATTTGGCAACTGATTTGAAGTCGGTTAAAACTTTGTTTTTAAAGTAAATTATCTTACGAATGATGTACGAGTTAGAATTTACAATAAGTACTTAGTACTCTTGTGGTTTAAAGCATGCCAGGTGTCAAATATATGAAAACCATCTTCGTCTCTGGTGGATACTAACCTAAAGCGAAATAATATTTCATATGTTTGAGAGAACGTATAAAACGAACTTAAAAATCCCCATTCATTTCAACCGGCAGAGGTGCGATCGCATTGAGGCAATATAGTACGTGATCGAGGCATCCAGTTCAGACCAACATCAAACAGTATACGACACAAACGCAAATCGATCGAAACGATTAAAATAGACCCTATTCTGAATAGCATAAGGCGCAGATTTTGGGCATTGTTTTCTGGGAAGCTTCTGCTTACTGTACAGAACCGTGCTAATTCAAAAAGACGTATGTAGATATGGTTAGCGTAGTGACTTACGATCTATCTGAATTAATGGACGTGAAAGTTATACATTGCTAATGCTTTTGGATTGAAGACATATTGATTGTATTGGAAATGACTAGGATATAACTGAGAATTTAATATTTTGTCGATGCTAAGTTATAGACGAATTATTTAAGGATAAAATTGCATTCTACAAATGATAGGGAAAACGAAAAATTTGTTTATCCGCCGGTAAAAAAAATCTTAGAACTTTTTTTTGGTGTCCTTTTTATTAATAACATAAACATTATAGAGGATCAACAATCAAAGAGATACAAATACAGATTTAAACAGGTCTCCTCTAATGATATTACAAAATACGAATATAATCATGTGATAATTAATAGTACATTGTTGAGGCTTGCAAATAGGCAATAGACGGACGAGTGAGTTCAAAGAAAACAAAGCCATATACTTATTGACAGGGGGCGTACTTTTCATGCCGATGACATCAATTTGACGTCACGCTGCATATAGGATGATCCCAAATAGTTTAATTGTGATTATTAATCATTAGTCGTCAATCATTTTAATCATATACAAATTACTTCAAAAGTAATCTATTCACACGTGGAATAATTAATAGGTACCTACTTGATACGTGAAACGTAAACTATTTGTTTTGTTTTTATACATACATTTTATTAAATGGTATTGTTACCACCAGGGCCCGTACTTATCATGCCGTTGACGCAAAAATGACGGCACGCTGCATAGAGTTTGATTGCAATTGTATGTATAAAAACAAAACAAATAGTTTAATTTACGTTTCACATATCAAGTAGGTACCTATTAATTATTCCACGTGTGAAAAGATTACTTTTAAAGTAATTTGTAATGATTAAAATGATTGACGATTAAAGATTAATAATTACAATAAAACTATTTGGGATCATCCTATATGCAGCGTGACGTCAAATTGATGTCATCGGCATGAAAAATACGCCACCTGCTTATTGCACTTTTGGCCAATACATTACACATTACTTTTCACGCCTACTGTAAGGAAATTGCCATTAATAATAAATTTAAAATAAGTAAAATATGCGCCAGAGATCGGCCAAAGTTGGCCACCTTTGACACCGTCTGCCAAGTACTTTCGGCCATTTCAGGACTGACGGACTTAGGTTTACTCTCTCTACGATTAAATAGCTAAATAATGCCACATGTTCCGTACTGTTGTCACACATGACGTAAATATACCCTTACAATTTTAAATAAATAAATAAATATTACGGGACAATCTTACACAAATCAACCTACGCCCACGGTAAGCTCAGTAAGGCTTGTGTTGTGGGTACTAGGCGACGATATATATAATAGATACATACATATATATACTTATATACATATATAACATCCATAACTCAGGAACAAATATTCGTGATAAATACACAAATAAATGCCCTGACCGGGGTTCGAACCCGGGACCTCCAGCTTCGTAGGCAGAGTCACTACCCACTGGGCTACGGAGGCCGTTAAACGTGGTTATTTTGACCGGAAGTGAAGGATTTTTCAGATATTCGGGCCAACTTTCGGTGCGATAATCGTCTGATTCTTGCACAACACCTTGCTCGACCTGCTGCCATGCATTTTATCGTGTTGTCATGAGACGTACGCGTATTGGGAGTGGGCTTAGGAACTATAATTAGTTATTCTCAGAAACTGACAACTTTTCAGGAATTTTATAGAACAAACCTAACTTAACCTACAGGGTTCTATACAAAGTTTACATAAGTACCTAATTGGCCCTAAAAAAAATACCGTTTCCAAGAACATTTCCAGGAAAGTTCTAGGCTGCGGTTCAATCTTTTAGTGGCAGAACATTGGTGTGGCACAGCATTGATATCGCTCTTTTTCATGTCTCTGTAATTCTTAACGACCGGTTTACCCTAGTGGGTGACAGGTAAATTGTCCTAACGCGCGTTCGGAACATTACGTGATGACCCCTCTGCTGGTTTAATAAAAATAATATTATCAGAAACAAATAGGCAAATTATTAGAACGTGCTCACAAAATTTCACGAGAAACGGCTGAGAAATGCGACCTGTAGAGAAGAACAGCCGGGCAGCTGGACATCTGGATCCATCCGGAAATACGTAAGAATATAGCCAAGCTGAAACGAAGAGCTTTGTTCGCTTCGCTTGCACGGTTTAGTACAGTCAGCATCAAAAGTAACTACGCCATCGAAGACGTGTAAAGCTCTTATTACTATTGAGTGATTTGCGTAGCTACTTTTGATGCTGACTTATTATTTAATCGTATGGCGTATTCTATATTGTAGGCTTTATTATTATAAATCAACATCCAGGTCGCACAGCCAGTCGATCGCGTCAGATGTCAGGTTAGTGTAGAGATCCTCCGGGTCGCCTTTATAGCGTCGCTTTTGGCAGCGCTCCACGATGTGCTGAGTGGTTTGGTCTTCGAGGCCGCAGTCACACATCGGACTTTTGCTCCATCCCCATTTGTGCAACATGTAATTGCACATGCCGTGACCCGTACGGATTCTGTTGAGGCGGCACCAGTATTTCCTCTGAAGCGAGAAGCCCTTCGGCTTCTGAGTTGGGTTTCCGATACGTGGGCAACGCTGATCGCCAGTCGCTTCCACCCACGCTTTCTTCCACTCTTTCTTTGATGCTGACTGTACCTATAGCACACGAGCTTATCCTACTGTAAGTCTTTATACTCGCAAGGAAGCTGAAATTTAAGCGTGCGTAAATTATTTTAGTATCGAGCCTCCATCTTCACTCACAAGACAATTCTGGAACTTCCATCCTATCCTATTCTGTATTTAAGGTTCCAATACCTGCTGCAAAAACTACATTTGCACAACGCTTTAACATATTTATTTTCCCCCGCATCTATAATCACATGGTTTTTTAACGGCCTCCGTAGCCCAGTGGGTAGTGACTCTGCCTACGAAGCTGGAGGTCCCGGTCAGGGCATTTATTTGTGTGTTTATCACGAATATTTGTTCCTGAGTTATGGATGTTATATATGTATATAAGTATCTATATGTATTTATCTATTATATATATCATCGCCTAGTACCCACAACACAAGCCTTACTGAGCTTACCGTGGGCCTAGGTTGATTTGTGTAAGATTGTTCCATAATATTTATTATTTATTATGGTTAAATTCTGTGACATAAAACTCTGTCGACTTGCCGCAGCTCAGAAACAAATTCGGGACCTGTTGTTGTCCTGGACTTGCGATCAGGCTGAAGAAGCCCTGAAGTAAAGAGCTACTCGCATCCTTCCCTCTCCTACACTCACACTACACACTCTTCTCCTACATTCACTCACTCAAACACATTCACACTATGAACAAACTTATTTTTATTTTTATTTTTTGCATGTATTTATTGCCCCACAAATTCCTTAGGTATAAGAAAAAAAAAATAGTACTAAGTCTTAACATTTCTTTGTAGATTGCTAGAAGCCGCATGTTATTTGTAATTCTCGTATTTGATTTGACTCCCACGCTACAGGCCGTGCCTGGTGTGGAAGTCGCTGTACCTAAGAAAATTGTTGTTTTAAGTTATGGTAAATAAATTATTCTGATTCTATTCTTATTCTTTATTGAGTTTAATATGGATTTCGGTTAATTTGTGCAAGATGTTCCCCAATATTTTATTTCTTGATTCTGATTTTGAAAGACAGTTGCATGAAAAGGGAGATTCGCCTACAAAATACCGGGGATGTTACATTTAGACACTATTTTATTTATTTATCGTATGGCGGTTACACACTGGTACATATATGTATTCGTATTGATGTCGCTGATAGAGTTCCAGTGTGCGCTGCGAGGTTCAGAAGGAACAGTGCAGCTGCCGAGTTTGTTGTTCTTTAAGCACCACCTGGAGGTCACGTGTAGGGTTTCTAGGGTTATTCCTACGGACGTAGAACAACAACGACCTCCAAGAACTTTTTGAGTAATAATTGCCCGTCAATGTCATGGTTGTCTTACTTTTACATGCCAGCTAGAGCAGAATGGTACGCTTGTACAGTTGGGAGAACTATTGCTCAAAAATGGGGAATGGATGAAAATTTTAGAAATGCCTGATTATTTTTTTGGTGATAGGAATAACCTTTCTTAGCACCAGAAAAAAGTTGCAGACTTGTCAGCTGCGTCAATTATTTTTGAAAAATATAAACAGTTTCCTCACTTACGTTTTGTGGTTAGGACGGCGAATGAGACACTTTCCTTGATCCGTCTCATATTACAAAAAATATTTTAAATATCTGACCCTGGCAATGACCAATATAGCTGCTGCAGCTGTCAATATCATTGCCAGTGTCAGTTTACCACGGATTTTTATGATATTTTTATGTAATATGAGACGGATCAAGGAAGTTGTCTCATTCGCCGTCCTAACCACAAAACGTAAGTGAGGAAACTGTTTATATTTTTCAAAAATAATTGACGCATCTGAAAAGTCTGCATTTTTTTTCTGGTGCTAAGAAAGGTTATTCCTATCACCAAAAAAAATAACAGAAGTTTCTAAAATTTTCATCCATTCCCCATTGCTCGTGTAAATACACCTTTTAATCGGGCGTCTGTTTATTGTTACAATTTTTAAAGTCATAAAAACTGAAGGTTACCCTACACGGCACATAAAGTTGTAACGTACTTAATTATAATAGAAGCACACAAATGAGCCGCTAAACAAGGGAACTTGGGGTTAGGACGACGTATGGCGGGGCAATACGATACGTGACTGTACCTGCTAAGGTGTCCAGGCGTCATGTTTTATGCAAGACAGAAAAAACCTGGTATATAAATATTATTAGTGCTATAGTAGTCTTGGCTGAAACCGTGGACGACTTAAGTACGATGCTCGATGACCTCAGTATAGCTTCCGAGCGAGTTGGTCTAAGAATGAACATGGATAAGACGAAGATCATTTCAAATGCCCATGTAGTACCAACTCCCATTACAATCGGACACTTTACGCTCGAAGTTGTAGACGATTATATACCGAGGACAGACTGTCCAGTTAGGTAGGTCTTACTCCGAGAAAGAGGATGCCAGTGATGACATATGGCACTGAAACGTGGTCGCTTACAATGGGCCTCATAAGAAGGCTCAAAGTCACCCAAAGGGCAATGGAGAAGGCTATGTTGGGAGTTTGAGTGATCGGTGAATCGCTAAACTTAAGTGGCAGTGGGCGAGGCACATTGCACGTAGAAACGATGGCCGTTGGGGCGGAAAGGTTCTCGAGTGGCGACCACGTACCGGAAAGCGTGGCGTGGTTAAGCCCCCCACAAGGTGGGCTGATGACCTGGTAAATGTCGCAGGAGTCAGCTTGGATGCGGGTAGCGCAGGACCGGTCATTTTGGCACTCTTTGGGGGAGGCCTATGTCCAGCAGTGGACGTCTTTCGGGTGATATGGACGAGAGGGGACGGGCATTCGTCCCCACGGTGGCCCAGTGCGGGTTGGGGACTACACATGCACCTTTGAATTTCATCGCAGATGTATTGCAGCTTTCCTCACGATGTTTTTAATTCACCGAAAAGCTAAATGGTAATTATCAAATGATATTAATAAGATGATTGTTTTTAGTGAAATTGTATATTATGAGATAAATAAATCATATCATATAATATCATATTCCGCACATAAGTTCCGAAACATTCATTGGTACGAGCCGGGATTCGAACCCACGACCGCTGTTTTGCAGCCGCATGCCTGAACCACTAGGCTAGCGTAACTTTTTATCATTTTTAGGGTTCCGTATCCAAAGGATTAAACGGGACCCTATTACTAGGACTCAACTGTCCGTCTGTTTGTCTGTATGTCTGTCACCAGGCTGTATCTCATGAACTGTGATAGTTAAATAATTGAAATTTTCACATAATATGATGTATTTCTGTTGCCGCTTTGGCAACAAACACTAAAAAAACAGAATACAATAATTATTGAAGGGGACTTTTTTGCCATTTTTATACATAATGGTACCCTTCGTGCGCGAGTCCAACTCGCACTTGGCCGGTTTTTATTTTAGTATAATATTATCAATATGAAAAGTCTCAGATATCCTTTATTTCTTCAGAAGCTTGGTTACCCTAGTAGATGACGTGACGGATCCGTTTGAATTTAGAATTTACATTTAAATAACAGTTTAGACGCTGGTTTGCAATTTGTAACTTAGATTCTGAAATATTTGTTTTGACGCGACAACTTGTTCTAGTGTTTGTGTGTTACTGTTAGTGTCTGTGTCTAAGTTTTCATGAACCTTTTTCATATACCTTCCTAACTCGTTTATATTGTAACTTCATACAAACTTTCGCTCCTTATTTCACCCTCTTAGGGGATGATTTTCGGGAAAAATAAATATTGTGTCCTTTCATTTTTCATTCATCTAAATTCAGCGGTTTAAGCGTGAAAAGGAACAGACACACATGCATACAGACTAACTGAAAGAGTAACTTTCGCATTTAACATATAATATGTTTCTTATATATCTTATATATGTATATTTTCGCGACCAATGATGTTGCAGCACAAACGAAACATCAAAGTAAATAAATTATTTTAATTATACGCCTTTAATCCCGTTTATTGCACACAAACTAATCACGATGTTTTTTTATTTTTTTATCTCTAGTTATAAATATTTAAAATGTATTTGCATGAATTGTTATGTGTTTAGAGCAAATAAATAATTGATTATGATTGTGATAATGATGATGTTACCAATGAATGAAACACTAAAACCACATCTTTCCAGTATAAGAAAGTCAGTAATCAAGTTGGCTTGGATAATACCAAGAGTGTTTTAGCAAGAGGCTGTACTGCAAGCTAGGTACCAACTGTTCCAAGTGATAGACGATTAGTCGATTAACCATTGCACGATTTTTTTACTTAATACTTTTTGTTTTTGTCGGATATTTTGTTGGATTTTTTCGCTAGATAACTATTTTATTGATAATATATCCATTAAGTACATAGAAAAAATCAGTTATTATTTTGACATTTTTTCCATACAAGTTGTCAGTTCATTGCCTGGACTATGTTGAAATTTCAACGCGAAAGAAGGCGGTAGGGGCCCAGCTGGTTGATTGGGTAAAGTTTTTTACGTATTAAAATATAATGATACGTAACTCACGCGTACAAGGTCGAAAATCACTTAAGCTGTTTCGAACCAATACAGAGTTCCTATTCATGAGCACTCGTGATGCCGTGATGAATTTCTGGGTATAGTTTGCATCATAAACGCATATTATTAAAAAAAGGCGCGAAAACCAAGCCGCGCTACAAGTTGTAGCTACGGCGCATGCGGCAGATCTTAGTCGACCTTGCGAGCTATCGCTTGCTAGGTATCCCTCGCCCCGCCCGCGCACCCCCGTTCTGCCGCATTTAAAAAAAAAACATTTTTCGTATTTATATGTTTAAAATAGTGAAGGCGCAAAAACTTTTTATGTATAGTTTATGAGATTTTTTTGGGGGCAAAACCCAGATTCGAGCATAGTTAAACATATGTAGAAAAAAATTTAAGTGGCCAGATTCATATGAAAAAAATATATGTTATAAAAATCGTCTATTTAAACAGCTCTTTCAAAAAACTTACCAAAATAGTTTTTGAAAACCTTCCTTCAGGAAAATACGTATTACAGCACTGTTACAATATTAGTGATGGTCCACGGGTAAAGGTATTATAAGGCGGTTTTATGTTTCGGAGATATTCAATGTTTGGAAAAGCGGGTGAAAAGGAAGATTTTTTATTATAGCTATGTCAAAAACTATAAGATGTAACATTACTTTAGCTATTTTTATTTTTAATATGTACAATAAAAAAATACAGATACTGTTATTTTATGAAAAAATCTGCATGGAATAATGTGAAGTTACAGAAGTTAATTTAAAATTGTTATTAGTAGCGTCCGGACAAAAGTGGTGGCAAATTTCGCACAGGGAGTAAAATGGAGTCGTTGCTTTTTTATTAACTTTTTACGGTTGAATGAATACATTATTTATTTAATTTATATTTTTAGAGTATTAAACTATAATATAATTTGGATATCAAAAATAAAAATATATCCAAATTATATTAAGTATTTTAAATATATTTTATTGCAATTTATGGCTTGCAGTAGTTGCAGTACACGAAACAGTTGATAATGTGGCCAAAGGCCCTGATAATTGTACTCGCAGTAGTCATTTTTGAGATTTTCACTTTTCTGCAAAAATGACATCACAAGCCTAAAAAAAAATTCAGTTTTTTTTTTATATCTCAAACATGTTTCTTATCTAACCAAAAACGCGGTATTTTCACAAAAATATTACTTTTGCTAACAAGATCTACAGCATTCAGCAAGTGCTAGAAGGTTGTGAAGTACTTGCTACGTTAACTGCAGATTCATTAGGCATATAACTTTTTTTGCAACGAATACTAACTAAAGCCAAACGCAGTATTCAAAATTACTGCGTTTGAGTTTAGCGAGAAAACCAAAGAGCTACTCTTGCCACGCTAAAAGTACTTAAACGCAGTATTTATTCCACAGTACTGCGCTTAAGAGTATCGAGAGATATTCGAGCTAAGCTAAGCTAAGCTACGCATGCACCGAAGCCACACGGTACAGTGCCGCATTTCGTGTTAGCAAATCAGAGTGAAATATTCGCACTTGATTTGGTTACACCTTGTAATTCAAAAGAGTGATTGATGGCTTGATGAGTGGAGGTGTTTTATATTAATAGACTCTAATAAAAAATGTTCCTGAAACACATTTTAAAGACTATTAAAAATAATAATTTGATACGCTGATAAGAAAAATATTCATTATTTCTAGTACCTACCTAAAATCAATTTTATTTCGTCTCTTCGTCACTTCAATATTTGTCTGAAGTTAAATCTTACCAACACCTATTTATTACTAGGTATGAAAATAGAGCATGATTACGAACTAGAAACGCAGTATTGAACACGTGCTAGGTGATTTTGCAGTAATAAACATTGTGCAGGACAACCATCTACGTAAATACTGATAAAATAGATTGCCTGTAACCTAGCTTATAACCCTCTTACAACGTAAGCATTGTATTACAGTCGCCTTATATAATTTGTAGTCGAAATAAATAATAATAGGTCTCACACTTAATTCCTACCTAGTTAAGAGGTAATATACTGTTGGTTTTATAAGTAAAGAGTGGCTAAACACTAAGTTTCCACTAGAAATATAGATAGATTAAGAGGAAGCCTTTAGATCCTATCCGCGCGCTGGCCAAGCATAGACTGATGGGCGAGCGAGGGGGGAAGCTCGGTATTTATACCCCAGGTGGGGGCCGAGGTACGTATATAGACAGCGACACGAAAAACCCGCGCTTTAGATGCGATTGGCCGGCAAACGGAGAGGATCTCGGGTGATAATGCATTACGAATGTCATAGAAATAAGTATAAAACACTGTAAATAACGTATTAGCCTAAGATTATTGTCATAAATAAATGAGATGTCGTTTCGCGCCAAAAATTTCCCGCCAATACTTTCCCGCCCATATTTCCCGCCAAAAGCACGGGCGGGCGGGCTGCGGGGCAAGGAATTTCATGGTATAAATATGGCGTCCGGGCCTCATGAAATTCAGTTCTACAAATACCTACGAAACGGCATCAACTCGGAAAAGAAAACAAGTCTTTCACTCAGCTGCTCCCTCATCGGAATCCCGTCAAATTCAGTTGCACAACCAGTGCATAGGTGCATCAGGCACATAATGGTCCTTCAGTAAGCCGGATATTCAAGAAAGAAATTGCAGTTTAAGCACAGCTACAGCCTCAAGAAAAAAAAGAAGATTCCAGTGAAAGTGAAAGAACATTGCCGAGAAATTATCGTCGAAAATGGGTCCAGTCACAAGGTCATCGGCGCCGGGGCAGTCGTTAGCCCAGCTCATCTTCGGGACAGAGCAACCGCCGAGGCCCTCAAGAGAAGAAACAAGTAGAGACTCAACATACACGCCACCGACGGCGTCGGACAACGCGACGACGACGGACAACGCGACGAGCACGGACACGATCACTGAGACGCCGCCGTTATCTCAGGAATCGTCACAGACGGGGACGACGCCACGTCCCCCCGCGCCACCACCGTCGTCGAAGTCACGCGCAACGAACACGAGCCGCCGTGCGCAACGCTTAGCCAAAGCAAAAGAAGAGATGTTACGCATCAAGCTTGAACTCGCCCAAGCACACATCGCCACACTAGAAGCCGAACAAAGCGACGAAGACGAAGGAACTGTGGTTTCCGCCACTCAAGTGAACGAGCAAATCGACGCCTGGTTCGAGAAAAACCACGAGATGCCCGCCATCAATCAAGAACCACACCTTCCAGAAGAAAAGGGGAACAATCCTGACGAAGAAAAAGCTACGGTCCAGCAGCCACTGCCGCGCGCCGAGACCCAGCTCCCCCCGCCGCCCAGCGCACCAGTCGCCGCTGCCGTCGCGACGCCTGCGCAAGCGGGGAACGCCCCCTTCAGCGACCCCTCCCCCGTCTTCACGCCCGCGCTGCCCTGCGCGAATCGCTACAAACAAAGCGACACCACCCACGCAGTGCCACAAACATCACAACAAGCAACCACGTCCACGTCGGGAACTGCTACGACGCAAGAAGGTTCGAGGCCCTCGCAGGAGACTTCGCGAACAAGCACTCCTGCGACGCCGGCGCCTCGGCCAGACCTACAGCCAAGGTCACCCATAGGGCAGCGAACTCATGATGCCGCGCAGTGGAGAACACTGCCTCATGAAACCCCACGGTCAACGCTGCCACCCATAGTGCCGCCAAGAACTACGTGTCAAGACGGCTCGAGGCCCTCGCAGGAAACCCCACAGACACGCACTCCTGCGACGCCGGAGCCTCGTCCAGACCTACAGCCAAGGTCACCCATAGGGCAGCGAACTCATGATGCCGCGCAGTGGAGAACACTGCCTCATGAAACCCCACGGTCAACGCTGCCACCCATAGTGCCGTCAAGAACTACGTGTCAAGACGGCTCGAGGCCCTCGCAGGAAACCCCACAGACACGCACTCCTGCGACGCCGGAGCCTCGTCCAGACCTACAGCCAAGGTCACCCATAGGGCAGCGAACTCATGATGCCGCGCAGTGGAGAACACTGCCTCATGAAACCCCACAGTCAACGCTGCCACCCATAGTCCCGCCGCTGCAGGAGAGCCTACACCCTGCAGCAACACCGCGGCGGGAAACCCCACAGTACGCCGAGCAGGCCCAAGAGAGGAGCACCGCCGAGAGCGCGGGACAGGGCGCCGCCGCCGTGCGCCCCGCCGTCCCCGCCCCTCCCCCCGCCGGGGGAACCCACGCTCCCATTTTCGGGCCTACAACGCCGCTACGCATAGAGGCAATCACCTGTGAAAAAATAAACGCCAGAAAATCCCGCCGAGTCCCGCTCCTCATACGCGGACAAGGCGAAGAGATGCGCATACACGCCCGCATAATTCCCGACCTACGCTTATCACCCCAAACGATAAGCGAAGACGATATCAGTACGTGCGCACACCTACGAGACATAGAGCACCTACTGAGATACGACACGGCCGAACCGGGAATACTGCTCGGGCAAGACAACTGGCATCTATTAATACCAGAAGAAATCCGACGCGGCGACAGAAATCAACCCGTCGCCAGCCGACTACCGCTCGGATGGGTATTACACGGCGCACACACCCGCGCCCCCCTACAAGGCGAGGTCATCCACCATATCGTCAGCCATATCTCCAATCAGCCAGCCGAAGAAAGGGAATCGCTAACAAGCGAGGAAGACGTCGACCGGCAGTTAAAAGAATACTTCGCCATTGAAAATATGATGATAGAGCCGAAACGACCCAAATCCGACCCGGAAGAACGCGACCTCGCTCAGCTCGCGCGATCAACCACACTCACGGCCGACGGTCACTATCAAGTGCCTCTACTATGAAAAAACGAAGACGACAAACTGCCGGACAACTACGAGAACGCGCTCAAACGCCTACACAGCATCGAGAAAAAACTGGATCGAGATAAAGAAAAGGACCCCGAGTGTGTAGCGTTTGGTATCTAGGGCAGTGATGAGCTAATGAATGGGTACCACAACGTTACAAAAATAGAATTTATTCAACTAAGTAAGCTATGGGTCAGGTACGTGGGTCGAGTAGCCTTCTCAGGCGGTAATATAAATTGGATCGCCGTGTAGCTGGTCGGTACTGTCCTGGGAGCTCTGGTGTCCGGCGCGAGGCGCGAGACAGCGACGGAGGCGAATCAACGCCCGGCAGTGCAGGTTTCTTGACGGAAATAACCCGTACCTCGAACCCTGGAAATTATTTCCAACTTATTAGGCACCGCAATTAATCGATGCCGTGTAACGTTCCGCCTTAATTGTTTTGTACAAGCTCATCACTAATTCGGTTAGGTAATAATCCTTGAATCTATATGTAGGTATAGTTTGTTTGTGGCGGACGGTGCACGGCAAATCAGAACGGAGCAAAGTTGGGCTTAGGAGAAAATAAGCTTAAAAGCGTGAGATAAGATTACTTACTATGTAACTCATGACAACAATAGATGAGTAAGTAATTTAATATACTAATAATAAATCCTACTGCCTATATACAGAGGATATGAGCATTCAGAATGGCATGGTGTTGACATTAGTCTGCATGACGCAATAAGCAAGCTACATTACATGTTCCTTAAAACTAATAAGTAATACCTACACTTAAGTATTTGTTCAAACTTACCCAAAGCGGGGGAAAACACTGCACTTATTAAAATAATGCCGTAGGGCCGTAACTACACAAGTAGGTAACAACTATTGACAGCAAGGAAGGTATTAAAACTCCGTAAAATCGCGAGACAAAGGCGGCCAACTGATAACGCGCGCAGGAGGGGCGTGCGTCCAGTGCCGGAGTCTGTTCGGGAGTGATGTGGCTAGTAGCAGCGGCCGGCGGTGCGTTAGAACATGGCGGATCGAGGTCGCGAAAACCGGCTCGTAGAGAACAGGGAAAGTCGATAGTATCGATATCGGTATCGATAACTATTAGTTAGGGTTTCTTCGTTAATTGTATTTATGTAAGTGTTAACTGTGTGTTTGTTTTAGAAATAGGATAATATGTATGATACTAAATTATAGATTTACTGTTTTGTTATGTACATTTTGATTACTACGGTTAAAGTCATATATATGAACCTAAGTAATAAAATAATGCTACAGTTACCCCGCTCCCCAGGGAAGGATTTTTCCTAACCTAACTGACAAAAATCCGCTTGTACTGATAACCATTCGTAATGTTGAATGAATTACGTTTGGCTACTTATATTATTATTCTCTTTAGTTACGTTATAAAGACTTAGCCTGAACGATTTACCAGTTTTAAGTCCTTGATATGCCAAGTACCAAGATGCTTGCCTGACATGTCCTCTAAATCATAAACTAGTGGAGATTTTTTCGCAATAACGCGGCACTGTATAAACTTTGGCGCCAACTTTTTGCTAAAATATTGGTCTTTATCACTCTGATAATAAGTTTTCTTCCAAACTATGTCGTTAATATTAAATTCAGCTGAGAGGCGTCTTAGGTTATAACGAGACGTATTTTTAGCATGAGCACGCCATAGACGCGTTTGGACCTCATTAAATATTCCTGCCAGATGGCCCATGTTTTCGGTATAGACATCGCGAGGTAAGAAAATAATCTCGTTGCCAAGATCGGTATCCAAGTAGTGTGAACCGCATGTAACTAGCTCCCTACCGTAAACAAGGAAAGCTGGTGTATAACCCGTTGCCTCGTTGACGGAATTGTTCATAGCAAATGCTATCTTTGGCAAGTTAACGTCCCATACTCGATGGTCATCCTCTATAAAGGCGGAAATACAGGAGAGTAGGGTCTTATTGTAGCGTTCCACGGTATTTATCTGTGGAGTGTAGCGCGGCGTGAAATAAACATTGGGGACCTTGTATTTTTGAAAGAACGATTCTAAATTTTTGCTAATAAATTGGCTCCCGTTATCTAAAAATATTGTTTGGGGCACTCCATGAACAAGGAATACAGAATCCTCCATATGTTTAATAACTGCCTCCGCGTTTGCTCTCCGTAGTGGAAATGAGAGACAAAACTTTGAAAAGCAGCATACTACTACCAGTAAAAACGTATTTTGTTTTCTACTACAGGGAAGAGGGCCAATGAAATCAATTGATATCATCTGGAACGGTCGGGAGCATTGTTTGGGTCTTCCCATAAGTCCCAACGTTGTGTGATTTGGTGCTTTGTGAGATATACATACCGAGCAACCAGAAACAAGCTTTACAACGTCTGAAAACATACAAGGCCAGTAGAACCGCAAGGCTAAACGGTGGTACGTTTTGTGCATACCTAAATGACCAGCAGTTGGCGTTGCGTGATTTTCTTTTATTAATTGCTCACGCAACTCACTGGGAATCACCTCTTTCCAAGCAAACTCCGATGTAAGGGAACACTTATTTTTTGATAGACGGTAAAGAACATCATTATTTATAGTGAAGTTGGGAAGACTAGCTGGAGATTTAAGGCAAGTGTTGTATTTATTTTTGTACCAAGAGTCAGACGTTTGAGACAATGAGTCAGACGTAGTAATGGCGTGCACGGGAACCGCACGAGAAAGCGCATCGGGGATGATATTGTCGACACCCCGCCGGTGTTTTACATTAAAGTTGAACGCCGATAGCCTTACACCCCAACGGGCCAACCTGCCTGTTGGATTGGAAAGCGACATAAACCACTTTAAGGATGAGTGATCCGTATAAACGGTAAAGGTCTGGCCATTGTCCAAATAGCATCGCCAATGTTCTAAGGCAGCAAGAACGGCGAGTGCCTCCTTCTCGGTTATGCTGTAATTACGCTCTGGGCCTGTCAAGGACTTGCTCATGTAAGCTATAGGATGTTCTTGTCCGTTAATTACTTGACATAACATAGCCCCTATGCCGTAATTACTCGCGTCCGTGTGCACCTCAAAGGGAAGATCATAATGAGGGCAAGATAAAACTGGACATGAGGTAAGACTACGCTTGAGCGCTTCAAAGGCGGAATTAGCTTCCGCAGTCCAGACAAATGGAGGAGCGCCCTTCTTGTTGGAAGTTAACTTATTTAAGGGCCCTGCGATCGTACTAAAGTTGGGTACAAAACGTCGATACCATGAGGCAGTACCTAGAAATCTTTTTATGTCCTTTTTAGAAGTTGGAGTGGGATAATTTAGTATTGCCTCAACTTTTTCTGGGTCAGTACGAAGCCCTTGAGTGTCAATCACGTAACCCAAATATTTTAAGCTCTCTCTGAAAAATTGTGTTTTTTCATAATTTATCGTCAGGTTAGCCTGTTGTAGTTTTTCTAAGACACGCAACAATAGGGACACATGACTTTCGAAACTGTCACTTACGCAGATGATGTCGTCTAAGTAACAGAACACTTTAAGCTCAAATTCTGGGCCAAATAGCATATCGACCAACCGCTGTTGAGTTGCAGGAGCATTAGTGAGACCGAAAGCCATGGTTTTAAAACAAAAAGATCCACGATTAGGGACAAAAAAAGCTGTCTTTCGACGGTCCTCCGTAGCAATAGGAATTTGCCAAAAACTCTTAGATAAATCTATGCTTGTTAAATACTTAGCGTCTTTGAGGTTATCTAAGATTTCCGATATGTATGGAAGGCTATACGCGTCTTTGACTGTCACGGAATTAAGTTTGCGGCTGTCTAAGCAAAACCTTGGCTTGCCGTCTTTCTTGTTTACCACAAGAATAGGAGATGACCATGAGCTCTCACACGGTTCTACAACGTCCAGCTGGAGCATCTCATCTACCTGGTCATTAATAATCCTATTCTTCTCTGGCGACATACGGTAGTAACGCTGTCTTATAGGTGTTACATTACCGGTATTGATACGGTGTTCAATCATTGAAGTTCGGCCAAGACCTTTTTGTTCATAAGATATCGCCTTAAAACGGTCAATTACACTGTCAACAACAGTGCGTTGACTAATATTCAAATTTTGGTAGGGAGTGAGATGAGACGACTCCTGAGTGTTAGTATTAGAAGTTCCCTTTATGTTCATAGAGCCAATATATTTGGGACATAACTTGAACTTCCGCCAAAAATCTATACCCAGTATTAAAGGAGTATCCACCTTTGGTACAACATACGCCTTGATGGTATGATTTTGATCCTCAAAGGTCACTGGTAGGTTAATGTAGCCAATACTGTTGAGGCAGTAACCTCCAGCTGCAATTATATTGATTTTGTCATCTGTTTGCAAAGACAGTTTAGAGTCAAGGAGTTCAGTGTAGACATCCTTGTTGATCAATGATACAGCCGCCCCTGAATCCAGCAACCCGGCAACAGAAGCGTCATTAATTTTTACATTTACGAAAATCCGGTTGTCATTATTAGTTGTTGCTTGCAGAATTGAAGTTACTTTGTAGACGCTAAAGAAGTTTTTTATGAAATTTAACCAATTCTGCCAGTCTGTAGCATCAGAGTAACTGCAATTCTGCTCTAAGCGTTTTTTGGTTCTTCATTAGTAGAAGAAAGTTGTTTCTGGCAGTCAGGGCAGTCGTGAAATTTCACCCCTGGACGGCCGCAGCGGAAACAAACAATAATTCTTTCTGCAGTGCAGTTCCTTAATGAGTGGGAGTCTACCCTGCAACGCGGGCAAAATCTTGGTCTTGCATTAATCGTGCCAACGGGTCTGGCCATATTTACCGTTTCAGCAGGATAATTATTCGCAGTACTTTGTTTTGCATATGAAGCAAAACGAGGCTTACAATCGTAATTCCTTGTAAAAGGCTGTTTCTGCACAAAGGGCCTGTTAATATTATTTGACGTAGAAGCATGTGCGTAGGCAAAATCCGGGGCTAAGGTTTCCTGTGTCACTTTAGGGGGCTCCCGATACTGTGACATACGAGATTGAACACTTTCAAAGTTCTTGCATATTGTCCGTAACTGGTCAACGTTCTTGATATCAGGGCAAGATGTTAACACATTGGCATAGCAAGGACGTATATTATGTAAAAGTATATCTAATTGATCCTCCTCTGATAAGGTTCTGTCCAGTTGCGAAAACATACCTGACATAATGGAGAGATAAATAGTAATATTCTCTCGCGGTCCTTGTGTACGAGCCCTTATTTCGGCCAAAAAACGGTAATCATAATCCGAATAGCTAAAGTCTTCCTTGAGCCTGCTACAAACTTCGCCCCAAGAATTGACTTTGTCTTGTATACCGCGAAACCAATGCAAGGCATCCTCGGTGAAAATCTCCGTAGCAAAGGATAGTACCTTGTTCGATGGTATGGATCTCGCTTTAATAAAATCAGTAACACTCTGAATGAAGGCCCGTACACAAGTTTTACCGTTAAACTTTAGTTTTGATAGTTCTGTTGTCAGCCCACGATCACAAGTAACGGTAATCTGTCCAGGATTATCTTCAAAAATGGTGCCCGTGGCACCAGGATTGAGCTTATTGAGGGATGCTCTATAAGATTGGTATTGCTTATTACACTCATTGTAAGCAGATAGGACTTCTGGCTGGAGCGTCGAGTCGAGCCGGTTGAGACGGTGGTAAATATGATTCATCAAGTTATTCGTTCTGTCTAAAAGACTTTTTTCGTAGCAGTCATTTAAAGATTTGATATATTTCGCCACTTTCGTTAAGCTCTCGTCTAATGCTGCCACATCATCTAGCGGATCAAAAGGCGATACTAAAATATCTTCAGAAGGATATACCCGAACAAGTCTTGTTATTTGTTTGCGCAAGTCTAATACAGTTTCAGCCGGGCTTTCTCCTCTAATTTCTACCTCGTAAACGAGTTCCGTTTTTTGTAATGACAAAAATTTTATTTCGTGAGACATAATTGGTGCCTACTCAGTGTGAACAAAAAAACAGTTTGGGTAAATTTGAACAAAATATTAACTACTCCGCTCTGTTACAATGTGAAATAAATGAAAGCAGTAACTTGTTTTTCCTGTTAATTAATTGAAAATGAGTACTAAGAAAGTAAAAGAAGGAACACCAGAAAAAGAAGAGAAGTAGAAAGCAGTAATAAAAACGCTAACTACAAAAAAAAATGCAAAATAACAAGCGCAACTAGTGTCTACAGTGTGCTCACAAGGTTTCGGTTTTTATCGATATCGATAAAATACCGTCATCCACTCTCTAGACTCTAGTTGCAAAGCACATATAAAATAAAAACAAGACTTCACAAAATACGCACACAAATCAAACTACTCAACGATCCAAATTTAAATATACACCACCTGATACCAAGTTGATGGCGCCACTTGTAGCGTTTGGTATCTAGGGCAGTGATGAGCTAATGAATGGGTACCACAACGTTACAAAAATAGAATTTATTCAACTAAGTAAGCTATGGGTCAGGTACGTGGGTCGAGTAGCCTTCTCAGGCGGTAATATAAATTGGATCGCCGTGTAGCTGGTCGGTACTGTCCTGGGAGCTCTGGTGTCCGGCGCGAGGCGCGAGACAGCGACGGAGGCGAATCAACGCCCGGCAGTGCAGGTTTCTTGACGGAAATAACCCGTACCTCGAACCCTGGAAATTATTTCCAACTTATTAGGCACCGCAATTAATCGATGCCGTGTAACGTTCCGCCTTAATTGTTTTGTACAAGCTCATCACTAATTCGGTTAGGTAATAATCCTTGAATCTATATGTAGGTATAGTTTGTTTGTGGCGGACGGTGCACGGCAAATCAGAACGGAGCAAAGTTGGGCTTAGGAGAAAATAAGCTTAAAAGCGTGAGATAAGATTACTTACTATGTAACTCATGACAACAATAGATGAGTAAGTAATTTAATATACTAATAATAAATCCTACTGCCTATATACAGAGGATATGAGCATTCAGAATGGCATGGTGTTGACATTAGTCTGCATGACGCAATAAGCAAGCTACATTACATGTTCCTTAAAACTAATAAGTAATACCTACACTTAAGTATTTGTTCAAACTTACCCAAAGCGGGGGAAAACACTGCACTTATTAAAATAATGCCGTAGGGCCGTAACTACACAAGTAGGTAACAACTATTGACAGCAAGGAAGGTATTAAAACTCCGTAAAATCGCGAGACAAAGGCGGCCAACTGATAACGCGCGCAGGAGGGGCGTGCGTCCAGTGCCGGAGTCTGTTCGGGAGTGATGTGGCTAGTAGCAGCGGCCGGCGGTGCGTTAGAACATGGCGGATCGAGGTCGCGAAAACCGGCTCGTAGAGAACAGGGAAAGTCGATAGTATCGATATCGGTATCGATAACTATTAGTTAGGGTTTCTTCGTTAATTGTATTTATGTAAGTGTTAACTGTGTGTTTGTTTTAGAAATAGGATAATATGTATGATACTAAATTATAGATTTACTGTTTTGTTATGTACATTTTGATTACTACGGTTAAAGTCATATATATGAACCTAAGTAATAAAATAATGCTACAAGTGGAACAGAAAACACAAGCGACCCGCACCCGCCGCGCCGCGACAGGCCCGGCCCGCATCAAAAACCTACTTATCAATTGACGCGCGGTACCTAATAGAAGCGGAACGCCTAATAGTACGAGAGAGTCAACGAGACAGCTTCAGCGACGAAATTCAGAGACTAATGCAGGGCAAGCCGCCGGCCATGAATAGTCGCTTACGCCCCTTAGCGATCGAACTCATCGACGGCGTGATAACGCTAAAAACGCGCATCAACGAAGCAAACGACATAACCACAACGCAAAAACGGCCGTCCGTATTAGACGGAAATCACGCGGCCATCCGACTGTACATCGACTGCGTGCACCGACAAATGAACCATCACGGAGTTGAAGCGACAGTGAACGAATGCAAACAACACTACGCCATACTACGACTACGTACAGTCGCCCGAATGATTATCCATCGATGTCTGCCATGCCGGCGACGAAAATCGAAGCCGACTGTACCTCCGACGGGAAATCTGCCGCGCTGCCGCCTCGCACATCACGAGAGAGCCTTCACATACACGGGCGTCGATCTGTGGGGCCCCGCGACTATTACAGTAGGCCGAGGGACACAGAAGAGATATGTAGCGCTATTTACATGCCTTACAACGCGCGCTATACATATGGAAATAGTGCCCAGTCTAAGCGGCGAATCCGCCATAATGGCTCTACGAAGAATGATCGCGCGTCGAGGCACACCTACGGAGATTTGGTCGGACAACGGGACGAACTTCCACTCTGCGGATAAGATGCTGCGGGCGGCCGCCGAAGACGCGATGCGAGAGGAGGCGGGGCGACGACAAATAATATGGCGCTTCATCCCCCCTTCGGCGCCATTTATGGGCGGGGCGTGGGAGCGAATGGTGCGAGCGGTAAAAGACACTCTTTACACTGTCCTGAAAGAGCGTCACCCCTCGGAGGAGGTCTTCGCCACGACCCTGGCTGAAGCAGAATACATCGTGAACAGCCGCCCCCTCACACACGTGTCCGTGGAGCCCGATGACCCCGAAGCCCTATCACCGAATCACTTCCTTCTCGGCGGATCCGGCAGAGTGCAGTCGCCCGGTACCTTCAACGACAAGGACCTAGTCGGCCGAGCAACGTGGAGGACGAGCCAACGACTCGCGGACCACTTCTGGAGTCGATGGGTCCGCGAGTACCTACCTACACTTCAAGACCGGCGGGAGCCGTATAGGCGCGGCCGGCCCATAGAAATCGACGACATCGTACTCATCGGCGACGGGACCCTCCCACGCAATACTTGGCCCATGGGTAGAGTGATCGCCAAGTACCCGGGACCCGACGGCGAGACAAGAGTGGTGGACGTCAGAACAAAGGGCGGAGTGCTACGGCGACCGACCAAGAAGCTCGCGATTTTACCTACCAAGGATGACGACCTGCACGCCAGCGAGCTGGAACACCGGCCGGGTGTTCCACGGCGGGAGAAATGTGCAGGACAACCATCTACGTAAATACTGATAAAATAGATTGCCTGTAACCTAGCTTATAACCCTCTTACAACGTAAGCATTGTATTACAGTCGCCTTATATAATTTGTAGTCGAAATAAATAATAATAGGTCTCACACTTAATTCCTACCTAGTTAAGAGGTAATATACTGTTGGTTTTATAAGTAAAGAGTGGCTAAACACTAAGTTTCCACTAGAAATATAGATAGATTAAGAGGAAGCCTTTAGATCCTATCCGCGCGCTGGCCAAGCATAGACTGATGGGCGAGCGAGGGGGGAAGCTCGGTATTTATACCCCAGGTGGGGGCCGAGGTACGTATATAGACAGCGACACGAAAAACCCGCGCTTTAGATGCGATTGGCCGGCAAACGGAGAGGATCTCGGGTGATAATGCATTACGAATGTCATAGAAATAAGTATAAAACACTGTAAATAACGTATTAGCCTAAGATTATTGTCATAAATAAATGAGATGTCGTTTCGCGCCAAAAATTTCCCGCCAATACTTTCCCGCCCATATTTCCCGCCAAAAGCACGGGCGGGCGGGCTGCGGGGCAAGGAATTTCATGGTATAAATATGGCGTCCGGGCCTCATGAAATTCAGTTCTACAAATACCTACGAAACGGCATCAACTCGGAAAAGAAAACAAGTCTTTCACTCAGCTGCTCCCTCATCGGAATCCCGTCAAATTCAGTTGCACAACCAGTGCATAGGTGCATCAGGCACAAACATAAATACTGCATTAAGCCTTAGTGATACTGTAATGCCTGCAAACCGAATATCAGCCGAAAGACGTCCACTGCTGGACATAGGCCTAACTGCAAGCCCATATAGTTGATGAAAATGCAGTACTGCGTATTTTATATAAATAAGGCAGTAAAGTAAAAAATATTTCAATCGAAAGATTTATTTTTTTAACAATTTTTCAGTACACTTCAAAAGTTGTAAAACATAGATTTGTTGTATAGATACCAAAAAATATGTTTACCGCGTTTATCTTGAAACCAGCATATGCAAGTATTGCGTTTGCAATAAGAAGGGAAGATTTGTTAGCGTACAAAGTCGTAAATGCCAACACAATGGCATCTGTAGTCTGTAGTAGACGAAAGATTGAAAATTTTGTGGAAAGATAACTTAAACAAAAATCGCCGTTATCGCCGCAACAAGGCGGCCGAACTTTAGCGTAATATAAAGGTTGTATTATTCAAACGGGGCAATGAGGGAAAATCCGAAACTATAAGAGATACGAAAATTTGCTCTTAGGAGTCACGAGACTTATCTAGTTTATGGTAAACTATGAAAATGAGTGAGAGACGTGAAGAACAGTCATAAATTCTGGAAATACATAAAATCCAGTTCCGGAATTTCCGATATTCTGAGTGTACCAATTCCGGAATTGTAATATCAGAAACATTGCCCGAGATTCCGGAATTTCGAAAGTCCGGAATTGTAAGGGACAATTGTTCCTAAGGAACCCTGTATCTACAATCACAGGAAAATGCCTAATTTCATAGTTTCATGTATGAAAATGGATTTCCCCATACTAAGCTCCTCAGTAAACATGGGGAGAATAACTGTGGCGTCTGAAACTAGACAAAATTGGTAAATTCGTGGTTTTTTTAAATTTATTTTCATTATTTACACCAATCTTTTCAAAGCTGTAAAAAAAATATAATTCCCATACTTACTCATTGTAGGTAGGTACTAGGTACACTGTTTGTGCGGGGAGATCCATATCCGTACATTAAACTATGAAATCTATCTTCCTGGGATTGTAGATACAGGGTTCCTTAGCACTAATTCTTCCTTACATTACACTTTTAATTTACGCAAAATAATGCACTCTGATTATTAGACAGATTTGACCGGGTTCGATTCCCGGCTGTGTATGAGGCTTTTTTGAAAATCTTTGAATGCAGTTTAGATTTTTTTTAAATCGGTCTCGTAACTCCTTAGAGCAAATTGCCGTATATCTTATAGTTTCGGAAATTCCCTCACTGCGCCATTTGAATAATATACCCCGTATTATAATGCATGTCTACCTACTATGATTTTTTTACAATTGTTAACACTGTATGCTTAGATTTAGTATTAACTTATAACTTTTCTCATGTAAGTGAAATATGTTGATTCTTTATTATGAATAAAGTTCTTTAAACATACAATGTAAATACATGTACATTTTCATTTCATAAACTTAATATTTAGTCGCAAGAGAATAAAAAAAAATTAAGAGAAATAAATCATTCCATCGGTATTTGTTTAGTCATAAAAATATCAAGGCGACTCTACTACCTTCTGTGTGAAATCTGCCACCACTTGTCCGTACCCTAGTTATTATGTATATACCTACAATTACAAATATGAATGATTTGAAAATGTTGCAATTATAATTTTGTTGTAAAAAGTTGTATTTTTGTTATTTGTTGCCATTGTGTAAGCCACCAATACTTACTTTAACATAAAACTATAACTAAAAACCTACTTTATAATGGACTTAACGCCGACGAAACCGCGGGCAATTCCTAGTATAGTAATAAATAAGGGTAAGTTTCGTCTTTGTATTTCCATTAGCGTACTTAAAACAAAATAACAATTTTCCATTGATATTAGTTTAAAACATGCTTTGCGGTTTTTTTTTATGGATGAGTTAAGGGCCCCGCTGCCCCGCCACCGCTGATCGCTGCCTGGTGCCACAGCGCCACAGCGCACAGCACGGCACGCGCTTACAATACAGCGCGTTTGAAACGTAGTAATATAGGAACGGAATGCTTACCTATACATATCAGTATTTAGTGTCGCCGTGATTCTATATTTCTAAACTTTTGTTTGGTAACTGAGATCATCGTCAAGACCGTTTATTATTAACTCTACAAACTCTAATTCAATATTGGCTATACTGCTTAACCAGAAATAAATATCTACACAAGCCAATGGTCTACACATCTAACTTTTTTCTAGTATATTAAGTGGATCGATTACATCATAATTTTACAATATCAGCTACTCTAATTCTTTATTTGCAAAATTATTTGCATTTTTTTGTTCACCAAAATGCAGATGTTCCAGACTTCTAAAAACAGATTATTTTAAAGAAACTAAAGTGTTATTGGATATGTTACAGTTTTTTGTAACTCTAATTCTATATTTACATAGTTCTTGGCTAAAATTAAAATATTTCAATATAACTGAAAGCCGAACCTAAAAACTTCTAACTTTTTGTATAAGTATTATTTAACATGCCACCAATGACATATCAAAAAAGAAAAAACTTTAATGTTATCAAAACCCATTTTTGTTCAGCCGCTGGTCTATACTGCGATGACGTACAGATGGAACTACTCCCACGTGGAGCGGGATACTATGATTTGAGTTTCCTCGCTGATTTAATAAGACAGTGGATCTTCTATACCTCATCATCGTCATCATATCAGCGAAAAGATGTTGACTACTGGACATAAGGCCTCTCCCAAAGAGTGCCACAATTTTCATTCTCATTCTCATTCTTATCTCTACCTTGAGGAAGGTCGGTTAGTGGTCGCCACTTGAAAGCGTTTCCACCCCAATAACCCTTTACACCCGAGAGATAAAAATCTTTAACAGCTCCTTGCGACATTACGTAACTTTATTATTACTTCATAAGGAGTCTAGGAAAAATAACAAAAAAAATCCTGACTGAGCTGGTCTTCCACAATCAGACCCTCACGTTCGTGTGGCTCAGGAATAATATGTAACCTCGCACGTTCGTGAGGGTCATGATGTGATTGTCTAGAAAAGTTACATTTAAACGGTTATTGAAGAATTTAAATGAATAAAACACAGTTATAGAAATAAAAACTAAGTAACCTTTATTTACTCATAATTTAGGCACTAAATCACAGCGATTTCTCAGGCAGCATTACAAAATAATCAACAAAATTATAGTTTTCATAACAAAAATGCTAATTTCTAGCTTAGTTAAGACAAGTAATATCTAAATTAGTAAAATTACATGAGATCGTAATCAGACATATATATGTTTTTATGTTATTACTTCTTATGATACAATCTAAAGCAGTATTTATCTCTCGATATGCATAAAATATGAATAAGATAAAAGATATGGAAAAGAGCTTGCAGATTTCAGAGGCGGTCGTTTTTAATTCTACGCCTGTTTTTCGCATGTAATACAAGTTCGTACATCTAGCGATCTCTTCCACGAAGTCGTTGTCAATGTACTCATGAAAGTAATTTACCGGGGAGCGGACAGGTTTCACTGGTAGCGAGGTGTAATTGTGTGGCTTGTCCGTAAACAGAACTTGCTTCCATGTTCGACTTCGAGGTGCGGGTGCTGATATGGATCTTCCACTGCGTTCATTTCCCCGGGCACGGACAGATCTACCTCTACCTCTGCCTATTCGAACATTTCTAGGTATAGATTCCGACCTACCTCGACCTGGTCGTCTTCTAGCTCCGATTTGCAACGGCGAAATAGGGGGCTGTGATAATGTCCCTAGTGGTGGAGTCGCTGGTCGCGGAGAAAGGGGTGGAGAAGATGCTCGCGTTGAACTTAGGGGAGAACGTGACCGGGGCCTTACTTCACGCAGAGTAGAAATTTCTTCATCCGCGAGCAAGTCATCATCACTGGGCAGGTTATCGAAAAAGTTAGGCACATCTTCCAAATCATCATCATCTAAACCTTCAATTTCTGACAAGTTTCCATCTGCGAGCAGATCTTCTATTATTTTATCGGTCAACGGAGCTCCTAAAATAAGCAAAACATCCCGATTAGTAAGCCAAGCGTGTACATTAATAAGTAATACCTACTAAACCAACATCACAGTACACAACCGAAACCACACGATCGTGAGAGTTCAATTATACGCAAAGCAACCGAAATCGCACGATCGTGATAGTTAAAATTCAAAAACAACTTGCATATATGCCTTTCATTCGAATTAATGCAGAGTATTTAAAATATATCACACACACAAGTACTCTTTGCAATCCAATAGTAAATTACAAAGATATATAATGGTAACTAGTAAAAAAAATGCACTTACGATAGTTAGTCCGACGTTCAAAGAACACAGCCATCTCCCACGCCACGTCAATGAGACTGACGAGTCGCGACGCGTACGCATGACCTTTCTGTATTTTTTGTCTTATTCTAGCATAGCCGCACGATCAATCGACATCGGTTGGGTTCGCAAAAGCGGTTCGCGATACGCGGCATATTTTTTCAAAATCAACACTCACGATCGTTTCGAGTCGGGTGTAAAGGGATCATCGGTTCTACTTGCAATGCAACCCAAAGATGCTGGGAGGTTTTTTGCGTGATAGCATCAGCTTAACTTCTATACGTAAATACTATTGTTTATTATGTGGCTCTGCGTTCAAAACTTGAACCCTCCACAGTGAAGTGCCAACAATATTGTGTACAACTGACTCGTAATTTCGCGAAGCAGTTTAGGTGCCAAGTTTTGTAGCGAAAATTCTACGACATGTACTTTGGAGATCTTGTTTAATTCTTAAAATCCGTACTATATATATTATTATAAATGCGAAAGTGTGTCTGTCTGTCTGTCTGTTACCTCTTCACGCTTAAACCGATTTGAGTTCCGGGAAAGGACATAGGATAGTTTTTATCCAAGAAATCATCCCCTAAAGGGGGTAAGGGGGGTGAAAGATTGTATGGAGCTACGATATAAACGAATTCCACGCGGACGGAGTCGTGGGCAGAAAGCTAGTATTTAAATATATAAGAAATAAAACGAGATTATCTTGAGTCAATATTTTTTTCTTTGGTTCGAGATACTTAGTCATTTTGATTGTAGAAATGTATTAATGGAATTTATACAAGGAAATTTTATTTATAGATAAAGTAGGTACATATAAAAAAATATATGTAGAGTGGGAGGCAGGGAAACTCGAGAACTGTATATTAAATCTTATTTATTTACATAAAATGCACATCTTTATTCGTTCCGATCGTCTTGCAAACTCAATCATACGTCAAATCATTCACCTTTCTAAAACTATTCAAACCACGTTCGATCGTTCCTTATTCATCATCTAACCGCCAGCATTATACAAAGTCATCAAAAAGTATCAATCCCACACTCGGCCATCCTACAATCATGAACTGTCCCCAGTCATGCACCTTCAGTCACCTCACTTACCCATCGTCACAAGCAATCACATCTTACTCACTTCGTCTTCATAGCACACCCTTTATACACGTCGTAATATAAAAAATACATTAACACACTAACTACCAACCTAAAAGTACACCGAACAAACAATATCTAAACTTCCAAAAACATAAAAACGCATCGTAAGTTAGTCCAAAAAGCGTTGTACGTCCTTGATCGAATCTCGGTGGGTCGTTGCTCATCGTAGTTCTATCGAAGCTGTCGCCGTCGTGGTGAGAACTTTTGCCAAGGTCATGGATGCTGTAGTGCTCCCGAAGCTGTGATGTATTTTTAAACATTCTTCTTTTATCTTCACAAAAATAAGTATGCTCCCTTTGCAGCGTATCGTACACGTTTTCAGTAATTAATGTAATTGTCTCGTTGATAGCTGCATCTTTAATCGTTTTATGTTCTTGCAGCTCTGTTCTGTAAATTACATTTTCATTTTGACACATCATGTCACGTGTCAACTCCGCAGTTTTTTCGTTTTTCCGTTCATCGCTCTCTGCAACCTCCATCGCCACTGTTGACACTTCTTGCACACAGGGCTGCGCATCGCTGTCGTGTGTTAAGAACTCGTCGTCAATATAGTCACATTTATGATTTACAGGCAAGAGATCTTCGCAGAATTCACCGTTGCAAAATTCTCGTCGTATTGCATGCTTCAGCTCTTCCCAGTCGCTAAAAGGATCCTCAGCGCGTAACCAGAGAGCCGCCGTACCGCCCAACTTCTTTTTGGCGATTAAAAATTGCTGCCGCGACGTCCACTTGTATCGTAGAGACTTCTCTTCGACTTCTTTGATAAAAGCTTCCACCTCATAGTCATCGTCCGCCGTAAACAAAGGCAACGTTAAAATTTGATGATAAACATCCAGCGTCTTTTCCATCTTTCCTTTTCTTTTTACACAACTTCCGTCTTAGTACTTCGTCGTTTTTCCGTCGTCTTCAATTTCGTCGTAGTTCCGTCGTCGTCGTCGTTATGTCGTCGTATTACATATTTAGTTTTGTCTTTGCCGTCGTATCTTCGTAAACACGTAGTTTTCCCTGCATCCCGGACGAGCCCCCAAATGTAGAGTGGGAGGCAGGGAAACTCGAGAACTGTATATTAAATCTTATTTATTTACATAAAATGCACATCTTTATTCGTTCCGATCGTCTTGCAAACTCAATCATACGTCAAATCATTCACCTTTCTAAAACTATTCAAACCACGTTCGATCGTTCCTTATTCATCATCTAACAGCCAGCATTATACAAAGTCATCAAAAAGTATCAATCCCACATATATATAAAAACTACGATTAAACAGAAAGAGAATAATAACAAAACTAAACTAAAACTAATAAAACAAGGTTAAAATAAAGAAAATGAAATATAAATATATTTTTTATGTCCGGCTCCCATCTGGTCCAAAGGTGCCATAAATACTGGCTGCATTGCCCCGCTGAACTGCCACCGATATTTGTTGGACCAGGTAAGAGCCGGAACGAGGGTCGCAGCCCTTGTCTCTTAGACGCCGGCCAAGGTCCCAAACAAGCCTCCTGCCCTCCGAACACCAAGGACCAGCCGTCTCGATAGCGACCGGAACAAAGTCGTACGCTGATTCTAGGTGGGCGTATTTGCCGTGTTTTTTGGAATTTATTATTAGAAATTAAATTAAATTTTGGTAGAGTAAGTAACACAAAGTGACATAAGTTCGGCATTGAATCTTCTAACCCGTTCGAGGCTAAGCAACGCTAGCGGAAATCGTTCATAGAGGCACATGACTCATACGAGTCATTGGCTACTTTCCGTCTAATTGCAAAGCGCATTTTTGGTAAGTTTAAGTCCATTGTCTTCGGTTAACGCCGCATGCAGCTTACAGCGTCACGATCTATAGAAATGTAATAACTTGACTCTGTACGCGACATGCGGCGTCGACCGGTGACCAAGGTCTTAATGATATGTCAATCTTATTGATCATTTTTAACCGACTTAAAAAAAGGAGGAGGTTCTCAACTCGACTGTATTTTTTTTTGTGTGTTTGTTACGCGATAACTCCGTAATTTATGAACTGATTTGAAAAATTATTTCTTTGTTTGAAAGCATATACTTTCAGATTGGTCCCGTTGTCACCAAAATCCAGTTGTGATGATGGGATCCTAGAGAAATCGAGGGAACTCTCCGAATTATATTGGCAAACTTGAAGCGTTTTGGCTACTGATTTAAAGTCGGTTAAAACTTTGTTAGTAGGTTAGGATACGATAAAATAATTAGATAATTTATTGATAAAACATAATGTACATCAGTATTTACTATAGACTAGGAGCTTAATATTAGAGGCAAATAACACGTGCCTGAACTAGGATACCCTGTGTTTCAGGCAAAAAAAAACTAACAATTGAATATGTTATTCAAATGCAAAATATTATACAATATCATTCTTATTGACTAGGTAGTACAAAATAATTAGTAAGTTAATAACCTATATATAAAAAAGATAGAACAAAATTATTTTGTAACAATAAATAACTTCTCAGTATCGTCATAAGACATATTATGTAGGGCTTCTCGTAGCGTTGATTTACATTTCATGTAGTTTAGGGGATATAAATCTAGCCGTGCATTATAGTACATTACTTACCTAGGGCGGTTAAACAAAGGATGTCTCAGATCGCAGGTATTTGATGATAAATATGCGCTCTGAAGCGTTCTTTATTACCGCCCGTGGTGAGTACAAAGTTACGTCTCTATCTGGCCAGGAAGTGGGGTTTTACGCACGCGTAGCTTGCGGTAATTCCTACTTTATGGCCAGGTATGACGTAAAGTATATTGTAAAGAAGAAAGTAGGTTAGGAGGAGGTTATATGTTCCACTGTTTGTATTTTTTTACGATCAAAATCTCATAATATAAAGTTTGTTAACACTTTCACTGCCAGGAACCCGCTTAGCTGGAAAACCACGCGATCGGCTAAGAGCGTGGAACATGTAGTGATTCTTTGGTAATTAATTAGTTGATTGAACTTTATATTGTATGTAGTAATGTAAAATAAATTAAATCTAATGTAATCTAACCATGACCTTCGTTTAAGCTTAGTGAGTTTGGTATCAACTTAGAATGGGATGTTTAGGTGCAAAATCTCTACTCTAAAAGATACTACGTATTGCACTCTGTCGTAATAGATTTTAATTTATTTCCTAACACTAACGTAGCATGCTCAGATACTGAGGCATAAAAACTCTAAGCATCTGGCTAAACCCTAAGTATAGCCGGTATTTCACACTTGTCAACAAAATAACCATTCTAAGCTGGACCTCCAATTACATACAGTTGTAACGAATCCAGGGGTCAAGTGGTACTAGAATGATGGGGTGAGTTGAAACAGTGAATCGCACAGCATTGCATCAAGACTCGGGCAAGTCTAAACACGTATCCAGTAATGGCCTTCCCTGGTTTGTGGACGTTCATCGCTTTAGTGCTGAGGGGTTTTTAAATGGCTAAATATATCTAGGATTAGAGCTGAGTCTATTTGAGACATGCATTTTGCATTCCAGTTTTGATTTCGATGTGTTTTGGGCGGTTATTCTCACCCTTAAACGTATCTGCACGAGGAATTTTATTTAGTGAACCAAACTGAAATCTAATTAGGCAATACTAGCACATTGAGTGCTTCAACGACATTGCCACGAAAACACTCATTTCAGGAACTCCCGAAGAGTTCGAAACATGTCACCCATACGTGAGTTTCACCGTGGATCAATAGACCTAGTAGTATTTCAGTTTTCAAACATGTCTCACGAAATTTTCAATTCGATGATATAGTTTTCTCTTAACACATTCAGTGCCAGGAACCCGATATCGAGTCCCTACGCCGTAGTCGCTTTCCGCTACTACATACGTGGAAAACCAAGGGATCGGCTACGAGCGTAGCGCGTAGCGATTCTGGGCGCAGTGAATGTGTGCTTCTACGGACTGCGGCGTAGTGCTACGACTGTAGCAAGGCGGTAATAACTGCAACTTAGCAATAAGCAAACCACGTCCAGACAAAAAAAAAAAAAAAACTGCAACTTAGAAAAATTAAAAACCCCCGATATTTTCAAAGTTCAATATCTCAAAAACGGCTGAACCGATTTTGTTGAAACGTAGCTAAGAACCATCTCGATCACGTCAGCTTTCGGATGAAAAAACCGCATTCAAATCGGTCCATTCGTTTAGGAGCTACGATGCCACAGACAGACATACAAACACACAGATACACAGACACGTCAAACTTATACAACCTCTCTTTTTCCGTCAGGTGTTAAAAATTATAATGGCCGTCGTTTTTATTAATTATTTTACCATCCTCTTATAAAGATACGTGTTAAAACGTGTTGGTGTAAATAACTAAAGTGTCTCCGTTATTTATTTTATCTATCCAAATATCATAAACCCTCCATGATGCGTTCAAGAACCGCACATTATGACCACCATAAAAATAGACTGTTTTGTTAGAACAAGTTTCTTATCTGTGAAAATGTTATTATTGCTAAATAATAACATCGATTTCGATAATATTATAATATTATTTCATTCAAATTTTGAACGTCTCTGAAAAACAAAGAAATTTGATTTAACCTCTATTCTAATATCAGTCGAGATGACGTTTAGTTCGAAATTAAATATCAATTTGCATACAAATTTGACAAATGTGGCACGTAAGATATCGAACGATATGATAGTCGGATCAGTTGGATCCGACTCTAGTTTGTCTATGAATTAAAAAAAAAGTATGACAGCTGCCAGAAAACAACGCCGCGATGCCGGTCATAATAAGCGGCTCCTGAATGCATCATGGAGGCTTATGATATGTGGATAGATAAAGTAGTGTATGTAACTGTACATAATTAGGCATTAAAACACTCGTGTGATGTTATTATGAAACTTGCCTTCGGCTCGTTTCATAAACCCACACTCGTATTTAATGCCCTTCATTATGTAGGTACAGTCGCATAAACTACTATATCGTATGGCGGTTACACACTGGTTCCAGTGTGCACTGCGAGGTTCAGAAGGAACAGTGCAGCTGCCGAGTTTGTTGTTCCATGAGTGTCTAGAACTCGAAAGTCTTTTTTTTTTCTAAAATATGATATACAAAAAAACTATATATTTCAAGAACCTGCTCACAAATTTTTAATAATGCACCCTGTAAAGCAGAACAGCGGGACAGATATCGGACAGATAAACGATTTTCGGCCAAACATAGAACTTTGTTCACTTCGCTGGCTCGTTCGATAAATAATAATTAATATTGGACAATCTCATACACAAATCAACCTAGTCCTAAATTAAGCAAAGCTTGTACTATGGGTACTAGACAACGAAAAACCAACTTTTACAGATAAACAAATACTTAAATACATAGAAGACAGCCACGATTCAGGAACAAAATGGTTGTGCTCGTCATACAAATAAATGCCCTTACCGGGATTCGAACCCAGGACCTCTAGCTTCGTAGGCAGGGTCACTACCAACTAGGCTACATCAGTCGTCAAACGTCCAGTGGTACACTAGTAGAGAATTCCATATGACATTAAGTCCACCATTTGTATCTTCTTTGTGCATTAAAGTATAATAACAGTTTATGTGACTGTACATATTGAAGGGCACTAAACACGTGGTTTTATGAAACGAGCGTCAGCGAGTTACATAATAGGATCACACGAGAGTTTTAATGCCTAATTATGTACAGTCACATAAACATCTTTATCTACCTACATATTATAAATCCTCAATGATGTATTCGGAAACCATTAGAATAACCGCCATTGCACCGCCATGGCCGACTAGATTTCAAATCATGACCAACTAGATTTCCATATTAACAACGATATTGATGTCATTATGATTTTTCATACATTGTAATAACACTGGCACAGATAAAACGCTGATGTTATGTTACTGGTTGCATTAATGGTGGTCATTATTATGGTTTCCGAACACATTATAGAGGATTTATGATATGGGTTTGACATTTTTTATTTATGACATTGATAAATACGTCAGCATTCCAACGAGCATGCAACTAGCTCATTGGAATATGGAATTTCAAAGTTCAGTCCCTTAGTATTGGACTATGAAATGTCATCCGATACCTGAAACTATGCTAAACAACGAACAGTAACTATTTATGCCCGTTCACAAGAATACGCACTTCGGTACATAGCAGTACCGCAACTCTATATGCACGTTTGAAATCAAGGAAACGCCTCGATTATTGAAGAAGAGGCTATGCAAGGGGCTACTAGATTTAACTTTGTACAGTGGCGAGGAGTTTCTTAAACTATCCTCAAAACCTTTATCTATTTTTACTGCGTTAAATAATTCAATATTAACACGTACAATATCATAAAAAAGAAGAGGAATCTAGTGTTCTATGGTGGGTATTCCATAGCCGTCTTCGCATCCAAATCTTCCTATTATTCTTCTCGTTCCTCTAATTCTCATAGAGACCGCTCTGATGATAGATATTTGTATTTTGACTTTGATCCAGCTTATTATTTGTGAGTATGGTTTGAACCATTTTTCACATAGCTTTAGAGATGTTTTCTTTATAAAGGATTCATATTCCATACCGACGATGCCATCACAGGAGACCACAAGGGGAGTAAATGAGGCTCTAAGATCTTCTGCAGCCAGGTCGTATTTGCGATGTTTTTCGCGAGCGTGGTTTTGTGCGATTGTGGGCCATGTGAGTAAGCCATACGAAGCGGCGTCGGCATTTACGATGCGAATGTCAAAAAACGCCTTCCTCGCTGGCTCCCATACACTTTCGATTAGTAAGTCGCTTATTAACCCTGGTTGATCTAGGGTTGCGGCTCGCATTATTGGCTCAGTAGTAGCCGAAACCCTAGATGACTATTAAATACGAAACGCACACATGTCACAGCCTAGCAACACATCCTCGCTCATCTGCACTGTTAATTTCACAGCTTCGCTACGGCATCCTCGCTGCTCTCCGCTACCCCGCACAGTTCTGGTGGATAAACACCGTAACTCTAAAGCAGCGGTCGGTAACAGGCGGCCCGCGAGCCTCCCTGGCATTTCTGTATATAAAGGTCGTTAAATTAAGAATTTTGGAATTGCCTGCTAAAGTCAAAATTAATTAAGAAGTGCGTATTTTTAGCTCCTGTATGGCCCTTGATTGCTAAAAGGTTGCGCCGACCCCTGCTTTAAAGGTTTAATTCCGTTTATCGCGGCTAATCGCAGCCGCGCGCGATTCGCGTGCGACTGACGCGCGTGGCTGATGCGACAATAGTCAGTGTATGGAAATGTATGGCGCCCCTTCTGAAGTCTGCGAGAAATGCGTGCGGCATTTTTATAAGCCTTTAAGGACCAAAACGCCCCAGTTGAGGCTCTGCTTTAAGATATTGCTAACTTGTGACCAATGATATCTAAACTATGCACCTAGTTCAATAACGGGCTGCTTTTTGTCCTGGAATATTGTTAGTCATGAATCATTTGCGAACAATGTTGTTAATAATTTAGTTGAAGGTAACAGGCGATGATTAGAAACTTGTGGGGTGCTATTGTTTTTGTACAATATTGTTTGAATTATTTACCAATATTACGGTAGCCTAGTGGTTCAGGCGTTGATAGCCATCAAGCGGCGATCGTGAGGTCGAATCCCGGCTCGTACCAATGAGTTTTTCGGATCGTATGTACGGAATATTTACCGTTAGCTTTTCGGTGAAGGAAACCGGTCTAATCCCAATAAGGTCTTATAGTCTTCCCTCTGGGTTGGAAGGTCAGATGGCAGTCGCTTTCGTAAAACTAGTGCCTATGCCAAATCTTGGGATTAGGTGTCAAAGCAGACCCAGGGCTCGTTTAAGGCACAACCGGGAATAACGCTAGGAGGATGATGACTAATATTGTAAAGAGGAAAAATAAAACTTTTCTGATTTCAACAATTCATTAACTTTCTGGTTGAATTTTGTCTAAATTTCATCCCTGTCCACACTGAAGACCACGCACGCAGAACCAATGGCCGTTGGGGCGGAAAGGTTCTCGAGAACATAAATTTCACACGCACGTATAACCGATGGCCGTTGGGGCGGAAAGGTTATCGAGTGGCGATCACGTACACCTACCGGAAGGCGCGGCGTGGGTATGACTCCACACAAAGTGGACTGATGACCTGGTAAAGGTCGCGGGAGTGAATAATACGGTCAACCTTACAAGGGGCTTAAGGTAGTTCGATTGCCATACAAAACGTTATTTGACATTCGCAGGCTAACGGCGTGATATTTTAAGAAACTTATGTGACAAACTTAAGACACACAGATACCCATGGAGCGCGCCATGCTCGGCATTAAGCTACAAGACCGAGTGAGGAATATTGAGATCCGACGTCGCACTAAGGTGCGTGACGTCGGCGAAGTCATAACCAAACTCAAATGGAGTTGGGCAGGACATATTGCCAGGCAGCGTGACGGTAGGTGGACCAAAACGTTAACGGATTGGTGGCCAATTGCAGGAAAAAGAAGCGTTGGTCGTCCACCAGCTCGATGGGTTGATGACATAAAAAAGACCGCGGGTCATTTCTGGATGAGACTAGCACGGGACCGGGATAAGTGGCGTACGCGAAGAGAGGCTTATGCTCAGCAGTGGGCGATTACAGGCTGAAAATGATGATGATGATGATGTGACAAACTTTCATAAATTGTCTTCCCATTTGCGCCAAATTCCCCCTAGGATAAACTTGTATAAACTAGATTAATTTGAGAAATTGGTTTGGGACGTGATATTTTGGGAAAACTATTTTTCTCAAATTAATCTAGTTTATACAAGTTTATTCTAGGAAAGGGGAAATTTGGCGCAAATGGGAAGCTCATTGATGAAAGTTTGTTACATATGGCAAATAACCACCTTAACACCTTTGTACCTTGTCGCATTAAACGTCATGTTAAACTGCCATATGAAGTTGTCAAACGAGTGAAAACGACAAGGTACTTAGGTGTCTAGCTACTTATGAGGCCGACTATGCCTGAGTCTAGAATTAGGTCACTTGATTATCACGCGTTTGCCTAAATGGAATTCATCACAAGCATACATGGAATTAATGCAAAACATATGCCTACCGCCTAAACAGTTGTCAAACGATCACTGGTACCTACCTATTAGTAAGAATACATATTGAAACGGGTCAGTTATGGTTATGTCAATGAGGTGGAATATCGCGTAGCATATTTAGAAGTTAAGAAAGAAAGAAAGAAAGAAAGGTACATTTATTCACTAACACACAGGACACACATATTAAACAAAAAAAAATAACAATAAAAACATGTAACAAGTGTGTCTCTGCGGCAGTGAACCGGACACTGGCTCAGCATTATGCTGAGGTGTCAGTCAGACACCTACAGCGCTGATTTTCAGCCAGCACCGTTGCTGACTCACGGAAACGTCATACAATTTATAATTATCCTACTAATATTATAAATGTGAAAGTTTGGATGTTTGGATGTTTGGATGTCTGGATGTTTGTTACTCGATCATGCAAAAACGGCTGAACGGATATTGCTGAAACTAGGTATAGAGATAGTTTATAACTCGAATTAACACATAGGCTAAATTTTATCTCGAATTGTTCCGCTACTTTTCGCCGACTATAAATTTTGGGTATTAATTTCATATTCATTTCATGATTTTGAAGTTTATTTAGATATTTACGCCATTTTAGGTGTTAAATTACTATCAATAAGCAAATAAATGAAATAATTACGAGTATAATGCACATTGACGTATATTTTGGCATATCGAAGTTTTTGTATCTCAAAGACAAATTGGCGTATCCATTGAAATATTTATGCTATTCTAGAACACACGACCCATATGTTAAGAAATATAATCAAGTGCAGAATATAATCAATTTGTGTTATTTTGACACAAAAAGGCGCAGTTCTTATGTAATGTTTCTAAATGAAATGTCAGCTGCCAGCACTCAAGTCTTTTTACAGACCGGCAATGAGGTTCGCGTATATCTTTTTCTGTCGCTCAAATAAGAGCGGTAGAGATGGAGATATACAAGTATCGAGGATGTATTCACAAAGCTTCCCGACAATAAGTTATCGACGCATGGCTAGCACGTGATGGATTTATGTAGTCGTCACTTTTTAACTACTCTAATTAGAAAGAGACGGGTAGGCTATTTCGCTCGCTGTTATATTCTCAGTGCTAACCGTGCAAACGAACTACCTATTTATGACGAAGTTCAAAGTTTGTATGTCTCCCTCTCTATTACTCGAATACGCAAGTGCAATAGAGACGGAGGTACCTCCACGAACGAACGATATTGTATTGGAGTTACATACTATGAGTGTAACTTCCATCCTCCACCGACCACGCATAATAGTTGTTCACTTCATTCATGACTTCAACAGCACGCCCACTATCTGGCCTATTAACGAGCTGCTGAGTTCCAATCGAGTCTCGGGCGCGGTGCGACGAAGATGTTCAGCGGCAGGCAGGGCTGAAGAAACATCGGAGCAGCGCCAACACCGACTTCAACAGCATGCCCACTATCTGGCCTCCCAGCGAGCTTCTGAGACTGCGGAGCAAGCGGAAGCTAGAAGACGAATTAGGTCCCAACTTCCTTCCTTGCCAATGAACAGCCACAGTTTTTGCAGGTTTACTTTTAAGGTGACGAGGAAGCGCAACTTGATCGATGGTCCTCCATCGTACAAGGCGTTCAGAGACCAGTACTACAAACAATTTAAAGAGTTCTGGAGGACAGTAACGTGCTAATACATGAATTTAGAAGCGCTTTGAAGAACATGACTGACGAAACGTTTAAGTTAGTGATCCACCCTGACTGCGTACCCCTTGGGCAGCACGAGCGGCGCTACAACGCACCCACCACCAGTGAGGTGGTGGCCGTGGTCGCCGGCTCGGAGCCCACCGCCGGCAGGGACATCGCGCTGCGCGCGCGCGAAGGCCGGCTCTGCCGCATCGCCGACACTCACAGGTTCCTAGATGCACTCCAGTATCCAGTCATATTCCGGGAAGGCCAGGAAGGGTATCATTTTGAAATACCTCAGGTGAATCCACAGACTACGCAACCAGTACCAAACAAAAACGTTTCCTGTATGGATTTCTATGCATACAACCTTATGGTGCGTAGCAACGGGTTCAATCTGTTGTTACGCTGCAAGCAACTTCTGCACCAGTTTTTAGTCGATATGTAGGTATGTTAAGCTTAAAAGCGAATGCCTTAGGTACATATCACTAAACCAACGCAAGTTGCGAGCAGAAAATTACATTCACTTACATGATGCTGTAAGGAATGACGCGCAAGTTAACGCCAACGATGTGGGGCAGATAGTGATACTGCCCTCCTCCGTCGTGAATAGCCCGAGATACCTCCACGAGTACACGCAAGCTGCGTTCGCGTATGTTCGGAGCTACGGCCGTCCGGATCTGTTCATCACGCTTACATGCAACACGGCATTGCCGGATATTACCAATCAATGAACTAATGCCTGGATAAATAGCCACTGAGAGGCACGACCTCATTGCATGAGTTTTTTTTAAATTAAAGTACAGACGTTGGTCGCCCTGTTAAGTAACCTCCGTGCATGAAGGATGGGAAGTGTACAAAGAAGTACACCCGACCGTTACTAAAGGACACGCAGACGAGTGAAAATGGGTATCCACTGTACCGGCGAAGAGCACCTGACGATGGAGGACGCACTGTTACTACTAGAATTCGCGGTGCAGAAAGCCTCATGTTGGATAACCGGTGGATTGTGCCATATTCTCCGCTTCTGATCAAAATGTTCGATGGCCATATTAATGTAAAATTTTGTAGTTCAAGGCAGGCTATCAAATACATATGCAAATATATCAACAAGGGCAACGATCAGGCGGTCTTCAACGTTAGGCAAGCTGGTGATGTAAATATCGACCCCAGGGATGAGGTGCAAACGTTTATGGCGGGCCGATACGTCAGCAGCAATGAAGCGGCGTGGCGAATCTTTGGCTGGCGAAACATTGTATGTCCAATTGTCCACGTGTGGCACATCAATCGATAGGCCTTTCAAAATAAGTATAAGGTTACTTAGCATTTTTTTGATTAAGTGAATATAGTCGGAGATAATCGCCCCGAATGTCATAAAAAATGTGTCCCCCCCCCTTTAATTTCCAAACGGAGAATTAAAAAAAAATTAAAAGAACCAAAAAGTATTTTGAACAAGATCGGTTAAAAGGTTTTCGAGATATTGCTGAAAAACTGCCTTCCCTGCGGAAAAGGACGTAAGTGTCGTAAGATATCTGTGACGATACGACCTTTTTAATAGGCACGGAACCCTTCGTTATGCGTGGTTCGACACGCACTTGGCTGATTTTTTTTATTTTATCATCGCTGCCTTTAATGTTAGTTGATTATAGAACAACACAGTAAATATGATTTAACAAAAACTTTAAGTACTTATGTTTAAAAGACGAAACCGTATCTCAAATACATACTTGCTTCTTGCATTTTTATTCGTAGGTTTTATATTCGTGTGTAAGCCTATACAAATACAGGTTACTCCTCCTTTTTTTCTAACCACAATACCATAATAACCCGTCAACTGGATCACCGCCAATTTGCAAGCTAAATAAGGTTCACAAATGGTCAGTTAATACCTAGGGTTGTCGATTGTACGTATTCAACGCGAACGAAGTCGCGGGTAAAAGCTAGTACAGCTATATAATTGTGAAAGGCGAGAGAGAAATAAACATAAATATATCGTGAGATAGTACATGTACGCAGCTTCAATAAAATAATAACTTACTTTACTATTAAACTAAAAACAAAACCTAGATAAAAATTTACAATTTGCATAGTTTGTGTTACACTTGCGGACCCGTGGTGTGAGTCTTGCATTGCAGGTTAATCGTGTAACTTTTCGAGCAAGCGTTAGGGTTAAAAAACTTTGATGTCATCCTTATTGACCGTTATCAAAATTATTGCCAGACCTTCTACACCAGCAGCCTGTGGGTGAGTCATACGCAGTGCACATACAATACGTTCAGGGTCCAGTATAATAACATATTGAGGATGCTGATGAAACTGCCGCGACGCTGTAGCGCGTCGGGTATGTTCGCAGAGGCGCACACTGATGGCTTCCTCGCCATCAGAAGGAAGAGAGTTGCGTCTCTGTTGAGCAGAGTGCGCGGCAGTTCCAACACCATCCTGAATATGTTTGCTGAGCGCTGGACTGCCCGATAACAAAACACTGGGTAAAGATCATCACTGGCCAAATAAAGTAATGATCTTTGCCCAGTGTCGCAAATATGTGTGTTATATTAATTATTTATGTAGATCGTTTTTAATGTTAAAATATGGGGTTTTGCCTGAAATAAATCAATTTTATTTATTTATTTATATTATTAAAAAACTAGAATTGTAGATTTATGGAAAGAGGGATAGAAGTAAACGAAGTTCTTTGCTTCAGCTTGGGCCAAAATTCTTTCGTATGTCCGTTCGTTCAGCTATTCTCCTCTACAGGTCGCATTTCTCAACCGATTCTCGTGAAATTTTATGAGTCGGTTCAATAAATATAGAATTATTTTGACAAATCAGATTTTTGAAGAAAAAAGACAAGCTCAGTAATTCTACAGGTCATAGAGCCAATAGTTTAATTAATTTTATTTTATTTGGCCCATTTAAAGATCATGATACAGTTACTATTTGGTAACAGTATCAAGTTATTCCATCCTTCCATCCTTTAAACAGGGATCAAAGACTACAATATACATACTGAGATAGACAGGCAACTCGACCAAATTGAGAAGGCATTTAATGCTTGCGTATACAGGCGCCATCTCTTCTGCGGTAGTTACAACTTTTCTTTGAATGTACAAAACATACAAAAAGTGCGTCGGTCGTAGGATTTGAACCCCGGATCATCGACTCCAAATACCACCGTCTGTACCCCTAGGCTACTGATGCCTTGTGACAATACGGCGAATTTTGAAATACCTTGACAGCCTAGCCTAGCAATCGCTAGAGCTTCAGAGAGTTCGCCAGCTATCAAGAAGGTTTTCAATAAGAAACTGGATTTGCATTAAGTTCTAAGTTCGCATAGCATGACAGGGATTTCCCTGTTTAAAGGATGTCTCACGCTAGAACTTCGTGTCGGGCCCGGGCCGTTTTCTAAGAAAAACGACGGCGTTTTTGCGCGGCCGAGCCACGGCCGGGCAGTGCCCACACCGAGCCGCTTCCGAAACTCGGCCTATATCTTATGCGCTAGATGTCCGTGTAGTCTATATTTCAGCCTTACCACAGGCATTATTTACCTCAGACGTCCACAATGACCAATGTGCCTATTCCGTCATGAATAGGCTATCAGGTAATGGAAATCTAGAATAGTAGGCTGTGAACATAACAAATGAAGCCTAGTGCCCTGATTCGTGTACGTCCATCAAACTTATTTTAACAAAAATGGTGTGTTGGGTTAGCCGGTCTTTCTTATCGTGGATGCCGTAACAGTCGGGTAAAAAGGGGTATACATCTTCGAAGAAATTGAAAGGTGTATCAGAAGTCCCCAACCCGCACTGTGCCAGTGTGGGGACTACTGCCCAAGCAACGAGGTAGGACAATCGTTGAAGGGACTACTGTCTGGTCTGAAGGCCTGATCCCAGCAGTGGGAAGTGGTGATGATGACGATATTATGAGCAATGGCGAACATATCACTGTAACATTTTCTTCATCTGTAAACCTACATTACCTAGAAGTGAAACTAATAATTTAATTTGATTTTCTTTATCTTTTCTTTGAATACAGGTGTGAGTTTATGGATGAATGTATACTTTAGTATTTAGTCTAAAATTTGATATTAGACAAAAAGTAAGCCTATGGCGGAACATTATTGTATAGTATGACACCGGCAGCTAATTTGAATTACAAAAAACCGGCCAAGTGCGAGTCGGACTCGCGCACGAAGGGCTCCGTATCATTATCTATAAAAAAAACTATTTTATTCTTTGTTTTTATAGTGGCAATGAAAATTTCAGCTGGAACTATCACGGTATCAGTGAGATACAGCCTGGTGACAGACAGACGGACGGACGGACGGACAGCGGAGTCTTAGTTATAGGGTCCCGTTTTACTCTTTGAGTACGGAACCCTAAAAAGTAACAGGACTATGTATATACCTAACTAACAAACCTGCTCTAAAAAAAATTAAAAAATCGGTTAGGAAATGCAGGTCGCGGTTCGCCTAGAGGAGAACAGAAATACAGACACCGGACACTGGACAAACGATTTTCGGCCCAAGCTGAAGCAAAGAATTACGTTCGCTTCGCTACCTCGTTCGATTATTAGAGAAAAAGAAAGAAAAAAAATATTACGCACCTAAACACTGAAATACAGATCTGCTGTACATACAATACGAATTGGCCATAGACGTAGCTAAGAACCAAATGGACGTGCACTATTGTTAGTTATGGACAGAATCGATGTCTGGATAAAAGGTATACGCTGCTGAATAACGACACGGCTTGTATACAGGTTGTTGCATGTGGGGTAGGGAATATACATATTTATACCATGTTCAATCAAACAATTTTATTTATTTGCTAAAATACCGTCATTTGATGTTACATCATGGGTCTGTACAATGAATTTAATTTAAAATGTCAACAATTATAGATAATCAGTCAAAATTAGTCAGTAGCTTAATTTCTTAAGAATAAAGTCGTGTTCAGGTCATTTTGAACACCCGGCCCGCTTAGCTACTTCTGCTGCTGACTGTTTATCAATAATAAACTAAATAATTAAAAAATTTGAGATAATCACAGAAACTTGGAATCAATTTATTATGCATTATAAGTATTTTTTCCGCCATTTTAAGAAGCCATTTCTCTTGATTACAAGTTGTTTTGCCCAAATTTCATTTCTTTTTCTCAGAAACCGTTATCTTTGTACAGCTAAAAGGTGATTATGTAGAACCCATTAAATTAGGTTAGGTTTGTTTTATAACAATCCAAAAAAGTCAAAAGCTTACTGTTACTTGAAATATAATGTTTTCGATGAAATGAAAATTCTTCGAAACATAAATACGATGAAACGTTTGTCGGTAAAACAAGGGTAAACCTTTACAGACATTACGTCTTTATTATTAGTTTTTTTATTTTAGATAATGTATTACTAGTTAGTACTTACGTAAGTAACACCCTGGCAACCTATGTTTACAAATAAACGATTTGAATCTTTGAAGTAAGTACATGTACATGTCGCAGGGAAATGGCCAAAACAGAGATTTGAACAAATCTGTAAGGGGTATTACCAAATCACGCAGGATGTTAAAATGGCGACTCCATTGTATCATTTGCCTAGAAAAAATCAGTCATTTTATCAAATCCCTGAATCTGTTTCTGGCTGATTTCGTCAATTCACTAAACAGATTAATTTGTTCAAATCTCTGTTTTGGCCATTTCCCTGCGACATATATACAACAGGCTGTGGTTTCCACATGAAGACATTCTGTATAATGGGCTACAGAGATATAGTATCCTCCTCGATATTCATCGAGGTCTGAATTGACTTATGTGTCTAGGATTGCTGAAATAGAAGTGACGATCGAGTGAGTTTCTATTGTTACTCTATAGTTCCGTTATCTAGTTCAGTTATGCTATCCATTGTTTAAATGAGCGCATTTTGAAATGCGAATACTCGTGTGTCATGTTTTTTTAATGATCCCTAGATTCTCATTGTCCAACGTTCCACTGTAAAAGGTTGGGTAGTTTAACTGCAAAATGTTTAGTAGTTTCACTGTAAAAAGTGAGTTAGTCAAAATTTTGCGCAGTTTCACTGTAAAATGATGGATAGGTACACTATACGTATAGTGTTGGTTAGTTTAACTGTTAAATATTAGTCCGTTTTAGAGTAGTCTCAGTGTAAAATATTGGGTACTTCCACTGTATAGTTTTGGTTAGTTTCACTGTATAATGTTAGGTAGTTTCACTGTAAAATGTTGGGTAGTTTCACTGTATAGGTAGTGTTGGTTAGTCTCACTGCTTGATGTTGGGAAGTTTCATTGTATAGTATTGGTTTGTTTCACTGTACAATGTAAGGTAGTTTCACTGTAATGTATTGGTTAGTTTCACTGTAAAATTATGGAAAGTTTCAGTGTAAAATGTCGGATAGGTTTACTTTAAAAACTTGGATAATTTCAGTATATAGTGATGGTTAGTTTATCTGTTTAATGTTGATTAGTTTCACTGTATAATGTTTAGGAGTTTCACAGTATACATTGGGTAGTTTCATTGTAAAATTTTAAGTACTTTCACTTTAAAATGTGGGATAGTTTCACCGTAAAATGTTGGATAGTTTCACTGTAAAATGTTGGATAGTTTCAGTCTAAAATGTTGGGTAGATTCACAGTATAATGTTGGGTAGTCTCACTGTAAAATGTGAACAGGATAGTTTCACTATAAATTTTTAAGTAGTTTTACTGTAATATTTTGGGTAGTTTCAATGTCAAATGTTTGTTAATTTTCCATTTTATGATAAAAATGAACAGCCTCGCCGTCGTGCTCTCTCCCGATAAACTCTAACCAAAAGTGTACTTTTTGGATTGACATAGATTGTATTTAATTCCGGAGATTTGCCTGCGTTATTTAAAACTACTGTACAATTACGTGCAGTCGTTGTCAGTAGACAGGTTTTAGTTATTATTTACTCGAATTATATTTTACAGAATCGGCTCGTGCTCGGCTTGATGTAGCGTGATTTTGCACGCACGTATATCATCCGAACCTAGCGCAAACAATATCTCAGACCGCATCTCAAGACAGCTATATCCCCTCTCAACACTATATTTCATATCGAGGGCAATAAAATTCAAGAGTGCCGGTAACGAATGGGTCCTATAAATCTAGTCTTATACCTAGATAATACCGAGGTTTGTTAATGTTTATTTGGACATATTTATTTTGTGGAGGGTTAGTTAGGCGTTATATTTTTAATCTATATTATAAAGTGTCTGTAAAATTTTGTTTGGTTACGTAGCTTTGCAAGTTTGTATGTAATGGGTAATCTTTGGAACCACTGGACCGATTTCAAAAAATCTTTTACTTGCTAATGGAGTGGGCTTTCTTTATGTGTATAGGCTATTTTATATCCCACGGGTTTGGCTGCGTTCTTTGCAATACGCGGGCGTAGCCGTGTGGCTAGCTAGTTATATGCATAGATGATTCATGCCTGTATGGGAATACAAAAAAAGGAAAAGGCAGTTCACACGAATAAAAATTTTCAAAATAAGTAAATTTAAAAAATAATACTCGGATGGAGTGACGCTTGCAGCAGCAGAATAATAGGGTGAGAATTTTTTTTTCGAAGCTTAACTAGTGTCCCACTGCTGGGCAAAACCTTCCTAGATTTTTAACTATCCCTGAGCCTAGAAGTCTGAAGTCGGTTATTATTATATTCTGGAAATTCGAAAATATAAATTATGCTTTCGTCTATGCGACTCAATTCTCATTTTTATGCTAAATGTCACAGCTGTGGGCGTTACTACCATGTATCTTCTAATTTAAGCTTTATATAGAAACATGGTTGTTAGTTATTTATGTAAGAAAATAAATAAATGTATGACATAGATTTCCGATATAAATAATTTGACTGACGTGTGTCAAGTGTCACTGAGAAAAATATTTTCGAAATTATCGTTTTCTAGGCGTTTTAGCGTAATTTTTTATAGTTTTTACCATTACATATTACAAATATATATTAAATCAATTTTACCGTGAATAAAAGACCAGAAAGTCGTCATATTAACAAAATTACAAAGAACAATGAACGATACTTCCTCAGGCAGCTTTGAAAATAGCCAAGATAATACACTGCTCCCCTGCCATATATGCTCGAAATTATTCAAGAGACGCGGTTTAAGCATACATATAAGTAAGTCGCATCCTCAAACTCATGTGAGCCGCCAAGACAATGAACAACCTACTAGTACTTCATCAAACCAAAACAACAATAACCCACTAGACAACATATTCAAAGACGGTTTTGGAGCAAAAATGATAAACAACGAAGGAGGCCAAGACTCTCCATGGAGACTCCGCTGGAAGAAAATCATAAAATTGTCGGGGAAACAATACAATCTTCCACAAGGAAATGTTGGCCGTCATTTCATTGACCTCCTAGCAAACGAAATCAATAAACTAGTTAATGAATTACCAACGAATGGCTTCTCTGAACGTATATTCTGCTATTGCAGCACAGTTCTTTAAAGGGATAGTCTAGTAACTAAAGGTCCGGATATCAGGCGTTTAATAAATAGGAGACTGGAAATGTGGCGAGAAAGTCAATTTGATGATTTAATACAGGAAGCCGAGAGATGCAACAAAACGGTTAATCGTTATAAAAAACAACAAGACTGTGATCATATGTCGCGTGTGTTTAATAGACTGATGCTACAAGGAAAAATAAGACAAGCCAATAGATTTATCACAGAACGCAATGGAGGTGGAATATTAAACCCCGATGACAAAATTGGTGACAAAACTATATTTCAGATCCTAGAAGAAAAACACCCGAACCAAGCAACACCAAATATGTCGGATTTTGACCAAACCACACAACTTCCAAACCTTGTCGATGTTGATATAACTTCCAGTCATATTGAAAAAGTAGCTAGAAGCATCTCAGGTGGTGCAGGCCCAAGCGGCACTGATGCTGATCAATGGAAAACGATGCTTTTACGCTTTGGCCCACACAGCCTCAAACTAAGAGAATCAATAGCAGCCTTAACAAGAAAACTAGCAAACGAAATAGTAGAATGGGATGCAATAAGATCGATGCTGGCCAGAAGAGGCATCGCCCTTGACAAATGTCCAGGCGTCCGCCCGATTGGTATTGGAGAAATACTTCAACGCATCACAGCAAAAGCTAAGGCTTTAGCGACAGGCATTGACGTACAACAAGCATGTGGAGCAGATCAACTATGCAATGGAATAAAAGCGGGTATCGAAGGTGCAGCACATGCAATGTCACAAAGTTTCCATGAAGACGGCACCGAAGGTATACTCCTCGTCGACGCTACCAATGCCTTCAATGCTCTCAATCGTTCATTAGCATTATGGAATGCCAGACTTATGTGGCCTCGATGCTCGAGATTCCTCTTTAATACCTACAGAGGACACGCAGTCATATCATTTAGAAATACTAGTAAATACATATTAAGTAAAGAAGGAACAACCCAAGGCGACCCATTAGCAATGCAAATGTATGCGATTGGAATATTACCACTTATAAAATCATGCAAAAACAAGAATAAATACATTCAGAACTGGTACGCAGACGACTCTGCATGCTTAGGTAAATTTGATGATTTACTAGAATGGTTCAACCTACTAATGACAGAAGGACCCAGATACGGCTATTACCCTGAGCCAACAAAGAGTTATCTAATAGTAAAAGAAGGCCTCACAGAAATTGCCAAACAAAAATTCGATACATTAGGAATCAAAATTGTAAAATCACAACGGTTTTTTGGAAGTTTTATTGGGCCTACAAACGATAAAACCGACTATATACTACAAAAAGTGAAAAACTGGACTGACTGCATCCCTAAAATCACAAAAGCCAGTGAAAAATATCCTCAAGCTGTCCATACTGCATTTACTAAATCACTGCAATATGAATGGCAATACCTACAAAGAGTAACCGGTGGAACAGACGAAGACTACAATGACCTAAAGAACGCAATCGAGACTCAGTTAACGCCCTCCATACTAGGCAGAGAAGTAACATCAATAGAACACGAACTCTTTGCACTTCCAGCAAGGCTGGGAGGCCTTGGAATTAATGATCCCACAAAACAAGCCAAAACCTCACATGAAATTTCATCAAATGCAAACAAAATATTAATAAACGCAATTCGAACCGGCGAAGAAATTAATTTAGTCGACCACCAAGAGCACGTATATAAAGTTCTGAACAAAGAAAGAAAAAAGCGAGAAAAAAATGAACAACATGAACAAGAATCAATCCTTTGTAAGCTGACAACAAACAAACAAAAAAGCATTCAAAGGGTGATTAAAAAAAAACATCACAATGGCTAACAGTAATACCGACCAAAGCTGATGATACCGACCTAACAGCAACGCAGTTTCGTGATGGCCTTGCGATCAGATACGGTCATGAACCCTCTGGCCTGCCACCAACTTGCGATGGTTGCGGAGAAAATTGTTTCAACCTCAACCATGCACTTAATTGCAAGAAAGGAGGGCTCATAAAAAGAGGCCACGACCAACACAGAGACGACATCAAAAACTGGGCGGAACTAGCATGGGGTTCGGCTACTACTGAGCCAATAATGCGAGCCGCAACCCTAGATCAACCAGGGTTAATAAGCGACTTACTAATCGAAAGTGTATGGGAGCCAGCGAGGAAGGCGTTTTTTGACATTCGCATCGTAAATGCCGACGCCGCTTCGTATGGCTTACTCACATGGCCCACAATCGCACAAAACCACGCTCGCGAAAAACATCGCAAATATGACCTGGCTGCAGAAGATCTTAGAGCCTCATTTACTCCCCTTGTGGTCTCCTGTGATGGCATCGTCGGAATGGAATATGAATCCTTTATAAAGAAAACATCTCTAAAGCTATGTGAAAAATGGTCCAAACCATACTCACAAATAATAAGCTGGATCAAAGTCAAAATACAAATATCTATCATCAGAGCAGTCTCTATGAGAATTAGAGGAACGAGAAGAAGAATAGGAAGATTTGGATGCGAAGACGGCTGCGGAATACCCACCATAGAACACTAGATTCCTCTTCTTTTTTTATGATATTGTATGAGCTAATATTGTATTATTTAACTTTAATGACATAGTAAATTACAATAGCATTCAGTAATTGCATCCAACAATTGTAAGTGTAAACAAAAATAAGTTTCTGTCAATAATTTCATTTTTCGTACAAGCTTTTACTGCCGACTGTACTTTTCTGCAAACCATTATCAAGTACTCATTGAGACGATTCTAAAGAGCCCAAACTCGATGGGATTGTGTCGTTTTATTGCGGAGTTCCTATGGCCACCTTCCAGCTCCAGCGTCAGATCAGCTCCAAGTTATCATAATATTGCATTGTCATGTGATATACATATGCTTGCAAAATTTCAGCTCAATTGGATAACGGAAAGTAACTGAAAAATGGATTGCAAATTTTGACGGACAACTTACATACTTATGTATATATTTACATACTTACATATTTACATACACATACGAACAGTGCAAGTTAATATAAAGCTTGTAATGAGAACAGCCCAACTGAGATAACGCTTAAGGCGCCGTAGTTCATGGTTTTCTCTCCATCTCTCCGAGCATAAGCGTCAGCAAGATGAAAGTGCGTGTTTGGAAGCACCGATATAATGTTTTTTTAATTTTAATTTTTTGTGCGTTTAAATAAATAAAGAGTAATCACTAAGTTCCCTCAAACATGATACTGCCGATTTTTTTAACCAATTTTAATATTCAATTTATACTAAGCAGAAACGTCCGCTAACGAAATTCTAAGTTTCGATCAAAGAGGAATATCGAAAAATTATTCGCCACGAGCGGGATTTGAACCCGCGACCTCTGGATTACGGGATTTACTGTTAAAATGGAGTAGCGCATTGTTACTAACGATTCTCAATGTAACTTGGGACGTTGGTGCCGTATCAGAAGTTTGTAACAACTTCACGGTAGATGTCGCTACGAGCCTCCTTAAGGTTAATTAGAAGAGTGAAGGGATTGAAAGATTCGTTGCCACTGGCGGGACCCACGGTAGCTCAGTTGGATAAGAGCAATGGACGGGTTCCAGAGGTCGCGGGTTCAAATCCCGCTCGTGGCGAACAATTTTAATATGTTTAGGTTTTATGCGTAATTTGTTACGAATGTTTTAAGTGTATTTTAGACCTGCTACGAGTATGTCCGTGATTTTTTTCTATTGAGCAAAAATTGTTTAATTATTTTTGGAATCACTGATCGAAAGCCTCAAGCCTCTATTTGTATTTTTTTGAAACCATATTATTATAAACAGACGCATTATGTTGTTTCAAAAATTCTGTTTGCTTAACTTCGCTGAACATACGGCGCCTTAAAAGTTGAGGAGAGGGAAGATTATGTTTGCAGTTCCCTAAAATTTTAATAAAGTTTCGCCGTACTCGGATTTCATAGCCCAGCGAAGATCGTCCACCTACTCAAATAAATAAATGAATATTATGCTTCAAACAAACCGGCAAGAGTAAACAAAAATACATTTTTCGCTTTACTTGATGACGGACACTACCCCTTCACAAACCGGCTCCTTTCTACCAATAGCATTCATGGCTAAACAAATTGACCCATCGACTGGTAATAAGTATATGTGATCAGAGGTCGGGGTTATACTGGACGGTTTGAGACTGATGCGAGTTACATTGTGAATTACTCCTTGCAGCTGTGTAAACGTTATTTCTCTCTGTTTATCTGTAGGGGGCTCGTACGCGGTTTTATAATCGAAGTTCAGGCAAATTATAAAATACTAGCTACCCACGCAGTTCCAAAGAAACCATGTGGAAACACATGATAAAATATAACGTATGTACATTCAAACGTCTATGTATGACAGCCACTTTCTTCCGAAACTATAAGAACTATACTGTTGAAACTTGGTAAGTAAATGTAATATGTAAACCGCATTATGATTTTAACACAAAAAAAAAAAAAAAACTATATTTTTTGGGGGTCCCCATGCTAAGAACTGAAGCTCAATTTTTTTTTTAACAAACCCATGCGCGTGGGCTATATACAGGGTGACTGGTAATTCAACCTTTTCCTTGAAAGGGGTTATACTAGAGCTAATTTGCAACAATTTATGTCCAGTCAACCAGGGGTCGAAACTCGTTTCCGAGATATTCGAGTTTTTAGTTTGTATGAAAAAAATTCTCCTTGCAGCCTTAAGCTGGTGTTTGTGACAAAAGTACTTCCACTTGGATGGTAAAAAAACATTTTTGTCACAATGAGCACTTTAAGGCTGCAAGGCGATTTTTATTCAAACAAACTAGAAATATTAAAAAAAAATCGTGTTTTGACCCCTGGTTGACTGGACATAAATTGTTGCAAATTAGCTCTAGTATAACCCCTTTCAAGGAATAGGTCGAATTACCAGTCACCCTGTACATATGGATAGGTCTTCAAAAATGATATTCAAATTCCAAAGTGGTAAAATGTCCCCCCCCCCCCCCCACCCCCCACCCCTGTAACTTCTAAAATAAGAGAATGATAAACAAGTAGGTACATTTGTGAAAGATTTTTTGAAATCAGGTGGGTAGTTCCAGTTATTGTCCCTTACATATATTATACAAACTTACAATCTCACAGACTTTTCCTATTTTAGGAAGATGATTATTAACATTAACTAAATTAAATTAAAACTAAGTTAAATTTTAAAAAGTTCCTCGAGGCATTGTACCGAGTACGCTGGCGGCATTTCCCCGCTGAATTGCAATGCTGATGTGTTGCGCGAGAAAGCCGCCAGCTCGGTCACCAGTTAGAAATCGTTAAACATCTGGTTGATGTAACTGGTTACCGAAGAGCTGGCGGCTTTCTTGCGTAACGCATCAGCATTGCAATTCAACGAGGAAATGCCGCCAGCATCCTCGGTACAATGCCTCGAGGGCCTTCTTTAGATTTAACGTAGTTTTAATTTAATTTAGTTACTGTTAATTATCATCTTGTATTTACTTTAGAACATTATTTAGATTTAAAGATAATTAATATAAATTTGATGAGTTAATAAGCGTATCATGAGTAACCGCCCTTACTCTGATTGGTATCTTTATTTATTTATCCTCCCGGACCACTGTAGGTATTTCACCCTCAAGAAATAAGATGTTTGCTTTTTATTTCGACTGTCTCTTACTTTTAATAATGTTTTTTTATCAAAAATATACTCCTGGTATAGGCTTTTATTGCCGACTGTACTTTTTTCACATAACTACTCGTTGAGAAGGTAAGTCTGACGACGGGTATATCTTGTGAAGTTGAACAAGCGAGCGAAGCGAACCAAGTTCTCCGTTTCAGCTTGGGCCTAAATTATTTCGTATGTCCAGCTGTCCAGCTGTTCTCATCTACAGATCGCATTTCTCATCCGATTATCATGAAAAAAAAATGACATGAACGCAAATTCTACAGCTCACAGCCCCAATATTTAGTTTAGAAGTTGCTATGGCCGCCTGTTAGTCCGGTGGCCGACTGCAGGAAACCCTACGTGATAAAAAAATAGAAGATGCCTACTCTGTAGCTGACTTTTAGTCACTTCAACTGCTCTTGGTCGGCCGCGGCTTAACTTGGCAAATTTTGCGCAAATGGCAAAAAAGTAGTACAAAAATTCATCGAAAAAAACGTCATCGAATGTTTTTCGATGAATGTTTGTACTACTTTTTTGCCATTTGCGCAAAATTTGCCAAGTTAAGCCGCGGCCGACCAAGAGCAGTTGAAGTGACTAAAAGTCAGCTACACCTACAAAGTAGGCATTTTCTATTTTTTTATCACGTAGGGTTTCATGCAGTCGGCCACCGGACTATGTTCCCTTCCTGTGAACAAGCATGCTGGCAATGTTTTTATTTTTTTAATTCAGTAATGTTATCCGAAAACCGTTTATAAGGAAAGTTTACGTTATTGTTTCACCCAAAATCTTTGAATAACTTCCACAGAAAAGACTTACGCATACTATAAATGTTTTTGTCCCAGACTGAATATTAAAAACTCACAGACAAAGGAATAACTCTAGCTTAGAAAAGTTGAAATACTACATATATTTTATAAAATATTGAACCTGTTCACAAAACTTCACGAGAACCCGTTGAGAATTGCAACCTGTAGCAGAACAGCCGTACAGACATACATTTTTTTTTTGACCCAAGCTGAAACGGGGAAGCTCGTTCGCTGGTTCTCGTTTTTAAAAATGCCTTTATGTTAGTTTTTTGCAGCTGAGTTTTCGCACTTGAACGTCTTGAACAAACGAAATAAACGCAACTGACCGTTATTGCTACTTAAAAAAAAAATGAAAATTAAAATTAAAATTTATTTCTGAAAAAAAAAAAAAACATGTTGCTTAATGATAACAAGGTTGGGGCTTCCTAGCAGGTTAAAAACCTGTGTCAGGAAGTCCTGTTTCAAATAACCAGAGAAGCCTGATATTGAGATAGGAATCGAATGAATTTGAAATGAAATCGTTACAAAATGAAGCCCCCGAGTTAGACAAACCAACATCGAGTACAGTTGTCATGTCTGTCCACTAGCAGCTTTGTAATTAGATAGTCTCGATGTGTCAGTCGGGAACGCCGAGCGAATGGCTTCGGGCTTATTCTGATTGCCGAAATGTTTAAAATCGTATATACTGAATTAACTGAAAGTATCGTAAGCAGTCTGGAATTAAGAAGCCGCTATTTCTATTTTGAAGAACATTATAATAATGCCATGATCAGTACGTCTAGCACAACTTGCTGCTAAATCGTGTCGCGCGCGACTCAGCGACTCCTGTCTCACTCGTATTGTGCAAATTAGAAAAAGGCGGGTAGATCATCTCGACTCGCGTCGCGCTTGTTGTGTCAGTTGTGCTAGCCCCGCTGGAATGACAAAAAATGTAGAAGATGGTTGTACTGAACATCTTCTCTCATGTAACCTCCCAGTTAAAGGATGACTCATGCTAGAACGGGCCGTGTCCGGCCCGGGCCATTTTCTAAGAAAAACGACGGGGTTTTTGCGCGGCCGAGCCTCACCCAAGCCCGGCTGAGCCACGGCCGAGGCTCGGAAGCGGCTCGGTGTCGGCACAGCCCGAGTGTGGGTCGACTGGGCTTGGGTATGGCCCGGCCGCGCAAAAACGCCTTCGTTTTTCATAGAAAATGGCCCAGGCCGGACACGGCCCGTTCTAGCGTGAGTCATCCTTTAACTGGGAGGTTACATGAGAGAAGATGTTCAGCCGGACACGGCCCGTTCTAGCGTGAGTCATCCTTAACGCTTAGTTTTTCGCGATTTCGTGTTTTGTTTCCAACGTTTTTAAGTATGATCATCTTTTTCACTTTTTGTTATTCCTAGTTATGAAGAAAAACAAGGCTCTCACCACTTTGGCTAACCTATTTTAAAGAATTTTAAAATAATACTCTGGTGTGCGCGGTGTTTGAGTCATGACCTGCATTCAGGAATGACAAAAAGTGACGAAGATGGTTGTACTGAACTTCTTTTCCTATATTAACTGTGAATTAACTCAAACAAAATGAAGCCCCTGGATTAGACAAACCAACATCAAGTACCTACATTGTCTTGTTGTCGTACCAGTTGTATCTGTTCACTAGCAGCTTTGTAGTTTGATAGTCTCAATATGTCAGACGGGACCGCCGAGCGGATGGCTTCAGATTTATTCTGATTGGTGGTGGATGTTTGAAATCGTATTTAACGAATTAACTAAAAGTACCGTAGTCTGGAATAACGAAGCAGCTATTTATATTTTGAAGTACATTATAATAATGCCACGTTCAGGAATGACAAAAAGTGTAGAAGATGGATGTACTGAACAATGAACATCTTTTCTCATATGTAACCTCCTCATTCTTAACTCTTAGTTTTTCGCGATTTCGTGTTTTGTTACCTTTTTAACTTTTTGGTATTTCTAATCATGAAGAAAAGCAGGGATCCCATAAGTTTGCCTAACCTATTTTCAAGAACATTAAAATAGTGGGTACCCTTATGTGGGCGGTGTTTGGGTCATCACCAGGATTCAGGAATGACAAAAACTGAAGAAGATGGTTGTACTGAACTTCTTTTCCTATATTAACTCACACAAAATGAAGCTCCTGGGTTAGACATTCCAACATCGAGTAGGCACAGTTGTCATGTCTGTCCTACTAGCAGCTTTGTAATTAGATAGTCTCGATGTGTCAGTCGGGAACGCCGAGCGGATGGCTTCGGACTTATTCTGATTGGTAGCTCTGAAATATTTGAAATCGTATTCACTGAATTAACTAAAAATGTTATCTTCTGGAATTAAGAAGAAGCTATTTTTGATCTGAAGTACATTGAAGTAATGCCCTTGTTTGGGTACTGATCAGGATAAAAACAAAAAGTGAAGATGGTTGCACTGAACATCTTTTCCTATGTGAGGGTGGGTTGCACCATACCGTCTGTAATCGGAAGCGGTGTTCATTATAATCTGAATGGATGGGAAGTTTGACAAGTTTCTATGGATGACAGCTGCCAGCGCCATATTTAACGTTGATCAATCTGTAATCGTAAGTTGGTGCAACCTACCCTAACTCTCAATTAACCCGCAATTCGCGGTTTCGTGTTTTGTCACAAAACATTTTTGGGGTTTTTTTTTCTCTTTTGAAATTGCTGGTAGAGCCGGCCTCTCACTTCGGCGTACCATGATTTGAATTTTCTAGCTATGTTTTGATGGACAGAGGACCTTTCGAGAGTTTCGAGTCACACAGTTCCAGAATATACCGTTAATCGCGTCTGCCTTTCGCGTCAAAACGAACGGGCGCGCAAATTCGAGTGTTCGAGATTTATTCGGATTGCTCTATTGTTCAAACAGATCAGTTAACTGTCTTCGTGTGCTCGTTTTGTGAGAAAGTACCAACACGGGAGAAGTAAAGATAAATTATTATTATACTACCAATAAAAAAACTCACTATGATACTCGAAAAACCTCACGCTTCAACTTATTTTTGCTACCTACATTAATTTTTTTTGACAAGATATTAAAGTTACATAAATATGCATTTGCAAGAAATTGTAAAGTATTAGAACTAAATAATAATTGCAATAATAACTAGAAAGATTACAATTAGTTGATACTAAACAACTACCTACCTATATATACCTTTTTTGACTGTATTTTTACCTATTTTGACTGTGTTCTTTTTGTGTAATGTCTTGTGTACAATAAAGTATTTATATACATACAAAATTAAAATACTGATACTGAGAGAAAAAGTAAAACAAATTATAACTAAAACTAGAAAATAAGATTAAAGAGCAAGGTAGAAAATTTAATATATTTGGTTTGTCCCGTTCCCATCTAGTCCCACGATTTTTTAATTCAAATATATCTAAAAGTAGACGTTATTTGATCATACAAAATCGTGACGTCACTTACCACTATCTTCTTACAATCTCCATACTAACAGAGCGTTTTAACCTTGCGTTAAAAATCACTGATTTTACTACTGTCAGTGAACATCCCTATTTGCGTTACGCAGTAAGACGAATGATATTCTGACTTTGACAATAAGTAGTCCGATGCGAAAAGGTCCGGTCGAAAGATGCTCATATGAGTTTTTAACAACTGTGCCCTTTCAGGGCCGGTATTTCATCCGTGGCATTGTGATAATCTGAATGACAAACACGTTAAAGTCACTTAATTAATGAATGAATGAATGAATATATGTTTATCGCGGAGTAAATGGTACATCCATATATGTTAGTAACAATTTTTACTTAGGTCTATGTTATTTCTCACAGCACTTTTCACTCATAGTTTTTTTTCAAAAGCGCAGTTAGACTTATTTTGATGGAAGCAAGGATAGGTATGAGCATATAAGTGCGGATGGATATTCTTAAATGGTAGATGAGGGGAGTGAATTAACAAGAACTTTGTTTTGTCAGCGTTAAGAACTATCCCATTGTCATGAGACCATTTAAACACCGCGTCAATGTCTTGCTGTACCAGGCGGAAAGTTTTCTCAAGGTCCGTGCCCGCGCGCATAGCACAGAGGTCATCCGCGAACATGTGTGCTGAGCAGTGCTGCAGCACACCGCACAAGCTGTTGACGTGCATCTTTCATTTCATTTCATTTCCTTTATTCCTTTATAAAACGTAGTTTTACATGTCAATTTATAGATCTTAAATACGTCTTATAAGTATGTCTTAGTTTAGGTACACTGCAACATGTAGTCAACGAATTAATTATTATTATTACATTTATTTGTCAAGTTACTAGTAAGTACACATCCTTAAAATGTCCTTAAATATTACATAACCATTGATTGGGCAGCGAGCCAGTTGAAAAGTCGTTCGGTTTTCAGCCATTATTGAGAAATTCGTCTATGGAATATAATGCATCGGATGCTAGTTTAATTTTAAGTCTGTTCACAAAACACCTCATACTCGGCGCGCTTTTGACTTCTTGGGGAAACTTGTTGTATAATTTGGGCCCTATCGAGTGGATACATTTTTGGGCCTTTGCAAGACGTGTGGCGGGGGCGCGCAGATCGCCGCGCCGCCTGAAGTTAAAATTGTGTGAGTCACCACGCGTCGGGAACTGTTCAAGGTTACCTCTCACGTACTTGGCTACTTCTAGGACGTACAAGCTAGGAAGGGTGAGAATTTTGGTTTCCTTGAACAGTTCACGAGCAGGATGATCCCAGGAGACACCACATATGCAACGAATGGCTCGTTTTTGAAGTCTGAATGGTCTCTCACGATTAGCTGCGCTTGCCCATAAATCGATCCCACATGTTAGGAGAGAATGAAAATACCCAAAGTAGGCTTTTCTTACATTGTTGTGATCTAGACTGGGACGCAGCCTAGTGAGTGCAAAACACGCGGACGACAAACGATTGCATAGTGAGTCAATGTGGGGACCCCACGTTAAACCAGCATCAAGTAGCAGACAGGACCACAGCCTGAACCCTGCGGCACTCCCCATTCCACTGTACACTCACGACTATAAGTGCTCCCAACTCTAACTTTGAACGAACGTGAAGTGAGATAGTCGCGGAACCATTCGTTCAACGGCTCGCTACTCCACACTCGTACATAGCCTTCAATAAGGTACTTGATTCTAGAGTATCGAATGCTTTTTTGAAGTCAAAGAATACAGCTAACACATTTTTTTTATCTTACTTTTTCCCTTTTGAAAACCGTGTTGGCGGGGATTTAAGATATCGTGTTTATTAAAATAGGTACTAAGTAAGTCAATTATACATTTTTCCATAATCTTGTCAATGCTAGATAATATCGCGATAGGTCTAGTTTAAGAAAGATTTACGGTTGTCTTTTTTGTAAATAGGACGAATTATGGCTTCTTTTAGTTTATTGGGAAATGTATGGTGTTTAACTGATAAGTTGACCAACTTGGCAAATACAGGGCTTATTTTATTTACGACACATTTTATATCAGACATGCGCACTAGATCGCTACCCGGAGATTTATTTACATTCATGTTGTTGATTATTTTTCTTACTTGATGACTCTTGACGGGTTGCCATCTCATACACATATCTATTTTTTTGACAAAGTTATCCCTATCAAGCCAATTATCATTACACTTATGTTGTATATCTTTGATTTCGTCTGAAAAAGTAGTGGCGAACTTATTAGATATGCTTCTTTGAGTGTATCATGTCATCCAAGCTTTTGGTCTCTTTTCCCATTAATATATGTATCCTTTCCCATATTTTCTTTATATTTTTATTACACTCTATTCTACATTTTTTGTCATACATATTCTTACTTTTATTTATGGCTTTGGTACATTTATTCCTATACCTAGTATATTTCAGTCGTTTAAGCATGTTCTTTGGCTCATTACACCAAATTTCGAAGAGTTTATCCCTCTCAATTATCATTTTCTTCAAGTTATAATTAATCCAAGGTATATTAATAATAATAATAATAATAATAATAATAGCCTTTATTCATGCATATAGAGTACAATCATTCAAATCATTAAACAAAGTAATTTTTATAAACACACATAAGTTTAATCCCGTGAATTTAAATCGGAGATACATAATAATAATGCCCGCAGGGCAGCTTGTGGCGAGCTGTTGGGGAGTAACGACCCCACGGACCCGAGTGCTCCCGAGAGTCGGTCAGGGCCTCCGTCTCCGGCGTGTCTTCGTCGGTCGGAGTGGAACCCCAAGGGGACCCGCAGGACTCTCAGCTCTGGCTTGCCTTCATTGGCCGTCCAGAGAGGAGTCGTCAGAGCTATATGCTCCAGGGGTGGAAGTGTTAAAGGGCATAACGCCGCGAGTAACTTCGGAGAAAGCGCAGCACCACCTCTCGACACCCCTGAGCCGCTCACCCGGTGTTGCCCCTGGCCGTCTTTACGACGGCATTTTTAGGCGCCCATCTAATGAGCGGCTAGTCACCGCCTGCCTCGATAACCTTGTGGATAACATTGTTATGGCAGGTGTCCGGACCACTTTGTAATAACCCAATTTTATTGTCCACCCAAATGTCATCACCATAGACCCAATTCTCTTTTCCATTTTCCTACAATAGCTCCAACGCCTGCTGGGACCAGTTCACGGGTATCTACCGATGTACCCGTGAATGGGTTCTAGCAGGTGTACTACATGACATTAAATTTCGTCTCCAAAGGGCCTCTACGTGTTGGATCTATATCCCCACGCACGCCTTCCAAATGACCGGGGTTCGCCCCGTGAATTTAAATCGGAGATACATAATAATAATAATAATAATAGCCTTTATTCATGCATATAGAGTACAATCATTCAAATCATTAAACAAAGTAATTTTTATAAACACACATAAGTTTACACAATAATTTAGCACATTTCCTTTTTTATCTGATGTTTTTACTTCTTTTATTATTTTTGCGTAATTACTTAGTGCGTGTGCATGGCGCTTTGCGCGCAAAAGGCCTCCCCCAACCTTTCCCATAATTTTCTATCTTGAGCTGATCTCCACCAATATTTGTCAAAACTCTTCAAATCGTCTCTCCATCTAAGTTTAGGTCTTCCTTTTCCTCTGGTCTTATCTCTTGGCTGCCACTCTGTGACTATTTTTGCCCACCTGTCACTTGACATTCTGCACACGTGTCCTGCCCATGCCCATTTCGCTTTTTTAACTGTATGAATAACGTCTTCCACGCCTGTTTTATTTCTAATACTGGTGTTGGTTACTCTATCCTTTCGTGTAATTTTCAACATTGATCTTTCCATTGCCCTTTGAGATACCGTGAGCTTATGAATCTGTTTCTTAGTTAGGCTCCATGTTTGTGCGCCGTATGTTAATGATGGTAAAATGGCAGTGTTAAAGGTAGTTTTTTTTATTTTAAGGGAAAGATCGCTCTTCAATATAAATTTCAATGCCCAGTATTTTTTCCAGGCTTTGCTTATCCTATGTTCTACCTCCTTGTCCTGGGTATTATTGAAAGAAACCATTTGTCCAAGGTAAATGAAGTCTTCGACGTATTCAATTTCGTTTTGTCCAAGCATGATAGTTACTTCATCCCCGTTTGTCATGATTTTACATTTATCACGATTCATTTCGAGTCCAGCTTCTTTACAAACTGCGTTGAATTCTTTTAACATGATATTTAGAGACGTAGGGTCCTCGGCGAAAATCATCACGTCGTCTGCAAATCTTAGGTTACTTAAGTATTTACCGTTTATATTTAGTCCTTTGTCTTTCCAAGTAAGTTTTCTAAATATTGTTTCCAAGCTGGCATTAAATAATATTGGCGAGATCGGATCACCCTGTTTTACTCCCTTTTCTAAGGCGAAGGACTCTCCTTGTCTTTCGGTTTTTATCCTTGCTTTGCTGGTTCTATATATATGTCTCAGTATATTAATATATTTTTGTTCCACATTTTGCTCTTCTAGCGTTTTAAATAAAAAATTGTGGTCAATTGAATCAAATGCTTTAGAAAAGTCGATAAAAGCAATGTAAATTGTGTAGTTATATTCTAAACATTTTTCTATGATTTGCCTTAAGCTGTGTAGATGGTCAATGGTACTGTAAGACTGTCTGAAGCCAGCTTGCTCCTCAGGTTGTTGTTCTTCTAGGGTCTTTTCGATTCTACGTCTCAATATTGTCATGAATAGCTTATACATACACGAAGATATACTAATGGGTCTGTAGTTGTCTAGATTATCTTTATTGCCTTTTTTGTGGAGTAACGTAATATTTGATGTGCTCCATTGTTCTGGGGTAGCTTCCTCCTCCAGTATCTTGTTGAAAATGTGTGTTATAACTCTGTGTAGTTCGTAGCCTGAATATTTTAATATTTCATTGTTAATTCCGTCTGGTCCTATTGCCTTTTCCGTTTTTAGTTTCGTGATTGTTGAGGAAATTTCATCTATAAGGAATGGCTCTGGCTTATTACATTCTTTTTTGCTATACACAGTTGGGTCGTAGTTCATGTTAGAATATAGGTGTTTGAAAAAGCTAGTTGCTGCAGTGACTATGTCCTTTCTATTTTCTACTTTATCACTCTTATATTTCAGATTCGGTATTAGTTCCTTTCCAATAGACATAATTCTTTCAGCCTTCTTTACTGCACCAATGCTCTCAAGTATTTTTTCTATTTCTTCCATTTTCTGGTTTTCTATGTCTTTTTTTGTAAGTTTTCTTATTCTTCTGTTTATTGCCTTCAATCTGTTTTTCTCCGCTCTGGTTTTATTTTCTCTTTGTTTCAGCTGTAGTTTTAGGTTTATAAATTTGTTTGTCTCTTCTGAGTATTTACTTCGGTTGTTCTGCGTATCCAATGTCGAGAGTTCTTTTATAGCTTCATGCAAGGTTTTTTCCAGGATGTCGTATTTATATTGTACTGTATCAGCTCCCTTAAGATTTACATCATTGAATAGGCTGTTCGTGACTTCACTCACTAATAAAGCTGAATCACTTTTGATTGGAGTAAATTTCTTTGATGTGTTGATTCTTCTTGGATTAGTCTCTAGTATCATTTCCACAGGTCGGTGGTCCGATGTAAATTTAAGGTTCCGTATGACTGATATGTTGCGGATATTCGTTTTGTTCTGGATCAGAAAAAAGTCTATTTGTGCTTTATTTGTCTGGTTTGGATGTTCCCATGTCCATCTTCTGCTATTTCTGTTTTTGTAAAATGTGTTCCCGATTTTTAGGTTTAGTGTTCTTGCCAAATTTATTAGTCCGTCTCCTCTGTAATTTCTGTTACCGTAGTAGTATTGACCAACCGTGTTTTCCTCTCCAATTTTTCTTTTTCCAATGTGACTATTGAAATCACCCATGATAATTTTAGTTTTCGATCTACTTCTCCAGTAAGCTGACTCGATATCTAGTATAAAGGATTCAACCTCTGCCTCTGGTGCGTCGCTTGTAGGTGCGTATACTTGTATCAAGGTATAAGTATTACGCTTAATTGTCATGTCCAAGCTTATTACTCTTGCAGAGGTATGGGATATTCTATTTATGTATGATTTTATTTCTCTATTTACGAGGAATCCCACACCGTGTCTGCCCTTCTGTATTCCGTAGCAGTAAAAAACGTGTCCCGAATTAAGCTCAATCAGGCTCTCTCCTTCTCTTCTTACCTCGCTCAATCCAATGATTTGCCATTTTTGGTTTTCTAAGCTGATTTCTAGTTCCTGCAGTCTATAGTTATCCATTAAGGTGCGGACATTAAATGTCCAAATATGAAGGTTTTCTACCGAATTTTGACTGGTTGGGGGGTAGCGGTCTTTAACAGTCCCCAGACTGACCAGGATACCTGTGGACTGATTATTGATGTTTGTTTGTAGTTGTTGAGTATTTACTTCTAGTGGTGGGGGGGCCTCGTTGTATCATGTAGGTTTATTATAAGTAAGGTATATTATTTCTACTAATATTACATTTAAACGTTTCAAACACATAACACTCATTGTATATTATGTCAATAAATAATTATGTTAACGCGTTATACAATTCAACTGGGCAATTTATAGACATTAAGTTTTCGAAATCAGTTTGTAAAAGCAATTCTCTGACCTTGCGGTTGTCAAAGACACGTCGCTGCTCAGCATGCGCCATTTGGTTCTTAATCGAGCCACCTGTGTTGCCGACAGCGCCACTGCCGTTACCACACCGGCCTGCGCTGCCGCCGGGATCGCGTTGCACCACGCACGGCCGACACGAAATAATGGTCCGACATTTTATGTTCTATTACAGCTGAGCAGATACGTGCCGTGGGCAGAGATGTTCTTATATACTGTCATGCGTTTCCGCAACTGCACTCAGGAGTCCGTTGGAGCTGCCGCGAACATGACGCATCAGGGACGCGACTCGCTTACGCATAATAGCGTGGAAGCCATTCGTACGCGCCTCCGCGAACATCCCCGATGCACTACAGTAGCGCGGCAACCTCATCAGCATCCTGAATGCGTTGTGAATAACCACAACAAAGAATAGTTGAAAAACCCCCGTCATGTTCACTGATGATGTTACCTCAAAATTTGCATTGACTGCTGTGCTATGATCTCGTGGTGCCAAGATACATTACTTGGAGTTAATAACTTTAGATCAAACTTTCTCCTAATCCAAAATAAAATAAAATTAATGGGACACAAGGGGTTACTGCAAATGCTCTAAGGAAGCATGCTTTTGAATATTTGCAGCGCCCACCCCGTATAAATTAAAAGGTTTAATGTTAAACCATTTTAATGACCAAGCCAGAATCAAAATTACACTCCGTTGAATCTTTAATTAGAACAGGAAGCTTGAACGACATTTTCTATAGAAGTTTCCCACTTTGTGGCAAACTACAACGAGACTGCAATAAAATCTTCGGTTTATAAGAAAAGTTTGAACTGTGGATAGAGACGCAGAATATAAAGGTTTTTTTATTGGATCCCACGGAAAAATATAACCACCGGTCTTGTAAAATTAATAAAAATGCCTTGACGTGTCAGAGTCAGAGTTCATATTAATTTACCTAAAAATATATTTTCAGTAGGATATTAGAATACAATTATTACTATATTTAAAAACAAAACTGAAAATCAACTATTTACTTACCTCAGATTTCTAAGAATTCTTAATGAAACTTTATGACAAAAATATATAGGTCAAAGGAAATCTGTGTTATCCTCAACCTACGCGTCTTGCTGCTATGATTTTTCTTCGACGTGTTGACGTCGCGACGTTGTCAGTCTTTAAAATGTACTAGTCTAAGGGTTAATCTGAACAACAGCACTTACGAAGTGAATTGGTTTTGAGGAATCCTTCATCATATAAGCCGAAAGACGCCCACTGCTGGGCAAAGGCCTCCCCCAAAGAGTGCCAAAGTGACCGGTCATGACTGATAACCTGGTGGCAGGTTATCAGTCCACGTTGTCGCGGGTATGCTCTGCGTATATTTACGAACGAATCCTTACATTGCCAATTTCGTGTTCCAACTACAAATATTACTACCAACCGACTTTATTCACTGTTCTGAATTAAAAAGTGCATTAAGCCTCATTGGAGCAAGCTAATCAAATGAAATGAGCGTGACAAGCCCGCTGGCCCGCGGCCAAACACGGCTCCGCTCATAACTCGCAAAACCATGTATCTGGCGCAGTCGGTTGGACCAAACAGTACAATGCACGTGAAGTAAAAATATTTTTTGAATAACTTGACCGCTGTTAGGAATATTAAAGAACCATTGTTATTCTTATAAACGCTGGATCTACTCGGAGCAAAGATAGTTGCAAGGAGCACTCCTTATCAACGCAGCAAAGTTAGACTTTTCATGTAACTGCTGCAATTTACAAGGCGACGCAAGTTGGACCACACCAAAACCTCTTCATGCCTGATGCATACTTATCTGACTTTGCGACATACCGATATTGATTTCATACATTTACTACAGTGATATTCATCTGATGCGCATGGCTTTTTTTGCGTCAGGCGAGAGATTGCGTCTGAGAGCATAAATAGTTTTGAGAACTATAAATCCTCAGGCCTGGATGGCATCTACCCTGCTTTACTAAAGTGGGGAGGGCAGACGCTGATCGAGCACTTATCAAACCTATTATGCAGTTGCCTTGCATACAAATACATACCAACAAAATAAAGAGAGGTAAAGGTTATTTTCCTACCGAAACCAGGAAAAACGATTACTCGGACCCAAAATCATTTAAACCCATAAGCCTAACCTCCTTCATGTTAAAGACTCTGGAGAGACTTTGCGACAGGGAACTAAAGGATACAGCCCTTAAAAACATAAAGATACATCCAAACCAGCATGCCTATAGCCAGGGCAAATTGACAGAATCAGCCCTCCATGCTGTAGTAACCAACATAGAAAACGCGCTAGCTAGAAAGAACTCCTGTCTAGGCACCTTCATTGATATAGAGGGTGCTATCGACAAAACGAACTTTAGCAGCATAAGACAAGCACTAGAAAGACACAAAATCGAACTGCTGCTCATATAATGGATTATGAACATGCTAAAAAAGAGAATCATAAGACTATCTGAAAACCAAAGTCGCCAGGCGTTAGTTATAAGAGGATGCCTACAAGGGGGCGTCCTCTCGCCACTGCTGTGGAACCTGGTAGTAAACGACCTTAAAACAAAACTAAACAGTAACCGCTTCCTAACTATAGGATATGCGGATGACATAGTGATACTAGTCAACGGCCTGGTCATAAACACATTGTATGAACTCACACAAACAGCACTGAAAATAACAGAGAAATGGTGCAAGGAGAATGACCTATCGGTAAACCGAAAGAAAACTGACACAATTCTCTTTACAAATAAACGAAAACTGGGTACCTACGAAATGCCAACTCTATTCGGCACCAAACTAACACTCTCGAAGGAGGTAAAACACCTAGGCATAACACTAGATGATAAACTAAACTGGAGCAAACACCTAGACAGCAGACTTAACAAAGCAACAGTAGCCTTCTGGCAATGCAGAAGGATGGTGGGGAAAAGATGGGGCCTGGCCCCCCACATCATACTGTGGCTATACAGAATGGTGATAGTTCCAATGATAAGCTACGGTGCCATTGTATGGTGGCCCCGCACCCAAACCACGAGTGCAATTACCAAAATTCAGAAAACACAAAGACTAGCATGTGTCGCTGCTACAGGTTGCAAGAGAACGACCCCAACAGCAGCACTAGAAGTCATGCTAGGGCTACTACCTTTTCATATGCACATACAAAAAGAGGCGGCTGCAACGACAATACGCCTAAAAAGCCTCAACCTATGGACGAAACTAGACATACCCCACACGAAGATACACAACAAACTGACTGGGCCTACCTAAGATGAAAGCTTCAATCGACAAAATACCAAAAACTGCAGTCTTTGGGAAAGACTATGAAATATTACTGACGGAAGACTCCAAAGAGGGGTTAAACCAAACAGACCTCAGAATCTTTACAGATGGTTCAAAAACAAATACGGGAACAGGATGTGGTGTGTTCTCAGAGGATTTAAACATACATATATCCAAACCACTGGGTGTACAAAACACGGTATTCCAGGCTAAATGTGTAGGGATAATTGAAGCCTGCAATGCCATAAAGAGACGACAAGTCGAAAAAACATCCGTATACTCTCAGAAAGTAAATCGGTACTACAAGCACTGAGCAGTGATAACATCACATCTAGCTTGATATTCGAATGTCACTTAAATCTCACAAAGGTGTGCGCAGATAAAAACAAAGTTACTATATAATGGATCAAGGGGCACAGTCGCTCAAGAGGAAACGATGCAGCGGATGAATTGGCCAGGAAAGGCTCAGAAACAACGGCATACGCACCGGAGCCAATCTTGCCCCTGCCACAAAGCTACATATACAGTCAACTGGACCAACACACTAAAGACATACACCAAAGATACTGGGAGGAGATATACACATGCAGACAGACCAAAGAGATTCTGTCGAAACGCGATTCAAACTCACAACCACACTACTAAGGACACATAGAAACCAACTGCGCAAGATAGTGGGTATAATAACAGGACACAACACCTTGAACAGACACCTCTATAACTTATTAAGGTATCACAGACAACCCACGTGCAGAGCGTGCGTGGAGGCAGAAGAAACGACTAAACATATACTACTGGACTGCAAGGAGGTAGAAGTATACAGAATGAAGCACCTAGGTTTTCCAAACGGGACGCAGTCAGCAACACCAAGGCACTCACCAACTTTTTAGACGAGCTGGGGTGGTTAGAGTAGCGCCACACCGCCGTTTCACGCAAAATAGGCACAATGGATGTCGACTTGCGGAAAACGCCCAGTATAACTAACTGAGAGCATAACGTCATTCCGTAAAGTATTCATTCCGGTTTTACTCGTTTACCTGCTGTTTTCTCCAAACCACTGCGACTTCGCCACAGCAATAGATCGTGGTATACTACGCCGCCGTAAATTCCCACTCCTGACGTGCTGTGCGAAATATTTTGCCCCGGACTCTTTCTTGGGCCAAATTGTTTTTTGACAGATGAAATTTCATTGCGTCGCAAAGCTCGCCCGATTTACGACCAGTTGAAATGTAGTTTGCTTTGTATATTTGTTTAGGTTTTCGTCTAGGATTTATTATGTTAGACGTGTGCATAATAATATTAGGTTTATGTTGAGTACAATTTCATGTATTTACAACAATTAAAAAAACATGAAACAGAAAGTTAAAAACTAACTAAACCTAACCTATTTCATGTGTACGAGTAAGTGCAATAAAACGATTCTAAATATGCATTAAGAAATAAAACTAGATTAATAGCACCACCCTCCCGATTAAAACTCCACTCATCCGGCCCTTTAATGTCCATAAAATTATATAAAAAAACTACCAGAAAAAATATAAAAAGAAAGCAAAAAAAATAAATTTATACGCCAAGTGAAACAAATTCTTCTAAATAAAGCGTATTATTTCTATTTGTGAATACTTAGAAGACAAATTACTTTAACAAAGTAAGTTCTTATAATTATCACTACTAGTAACCTAACACAAACAAACATTAACTACGATTTGGCTCAAAGAGATTTGTTATAGCTAGTTTTATATTACTTTAAGCTTTGTTAGTTTTTAAGTTAGTATTTAATTTCAATACTATTACTTTTGGGATGCCCTTGCAGGGCTCATGTTTGATACGTCCATATTGTAACACTTACCACCTTTATGTAACATGAAAGCTAATAAATTACTTGATTACTTGATTAAATAATTTATAAATTTGGCGTTGCTTTGCGGAATCCATGATAAGGTCAGACTAACGAGACTTGGTTGGTAAACCAATAGTTAAATGGTCGTATACAAATCTCGTAAAGTGTGATATATTATTCGAGCGTTTTTCAAATAAAATGTACCCTAGTTCTGGTAAAATCAAGAAACGGTAACTTTGTCAGTTTGGTCACGAAAAATAGCCGTAGGTAAATGTATGGCTAATCTTCGTGACAAAATCATTAATCGTCTTCGTTTCACCCTTTTGTATATTTGATATGAGTGTGCGGGCAAACGAATGTTTACCCGCCCAAATCAGATAGGCTGTTCATGGTTAGTAGTCAGCCATTTTAGAACAAGTTCTCAATTTAGCAATAATAGCCTTTCCATTCCTTACGGAGTTACGCGAATAGTTTCTCTATGGGATCATCTTTGTGTGTCCCATTACCAAATTATCGAGAATTCGGCTGATTTTAAGATTCTCTCGACGGATGCAGTGCAGTAGCTTGCCTTAAGTTAAGTATCACAAAAATTGGTAATAGAGAAAATTGTATGCCTTACGATAAATAATTATGGGATTATTCGTCAGATGTTAAGTTACTAGTAAAAGCGTAAGTGGTCCTATCCAAAAGTGACCCGAGGAATTTATATTATCGTAGACTTATCAGGCTAAACAAAACATACTGAACAACAAAGACCACCCTTATGTTATCTGACGCTGTCTAATTTTTATAATCTAAATTTAATTGAAACCGTTAGAGCTATTACGCAACATTTTATGCAACCATTGCTCGTTTAAAAGTATATGATACACTGGGCACATCTAAAAACTATGTTAGAACTTAAAAACTAAATTTGATTTGACGCATTTAATACGTGGCAACGTTCTAACCAGCAAAGACTGCCCTCCCTGCTTTATGCGCTTTTTGCAGCAATTATTTGCTGCAAATCCATCATTTTGTGCCTTTGCAAAGATCGAGGAGGCACTGCAAAACCAAGGTAACGTTCCTAAAGCGTTGTTGTACTGTACACCCAGAGTAGGTATACCATAATTTTTAGGTTAATAGAACCCACAGGATGCTTGCGCAAAAAGAAAAACAAAAGATGAAGACTATGAAGTTCTGAATGAAACAGCTAAAGAGGGTCGACCTTCTGAACTTCCAACAAATGACGGACTTAAAGTCACACGCTATTATCACCAGTCAACCGACCAACGAGCATCTTTAAAAGTAACGGCTCCCAATTTTCCGCAAAAGTTTTTCCGGGAAAATCAAGGATCCCGTGGGATGGGAACTTTGGAAGGTATGGGGCTGTTAGTGATTGAAAAACTTTTGCGTTTAGTGGACGTGTAAAAGTTTAGTGGGAACGACGTTGCAGAGACACGCAGGACGGTATTACGTAGTTGTTGTGTTATACAACTTGTGCTCTTTGAGCAAATATTACGAGCATACATATATAATGTTTATTAGCGTATTTTTAGCAATTGACAACATTTCAAACTATGTAATGATGCCTTATTCGAAAACCATTTCGGTAATTATGTTTCCTGAACGTAGTGAAGTAGTTTTCAGATTTCATTTCTCACCCGTTTAAAAAAAAACGCGAAAATGTATAAATTTGGTTTAAGGCTCCGCACGTTCGTGGTCTTCTCTCCCTCTTACTGAGCATTACGCGTGAGCGAGATGGAAGTGCGTGTTCGAAAGCGCGGATATCATGTTTTTCGGAATAAATATTTCAGAAAACGAGAAGAAATTTAAGTAAGTAAGAAAATAAATTTATTGTTCATATGAAGAATTATGAAAAAGATTATAAAATTTCATCTTTTTCTGATAAAAAATGGAGCAGTAAAATAGTTACAAGTGAAATAATCGGGTTCAGTTTAAAAAAAATTCTCTACTTTCTTTTCTTAAAATGGATTTCTACGAAAACTATATTACTTCTCATATCTTGCAGATTATGATATATTTTTTCCGAAGTTAAATTGTTACGTGATAATGTATAAAATGGTTACTAAACAACTCATTTTTACGAAAATTTGAATGGTCGAGCCTTAAGCCGTGTGTGACTGGAACTCGCTACTTTTCAATATGATATTTTTGAATAAAAATTACAATTTAGTGACAAATAAAAAAACACGCGTCCCTTAAAAAAACGTTTTCTAGGGAACTTAATCATAAAATGGCCCACTCGAAAAAATTAAATGTTGTCAACTGAATGTACTTAGTTGTTTGCTTACTACGTCACTGTACTTATTACATTATTGAATGAAACACTTTGGTGAGTAAATACTGATGATCCACCATAGCTGTCTCTTTCTATAGCATGTTATAGAAAGAGACACCTATGGTCATCATTTAATCAACTTCATACGTCATATAATTCGGATTTCGAAGGGGGCCTCATACAATATAGGGGAAAACAACGATAGCGTGTTTTACGATTGTAACACCGCCATCTATTATGAATTTGGTGCACTCTAAAATGTAAACCACTAAACATTGTACTTTAAACAATAGGTACAAGCTGCCCGCGCAGCTACACCAGCAAAAAACCTAGGCAGCGTCACGGGAAAATATACATATAGCTTACGTCCAACCTCTTAATGGGTCGTTTTTAACTGTGAAAAATAGAGTACAGTCAGCAATAAAAGCTAGTACCAAAAGGCCTAGATTTTACAACAAGTGTCCGTGCCAAGTGCCATTTTACCCGAGAAGTTTCTTGACTATCCACCCGAGCCACCGCCGGCGAGGGTGGATAGTTAAGTCGAGGGGTAAAATGGCTCATTTATGCTCGAGTTATAAACACTGATTTTTAATTCGATTGCGAGTTTATTTTTTTTATATTATTGTAATAATAACTCATTCTCGCCACTTAACTTGTTAAAGTTTTTATTTTTAATTATCGACACGTGATATTAGACTTAGGTTCTCCATAATGCCAAGTCATTTACTGTTTTGATACGTTTTCAAATAAAAATCCACTTCTATTTTATCGCGTTTAATTAATTTTTTAATAGAAAACACGGAATTGAAATTGATTAAAGTATGTCAAATAACATTGCAAGTTTTACGTGCTTTTATTGTGCGTGTGGCCATAAGGCCCAATAATCTTAGTCTTAAAAAAATGCTTTGTGCACTAGAGCATAAATAAGTAGCATTTTGTGCAGCTTACATCTAGCACAAAGGCGAACTTTGGCATGCGAAGTAAAAATTAAATTTTTGAGAAACTTATTTTTCCTATGCGGTCTCAGAGTATAACGAAACTTCTAAAGATTGAGCTGGTAACACCGTCCTCTTAAATTCCTGAATTATTCATTAGCATATATGTAGTAATCATCACGAGCACATAAACTTAAGAGCATTAACTTTAGATTGCGAAGCAGTGAAGTGTGTCATACTTTTATAGCAGAATTAGGGGGCATTACGCCAAACGAAGGACCATTTTTACACGTTCGCTCATTTAGAGAATAAGCAACCTTAAAAGTATTTCAATAAGAGTATTGTAGCTGTATTGTTAAGTTGGTTGCCGCTTTGTGTTTATGGTAAGGTTTAGTAGGGAAATATCCCTTTTTTATGAGGTAAGAATGCGTAGCTTATGTATGGAGAGGTTATTAAAGATTGTTTACTTAGTCGCGATGGAGGGACTTTGCTTTGCATACAAGGAGAGAAGGAACGGTGGGAGGGGGACCAAATCATGACAATAAATAATCTGCACTGATATAATAAAGAGGAATAAATTGAACGTAGGGTGAATTCCAAAACTACTTTAAAAACACCTGTGTATAAAATTTAATTTTGGATGGTCATACGCAGGGGAGCAGCCGTCAGGCTATCTATACTAATATTATAAAGGAAAGTTTGTGAGATTGAAGATTCATAGGATATAGGAATAGAAACATGCAAAATCTGCCTTTGAATTCTTATCCATAAAATTGCATATTTTTAAAGTGACTAGCTAACAAAAAAAAACCGGCCAAGTGCGATTCGGACTTGCGCACGAAGGGTTCCGTACCATTATCAATTTATTTTATTTTGTTTTTAGTATTTGTTGTAATACTCGTAGCGGCAACAGAAATACATAATCTGTGAAAATTTCTACTCTCTAGCTATCACGGTTCTTGAGATACAGCCTGGTGACAGACATACGGACGGACGGACGGACAGCGAAGTCTTAGTAATAGGGTCCCGTTTTACTCTTTGAGTACGGAACCCTAAAAAATTTACTCTAACAAAAATAACACTTTATTATACTTTTAAGCTTTTTCCTACAAGTAAACGTGACAGTTTGTATGAAATCGCAATTAAGATCTTTTTTTTATTTTTTTATATGGCATATTGTGTGTCCCACTGCTAGGCAAAGGCCTCTCCCCGTGATCTCACATTCATGGGGAGGTTTGGACCGTAATCCCACCACGCTAGTCCAGTGCAGGTTGGTGGGTCAGTTATGCCTCGTTTGCTAATTGGCAGGGTGCACCACGTGCAGGTGAGGTTGGCTTGGGTCCCGTGAGATGTTATATGGGACCCCTTACACGCGATCAAAATCAAGACCCATTTCTAACTAGAAAACCAACACAATGTATTATTTCGATAAGCTGGTCGCACTCCGATTGAAACGTGATAGAACGAAATAGAGAAAATTGGAAAAGTGCAACATTTTGCCCATCTCTGAAGTTAAAGTGAATTTGGTGTGGGGGTTTCTGTACTAATATTACAAAAGTGTATAAGGTTGACGATTCGTAAGTTTGTATAACTACATACACGGTGTAAACTCTTAAATTATTTATCCGACCTAAAACAATCTGTAGTTATAGAATGGGTCTTCGGTATAAATAAACACTTTTATTCTTAACACTTTCCGCTTCTTATAGGGAAAACCCCTCAACCAGCCCAAACCAGCTTCGAGCGTAGCGCGTAGTGATTCTTGGCAATTAATTTGATAATTCATAAGAATTGTGCATTGAGGTTCCAAAGGAGTCTGAATTTCCCTACAAACTTCATTCAAACAGGTGGTCGATCACGTAACGCATTGTATGAACGTCGGGTAGGTCTAAATGTCACTTTTTTTATGGAATATTGACAGTTAAATCGGACCGACGCGCGTTCGGAACGTTACGTGATTACCCCCCGGATCACGTAACGCATTGTACGCACGTCAGGTAGATCTAAATGTCACTTTTTATATGGAAAAATGCTCAGAGCATAGAATACTAGAGAGAGGACAAGCCGCCGGCGGCCGTGTCGCAGCTGTATGCTCAATACACTGCCATACTGTGCACGCGTGCTGATCGCAGAGAATATTACGTTTTTTCCCTAAATGCCTGATATGATGCGCGTTTATTGTCAAATAAGCGCGTAGGTATACAAGAGTGTGTGTTTTAGATGTGTGCGTGCTTTGTCTTGTCAATTACTTGGGCGTTGTGTGGGTTAATGTACTTGCGACAGGCTCACTCTATACAAATCGGCCGCCATGTCCGATCTTCTTATATTCATACATCTGTGGAAAAATTATAGTTAGGTGGTCCTAACGCGCGTTCGGAAACCCTGATTATTTTTGGTGGTTGTATAAAATGTTGCTTATGAACGGTCGACGGTAACTGTAATACGGTGTTTGACTAGCAGTCTATATTAACGTATTGTCTATTTTTTGTTTAAATCAGTAATCTTCCATAGAATTTTCACTAGATTATTCCATATCATTCTTTTGTATTTCGTAATTTTTATACTGCCATTAAAAATGCATGATATAGGTATCATGACTTTTAACGATCTGTCGGAAATATGGCCAAGCTATTTCAATGCACTTCTTCATCTGTAAGCAAGACAAAGATAAAATCTAATTACACTTTAATGCAGTTAAGTCCTATAACAATATCAAGCCAACCGAGATAACTACACAACTACACTTCCTTCTCTCAATAGAAAAACGACGTATGCGACTATAGCACCGATGACACAATTAACTGAACACTTATGAACCTTAACACATCGAGTTAAGGTATTTTATTAGTATGTATAGCCTCTAGACCCTAGACCCTCCACAGGGTAGACTGATAATCTGGTAAATGTCGCGGTAGTCCGCTGGATGCGGGTGGCTCAGGACCGGTCATTGTGGCACTCTTTGGGGGCTTATGTCCAGCAGACGACATAGGCCTCCCCCAAAGAGTGCCAAAATGACTGCTCCTGCGCCACCCACATCCACCGGACTCCCGCGACCTTTACCAGGTCATCAGATATGATGATGTCGATGTATATTTGTTGAATAATTATGAGGACTCTTTCTATGAATGTTGTAAGCGAGTTTAGCTACCCTCCATGTACACGTAGTAAGATAAGACTTTTTCAAACCAGTATCCATTTCCAACGTTTTATTACAAGCACTCACGTTAGTTGCACCGATATATTGTTGCTGCAAGTTTATGACTGCTACGGTAAGGTTATATAGCCTAAACACCGGATTATGGTTTAAGCAGGCTACAAGGCTTAGATGTTTAGTTATTGGAGCTTCTCTTCTAGGTTGGAATTGCTTTTTAATGGTCGAGTAGGGATATGTTTCATTTGTCGAGCGACAATTTAAGAAGTTTATTTTTGGAGAATCAAAGTTTAGGGGTATAATACGATTAAAATCAGTTAACGATTCTGAAGTTAGCTTCGAATCGCCTCCCGCATACCCGCCTGACACCTTTGCGGTGCTACTCGTAGCTAACATCAGAATCGTTAACTGATTTTAATCGGATTGTATATATTTTAATCTCTTTGTTAATCTATGTTACTCATAACTCGCCTCGCCTCTTCAATTTGTATGTAAAGCGGTTGCTCCAAAAACTAACTGCTACCAGGGTCGGCTGTTCGGTTGATGGTGTTTTTATAAACAACATTAACTATGCGGACGACATGGTCTTGTTATGCCCTTCGTTCAGTGCGCTGCGTGACTTGCTGCGAGTTTGTGAGTCATATGAGAGTTAGTAGGCCCACGGACTCAAATACAATGCAAGAAAAAGCGAGTTCCTAATTTTCAGGGTGGGTAAGAAACCTTACGTGGATGTGCCTCCGGTGACTTTGTGTGAAACTCCCTTGACTCAGGTAAAACATTTTATGTATTTGGGTCACTGGGTATCTGAGGACATGAGTGATGGCATGGACATAGAGAGAGAGCGCAGAGCGCTGTCCGTGCGGTGCAATATGTTGGCTCGTAGGTTTGCACGTTGTAGCGACGAGGTTAAGTTGACGTTGTTTCGAGCCTACTGTCAGTCTTTTTACACGTGCAGCCTATGGGTCAATTATACAGCGCGCACGTACAGCGCACTGCGCGTGCAGTACAACAACGCGTTCAGGGCGCTGTTCCGGCTGCCGTGGAGCTGCAGCGCGTCCGGCATGTTCGCCGCGGCGCGCACCGACGACTTCCACGCGACGCATAAGGAAGCGTTGTGCACGGAGTGCGCCCCCGCCACAGCACGACCACAAACACCATCCTGAACGTGTTTGCTGACAGGTGGAACACACCCGTGATGAAGAGGTGGTTGGCCCTTCACGGTCCTAGTTATAAGTAGTTTAGTTAACTCTTTTAGTTATGTTTATTATTTTAAAATTCAAAATTTACTTATTGACGACCGCTTTAGCCTAGTTGGTAGTGACCCTGCTTACGAAGCAAGAGGTCCTGGGTTCGAATCCCGGTAAGGGCATTTATTTGTGTGATGAGCACGAATAATTGTTCCTGAGTCATGGATGTTTTCTATGTATTTAAGTATTTATTTCTCTACATAAGTATCTATATCGTCGTCTAGTACCCATAGTACAAGCTTTGCTTAGTTTGGGACTAGGTTGATTTGTGTAAGATTGTCCGCAAATATTTATTTTATTTATTTATTATTTTTGATTTTATGTATACACCCGTGTGTAATACCTATGGATGAATGTCTGAAATAAATTGCTATTAGATTAGATTAGATTATTTATTTCATGATAAAAAAATATATTACAAATTTGCTTTCATGTCAAAAAAATAAGATTATTTATCACGATCGTCAAAAACAAAGAAAAAATAAAGATATAATATTAAATTAATACAATGTCAACAAATTTACTCAATAACGAGTAAATATAAAAATAAAACAAAATCAAAAGAACAAATATGTCAACCACTAGGTATCGTCATTCAATTTACAATATAGTGTAATGTGCATTAGAATATAGGTGATATTTAATGTCAAATCATATTAAAACAAATGTAAATAGGTAAAAATAATAATTTAACATGTCAGATCAAGATCCATATACTCTTTAACTGAGTATAATGGATTTTCCAATAAAAGGTATTTCAGGCGGCGTCTAAATGCTTCGTCAGATGGTTCCAGTCTAAGATCAGCGGGTAGTCGCTCGTAGTAGGTAGGCCCAATGACACGCGGGTTCTTTTCTGCAAGTGCCATGCGACGGGGAACTGTTCTCAAATATTTAATTTAATTTAATAAACATTTATCTGAAAGCATAATCAAAGCAATTCACAAAGTTAAATATCCACAGCTCAGGTTTCGTCAAAAATGAGGACAGAGTGAGTAGGTATCCGCAACAAACTTCGTCTAATAATAAATACTTACAACCAGTAATAAGCAACATTTTTCATTAAGACTCGTTACAATAAAGATAAAAACATGGGAAAGAAAAACAATATTATGGTATTGAATTCTAGGCCCGATAAGTACCTCGCGCAAACGTCCCTAATATACCGGCAGCATTTCCACTCTGTATTGCCAGGCATTTCCCCTCTGTATTGCCAGGCATTTCCCCTCTGTATTGTCCTCTGTATTGTATTGTTACTTAGAAAATTTTTTACGTCGGCAATAGCGGATTACTGCGGCTCAAAATTATGTTTTTTGTATGAAATCCCGTATTTTCCTTGAATTCTACACATTAACTGCCAAGATTCGCTACGCGCTACGCTCGTAGCCGATCCCGTGGTTTTTCCCGTATGTAGCGGGACAGCGTAAGCGCCCGCTAGTCGAGGTCATGGCTGTGAGTCTTTTAACGGGGTTTCTTTACCTCCAAAGAACGAGAACGAGGAGTGTTATAAGTTTAACATTAGTGTATATTGTGCATCTGTGTGTTTGTCTAAGGCATCGTAGCTCCAAAACGGATGGATCAATTGGAATGTAGTTTATTTTTATCGAAAGTCATTTAAATTTAAACCCTATATGTACAGTTCTAAATTATTGCTTGGTTAGGGTAAATCGGCATGTTTACCCTAACTAAGCAATAAGTTAAAGGGTAAATCAGCATGTTTGGGCAGGGACCGGAACCGGTTTCCCTTATTAGGGTTTTCCATAGGGTTATTTATTTTTCAAAGTTGTTTTTAAAACCCTATCCATAATGATAGCTAACGGCGTAACCTTACTGTTGGGTACTAACCCTATTGTTGTGGTTAGCATATCGGATGTGGTAACTATAAGATAACCATTAAGTTAACCCTAATCAAAACCCTTACTCAATAGGGTTAACTTATCATCCGATATGCTTACCATAACAATAAAGTTAATTACCCTATCAGTAACGGTACCTTATCATAAGATTACCAAATTGATAACAGTAACATACAATTTATGCCAAATAAATGAAATGAAATGTAATGATAGGTGTATCGTTTTAATAAACGCGCTATGTACTCTGGCAACACGGGACTGCTGTCGAGGTTACATGCGTACTGTGAGGGCAGCGTATATAATGGCGGAATGTATAAATATTGTGTTTTCATTCCATTAATACGAATATAACGAAGCATACATAACATGCAAAAACCTGCGGTTTATTTTATTACTATACGTTACAATAGGGTTACCAAATCGATAGGCTTATGTACGTCTGAAAAACGGCTTTCCGGTCCTTGTGTTTGGGTGACACCATCGGGTTAATAAAAAAAACAATAGTTCTCATAAAATACATAAATATAAAGTTTATTTCCAATATAAGCATTATTGTGTAACAATGTCATACTAAAACGTATACATTAGAAACTTCTCTGTGAACTTCATTTTTCTATTCTTTGGTCTCATATCATTAAAATTAATTGTAAACTTATTGACGTTAACACAGACTTATTGGTAACACCTACCTTTAAGTGGAACCTACTTGACGGCCGATTTAGCCTAGTTGGTAGTGACCCTACCTGCGACGCTAAAGGTTCATTTATTAGGTGGGGGTTATATGGAACTAGTTACTAGTTATTACTAGCTTACTATGGGGCTAGTTCGATCTGTTTAAGATATTCCTCTAATATTTGTTATACTTGCACAATTTTTAGATGATCACGTCGACAAACAAACCCTGCTCCTCCTTTTTTATTCTTTTTGACAAATGTAATTTCCGTTTTACGCGATTGTTTGTCATAAAATCAAATAACGTTTGTAATGGGTTTTATGTTACGTTTTAAATATATCTCAGTGTCGAATTCCATTTTGGTAAATCAACTATTTATGTTTGTCTGTCTGGCTGTCTGAGAGACACCATGACAGAGTTTTCAAGACATATTGTTACAGTATGTACTCCCAATGTGCTTCGAATATGTCCTATTAAAATGGGTTTATGGTGTCCTATTAAATTACAGTATTCAAAATTGACCCAGTAGACGATTACAAATCTGGCTATACTTTTTAGCCAAGATGTAGAATTTTTAGAGCGTGGCTGGTAGTGGTAGAGTTACGCCGTCTGGTGTAGGAAGCTTGGCGCTACTTATGATCTGATATCTTTTTAACGCTGTAAGATATATGAGCTAGGGAGTCTTGGCAATCACTTTACATGTTATGTTTTTGGTGGGATAATAATATCGACATGATCAAAAAACTGATTTAATTAGAACATAGAAAACATTTTATCTGGAAAATCAACTCTTAATGGGGGATGAAAGTTGCGAGAGTTCACGCGGAAAAAGTCGCGTGCAAATACTACTTTAAAATATCGGTGATATGTCTTAAAATCAATCTATGTACAACTTGTACGATAGGTTACATAAAGTTAAATCAAATAATAGTCAGGGTAAGACCAAATGAAGAACCTTAACATCATGAGGGAGGCGATGGCTGAGATATGCGTCATATTTGTGATCGGGTGCTGTTTGTGGAGTCCGGTCTGTTCATGCTTGCAAGGGCATAGTAACTACCTAAATAAATGTTATTATCATTATTTTGACGAGAGACATCATTCTGTTCTTGACACGTTTTATTGTTATTGACCCTGTAGATCTCTGACAATATTACATTAATGATCCTTTTTTTTTCTGTTTTAACGCTTAGAGACAGTATACATCTCTATAAGAACATTAGAATAATTATTAATTGTATTTGGAAGCTCATAGACCTTATACATCTCTGGGGTACTAAATTAATATCATAAACTTATTGTTAATTCTGATACAGACCTTAAATCGAATGTAATTGATAATATATTACAATTTTGGATTTTTTTAGTTTTCATTTTAGTGACATTTAGTTTGTTAACCGTTTAGGTACTAATTAGTTAAAATCTGATTTTTTTTAATGATTATTGCGTAAGATTATTAATATTATATTGTAGAATACCACTTGACATGTAAAAGTGCCCTTGTGACCTATTTGCAGAATAAATAATTGATTTTGATTTTTTGATTTTGATCATAAGTCATTTTTGTTTATTTTTATTACACGTCGATCTTACCCCAACTAAAAATATTTCACTAAACAAGACTTAAGACATATTCGAAGATGCAATAAATATCAACTAATAATACCTTATTATTATTTTTAATTACCCGTATTGTTTTATTTACAAAAACACAATTACTAACGGTAGGTACTGGGGAAAATGCATCTTAATCTACACTACAGTACTACTAGGTACTACCGGCAGTAGGTAAATCATTTCTAATATGTGAACATGGTTACACCCAACAACAATGATGGGTAAGGCAGAGTATCCATCACAGATATGCTAAGCTGTTTCCATACAAACGACACTTAGCTCTGAAGCATGCGAGGTGTCAAATAAGTTTATGTCAAAATTTCATTTTTAGTACAAGCTTTTATTGCCCACTGTATTTTTCTGTACACCGTCTTTAACTACTCATTGGAAATAATCTAACGAGCCCAAACTCAATGGGATACCGTCAGTTAAATACAGAATTCCCATAGTCACCTTCTGTTTACATCATCAGATCAGCTCGATGGTACCATAATATTGCATTGTCATTGGAACTAAAGGTGCATTTTAAATTGCAGCTTAATTGGTCAAGGTTAACTGGTTCAAGGTCAGCTGTTCAAGGTTAGCTGGATGCGAGTGGCGCAGGACCGGTCCTGCGCCACTCGCATCCAGCGGACTCCCGCGACCTTTACCAGGTCATCAGTCCACCTTGTGGGGGACCTACCCACGCCGCGCTTTCCGGTACGTGGTCGCCACTCGAGAACCTTTCCGCCCCAGCGGCCATCGGTTCTACGTGCAATGTGCAAATGTATAGGTCAAGATAGATAAAAACTTGTAAAAATATATGAAAACACTTCACATCTCTGGTGATACTCACCCTAAAATTCGCTTGGAAATGTGCCGGGGGTTATACGTAGTCTAACAAAAACTCCTAAAGCTACGTGGCACATTAAAAACACTAATCACACAACTAGGTATCTTTTGTTTTTAAAACAATTTCACAATAAGCTACTTATCTATCACTACAGAAATAATACTGAATCATGCATTGTACCATAATAAATTACTCTACTCTCAAACATTTAAAAAAATATCCGTTTACATATTTTCCATTCAAGTTTTTAGTGATATTGTTATCATCATATTCTTCAGTCACAAATGGAATTCCACAAATAATGCTCAAGTTAACCCTTTCTGTCACTAGATTATTGGTCCTTCTTTTGAATCACCTTATCAACTTCCAACGCTTAGCTTTACTTTCTGTTTTGTTATTATTGGAACGAACTTCATTTTAAATATCATTTACAAAGTCATGTCTAAGTTGAACTTGACTTTTTTTAGTGTCGTTACAAAAATCTTGACCAGCGCGTTTGCTATTTGTTTTAGAAGGCGCTTAGAGCATTTCGTTACATTTTACATTTAACTATTTTTAACGTCTATGATATTATATGATATACTTAAACTAAGAGTCTGTTTGAGTTTCCATGTCATCCATGCTCTTCGTGAATTCAGTTTCTTGATGCTCTTCGCTATGGCTGTCCATGTCATCTGGAAATAAGAACATGCAAAAATGAACTTAAAATCAATCGTAGTACACTCACTTACGTCCCAGTAACAAAGGACATCTGAGATTGCAAATATCCAAAGCCATGGGCGATAAAAATGTGAATTGTGGCTTTTTTTATCACCATCCATCGATTTTCTTTACTTACCATAGTAAGTAAAGAAAATCACAACTCGTTCTGACTGGGAAGGCTTTTTTGCACGCCAAATTGGGTGGTTGTTGCCTCTAGGCTAGAAGTGACGTAATAAAATTAAATCTGTTTCAGGTGGTTGCACCAACTGGATGAATTGCAAAAAAATTGAACAAAGTTAAGAGCCTTAATCTAATCTACGCTTTAACTTTTTTCCATTGTGTAACGGCAATTACCCATACATTTAATATGGGTAACTTTCGTTACACAATGGAAAAAAGTTAAAGCATTGATTTTGATTTTAATGATTTCAGGCAGACCAACGTTAAATATAGCCCAGCAGCTGTCATTCAATATAAACTTGTAAATTCCATACATTCAGATTGTAACGAACACCGCTTCCAAATACAGACGGTTTGGTGCAACCCACCCTTAATTAATAAAAACCAATTGAACCATGTTTCTATGACTAACCGTTACCACTTACCATGGGCTCTAGTATCCAATGCCAGCACAGCCAACGGCGCGTCATCCAGCACGCCGGACCACCGCGCGGCCAGCACGCGCGACCCACGGTGACCTCTGACGACGACCGTTGGCACCACGCTGGGGGATATCGAGGATCCACCGTACATTGAGACGCCTACGCTTCTTCGAAGGATTGTACTGGAAACGTAGAATATTACTTAAGAAAATAGATTTATCATTATTTTTCAAGTCCAAGGATGAAAGTGGTATTTTGACACGCCGCGCCGGGATGTTACACTCCTCAACGGTGGTGGTGGTTGGTTCAATTCAAATATGTACCAGTGTGTAAGTGTGTAAGCGCCATACGATAAATAAATAATGGTGCCCAAACAGGTCGAGGGAAGGTAATTTTTTCCCCATCTCTGTTATTAATGTTTATACAGAAACATCTGTTGTTCAGTGTGCAGTGAGTCCATCTGGACTTTAGACTCTGTCATGTCTCCATTTGATTTCAAACTCATTTTTATTCATCGTCATCATTATATCAGCCGAAAGACATCCACCAGTCATTGTGGCACTCTTTGGGGGAGGCCTATGTACAGCAGGGGATATTTTTTTAATTTTATTGGATATTCCATTCAAGTGAAGGTTAAAGGTAACAGCTCTACTTCACTACCTAAATAAGTTCTGCGTCAATACAAATTAAGTATATTATATTAACCTTTGCTCGGGATCTCTCGAAGGCCTGGTCTTCTTCTTACACATGACAACAAGCGCAACGCACAGAGTCGTCAGTATAGTCAGCAGTATCAGACTTAACGCTGCCCCGACTAGCATCGCCACGCTGTTGTCGCTAGCGGTGATTAGTGGAGGTGCTAGGGTCATGGTTTGAAGAGAACCTGAGGATAAAGTTTGATGACATCACCATCATAATAATAATCACCATTGGCGTACGGATGTGATGACTCTTTCTCCCATTGGTTTTCACGTGTTGGCTTTGCGCACACCTCTTATAGGTCCGGAACACCATTGTCCGTGAGCGGGAAAACATTATTGTCATCATCAGCAAAATTGCCATCGTTCATTTCAAGTATAATCGGATAAGAAGAAACTTGGGATAAAATGTCGCTTTGATAACATTGTGACTTATGTGATCTTACTGTAATAGTCATTAAATTGAAAACATTCCTAAAATGCGCAAAGACAGCAATGCCAAGCATGCCACAACAACAGCCCACAATATTATACGAATTGACAAATGCTGAAAAGAGACAAGCGACGTAAGAAATAATAGGACTCTTACCAGGTCTATCCAAGTCATCAGATGGATTTATCGAAACGCTATGCAACGCTGCTGGTTTAGGGGACCTTCCTCTGGGCGTCTCGGAGTAGACCAGGAATGTATATCTTCCAGGGGACAAAGCGTCGAGTACGAACTGGGGAGCGTCGTTGCTGGCGCGGTAGATCGCTTCGGATAGTCCTCGACCGGAGATGCCCTGGAGAAATATCATTAGTACCAGGCTGTAATTATTCGTTACGAACCTTTGGTCCGATGGTAAAATGACTTGTGAGTGATTGATGAGTGATGACACATACAGTATATATGTGATTCGTACGAACATTTTATTTTATTTTATTAAGTGCAGTCTGTCATCGATTTTGTTTTGGTCTTGTCAAACTTGGATTTATACCTTGATTTTAAACTAGAACGCACGCAAGAGCCTGTTATTCAACTGTGAAAGAAAGTCAAAAAATTTAGTCTAGAATGACTGGAGAAAATTAATGAATGTTTTAGTCAATTAGTAGGTACAGTCGCCATCACATACATACATAGGTAAACTATAGGTGTTCAAAAATATCGGCGCATGCACCCTAATGCCTTGAAACTAGAGGTGTGTTCCGATGTTTGTTACGTGCTTGTTTGCTCCGATGTATGTGATGGCGACTGTACCAAGAAATTTTGTAAGTAAATATCGTTACTTACGACACGTCATAACATGCACGCTAAAAATATATTATCGTTATCACGCGATAAGTGATAGGATAAGCGCGTCGTCTCATTCTATCGAACGGTGTCAGCCAGGGACGGCAGCTCTATCCTATCACTTATCGCGTGATAAGGCCATCCATGCTACGGAGCCTGAAGCATGTATTGTAATTTATGCTTAACTACATTATGTACAAACTGCTGCAGAGAAACGCATACATACAAACTTACAGAAGGCCACGTTTCTCTGCAACCGGATGTACAAAATCATTGCCAAGGTCCCGCTTAGCGGAAATCAGGAATCACATTCGATTAACACTATCAGTGCCAACGAGATTGTAGCGCCAGGCCAATAACATGCTAAAAACGCAGATGAAAGCGCTTACGAACAGAGACTCTAGCGGGTGCCTAACAGTGAAAGTGTCATAAAGCACAACCTCGCTGCATAGAAGTTTGTAAGCAGTGGGTCACGTCTGCGGCCTGTACACAACCATATCAAGGTCCCGTTTATCATGAATCACACCACAAGCACGCCACACGTGCTCACCTGATCGTTCATCGTTGCGAGCTCATTGCTGACCGGTTCCGTGCTAACAGTGAAAGTGTCATAAAGCACAACCTCGCTGCATAGAAGTTTGTAAGCAGTGGGTCACGTCTGCGGCCTGTACACAACCATATCAAGGTCCCGTTTATCATGAATCACAAGCACGCCACACGTGCTCACCTGATCGTTCATCGTTGCGAGCTCATTGCTGACCGGTTCCGTGTGCCGTACCTCGAGCACCTCGAGTAGGAAGTGCTGGGGCAGACCACCGTCGTGACCAGGCTCGCAGCGGAGCAGGGAGTTGTCCAGCTCGCAGTTGATTGGAGGTTCTGGGAGACCTGGAAGATGTAGAGTTCGTTGAAGAAGAGTCATCATCCTTATCACCCTCCTAGTTTCCCGGCTGTATCCTAAGGGAACTCCGTCTTTTACGTAAGCGTCTGCGAAGTAGTAGTAGTTGCCACTGTTGTCAATATGATAAGTTGATGGAGTAGTTTAAGGCGCATCGATTTATACAAATTTAAACGCAACTCGAAGTTTTTCAATTGTACATTCACATCATCATCATATCAGCCAAAAGACGTCTACTGCTGGACATAGGCCTCCCCCAAAGAGTGCTACAATGGCTGGTCCTGCGCCACCCGCATCCAGCGGACTCCTGCGACCTTGCCATCATTGCACATTCTGCCGAATGAAAATGGCACTACTTCAGCATCATTGTCCTGGCGTTTTCCCTGATGTATCCTAAAACGCCCAGGGTCAGCTTTGGCACCTAATTTTAAGATTCGGCGATTCGGCCATTTGACCTTCCAAACTTCGAACTCAGAAAATTAAACCTTTTTGGGATTAGAGCGGTTTCCTCACGGCACTACTAAGAACTAGCTTAACGTAAGCGACTCAAACTCAAACTTAAATCATTTATTGCACTCATGTGACTGCCATCTGACCTTCCAACCCAGAACACTATTAAACCTTGTTGGGATTAGACTGGTTTCCTAACGGCACTACTAAGCACTAGCTTAACGTAAGCGACTGCCATCTGATCTTCCAACCTGAAAAATTTGACCTTGTTGGGGCCGGTTTTTTCTCGGAACTACTAATACAAAATCATATTCATACTAGCAGGCATAATCCTGAACAGGCACGGCTCCCGCTGGTTCCCGACGTCATTGCTGGCCCAGCATGCCAGCCAGCCGAGGTCTTCGTCACTGTCTGGTGGCAGACCGTGGACTACGGCGCTGCTGGCACCCATCACTGTTACATTTGATGCTGGTATCTGGGAAAAGCAAGGTTTGGTTAAGGTCCAAGCTAATTTTTTTTCTTGATTATAAGTGCAATAAAGGGCGTCAATTTAAGATTTCATTTCGTATTCTAATTTGATCTTAGTGTATAGGTTTCCTTAATGCCCTAAGTATAGCAAATTTTCGATGCTTGCGATGGTGTTTAACATCTGAATTCAAGAATTCAATTTCAATGATGTAACGTCAACGTCCGTAAAACAATGGCTCAAATATCGTTATCGCTCTAATATCAAAAACATGCTACTGACCGCTCGCGACAAAGCAAAGAATTCAAGCACTCATGATTAAGAATCGCGGAACGATTCGAAATATGTGAATAGGTTTTCACTGAACAAGGGAGCTTTATCTAGGCCCTGTCGTTTTTTACTATCAGGTGAGACAAGATATTTTCCAGTTTTTTTTCTTTTATAAAAAAGTCAAGCCATATTCGACTGATGACCGAGTGATCAATTTTATAATATTTGTAATCGTAAAACACATGCTCCCATTAAAAGAATACTTACTGGCAAAACGTCCTTAGTGCCATTGTAAGTCCAATAGAACCTCAACGGCCCAGCATCGTGTGTGGAGGGTGCTGTGACTGCACACCGCGCCCTCACTTGACCCCCTGGCGCCCCTGCTAGTTGCTGCACCACACTACCTGCTGAGCATTCTGGCCTGGCTGTAGGGTGAAAGAAAACTGTATTTTAAAATTTTAATTTTTTGGTCAAGCTCTATAACTTGCACAAATAATTATGGGTTTGGAACTTGGAACACAGCAGACAATGTTACAGCCATTTTATCACAATTAATATCATTGTTTAATGTCACAAAGTATCTCAGACACATATGACATGAAAATAATAATTGCGCTTGGCTGTATGCGTGCGTGCGCTTAATAGTAGCTGAGCAGGTTAAGTGGGACGGCTAAAGATTAGAATGAATATATTGAACACACTCTGTACCAATCCTTTCCTAACCATTAATAATACAAATTAACAAACTTCAATGACTCACCGACCCTAAGTGACTCTCGGCCGCTGACACGAGTCGTATCTACTTGTCCAAATATTCATAGCTTAAAGATTGCACAGGTCTGATTCGATGACGTTCCAGCGAGACCTGGGACGTCCAAAAAGTCGTCGTCCTACGGATGCCCCAAATATGTCCATTTGGCACCCCGATCTTACTCCATCCTTTCGACGTGGCCGAGTCAGTGGTTTGAAATTAATTTACAATTCAACCTGAACGTTGGATGCGGCTGGCGCTGCGTCGGTCGTACTCTATGGGGGAAGCCTATGTCCAGCAGTGGACGTCTTTCTGCGGATATGATGATAAACAATAAATGGCTACGTAGTACTTACATCCTCTCCAAAAGATTGTACCTGGGGCGCCCAAATGGTCGACGTCCAGTCGGCCAACCAAGGTATAGCTGTTGCGACACGTTACCCAGGATAGAGCACAATGGCGTGTCTAAGTGTTGGAGATCAAGATCCACTTTGGGTCGCTGAGCCAGCGTAGTAAGTAAGCAAGTTAGTACTTACATAGAACATTTAACGTCAAAGGCTCGCTCAGCGCGCTGCCCTCTGAGTTCCTCGCCCGGCATCGATATCGTGAAGAATGATGTCTCATCAGGCCTCGAAGAATCAGTTTGTTGTTTTCTACCGCTATCCCTCCTATGGGATCATCGCGGATTATATGCTCCTGTTACAAAAACATTTGTCAAAAGCCTAGTACAATAATCTTATAGTAATGTTAATTATCCTTTATTTTTGGTTTGGCCACATGGTGGAGATTCTGGGATATTTCCAGATCTAAGTTGAACAAAACGAAATAATGTTTGTTATACATTTTAACCCATGTGCATTCAATGTAATCTTAATGAATGTAACACACACACGGTGATCACGTTTTTCCTCCTGTTAATTTTATTAGGCGGAAAATAATAGCGTCACTGCTAAAACGGATGCGCGGTAGCAGCAACAGTATGCTGAGGGTGTTGGCAGAGCGCCTCGACTGCCCGCTCACCAAATATTGGGTTGAAGTGGTCATTGGTAGGGCCAAGTAGGGAATAAAATATTCGCTAGTTGGTCCTACCTTTCTGCCATAGGTAACCGAAGAGGTGCCTAAATGTAAATTTAATTAAAATTTTATTTAAAATAAACTTAATCGTGTAATACTAATATAGTCTTGTAAGCCCCATTTTGTTACTAACACTATTATGGATCTCGGTCTGAATTAAACAATTTTTATTTTTATTTTATTTTTTATTTTTTTTATTTATTACGAGATTAATTATAAACGGCCATAGCATGCAATTTCATTGAACAACTTTTTTAAATTTTCCCTAATTATCTGCATCGAGTTTGATTAAATACGAAAATTTCTATTGAACTTCAACCTCATTAAAATTTTCACTGAACTGATGATTAAGTACATGGTACAAGTTAGCAGTAAAGTAGTAAATAGCTATGCCTCATTTCATATATCATTAAAATGTTAATCGAAAGTGTCACCATCCATGTATCAGTGCAATGCTTTCAAACAACCCCCTGTTTCTATTAACCCCATACTCTACTAATGTGAATTATATAAACCTCAGTCTTATAATTATCTCAAAACCCTTAAGTAATATAAGACTTATACCACTTTAATCGCTCCCACATTCACGCAAATACAAACTTAGCACTACCACGTACCTAAGATGCTATTATATATCAAAAAATCTTAACTCCATACTAAATTCTTAGTCACATAAGTCTGTTTAGAAATAACACGTACTTAAACTCTGCATCGCGTGACTAACTTCATAATGAGTTTATAATTAATACTTCAAGAATTCAATTTGGAAGAAAATTATGATTCAGGTTAAACTATTAGTTTGTATAACGGCGTTATGACGTACACTAGGGTGTTGGTTTAATTATAGTGTTTAGGGTAAGGCTGTAATGATGGGTTAAATTCGCCCGAGCGCGGCTGATACCGCCGGCCCACTGTCCGTAATGTCACTACATTATCGGTGATAGTACATTGTTTAACGATGGGCGTAAGTGGAATATTGCAAACAAGGAAATCAAAAGATTTTTCAAAAAACCCAACTGCTTTTTTGCAAATATTATAGCCTATCTCACTCCCACGATTATGAGGAATCCAACGACACCTCATATGTCGAAATTCGTCAAACGGCTACAGGGCGTGTCAAAGAATAAGACATACACACATACATACATACTTACATATATACGCTCGAAAAACATAACTCTCCTCTCCTTCGGCAGTTGGGTAACTCGAGTTTGCAATATTCTTACGCTCGTGTTTTTCATCACACTTGCAAGGAAATAAATAACTACAAATGACAAAAAAATATATGTTTCATGCAAGCCCACCAATCAAAAATTTACGAAATTGACAACTTCACTACCAGATCAGTGCGAGTGGAGCGCGCAGCTTCAATATGTCAACTAATCACAAAGCAGTATTCTTGCAGCGCGTGGCCTACTAGATTTTTTTTTAACCAATCACAGAGCAGAATTCTTGTAGCGCGCGGCCATCTAGATTTGCTTAAACCAAAAAGATCACACACAAGCTCATTACTCCCTCGGGTGCTGTAAAATACCATTACTCACGCGGGAATAATTTAGGCTATTGTCCTTCTGTATACAGGCATGGAATAACACCATTAATGAGCAAGTGTAATGAAAAAGAACAAACATTGAAATCGCAGTAAGTATAAAACTATTATAAAAAAAAGAAAAAAAAAAGATAATTCATAGAAATTAAAGATTTAAAAAAAAAACAAGTGTAGTTTTTACTAAAAATATTCAAATTTATACAGTAAGTACTACCTACATATATATTTTACATTATACAGTAACAACTCAATAAACTCCAAAAACCCTATTATCAACTGCGCACAAAATCTACAATGCAAAACCGAAACTTGCATTCACATAGAAAATGCTCCGTAAGTGAAAAGTTCCGCTCAAAGCGAATAGGAAATAGCTAAACTGACATTATGTTATTGCAAATATTCCATTATATCTTTGAATAGGGATGGAAAAAGGGGTTGAGAGAGTAAATAGAATTTAAACTTTTGATTTCTGGACTTTTATTTAGATCATGCCGCTTTACCGTGCATAACAATTTAAATACCATGAACACACCTAGTGTGTGCCTACATGTTTCTGCTACATATGGGGAACACCACGGCATCGGGTGCGAGCATAGCGATGGAATTGAACGGAAAACCACTCTATCTGTCATGATGTATTACTTAAATAAGCTGATGTACTGATTCTACAATAATAGTACATTGTTTAACAAGGGGCGTATGAGGAATATTGCTAACGAGAGTCTATCAGGAGCCCGACGCCGTAAGACGGAGGGCTTTTGATGACTCGAGTCCTCGCAAATGTGATGAAAAACATTGTGTATAACAATGTTTTTCATCACATTTGCGAGGAAATAAATAGCCACAAAAGACAGTAAAACCTTTGTTTTATACAAGCGCCTCAATCAAATGTGGACGAAATTGACAACTTCACTTCTAGATCAGTGCGAGTGGAGGGCGGAGCTTCAATATTTCAACCAATCACAGAGCATGGAGCATGTGGTTCTTGCAGGGCATGGCCTGCTCGATTTTATTTTCCAACCAATCACAGAGCAGAATTTTTGCCGTCCAGATTTGCTTAACCAATCAGATCACACACAAGATCATTACTCCCTTGGGACCATTATTTCCCGCAGGAACAATTTAGGCCATTGTCCTTCTGTATACAGGCAAGGAATAACACCATTTATGAGCAAGTGTGATGAAAATATATTTTCATTTTCATTTTCAAACAGTTGCTATTCGCAAAAAAAATCACTTTCTCATTAGGACATAGAATTACGACGTTACGACGACGAGCTAGACGTAAGTTGTTGATATCGACAAAATTGAATCCTGACCCAGCAAGGAACCTTGTCAGCATTAACTGACGTGTTAACGTCTTATGATCGTGCGTATGTTAGTTAATTTTGACAAGGTTCTATAGTGGGTCATGATTCAGTTGGTTAGAAGCATTCAGGTAGTTAAAAAGCATCGGGGCACAAATTACTGGCAATACGCAAAATATCCAGCTCAGAGATACTCGTTTCGCATCGAACTACGCAGTCTGCGCGCGAAATTAATAGAAATATAAATGTTTATTTGGCAAAAACATGATACACAGGATACAAGTCATTGGATCCTGAACTAAGATTCCCTGTGTTACAGGACCCAGTAGAATAGCAAGGTTAATAATTAACATGTCTCCGTACAGGGTAAACAAACAAACAAGTATATAATTAATATTTTGCAGTTGCAAAGCTAGAATAATTTTAGTTCTGTCAGTGTGTGAATTGTACATAATATGTGACATTTGCAACAATATTACACACAAAAAATAATGCAAAAATATCCGAACGGACTGAAATAGAAATAGAAACGTTTATTGCATATCACATTACAGACTGATAAAGATATAGTTAGTTAAATAAAAATAAAAATTGTGATAGGTAACAAAAAAACTGATGACTGAGCTGACACTCTAACCGCTCGCACTATAAATAGGGTTGTAACTCCAGATGATTGTGAAGTATTGCGCATTTTTTACACAACTACCCAACGAAAGGGAGTATAATTTTTCAATGCAAAATAAATCTCAATTATTATTCTCCCATAACCATCCCGTCTCTACGAAACGGTTGCAGAGCTATAAAGTACTAGTTTATTAGTTTCCTATGGAGTACCTGGCTATTTCGATTGATATATTTAAAGAAATTACTTTTCAAGCGCTCTGCGGTGCTCACTGTAAGTTAATCTTTACTTTTAAAGTAATAAAAGTTAAAGTTTCCTAATTGGTAACTTTGCGAGTTTGTTGCTTTATAAGCAGTGATCGGATTTCCCGGTGCAACACCGTGGGATACCAAGTAGAAAACAAAATATGGATGTGACCAAAATTTCGGGATTTCGTTTGAAAAAAAATATATCGATATGATAGGTATACTTAAATAGGCAGCTCAAATTACGAACATAAACGAAATCTTTACCAATGCATTGAATATTCTTTAGTTTTATTTAATGTAAACCTGTACAGTATTTTTGGTACCTACAACATCCTCCATGTTTGTTATTGTTATCACACATAACGCAGTTTATCAATACTTCAATAGTTTGTATATCATTCGATATCTAAAACCCAAAGACTATTTGGTAGGTCAGTTTTAAACAGTTTTACAACCTATCTTTTAAAATTGTTCAAAATACATATATCGAAATTGTAAAATAATAAACGCCTTGGCGGCATCCTAGGTTAGGTTTTTTATAATGTGTTTGTATGTATATTTTTTTGTTTTTTATGTGTTTTTGTATTTTATTTGAATATGCATATTATAAAAAACCTATTCCTAAGAGTAAACATGAATAAAGAAAATACTAACGTTTTAATTTAATGCACATGCACTTATTTTGCGAAAATATTTATTTTGCGCGACAAATTGTTACAAAAATTTACTGAATATAATATGACCAGAAACTTATTTAACAATATAAGTTGTGGAATCCCGGGGTATATCCATATTAAATAGTATAATGTTTGAGGTCATTCACCCCGTGTTGCACCGGGAAATCCGATCACTGTTTATAAGTTTTTATCTACGGGTAATATCCGTAGCTACTCATAGTCTCATACAATTAAAATTTCTGTTTTTCTTTGTGATTAATTTATTGGTCGTAATTTGCAGTAATTATACTCTACTTTTTTATAATTTTAATTAGATGACGTATTATTGTTTTTATGCAATTTTTTTCTACGTTTAATGACACTTTTGAATTAAACATGTTTTCTTCTTTAGGTGCCATGTCCTCTAAGGATGTAGGCTACCACTATCTGGACAGCACTCTTCTCTATTCGCAGTCTTTCTGGCCAGCGAGGCAGCGTCAAGACCCTTCCAACTCTTGATGTTATCCATCCATGTCAATCTTTTTCTTCCTCTGCCTCTTTTCCGCTCGACTTTACTCTCTATTAGGGGCGTCACACTCTCATAGTATCATCGGAGCTAACAACGCAGCGAAGCCACACCGTTATGTCAACTAAATGATATCTTTAAAATTCGTTTTTATAATTGCATGTATGTTAGTCTTTAAGGTATTTGTTATATGGGCATGCCTAAATTCAATTTATTATTATTATTATAGCCGACCCATTTACCCTTACCTCTTTATAGAATGTGAAGTTATCCGGTGCCGGGGAGGCATCCGCAGAACACAACAGCTCAGCATTCTCATCTTCTCTAAGAAGACGAGCTTCTCTTGGCTCTAGCAGAGATATTTGAGCCACTGGAGGATCTGGAACAAATGGAATGTATTGTCAATTAAACATTTATATTTGTATCGTCGTTATCTCAGAAGTCCAAACTCGGGGTTTGTCAGTGGACCATGGAGCGCAGCATATTAGACGTAAAATTAATGGACCGTTTCAGGAACACCACGCTGTGCTCCAAAATCTAAATAATCGACGTAGCTCGGAAAGCGGCTAAGTACAAGTGGGACTGAGCTGGCCATGTCTGCCGCATGCCGAGTGAACTGTGGGCCAAGATCGCCATTGAATGGCAGCCCGACAGCTCAAAACGGAGACGTGGCAGACCAGCTGACTGGCTATGGCGGAACGAGATAAGACTCCTTTTAAAGGATTGGCCAGAGGTGGCTCGGGATCGGGAGGTCTGGAAACAGAGGGGGAGGCTATTGCCCAGTAGTGGGACACCACAGGCTCCTAATAATTTGATGTTTCGTATGTGTTAACTGCGGACTCATCCAAAAGTACAGTCACCGGCATCAATATATGATGAATCAAAGGCCGCAAAAATTTCTGACACGCTCTTACGACTCTAGGAATAGAGTTGTCATCAGATATTTTTGCGGCCTTTGTTCCATCATATATTTATGCCGGTGACTGTACATACGCGTTATAAAGTCTAATTTTGTCGTCGATTGCGTAACGCTTTCTACGTGCGTCAGGTAGATCTAAATGTCATTTGATGTATGGGAAAATGACATTTCAGTTATCCTTACGCTCGTTTGAAAAGTTTAGTAATCACCCGTCTCTGATCGAACTCCGGGCCATTGACTGGATATAAACAGAATTGAACAAAAACCCTGGGGTTTTTAGTATCGGAAGCCAAGATCCACTTTAGAGAAAAGCAGCTACAAGCAGAAAGCTTACCTACCAAGCAGGTTCTTGACAGAAGAAGTGTGTATTTTGCATCGAAGATACGTAGGTACGATTCTTAAAATCAATGAATTTTCCATTAACCGTTGATATTTAACATGAAACACATCGAAAGCACCATTGACCGTCTTACCAGCTAACCAAATAACCAAATAGCGTTTTAACAAAGCTTGGACTGAATATTTCAACTGCTTGACAACGGTAGAAATTGTTTATTCGCAGCACGCTGGCTGACAAAGTCCGAACCACAATGGGGCGTTGGGCAGACGGAACAACATACTTACTCGTACTTAGTAGACAGCATTTTGGATGGAGACTTTTGAATAGCTTAAACGTCCGGCGTTAATGTTTGGTGGTAAGCCTACGTATATTATGTGTTACCACCCTCAATTTATTTTTATTTAGTACTCAGACTTTAGAAACGGAGACGCGGCAGACCTCGTCGGCGATGGCGAGACCAGTTGAACTCCTTTTTAATAAATTGGCCAGAGACTGCTCAGGAACGCGAAGTCTGGAAACGGAGGGGGGAGGCCTATGCCCAGCAGTGGGACACAACAGGCTCTTAATAATAATAATAATTTAGTACTGCCCAGGGGAGGACTCCTAGCCTGGTTGGCCCGTGGAGCTGTGAAGCAGGCGGAGCGAGAACAGTCAGTGCGCGAAGCGATACGGCTGCGAGACTTATACTCTCCCGAAGAGTTTGAAACATGGCGTAGTGACATTTAATATAGTTTTAAGCAGCTAAGGGCAGGCAGCTTTGATACGCAGCAGTGAATTACTTACTATTGCAATCCAGCGCGGCAATGCTGCCTGAAAATATAATGGGGTCCAAACTTTTATAGTAAATTTTAATCTTTAGTTGTTGGTTACCATTACATACTTTTATATACTGTGGTTCATAATATTATTTATAGTAGTTTAGGACCTTTTATGTTAAAGAGGAAGAAACTAATGTATTACATAGTTAAAGGCTTACTTAACTGCATAATAATTTGTATTCGTTTATATTACGTTTTAACACATTCACTGCCAAGAATCGCTACACGCTACGCTCGTAGCCAATCCCGTGGTTTTCCCCGTATGTAGCGGAAAGCGCCGACGGCGTAGGCGCCCGCTAGGCGGGTTCCTGGCAGGGAAGTGTTTACCGCAAAGTGCTGCGGATCACAAACTGACCAAGGTAAAGAAAAGCTTACACCAGTGAACATTAAATTTGAAGAGGCTGTTCTACCTGGCACTGGGGCCTAGAGACCAGTACAATTACGTTGTTTGTTTATTTTCAAAGTTGAATTATTGTATTTCAGTCATGTGCTAAGTTAGGAATTGTGTTAGGGTATATTGGATTGGAATGTGGAAATTTCTGGACAATTTAATTAGTCGTACAATGGATTTAGAGATTAGAATCTATGTTAGAAACGAATTTTGAGTTGAGTTAATTTATTTTGGCGGTAATTTTTAAGTTAAAGTACAAACAATTATTTACGATAATTTATAGGTAACATTGTTCGATTTGAACTGTTTTTTTTTTATCAAAATCAATTATTTATTCTGCAAATAGTCCACAAGGGCACTTTTACATGTCAAATGGTATTTTACAATATAATATCAATAATCTTACACAATAATCATTTCAAAATTGCAGATTTTAACCAATAAGTAGCTAAACAGTTAACAAACTAAATGTCACTAAATGAAAACAAAAAAATGCTAAATTATTAAATATTATCCATTACATACGATATAAGGTCTATATCAGAATTAACAGTTAATGATATTAATTTAGTACCCCAGAGATGTATAAGGTCTCTGAGCGTCCAAATACAATTAATAATTATTCTAATGTTCTTAGAGATGTATACTGTCTCTAAGCGTTAAAACAGAAAAAAAGGATCATTAATGTAATATTGTCAGAGATGTACAGGGTCAATAACAATAAAACTTGTCAAGAACAGAATGATGTCTCTCGTCAAAATAATGATAATTACACTAGTATTTAGGTAGTTACTATGCCCTTGCAAGCATGAACAGACCGGACTCCACAAACGGCACCCAATCACGAGTATGACGCATATCTCAGCCATCACCTCCCTCAAGTTGTATAAAGTAATACAAATTGAATAAGATTAGGAAGATCTGATTACAGTTACAGACACGTGAAACGAAATAAAAGATTGTAAAAAGGGTAAACTCCTTAAATATTGCAGACGAAGATTCGTTAAATAAAATTGTATATTGTTTGACTTTGACCTTAACAACGCTATCTAGAATGCTGACGGAAAACTTATTAATATTTCTTTCACTTCCATTTTTTTTTAAACACTCAAGCATCCAATTTATAAATACTTAAGTGAAATACGAAAAGAAATCTTCGTCGCCTTCAAAACTTATTATTTAAAGAAAAGAGAAATGTGTAACAGTTTTCATTCAAATGAAATGAACGCTCTGTTTTAATCAAAGCAGTCTTTTTAACTAGTAAAACGATCCAATGTACAATAGAATAACAGAGTGAGATATTAGATTTCAGGTTGATATAAGTTTAAATCAGATACCTATTTTAAGGCGACGTAGGTCTTCTTTCCCTCTTACTGAGCATAAGCGTGAGCGAGATGGAAGTGCGTGTTCGGATTCGGAAGCGCGGATATCATGTTTTTTACTTTTAAATTTTTGTGCGTTTTAATAAATAAAAAGCGTTCAAGTGCGAGTCGGACTCGCACATGAACGGTTCCGTTAAATAAATTGCTTTTTACGATTTATGACGTATTAAAAAAAAAACTACTTACTAGATTTCGTTCAAACCAATTTTCGTTGAAAGTTTGCATGGTAATCATATATTTCTTTTAGATTTATCATTCTCTTATTTAAGAAGTTACGGGGGGGGGACACACATTTTACCACTTTGGAAGTGTCTCTCGCGCAAACTATTCAGTTTAGAAAAAAATTATGTTAGAAACCTCAATATCATTTTTGAAGATCTATCTATAGATACATCACACGTATGGGTTTGATGAAAAAAAAATTGTTGAGTTTCAGTTCTTAGTATGGGGAACCCCAAAATTTATTGTTTTTTTTTATATTTTCGTGTGAAAATCTTAATGCGGTTTACAGAATACATCTACTTACCAAGTTTCAACAGTATAGCTCTTATAGTTTCGGAAAAAAGTGGCTGTGACATACGGACGAACAGACAGACAGACAGACAGACAGACAGACAGACATGACAAATCTATAAGGGTTCCGTTTTTTGCCATTTGGCTACGGAACCCTAAAAAAGTAATAGCTAAGTTCCCTCAAACATGATATTGCCAATTTTAATATGTTTAGGTGTTGTGCATAATTTTTATGATTTAAAAAAAAAAGGTATAACGTTCCTTAATCTGTAGATAATAGAATAATACTAAGAATATTTATTTGCAAAAATGTAGTGGAGTAATTTGTTGGCGTACATTTTTGTTAATATTATTCCGACGTTGATTTCTGACATTCAGGATCATGCCATTTGGATGGCGCGGTGACGCGTCTAAATGGCTTTCTATCCGTTTGGATATCGAACGGCAGGTCGATCACGTAACGCATTGTACGCACGTTAGGTAGATCTAAATGTCAAATTTTATATGGAAAAATTACAGTTGGATTGACCTAACGCGCGTTCGGAACGTTACGTGATTACTCCTCGGGTCACGGCAACTATCTTTGAAAATCACAGTTTTGACATTCGTGGTACGGTTTTGAAACGGCTTGTTAGAGGTTCCATGAATACCTAGTTTTATAATGTGATTTTTTACAACGCGTTAGGTTATAATTATGTTCTATCATTTTCACCTGTAATGATTCACTTTAGAAACGAAGTTTTAACCGACGAAAAATCAATCATCCCCCATTTTCCTACCCTTAAGGTTTGTTTTTCTTTTCCTAATTTATATGGGACCAACTTCGGGGTATAACCCTTTCCAATTAAAAAATAATTATCAAAATCGAACTACTCTGTAAAAAGTTATGCGTGGTCATACATAAAAAAATATATCGTCAACTTGAGAACCTCCTCCGTTTTTTTCGTCGGTTGAAAATGAGAGTTAATATATCCAAAAGCGCGTTTGAAACGTTACCTGATTACCCTGCGGGTCTCAGATATTTCAAAAATAAAAATAAAGTTTCTTTATTTATTTACAGTAATACCTACGAATAAAAAACCAACATATATACTAAACTAAGGATAAACTAAACTAAAAACAAAATAAAATATATTTACGAAGAGAAAATTGCCTCAAGCTCGGACCCTGCGGGTTCCGGATGCCCAGAAGGCTGGCAGCATCGCCGCGCTGGATGGCGATCCATAAAGTTGATTATTTGCTTAGAAAATATAAGAAAAACTATTCTCTTGCTTGAATAGTACAAAAAACGCAGCCATCACACATAGCTGACTTAGGTACATAGGTACATCATATAAATTAAAATTATATTTTTGCTTTTCAACCAATAGAACTAGCATCTGCCATCTTCTACAAACGTAGGTAACGAAAAATTTCATTAAATTCACTAGATGGGCGAAAAGCAATCTTATCAAAAACTTTCTTTTCATTTGAACCAATCACTACTATGAATGCTAATAAGAACCAAGTTAGTTTGCACACTTATTATCAAAGGGCACATGAAATAAATTTTAAGGCTCACCATTTATAGGTTTAACGATGAATTAAATGTGACGGTACAGTGATAGGTTGCTAGTTCATCGCACACAACACTTGTCAACCCTTCCACACTGCCGAATCTGTCAAGCCCGTCTGACTATTTAATCACAAAACAATTAAGCTTGATTTAAAAAGTATAGTTGACAATAAATAAATAATAAATAAATAAATATTTGCGGACAATCTTACACATATCGACCTAGTCCCAAACTAAGCAAAGCTTGTACTATGGGTACTAGACGACGATATACATACTTATATAGAGAAATAAATACTTAAATACATAGAAAACATCCATGACTCAGGAACAAATATTCGTGCTCATCACTCAAATAAATGCCCTTACCGGGATTCGAACCCAGGACCTCTAGCTTCGTAGGCAGGGTCACTACCAACTAGGCTAAAGCGGTCGTCAAACAAAGTTGACAATAACATCTACTTATTACCTATACCGAAAATTGTTTTTTTGACAGACACTTATTTTATTTAACACTAGCTTCCGCCCGCGACTTCGTCTGCGTGGACCCGGGATTAAAACTATTCTGTATATTAATCCCTATAAACTATCTACGTGCAAAGTTTCTCGGTTGAGCCGTTTAAGCGTGATTGAGTGACAAACATCCACACTTCTAAACATCTAAACATCCAAACTTTCGCATTTATAATATTAGTAGGACTTCATAAATGTTTCTAGTACTAGGTATATTTCTTAATCACCTCTCCACCGCGCTCTGCCGCTTACCAATAATATTCTGGACCTGGATGATTCTCTGGACCTCTTTTCATCTCCGGAACCATTATTCTTAGCCACAGCCGGGCGCTACCTGGAGGCTATTGTGGCCCCAACCACCATATGTACCATATTATACCATATGTTTAGGACTTACAAGTACCAACTCAAAATCTAATGTATTTCTATTTCTATGCGGTCGTTTTCAGGATAGGAGGAAGCATGACATGGAGGTGCCAAGACACCGACTCATGAAAGCGGCCAATGGAATGTATGTCTTGGGTCCGCGGATATACAACCAAATACCGACAGCTATTAAAGACTGTCGGACGTGCCTTGGTTTTACCCTAAAACTTAAATCCCTGCTGATGCAGAAGGCCTATTATTCGGTAGCTGAATTCTTGGACGAACAATTTTAATTTAATGCCTGTTGACATTGTTTTTAATGACCTTATATTTTAATGTAATGAATGACAATGTATGATTAATACGAAATAAATGAATATGAATAATATGAATATGTCATGTTTGGTATGTTACTGATATTGCCTGCAGCCTATACCGTTTTCGTTGTGGCTGGCACGCCTCCCCTTCCTGTGAGTGTGATACCGTAGAGCAGAGTATTCAACACATTATCCAAGAGTGCCCGTTAAAGGATGACTCACGCCAGAACGGGCCGTGTCCGGCCCGGGCCGTTATCTAAGAAAAACGACGGCGTTTTTGCGCGGTCGAGCCATAACCAAGCTCGGCCGAGCCACGGCTGAGCCTCGGAAGCCGGGTCGGTGTCGGCACGACCCGGCCGTGGCTCGGCCGGGCTTAGCTATGCCTCGACACGGCCCGTTCTAACGTGAGTCATCCTTAACTCGGTATACCGGAGGACCCTCAGAAGACCTGATCAATTTGAATGACGAAGCTCTTAAGTGGATTAATGCTCTGGAAATTAATTTATGATTTTGTATCTGACTTTTGACTTGCCATACGAATAGATAAATAAATGACATTATGTTGATTAAGTAACATAAATTGATTATTATAAAAGTCTTATTTGAGTCAAACAATCAAGAAATGTTATGAAAGTGAGTGAAGCGAAAGTGGTTTATCAGGATCGTAGCTAATGGAGATCCGTGATCTCTGCCTACCCCTCTGGGAAAGAGGCGTGATTATATGTATGTATGTATGTAATCAACAAATCATAACGTTTAAGAGAGGTAGATTTACACACCGAATCCTCAAATGAATAGAAGGTCGCGGTCGGCAACGCGCGTCGCATGCTTCTTACCATCAGGAAGGGTTGTTTGCCCCCGTCGTAGTAAAAAAATCTCTCAGCTATTCAATAATAAATTATTTATCGTCAAACTCAACATCCGATATCGCGTGTCAAGTTTTTCGAAAACCTCATATTCCGATAAAAAGTGCCGCGAGGCGCGCCAACAGTTTTCTAACAAAAGCCAATTTAATTTCGCTTCAGAAATTCTTATTTACGAGACAATGATATAGATCAAATTACGCTAATGAAATAACAAAGTTCTTTTGTCGCGCAAATGTAATAAGGCAATGATAACGGCAAAGCGACGATATGGATCGATTGCTGGGAATGGGAGTTGTAATTATATTGGGAATTGTGTTAGACTCGTATTTGCCTGCGAATTTATCCGTGTTAAGGTTAACTGCCATACCTATACACTTCATTCCTAATTCATCACATCAAGGGTCACATGTCTGATGTGTTCTTTGACTCGGTCATGAAATTTAAAATACGGTCTGGTAACTGCTTAGAATAGAGTTTTAAATTAATAAGCAGTGATCGGCACGACCCGTGCAACACCGCGGGATTCCAAGTAGAACTATTAATATGGACATGACATGCATGATTAAAATCCCGTGATCTAGTTCGCAAAAATAACTCTATTGAGAGTTAATAAATTTATTTGTAAAGAAAAAGAAACAGATTTTTTTTTTGTTTTTAATAAATTTATTAGTATGTACATAATAACATATTTATTTCAATAAAAGTCATAATATTAGGTAAGTTTACATGTCAATTAAACTTTGTCAAATAACCCGCCCCGTGTCATTCCGGGTGCAAAGGTGCCCATCACACTCGCCGCATTGCCACGTTGAAAAAAGTCAGAATATGTAATAAACTCATAAACTGTATCCTTTTTATTAAAAAAAATATTGATTTACATTGATTTTATTTTATATTGCGTAAAATATTAAGAGCAGTCATATAAAATATGTAAGTGTTAAAATTTTACCATTTGAAGTGCAAAAAAAAACCTGGCATGTCGAAGGTCACTTTCGGATTTTCTATTGTTTGCGTTCATGACCAAACGCATAGTTTAAACTGGTGCGAAAAAACAGCTAATAGTAATATTAACAGAGTTGATGTCATCCTTGTCTAATTTACTGATAAGGAATGCAACCAATTTCTAATAACATAGGTATATGTTTACTTTTACTAACGTTCTTCGGGCCATTAAATTCGTGGTGATTTAAGATTATTTGTGTATGTAAGGATCGTGAAAATAGGTTTCATATGTAAACTGGGTATTAATACTGGCACATAAGATGAGTAAATATTGTCTTCCTTTACGGACTCGAATTCCGGAATCCCGGGGAATATCCATATTAACATTATGATTGAGGTCATTGACACCGTGTTGCACGGGTCGTGCCGATCACTGTTAATAAGTTAAGTAAAATCTGTGTATAATTTTGATAAATTTTGTTAATGTTTAGGCTTTTCGATATAATGCATGCGGTGTTTACCTTTAGTGTTACACTTAGCAAGCAGTTATAATTAGATTTCTGTAAACTTCAGTGTAAACAATTGTTGGTGAACCAAAATAAATAAATAAAAATAAAATAAAAATCGCTTTGGGCACAGAATAAATAATAGTATCACGTAGAAGGTTCTCTGTTAACAAATCCCCTGTTTAGGTATGCCTAAACGTGGCCATTCCTTTCTATGCATGCAACGCACTGCGATATAACGCGAGCATGCCGTAGAAGCGCTAAACATACTGGCTGAAGCCGAGCCGGAGTACTTGTAGCGGCGCGACAAATCACGTAGTAGGTAAACCAGTTGCTTTGGAGGAAGTATATATTATTTTCGTCCAAGCTTTTTTCCCGGTTGTAGATACCCTAAAATATTCCTATTTAGGTCCACTTTGGAGCGCCCTGTAGCCCAGGCATTATAAGACGGCTACGGTATCGGCACATGAAGGGTTCCGTTAAATAAATTGCAGTTTACGATTTATGACGTATTAAAAAAAACTACTTACTAGATCTCGTTCAATCTAATTTTCGGTGGAAGTTTGTATGGTAATGTACATTACCTATAAATTTATTTTAGTTTTATCATTCTCTTATTTTAGAAGTTACAGACGGGGGGGACACACATTTTACCAATTTGGAAGTGTCTCTCGCGCAAACTATTCAGTTTAGAAAAAAAATATGTTTGAAAACTCAATATCATTTTTGAAGATCTATCCATCACACGTATGGGTTTGATGAAAAAAAAATTGTTGAGTTTCAGTTCTTACGAGGGTCAAACTGAAAGTTCTTAGAAAATCAAAAACTGAGCAATCAAGCAACTTATTACTTTTATTATATCTTTTCAAAATAGCCTCCCTTCACATCAATACATCGCTGCATTCGATAGAACCACTGAGAAAAGCACTTTGCCCACTCGTCCTTAGGGGTCTCTTCGACGGCCTTTTGAAACGCAGCCACTGCTTCGTCGGCGTCCATAAAACGTTTTCCTCGAAGTTTTTCTTTAATTTTTGGGAATAAATAAAAATCACAAGGTGCAAGGTCGGGGCTATAAGGTGGGTGACCCAGTAATTCCACGTTTGCCTTCGCCAAATAGTCGATCGTTTGCTTGGCGGTGTGCGATGAGGCGTTGTCGTGGTGAAGCAGGATCCTACTGCGAGGCCGTTTTTCTCGAACTTTTTCCAAGACAAGTGGTAAACAATTGTTAGTGTACCACTTCGCAGTAACTGTTTTTTGATCCTCTAAAATAATTGTTGCGTAATGACCAGTCCTTCCGAAGAACGAGGCCACCATCTTTTTTCCCACACTTCGACCTCTCTTCACTTTAGTAGGCAACTCCTCGGAAGGAAACACCCACTCAGCAGACTGTCTTTTAGTTTCAGGATCATAACAGTAAATCCAGCTTTCGTCACCCGTAACTACGTCGAACACAGCATTTGAGTCACCTCCGTTGAATCTTTGACCCATTTCACGGCACCAATCAACACGACGGACTTTTTGGGCTTCTGTCAAATTATGAGGTATCCACCGGGCACAAAGCTTCCTCACCGCTAAATGTTCATGGAGGATTTTGTGGACTTGACTCATACCAATGGCTAAGCTTGTACGAATCTGCTGATAGGTTACTCTTTTGTCAGTCTCTATCATACGCCGCACAACACTGATGTTATCTTCAGTAGTCGCCGTAGAAGGCCGGCCCTCACGCAGATCATCAGTGAGATCAGTGCGGCCACGTTTAGATTCATTAAACCAGTTGTAAATAGTAGCACGAGATGGGGCTTCATCGTGAAAGGCCAATCGAAGTCTATCATAACTTTCTTGTTGACTTAAATTACATCGAAAGTCGTAAAAAATCATTGCTCGAAAATTTTCTCGCGTTAAATTCATGCTCACGTAGTACACACAATTTTCAATTTGCCGCCAAATCGTAAAACAAATGACAATCGAGTGGAATTCCTACACAAAAATATTAAGAAAGAGTTCCATTTTCAAATTTTGAACTTATTTTTTTATTATATTTATTACAAGTGGCCAGTTCTAAAGACTTTCAGTGTCGCCCTCGTAGTATGGGGAACCCCAAAATTTATTGTTTTTTTTTATATTTTCGTGTGAAAATCTTAATGCGGTTTACAGAATACATCTACTTACCAAGTTTCAACAGTATAGCTTTTATAGTTTCAGAAAAAAGTGGCTGTGACATACGGACGGACAGTTAGACAGACAGACATGACGAATCTATAAGGGTTCCGTTTTTTGCCATTTGGCTACGGAACCCTAATAAAAAAAGGTAGGACCCACAGAGGCATGTGACTAGGGCGGCACTGGTGCGTTATGTAGGAGATCCCAGAGCCACCCAAAATGCGTTAAAGAGGGGGTTTTAAATCGGTGCGAGTCCGACATATTCTCTGCGCTATCCCCGTGGCGTGGAGGTATCCATGACGAATTTTCCTCCTAGACTATTTTAGACACTTTGGTAGATCTTAGTAATTTTTATCTGCTGACTTTATAGATGATACAGACATTGAGCGTGAGCGGAGAGCATTGTCTGTAAGGGCGAACATGATCGCTCGCAGATTCGCTAAGTGCTTCAAAGAAGCAAAAGTCTCCATTGTCTGTGTCTGTGGGCGAACTACACTCATACAATGCTCTCAAAGTTCAGTTCAATAATGCCTTCAGGATGTTGATTGGACTGCCTCGCTGCTACTATAGTGCTTCGGGGATGTTCGCAGAGGCGAGGGTGGACTATCATTAATGTAACCACTAACCCTATTTTTAAGTATCTACTAACACACATGATCCCAGTTGGTTTATAAATAAATGAAATTGAATTGAAAAAATAAAATTATTAGTAGGTGCTCAAGTATTCAAATCATCATTATCATTCGCTTGCTCTTGTTTCAATTTACAAGGGATCGGCGCTACATGTCTTTTTCTACCATACTCCATTCCTTTCTCTTATTTAACACATTCACTGCTAGCAAATTCCGAGCGCTACGAGGCTCGAAGCCAATTTCGTGCATGGTATTTCCGCTAAGTAGAGGAAAGCGCCTAAGAACAGAGCGTCCGTTAGGCGGCTTCCTGGCAGTGAATGCGAAAATATCAAATAACGAAATAAAATTCCAACAAAAACACACAATTAGGCCAAAGTACCAGCTTTACACGCGCGGGAACTCTCCAAATAGCGACTACATTGAAAACGTAGTGTCCCATTATATCGTTGTAGTAAACTGAGGTGACCACACGCCGCGGTTGCGGGCACAAACAGGACTTTTCGGTCACCCTACTCATGATTAGAAAGCGCAGTTTGTTTGCAAGTTGGGATACAAATTAAGTTGAAAGAGATTCTAAAATAAGGAGCCTTTATTGTTGTTTTGCTTCTCTGAGATTATGACACGATATACCATTTAATAGTTTACTTTAAGGGGCTCACAGCTCCCAATGACCTTCGATCTGTTACTGTCCGTTTTTTCGTATTTTTTATGGCTTATCGTATTAACATCAACGAGGGTTACCGAAATACTATCCCATATTTACTTCAAAACTCACAGTTTTCAAGATATATGGCACCAAACTTTAGCAGTTTTAAGCTAAAAAAACAGTTTTTTGGACGTACCTTTTAAGAAAATGAGTTAAAAAAAAATCTCTCGTGGGTTGTTAGAGACGTCAATAATGTTGACATGTAAACTTCATATATAAAAGTGCATAAACAACATACTAATATCGAAAACAGAGCTTTTTTGGATCATGTTTGAATAAATCATAAAAAATAAAAAAACTCTCATGCATATTATGTAGATAAAGGATTAAAGAACTGATTAACGTTAGTGCCATAAATATATCTATTGTTATGACGGAGGAATCAAACAGCGCGTGGAGCCCCTTAAAAACAAAGTTTTAACTGGCTTCAATTCAGTACTTCGCCGTATTTGAAGAGTTTCCTCCCTTTCTGATGACCACGTGACGACCTGGGAAAGATACCCATTCGAACAAAAAAAGATTTTTTCAAATCGGTCCAGAAGTCTTTGAGTAATCGGGGACATACATACAAAACAAAAGGTTACGACATATTGAGCACCTCCTCCTTTTTTGAAGTCGGTTACAATTATAATAAAACATTACTCACCTAGTGGTGGCAAAAATGAATGTCTCAAATTACTGGTACGTATTTGACGTCCGAGTCGAAGGCAAATGTGATAAATGGGCATTTTCAATAATTCGTGCACCCAATTAGCATAATTTGTTAAACAAAAATTAACTCAGTGTCAGTTTTGTAACGACAATTAAGTATTTAGTTTGTATAAAAATTTACTTTTTCTTTTCAATATATAAATCAAATGCATATAGACCTTATTTAAATGCGAAAAAAGTTCAGTTTGACATCGTTTGTATGCTTAACTTTCGTTTCAAAACTGACACTGAGTTAATTCTTATTTAACAACTCACGCTAATTGGGTGCACGAATTTTTAAAAATGGCCAAATATGAAAGAAAGAAAGAAAGAAAGAAAACATTTATTCGTGGACAAAACAATGGGTGTAAAAAACAAAACACAGAACGTTAAAAATACATGGTCCACGAAAAGGCAAAATATGCAATCCGAGTCATTGTTTTAATAAAGTTAATCCACCCAAAAATTTACGTCTCCCCTCGGTCATGAAGTCGGATTTTCCGCATACATAGCGGGCGGTAATTGCTACTTTATGGAGTAAATATATATAGGTACGGGGTGTGGCCTTCAATAGGAGCAAATATTCAAAAGGACGCTTCCTTAGAGCATTTGCAGTAACCAGTAATTCATTTTATTTTTTTTGGATTCGGAAAAATTTTGATCTAAAGTTAGTAATGTATATTGGCACCAAGACATCATAGCACAGCTGTCAATGCAGATTTTGAGGTAACATCATGTCTGAGTCATAATTATTTTTTGCATTTTTGTTTTCAAATATATTTTTTGTGATTTTTTAATTTTCATTTAATTTTTTTTTGTTATTAAAATAATAAGTTACTTTTAGCATTCCAGAAGAGTAAAAAAATACAAATAAACTTATAATGAAGATTTTTTTTTTTCAAATAAATCCACTTGGAAATAATTGTTCACAAGCTTAATAATCTACCGTTTAATTTTATGCTCGTTTTACAGGCCACACCCTGTATAACGCACAGTATTATCATAAACACTATGTTTGGCGAACTTATAAGTAATAAAAAATGTAACTTAATATTTTTGGAAAAAAAAATTATTAAAGAATCAAAAAAATAATAATTTATCTCTAAGGGCTTTTCACGGCGACGACGCCGTGCCGTGGACGTGTGGTCGGGCCCTGAAAAACCTTCTATTGAAATAAAATAAACGCGATTAAAAAAATTATGTTACATCATTTTAAATTTTAATACCATGACGATAGCAAATAAACGTACGATATTCAAGCATGATGGGGTAGACCCGAGGTGGATTGATGACATGGTAAAGGTCGCGGAAGTCCGTTGGATGTGGGTGGCCTAGGACTAGTCATTGTGGCACTCTTTGGGGGAGGTCTATCCAGCAGTGGACGTCTTTTGGCAATGATTATGATGATGATGATGATTCAAGCATACACCGTAGCTTAAGGACGCTTATTAACTAGATACTAAGAGTTAAGTTATGTGTAGATCATTTTAAGCGCTGCGTCCGCTTACCTTCTGTTACTCACTGTAGCTCGAGTGACACCCTCAAACTTGATAACACAGCTACACACGCGAACTCATTCAAAGTTGGCACCACTTGAACGTGTCTGTGTTGCCGTAGGTATATTTAATATGGAGTGTTCGTTCCCTTATGTCATACATCAATACTAATATTATATAGAGGTAGAGTCGGTGAGGTGTTTGTATTATGACTAGCTGCTCGCGCGGTTTCCCCTGTGTATGGCAAAGAACGTAGGCAAACTTGCGGGATAATATATGGGGAATTTAAAAAAAAATGGCAGATCAAGGTTAACTAAAGTGATGTTCAAGTCACTTCTAACCTGTCGGTTTGTAGGCGCTTGACATTGACTCTTGGTTTTGTTACTATCCTTAACTGTCCGTTTAAGGGTGCAAAAATAATGAATATCCCCATATAGCCTATAACCATCCAGGAAGTAAATAATAATGTAGTTTAACTTAATGTAGTGTCTAATGTAAAGTATTTTTAACATTGATTTTAAAGTTTATCCGAAGGGTGTTTTAACCCAAATGCGGAGGTAAACTATGTTAAATAACAATATTTTTGATCATTTTGCAAACATCCTTTAACCCTTTACCTACGGGTGTCAACCAGAGTTGCCAGTACGGCGACACCGCTGCAATACGGGTGTCAACTATAGTTGATCGAAGTAATGGTCATGTTCAATATTTTTTTAAATCAAAACGAGACCTTGTATCTTGGTAATAGCGGTCACATTATGCATTGGGATTAGTATAGATGCAATGAAAAAAATATCATAATGTTTCGGTAGATGGCTCTGAAATAAACATATTTTAAAAACTAGCTGTTGCCCGCGACTTCATCCGCGTAGAACTTTTTATCGTCTTAGAAAATGATTTCTCTCAATACAAAATTTGAACCCTCTTTTAGGGGAAAAATAAATAAAAGTTGATGTTCATTTTCTAGTTTGTGAACAAACAGTCTAAAACCAAAGTTAAAAATCTCATACTTTAAAAATGCCTTGAAATACTCAAACTTTGAACCAATTTTAACACTCTTAGGGGATGAATTTGGAAAAACTCTGAAATCAGTTTTGTAGTCTTTTAACGTACAGAATAAGACCGAAGTTAAAAATCTCTTACTCACACTTTAAAATTTTATTGCTCGCCATTTAAAATTTGAACCCCCTTTTAAACCCCCTTAGAGGTTGAATTTTTCTAATCGCTGAAAGAACTTTTTTCGTAAACTTTTAAGTCTCTAGCTCAAAAAAAGTGTTGCCCATACAAAGCTTTCTTAACCCCCTTAGGGGTGGAATTTTCTAAAACTCTGAAAGTACTTTATTATTAATTTTAATAAGTAACATTTTGAATAGTTTTAAGTCTAGTAAAAAAAAAAGTTTTTCCCACACAACACTGGCTACCCTTCTTAAGGATCTTAAGGATCCCCTTAGGGATGGAGTTTTCTAAAACGCTGAAAGTTCATTTTTAGTATTCTAATAAGTAATCTTTTTGCAAAGTTTTAAGTCTAACTCAAAAAAAAGTGTTGCCCATGCAAAGCTTGCTCTCCTTTTTAACCCTATTAGGGGTGGAATTTTCTAAAACGATTTGTGTTCTTTTTTTGTATTTGAATAAGTAATCTTTCTACAAAGTTTCAAGTCTCTAACTCAAAAACATAAACTTTCCCTGATAAAAACTTTGCACCCCTTTTTATCCCCCTTAGGGATAGATTTTTTCAAAACGCTGAAAGTCTTTTTTTTGTATTTTTATAAGTAATCTTTCTACAAAGTTTTAAGTGTCTAGCTCAGAAAAAGTGTTCCCCATACAAACCTTGCACCCTTTTTTAACCCCCTTAGGGAATGATTTTTGTAAAACGCCGAATGTAGTATTTTTCATGTTCTAATAAGTAATTTTTCGTCAAAATTTTAAGTTTCTATTAAAAAAAAAAATGTTTTCCCCATACAAACTTTGCACCCTATTTTACCTCCTTAGGGGTGAATTTTTTCAAAACGCTGAAAGTACTTTCTTTGTATTTAAATAATCTTTCTACAAAGTTTTAGGACTCTAGCTAAAAAAAATAGTTTCCCACATACAAACTTTGCACCCCTATTTTAGCCCCCTATCTTTAGGGGTAGAATTTTCTAAAACGCTGAATGTACTTAATTTGTATTCTGATGACTAATCTTTCTACAAAGTTTTAAGTCTCTATTTAAAAAAAATATTGTTTCCCCCATACAAAATTTGCACCCCTATTTTACCCCCTTAGGGGTAGATTTTTTTAAAACACTGAATCTAGGTACTTTATTTGTATTCTAATGAATAATTTCTCTACAAAGTTTTAAGTCTCTATTTAAAAAAAAGTACTTTTTCCCATACAAACTTTGCACTCTATTTTACCCCTTTAGGGGTAGAATTTTCTAAAACCCTGAAAGTTCTTTATTTGTATTCTAATGACTGATCTTTCTACAAAGTTTTAAGTCTCTATTTAAAAAAAAATGTTTCCCCCATACAAACCTTGCACCCCTATTTTACCCCCGTAGGGGTGGAATTTTCCAAAACGCTGAAAGTGTTTCATTTGTATTCTAATAACTAATTTTTCTACAAAGTTTAAGTCTATAGCTCAAAAAAAAAAGGTTCTCCCATACAAACTTTGCACCCTCATTTTACCCCCTTAGGGGTAGAATTTTCAAAAATCCCTTTTTATCCCTAGCCCACGTTATAAAAGCAACATACTGTGCAAAAATCAACTCTCTAAGATTAGTAGTTTCGGCTGTGCGTTGATGAGTGAGTGAGTGAGTGAGTGAGTGAATAAGTCAGTCAGGACATAGGCATTTATTATGTATAAATAGATAGAAGATAATGAAACTCCCATTCAAATATCTCAAAAAATTATGAAGCTACATCCGTTTTAATGTCGCTTGTTAGAGTGAGAAAACGATGAGGGACTGTGACGTCAGTATACTCGAGCGTCATAGTAAAAAACAATCGTTTCATATGAAGGTGCGTTTTGCGGAAAAGGGACAGAACATACCCCCTCTTAAAACTTTGGACTCCTATAACTTAATCATTACCTATATAACCTCTTGCTTTGTTTTTTTCTCCATTTGGCTATATTTATTTTAAATTCTTTTTCGAGAAAATACATTATGATTATTTACCATATTTTCGATTCCTGAGCTATAACCACGAACTTCGGAATTTGAAAATATTTGGGTATCTCTATCTCTATCGCACTAACCATACTCGAGTGACAGTATCGGTTTTCGTGGTAGCGCCGCAGGTACTTTGGCTGAATGCGCCGAGCGCGTGCCATTGTCATTCAAAAAAAACAAATTCGTGTTAATTATATTGTTCAAATTTGTTGATTTCATTTATTGAAATTACGACATAAAACGACATTTGCGCATATAAGTTCTCATATCAGAATCGAATATTTTTTTATGGTTTATATTTTAGCATTTGTCTCGTAAAGGTCTATCGTAGACGGGATTTAAATTATTTTATTAATAAGTGAAAGGCAAAGCAATTCCGCCATTTTGACGAAAATTTGACGGTTCTTATAGCTGACAGTTGGAGCAGCGTTTGATTTCAATAAAAATAAATGAGAAATTAAATGAAGTCGTATATTTCGGAAAATTAATTAACTGTCGCAGTCGGATAAAAACTATCCTAAGTTGCAGCTAGAATAATAATGTACCTATATAAAATGTTTCATATTTTTCCGTTCATGGGATGCTGAGAACATTCGAACCGCGCAAAGCTTAGTTTCAAACTGGCTGATTCTTTTTTTAATTTAGAGATTTATTATAAGTGGAGATTACCGCATTTTTGCTGGCAACTGGGGTTGACACCCGTACTGCAGAAGCGCAGATAATTGAACTCAATATGGCGGACACTAGTGTTGTTTTAAATTTCATCGACTTGCTGTGAGAGTACCGCGTGGGTTGTTTGGAGAGAGTTAGTTTAATTGTTTTTGACCGTTTTTGGTTCAAATATTGGAATTTAACACGTTATGAAATAATTATTAGGTAGTATAGTACCTAATAAGTATTTCACCGAAATCATAACTTGTTAAATTATAGTTTTACATTCACGAAAAGAAACTTTGCTAAGTGAGTGGACATAATGTCGAGTAATGTGCGGAAACGCAAAGTTATCGATGATAAGTTAATCGAACATTATTTAGAGGAAGCATTCGATTCTGACGCGGAGTTTGAACTCGACGAACCAATCCTCGCTTCAAGCTATCAAAGGTAAATAAATATCTCTTGTAATACATTTGTAATTCATTTAATTTTAAACGGGACCCTGTTACTAAGGCTCCGCTGTCCGTCTGTCTGTCTGTCTGTCTGTCTGTCTGTCTGTCTGTCTGTCTGTCTGTCTGTCTGTCTGTCTGTCTGTCTGTCTGTCTGTCTGTCTGTCTGTCTGTCTGTCTGTCTGTCCGTCCGTCTGTCTGTCTGTCTGTCTGTCTGTCTGTCCGTCCGTCCGTCCGTCCGTCCGTCCGTCCATCTGTCACCAGGCTGTATCTCACGAACCGTGATAGTTAGGCAGCTGAAGTTTTCACAGATGATGTATTTCTGTTGCCGCTATAACAACAAATACTAAAAAACAGAATAAATTAAATATTTAAGGGGGCTCCGATACAACAAACGTGATATTATTGCTCGTTTATGCTCGATATTGATAACGGCAACAGGTAGACGCTTGAAATATTCACAGAATATTTAGATATATATTCACTTTAAAAATGTAATCATCATCATATCAGCCGAGAGACGTCCACTGCTGGACGTTTTGCGATTCGGAGGGATATATCAGTTACCTTGATTCTGCTGCGGATAGCCTCATTTCTGAAACGATCACGCAGAGAAACTCCCAACATAGCCCTCTCCATCGCCCTTTGGGTTACTTTGAGCCTGCTTATGAGGCCCATTGTAAGCGACCCCGTTTCCGTGCCATACGTCATCACTGGCAACACACACTGGTCAAAGACTCTCGTCTTGAGACACTGCGGAATATTGGACGAAAAGATGTATGTTCGGGAGGCTGGAAACCATCTAGCCTGCGTACGAGACGATTTGTAATGACTCTGGAAAACAGCTTATAGACATGGCTCAGAAGTGAAATGGGTCGATAGTTCTTCAGCAGGGTGTTGTCACCCTTTTTGAAGAACAGCACCACCAACCCTCTGTTCCATGCCTTTGGCGTTCTCCATTCCAGTAAGACGGAATCGAACAGCTTCTGAAGGGCCGTAAGGACCGGTTCTCCACCCGCCTTCAGGAGTTCGGCTGTTATTCCGTCTTCACCGGGTGCCTTAAGAGCCATTATAATCTCGTACAGGCTGATGTCCGGGATGTCGTCGGTATAGTGTCGGGTTAGTCTAGCTCTAGGGTCTTCCGCCAGACCAACTTCGGGTCTGCGAGTTGACGTGTATAGCTGTCCGTAAAATCGCTCTATCTCACCCAGAATCTCAGGTTTAGAGGAAACGATTCTGCCATCTTTAGTCTTCAACTTGGCGAGCTGTGTAAAAATGTAGATGTAATAATAATTAAATTAAATCTAAACAAAAATTTTAGGGGGGCTCCCATACAACAGACATGATTTTCTTTCTGTTTTTATGGATAATGGTACGGAACCCTTGAAATTTTCGTTTTTGACCTATAAAGTGCTAAATATATAGTGCAGTAATGTAGCACCATGTGTACTGTAATTTTTTTTATGTCTTCCCAGGCCGTAAGTTGGATTTACCGCCCACTACGCGGGCAGAAAATCCTAATTCCTGGCCAGGGAGAGGCGTAAAACTTTTTTCTTACCACGGGCGGTAATAAAGAAAGCCTCAGATCGCATATTTATCGCCCTTGCCTTCGGCTCGGGCGTCAAATACCTGCGATCTGAGACATTCTTTGTTTCACCGCCCTAGGTAAGTAATGTACTATTACGTTACCCCAGGCCGTAAGTAGGATTTACCGACCACGACGCGGGCAGAAAATCCTACTTCCTGGCCAGGGAGCGATGTAAAATTTTGTACTCACCACGGGCGGTAATAAAGAAAGCCTCAGATCGCACATATATATATATATATATATATATATATCGCCCTTGCCTTCGGTCAAATACCTGCGATCTGAGACATTCTTTGTTTCACCGCCCTAGGTAAGTAATGTGTACTATTATTTCCTTGCATGATGCATTGTAAAATGTTGTATGATACACGTGCGGATAGGCTCCCTGACGGTCGTGTTTTTGGTCATCGCCACTCGTTGGGAATTACCTACTTTCCACACTTGTATCATAAATAACTATTACGTCATCCTAGGCCGTAAGTTACTTAGGATTATTTATATTATGTTAACGAAGTAAAGAAATAAACGAATTATGAATTTTAGATTGGAAGATGAAGAGGAAGATGAAATTGAGCCTTATGAAGATGATGTTCCACCTCCTAGTATACCAAAAGTTACCTCAGCGAATTTACAAAATGATACACAACGCCCTAGGTAAGTAATGTGTACTATTGTTTCCTTGCATAATGCATTGTACAATGTTCTATGATGCACGTGCGGATAGGCTTCCTGACGTCGTGTTTTTGGTCATCGCCACTAGTTGGGAATTACCTACTTTCCGCACTTGTATTATAAATAACTATTTCGTCACACTAGGCCGTAACTTACTTACGATTCCTTATATTATATTAAAGTAATGAAATAAACGAATTATTAATTTTAGATTGGAAGAAGAAGAGGGAGATGAAATTGAGCCTTATGAAGATGATGTTCCATCTCCTAGTTTACCAAAAGTGACCTCAGCGAATTCACAAAATGATACACAGACGGTTTCATCCAGTTCTACAACATCAGGTTCAACAGAACCAAATGTGGCAAACGCAGCAGAGCCATTAAATTCTACGGATGTAAATGCAAGGCCAACAATTTCCACAAGGGTTGCAGCTCCAAGAAGCGTACCACGGCCAAGATTGCGTGCTGGTCGCCCTAATATTCTCCCAGCATGGACAGAACAACCATATACACCCGAATTACATCCCTTTGACAACTCTAATAGCGGACTCAAGACAGATCTTACATTTCGATCTGTACCTGGTGAAGTTTTTGAGCATTTCTTAAACAATGAAATGATAGAAAAGTTATGTCTTTATACAAATCAGTATGCCGAAAAAACGGGTTATTCAGAAGCCCCAAGTTCCGATCATCGGCGTAAGTGGCTAGATGTTACTCCACCGGAAATGTATACGTTCATTGCTCTAACAATGCTAATGACGCGAAAAAAGGCATTAGAATTGCACGAATATTGGTCGTCACATAATTTACTATATCAGCCAATATATTCACAAACGATGTCAAGAGACAGATATAGAAGCATCCTAACCAACATCCATTATAATGATCCCAATAATGAAAATAGATTAGATAAGCTGACTAAGTTGCGATCTTTGTTAGACGATGTTATCGGCAAATTTAAAAAATTCTTTCGTGCCATACCAAAAACTCGTTATAGACGAAAGTTTAATTTTGTTTAAAGGCAGATTGCAGTTTAAGCAATACATACCCTCAAAAAGAAGTCGCTTTGGCGTCAAATTTTTCGTATTATGTGACACCGAAACAGATTACATACTACAATTTATTATATACGTTGGCTTGACCACGGATATCGAGGATGAATATAACTTGGGACAATCTGGTGCAGTGGTGACTACTTTGCTAAAAGATTATTTGAACAATGGGCATACATTATATGTCGACAATTGGTATTCAAGTCCGGCGTTATTTAGATTGCTGCTAGCCAAAAAAACAAATGCATGTGGGACTGTCCGAAAAAATCGTATTGGAATGCCTACTTTTCCCAAGCTATCAACAGGACAATTGCAAGCCAAATATACTACTGGTATGATGGCTTTTAAATGGGTAGATAGACGAGATGTGCATTTTCTGAGTACATTTCATAGCAACGTTCTGAACAATACTGGAAAAGTAAATTACGCAACCAATGCTCCCATTCAAAAGCCTGAAGGTATTATTGATTATAATAAAAATATGGGTTCAATTGATAAGACCGATATGCTATTAAGTTCATTGGGCTCCATCCGGAAGACAAAAAAGTGGTACAAAAAGGTTGGCCTGCATATGATTGATCTGGTTCTCCTGAATGCTCACACATCATTTAAAATTTTGACGGGAAGAGAATCGTTCCCTTTAGCGGACTTTCAGTTTGCACTGATTGAACAGCTCATTTTGAAGAACAAAGGTGAGACAACGGTTTCCCGTCATGTGACTTCTAATTCCGAGTCACTGCTTTGACTTGTACAAAGACATTTTCCAAGTCCAGTACCAGCCACTCCGACCCGACAAAAATCTTTTCGGCGTTGTCATGTCTGTGCCACGACTGTAAAAGCTGATCAAAAGAAAAGATCAATGACCCGATTCATGTGCGTCGAATGCAATGTATCGCTGTGTGTCCATCCATGTTTCCGAAATTATCATACTTTGTTAAATTACTAATATAAATATGTTTCTCTCTTTGTGTTTTACTTCTATCCTGTACTTTACAGATTTGTCGATACCTTAGTGCACACTCGTACTCAGTACAGAATCTAATAAAGGTTTTTACAGTACATATGGTGCTACTTTCCCGCATGCGTGCGGAAATGAGCACTTTCCGTGCATATGTCGAAACTTTAAAGTGCCATAATATGTACTGTAAAACGTTGTACGATACACGTGCAAACAGGCCCTTCGGTCGTGTTTTAATTTATCAACACTCGTTGCGAATATCCTATTTTCTGCACTTGTATCGTATATAACTATTATAATTTTATACACAATAGTAAATTATTGCTCGATTTATTCCCATAGTCGATGGTGTCCTAGGTTATCGATTTATCGACAACTGTGTCGATAGACGCACATCACTACTTGGCAGTTTGTTTTTAAGCATCGTTTTAAATGGTTGATATTTATGCATTATTCTTTTAATTATCGTAATTTAAGTGTTTATTTGTGTTAAATATAGTATAAACTAATGTTTTTAAACTTAAACTTGTGAAATCCGCGCGTCGTAACCTAAAAATTCTTCGATTTCTTAGTGACTGATATATTGCTTGATATCAGAAAAAATGGTGAATATTATTACTCCAAGTGATTATTTATTGATTAAACACATTATACTTATTGTGTGTGTGAAATTTCAAGTGCGTAGCTGTAATACTTCAAAAGTTACAAGTAAGTGAAATTATGCCGAACCGCTGACTCTCGCCAAAACATGCCCGTATTGGGCGATGACGGCGTGATTCAAGGCCCCGTAGGTAAAGGGTTAAACCATGAACTGTTCTTTAAAAGCCGTACCATAGTTTAATAAGTCCATAACTTAATATCTCGGATACTCTGCTGGGGTATAGTTCCTAACTATCAGTTTGGTAATTCGGAAACATCCGTAACTTCAACAAATATACCAATTTTGCACTTAAATACTGCACGAAGAGTTGTAACTTGTTCGGATGTGAAACTTCAATAAAACAAATATAGGTTTAATTTAGCAAGCCGGCAGAAGTCTTGTGTAACGTGAGGAAACTATGGATAAATTTATGCTAAAAAATCATTCTTTTTTTTCAACTTACACTTTTCTTTTGTACATAAATAAGGAAGTATGTGTTGTAAGAGCCGTATTTCGCCTATACCTGGGTGCATAACATCATATTGTCCTGACAAAAAAAAACATTACATCGGTGAAGAATCTTCACTGAAGATGTCTCATGGATTCAGCATTTTTTTTACTTATTCTTATGCATTATCTATATAATCATTTGGACTAAATGTAGGACCGTAAATGAAAATACTAACGTGACTTCATAACGGTGTAGTTAAGGCAAACGATAACTTTTCTGGCAGTGGTGCCATACGGACGGGCGACATACGGCTTTTGGTGTATGCCGCGGTATTTGTTACCGCAATTACATATTTAGCTATTGTTGTGTTAAAATGGAACGTTATAAATATGTCTATTAAATAAATAATAATAAAATTATTTATTTAACAAAAATACACTTACATTATAAACGTTATATCCGTCAGACGCCAAACTAGGCTAAGCATGTATCTTGGCCGCCTGCGAGTATGATTAACACGAACTACTTAAAATATTACCATTTTGCAGTACAAAAACACTAAATTCTGTTTCTTTAAAAGTATTATTAAGAATAGATTACCTCATATTACAATTTCAAACTAAAATTACTATTTGTGTACCTATATATGTGCGTGTGTGTGTGTGAGAGAGAGAGATACAGAGAGAGAGTGTGTGCCTGTGTGCGTGTGAGAGTTCCACAATACTAAAACAGTGTCGGTTTGGTTATATTAGGTTTTCTGTCAGAGAATATGAAAGCGTTAGTAACCAGTTCTTCATTATTACACATTTAGCTTTAACCACGGGTAACGTTTTAATGTTAAGATTATTGAAAATGTTATTGTAGATATAGGGATGAGAAAATTCAGTACTTTTTCTGGCTAAGTGGCAGCCGGGCACTTTGAAAATACGCTTGCTCAAATTCAATGGAGGAAGCTTGTGTCCAGCTATCAGATTGATGATGATGATAATGACCGCAATTCGAATGATGATACTCACACAGGACATCCAGCACTATTGAGTCTTCTAGCGTGTATGCAGGGAACCAGGGGTTGGAAACTCGGCAGACCAGCTGTCTCCCGCTATCTTCTCTTCTTATTCTCCAGGTCAATACACTTCTTGTGACTTCACCGTCTACATCCACCTGATGGCGATAATATGAATGTTATTCGTCAATGATTATATAGGAACGTTTAAGGCCATGCGATTTAAAGGTTTAGCTTAACGACTTTAAAGGAACATGTAAGGATACTAATTCCGTTTCAAGATCCTAATGCAATATAAGCCATTGTACATAATCTCAACTTAAGTATAGACAAAGTTTGCCAACTGTAAAAATATTACTCGTACTCCCTCCACAGCTTTTCGTCTTCGTATGCAACGCACGATCGTATAAACTTTTTCTCAAAACTACAAATATTCTTACCTCAGTTAACGTGGAATCAATTTTCTGTGAGTTGATAAACCAGTCTATATTAGGGGCTGGTTTGGACCCTCGCGTGGTACAGACAAACGCCCGATCATGTCCAGCCCTGCTGATGCCATTGCCCGTCACTCTGGCAAACTGAGGTCTTACTGCAAAATACCAAATTTATTAAAAAGACTATCAATATTAATGAAGTAAATGAAAGTTATGACAAAGCTAGCTAGTATAAAGCTAGCGAATTTCTTAATTCTGGTAAAATAGGTAATGAAAGTAAAGCTACGGCAAGCAGAAAAATAGAAAGTGACATGCTTACCAGATTGAGAAGAAAAGTAGGTACTATGAATTATTTACGAACACCAATGCACACATGAGATGAAGAAACGCAAGCCAAAGTGCATTAATAAAATGTTTTATGTTGTTATTTAAAGGTTTAAATTAAAACTAAAAAAAGTGATCGAATCGATGATTAAGATGACGACAAAATAAACAAATTAACCTGACGATGGGGATGATAATGACGATGCTACCGATAGCGACAAAATACAAAATTATAAAGATACCGTAAAAGGATAAAACTACAAATATACTTACAAAATAACTTAAGCGTAACATCTCTATACACAGCCTTCAGCAGCGGAGGCTCCACTCGGCACTGGAACCTAGTGCCGGCCATCTCCCGCGTCAGCTCTCGCAGTAGCAGCTGGCAGACTGACCCTTCCTTCGTGTAGGCGAGGCGCTCCTCTCCTCGGTACCAAGATACATCTGGTGGGGGTTTACCTGGAATGTGATGTGTGCAGTATAGTCAAGGGAAGTCCCGGAACTTCTGGTACCGGGAATTCCCGGGAGCATGCCCTTCAAGACGAATACTTTGAAGTGAATTTGAGCAAGTGTTCAAAAAAGAACCCTCTCTTCTAGTTCTAGATGTTAATATTTAATTTATTTTTGGAACAAACGGTACAACTACTGCGGATAAACAACAAAAAAATGTTACTGAAGAGAGTATCAAAGGAAGTAAATGCCAAGTGTCTAGACAACTTTAGTTATAAATTTATGACCTTTTTTTACAACATATAATACAGATTCTACAAGCTTCAAAGCATTATTTTTATTTGAGTTTTCATCTACGAAAAACCTTCTTCATTTCACCAGTAATTTTTTATGACATTATGTTTTGAACAAATCTCAAAACTTGGGGAAAATAAAATCGCAATCTATAAAGAAAAGAGTTACATTTGTCACTATTTAAATTTATCATTTTTAAATAAATAATGAACTCACCACCAGAAGCCTGGCAAGACAGAAGAAGATCCTGTCCTTCTCTGAACGGCCCTGCCCCTGTACCAAGAATCTCACGACCTTCAGAGTCGTATATTCTTGGAGATTCGGGTGGAACTGCAAAACAAATTGAAATATTTTTTTCTGAATGTGTCGTTGGTAAAGCAAAGTGTGCCAAAAGTAAAAAAAAATATGAACAGTCGAGTCAAAGATATGTTTTTTTTTTGCGTTATTGTATCAGTTGCATATATGGTGGGGGCAAAGCCTTTTAAATATAGACAGGTACAAAGACCATACAAAAGAGTGACAGGGAAAAATCTGCCAGCATACGTTAAGGCATTATGTGTACAAATTGCGCTGAAGGCCTTATATGTTAATACAAACATAAAAGGTAAATGGACCAACAAGAATGACAGGGACAGAGAAGAATCTGGCAGCATAATCAGCGCAGCAATGGCGGAGTGCTTTACGCAATAGACCGGGAATCCATTCGAGTTCGTTTATCGGTTGCTACGCGATGTTAGTTTCAATCTTTGTGCTTTAGTCTTTGCATCGATGGCACATGTACGAATACTCACCAACAACAGTCAAGTTGACTCTGTAATTCCTAGTTGGTGAATCCACGTAGTCTATCCGACACCGGTAGACGCCCTCGTCTCGGTGCGCCACCTTCTCCACCGCGAGGTGAGCTGACGATGTGTCAGACTCGTTCAGAACGAAGTGGGTGCGGGCTCCAAACTCACCGGCGACGGCCCAGTGGACTGGTGGGCCGTTTCTGAAGTCCACTCTGAAAAGAAAACAGGTGTTATTAATCATAAAATTTTCGAATAAAGTGATTCGCTCAATAGGGCACCTAAAACCAGTCCCACGTCGCATGGCAGAAAAAACCCCGCGTGTCATTAGTCCGACATTTTACGAGCGCCTACCCCAAGCACTGAGAAAAAAAACTTGTAATGAGATATTTCAGAGTCGACTAAGAAACTTTTTATTGGAAAATCCTTTATATTCAATAGATAAGTGTTATGACATCACTAATTAGATTTATTACTTATGTTAAATTGTATCTTTATAGACATCAGAATTATATACCTACTCATTTAAACTGTGTAGGTGTTGTAGATAAATGACGACCCGTATACAATGATCTTAATTTTATACTCATTGACATCTTAATCTCGAATTAATATTTTGTAACTTATTGACATATACCTGTGTACATCATTTCCCTTTAAAATATTCGTTATATTAATTTAAAATTTTAATTTAATGAGTGTTAAATAACTGACGATCACAATATAAATTCCTAAAATTTAATAGGTGTTAGTTTTAAGTGAAATTTTATATTGTGAGATAAATAAATCGTGTCATATCATATCATCCTACTTATTCCTGGTTTTACCGGCCGTATACCAATGAAGCTCGGGGTCCGCTTTGGTAAATCCCATGATTTGGCGTGGTCACTAGTTTTACGAAAGCGACTAGTGTTTTTAGCCCAGCCCAGTAAACTACCATTTTATCCAGGATTTTAAATTTTGAAGCTACCTTTAAATAAATAAATAATAAATAAAAAAGCTTTATTTAAATTCCATTACAGCATTAATTATTAAAACATTCAAATAAATTAAAAAGATTGCTGAATGGACCCCTCGCGGGTAAAAGCCTCCTCCAAGGCTTGCTAAGTCGGTCTGTCTCGTGCGGTTTTTAACCAATTTTTTCCTGCGACTGAGGCTATTTCGTCTTGCCATCTATTATTAGGTCTTCCTCGCTTCCTTGAACCACACGGCCCCTTCCATTTCGTGGTGTTCAAGGTCCACCTGTCATCGGTATATCTCGATACATGGCCCGCCCATTTCCACTTTAGCCTTTTCGAAAATAAAAGAGCGTCAATAACTTTAGTCTTTTTGCGTATTTTAGTGACTCTCACTCTATCTCTCAGTTTGATATTCAGGCAGCTTCGCTCCATTGCTCTCGGAGCCGACTGAATTTTTATTTTTGCGGGTCTTTCGAACAACCATGTTTGACAACCATATGTAAGGCATGGTAGTATTGCGGAGTCCAGTATAATTTTTTTTGTTTTTACAGGGTACTTCTGTGCTTTTAGTATTTCTTTATGAGCCCAAAACTTTTTCCAGGTTACTGAGATCCTTCTAGATATTTCTTCTATGTTCCTCTTTTTGTCAAATGTCAGTCGCTTCCCTAGGTAGATGTATTCCTGCACGTAATCCAGGGTGTTGGCGTCTAGTAGGATGGGTGTCTCTTTGTCATTGGTCATGATTTTTGTCTTTTCTAGGTTCATATCTAGTCCAATACGTGTACTTACTATATGTAATTGGTTTATCATGGTGTTCAGTTTTACAGGACTTTCCGATAAAAGGACGATATCGTCTGCAAACCGCAGGTGGCTTAAAAATTTACCATCAATATTGATACCTTGCGTTGACCACGGTAGATCTTTCATAATATTCTGTAAAACCGCTATGAACAACTTTGGAGATATTGGGTCGCCTTGCCTTACTCCTCTGTTTATATTGATATTGGGACCTGTTTTTTCTAGCCGGACTCTACTTGTGCTTTTTTCGTAAATGTATCTTATGATGTTTATGTATTTATTATTTATATTTATACCAGCTAAAGCTTCCCAAATGCTAGTGTGTGAGATAGAGTCAAAAGCCTTTTTATAGTCTATGAAGGCTAAGTAGAGAGGTCTGCGGAATTCTAAATACTTTTCGATTACTTGTTCTAATGTATGGATATGGTCAATCGTATTGAAGCCTCTCCTGAAGCCGGTTTGTTCATAGGGTTGGTGGTTGTCGATGTCCGGGGATATCCTGTTTAATAGGCATGCGGCGAACAGCTTGTAGAAACATGGCATGAGGCTTATGGGTCTGTAATTCCCTATATCGGTTGGGTCACCTTTTTTGTACAGTAGTATAATCTCTGATATAGTCCAGTTCTCTGGGACCCTTTCTTCTATAAGGATTTTATTGAAAAGTTGTGTGATTGGTGTCAATAGTAGTGTTCTGGCATGCTTGATATGTTCATTCGTGATACCATCAGGCCCTGGGCATTTTTCTGGTTTCAGTTTTATGATTTGTTTCAGGATTTCAGGTTCTTCAAACATTTTTACGCTTGACTGTGCTGTCTTTCTTTGAGTGGGTTTCGTCATATCTTGCTCAGAGTTAGGTTGACTATGACTATATAACAATGCATAAAAATCTGTAGCTATTTTGATTATTTCTGTGCGTGATTTACAGATTTTTGAACCAGATTTTAGGCATGGTATCCAGGCTTTTGAATTGTCTAGTTCCTTAAATGCCTTTTTTGCACTTCTCGACGTTTCTAAGTGTCTCGTAATAGCATTGGTTCTGTAATCGTCATAGCATTTTTTTATTTCCTTGTTTGTTCTTTTGTAGAGACTCTTTAGGTCTTCTTTATCTTGTTTCAATAGTTTCGGCTGATTTTGTAGTTTACGTCTATCTCTCATGAGCTCCAGTGCTTTAGAAGACAGGATTCTACTTTTTTTTGAACCTTTAATGTTATTTAAGCTTGCAGTTACGTAGTGATACATTTTTTTGTAGTAATCATCCACTTTAAAGTTGTTTTGCGTCGTTATAAGTTCGGGTACAAAGGTATTAAGGTTTTTTAGGTACAATTCTTGCTCAGCTAGTGTTTTAAATTTCCCAGGTGTGTTGCAAAAGTTCCGTCTACTTTTCTTTGATGGTTTTAGGCAAATTGTAGCTCGTAATAACCGTTGGTCGGATCCAAAGGAGAACGACGTTATAACTTGATACTTAGAAATCATGGCAGGTTTTGTTGTCATAATAAAATCTATTTCGTTTTTTGTGATTCTGTCAGGAGAGATCCATGTCCATCGGTTTTTAGGTTTTAGTTTAAACATTGTGTTCATCATTTTTAAATCATATTCTTGTGCATATTGAATGAGCCTCTCTCCTCGTAAGCTCCTTTTACCATAGCCATATTTGCCGGTAACTGAACATTCGTATTTTCTGGTAATTCCGATTTGTGCGTTAAAATCTCCCATAGAGATTATGTTCGTTGTGGATGTAGAATCATGAGCTTTTGCTAAGTCCTCGTAGAAAATGTCTATTTCTTCCTGTGATGAATTTTCAGTAGGTGCATACGCCTGGATGATTGCGAAGTGTAGGCTTTTTAACTCTATTTCTATGACACACACCCTTTCAGATATGCCTGTAAATGTTATATTTTTTTCTTTGTATTTCTTCTTAACTAGGAAGCCTACTCCGTACAGTCCTTTTGTTTGTCCTAGGTAATATAGTATGTATTTGTCATCTTCAATAATTTTTTCTCCTAGGCGGCGAACCTCGCACAATCCTATTATGTCGTGGTTTATGTCTTAGAGAGCTTCTTTAAGCTCTATCAGCTTTTGTTCGGATGATAATGTTCTTACGTTGAGGGTGCAAATATTGAATATTTGCCTTGGAGGGTTTTGGTCGAGCACTCCCGCGGTGACCGGCCGTACTGGGAGATGGGCGGCAGGTAGAGGATCCAGTTTTGGTTGCTACGCTGTACTGTGCTGAGTTGTCTTCGTTTGGCTTTGAGATGTATCTGTCTGAGCGAGGACTAGTTTAGGCTTTTGTACTATATAGTTTTTTATGTTTACTTTGTTCTTCTTGGGGATCTGCTTATTATATTGTTGATCATTTTGATTATTAGTGTGAGATATCTCCGGGGATTCAGATAGGTTCCTCTTATTTGATTGGTTGCATGACGAGCTTTTATTCTTCAATACAATAAGTTTGTCATATTTTATAAATGCAGAGTTGCCTGCATCTTTTTCTCTTTTCAGTTGGGTTTGTAACTCTTTACGCTTGTTTAAGACATCAATTGGGTAGTCTTCTTTTAGATAATATGAGGAGTCTTGTAGGTAATGTTTGTTTTTCTGAATTTGCAGTTTGAAGCCCAGTGAATTAAAAGTTATTACCACCGGTCTGACTTTCTCGCCTCTTTTCCCCTGTCTTCTGACAGCTTCAATGTTACTATTGTTACATGAAACTTTCAAATATGTGTTTATTATATCCACTGTCGTTTTTTCGAGTTCATAGTAAGACTTTTCGCACTCTTCAACGCCAAATAAGACTAAATTTTTGCGTCTAAACTGTCTTTCTAGGTTGTATATTTTTGTATCTTGTTCATTCACTTTTCTCTCCAAATGCTCGTTCTTTAGTTCCAAGTTATTAAATTTCTCGTTTAGACTGTTGATAATTGTACTCTTAATGTCTTCCTTCATCTCATGCATGTCTTGTTTTTGTTGTTTTATATCTTGCTGCATGTTCAATAACATACTTTTTAATTCTTCCATGACGTTATTGACGTTGACGTTTGACGTATACTGTTGTGATACCAGTAGTGGCCTCTGTGACAAAGTTGAGAACTTCTTGCGTTACTATAGATTGAACTATAGAAGCGTATAAGTGATGCGGCAATTAGTCGCTAGATAGCGGCACTGGTAACGAGATCGATTATAAGATGACTCTTGCTTTTGGGGTTATAAATTCGATTGTTTTTTTCAGCACTTTTACAGTTTTATTTCAGTTCGGGGCTTATCGTACACGCACTTCACTAGTGATTTTTATGTTGTAATGTCATTGAATTTATTTTTAATAGCGTTTTTGGAGTGACTTTAGTTGCATCGTATTTTGCACTTTTACGCAATTTTTGCTGGTTACACACTGAGTTCTTTATATTGTTCAGTAGCGTTTATACACTGTTCATATGTTTTTGCACTTTTAACACTATTTTAGAACACTTAAATATTTTTAAAGTTTAATTATTCGTGAGCACGATGTTGTCAGCGGCACAGAGCCCTCTACTCTATAAAGCTACCTTTATCGTAATTGAATTTTTAGCGCATTTTCATACTGAATTGACATTCGAAGGGTTTTTTCCAAACTTTCTATCTTTATCAAAATTAACTGTTCACTTGATTTTGTTTATTTAAACTTTATTGCACTAAAGAAAAACGTGGATTTAAGCTAAATGGCGATTTCTGCCAGTGAACGTTAAGCCGAAGCAGAAAACATTGATTTCGATAGAAAACCGCAACGTTTGCGAATTACTCGAAAAATAAAAATCTTTTTTCCTAAAAAGTCCCAACCATAACACTTTTGCGAAGACATTTACTGTAGGTACGTAGTAAAGCTTTGAGATAGTTCACAATAATCCTTAGGCCGTAAGTTCTCTGTCCTTAATAACTTAATACACATATCAGAATCGAAGAGCATACAAAAACAAGTTTCCATATCTCATCTGTTCCTAATATCTTTGCTTTCAAGCAAATAGCGCGGCTTATTGATTCTCTTCGGCAAAACAGCTTCCTAAAGCTAAGTACTAGTGATGGGATGAATATGTGATGCAAGAATGGTGCAAAACTTAAAATGGGTTATAGTGTGAAAAGTAGAGGATTTATAAGGCTGAGGAAGATTAACTAAAGTTTTTAAATAAACAAGTGATTTTTATCATGGGTTTGGTTTTTATTACCTGCTTCACAAATAATTAATTAATGTTGTTGTTCAAGTGCTTTAAATGTTATCATTATAATCATATATGGTCGTCATCAACAGTTCCACTTCACCGAATTTGTGATTTCCGGGTGTAAATACACTAGTTGTTATAGAAAATACCGAAATCACTAAATGTGTGCCTAATATAATTGAAGAGTTCTCTCAATTCCTCTTGGATCCCATCAGCCAACTGGATTTTTGAAAAGGATGGCAGCAACCTGAAAGTATTTACAGTCAAACAAAAAAATATTTAAGAACCGGCTCATAAATGACGGAGTTTTGAGGTAACACACAAAAAATATATATACAACCGCATTGAAAACCTACTTTTTTGAAGTCGAATAAAAATTACCTATTATATATAAACTTACAAAGATACAAACATACAAAGCTACAATCTCGCAGAAATTTCCTCATTATAATAATAATACAGATAAAGTTCAATGTTTTGCACGCCGATCGGCAAATTGTGTAATTTTAAATTTAAATTGTTATGAATAACGAGGTTACTCACTTAATGTTGTACCTATCGATACTAAACCTTCCCCACACTAGTGCTCTAAACAAATATTTTTCTTTTGATTCACTGGTGCGCTGGAGGCCGTCCAAGACGGAAGGCGGGCGGATTCTTTCACTGTATTGCTTCCTTCCTTTAGGATCTACGGCTTGTTTTAAAATGTGTGACTTACGGACTCACTATGAGGTTATATAGCTTGACGCAGGGTATTGATTTAAAACAGTAAGTCTATTAGGGTTTTTCACAATTCATTTCTCCTTACTCTAAAGCTGGGCATCCACCTAGCTACTGGCAACCACAGTTGCCAATTTCACACACCCATAAACTACACACACCCATAAACTAAATGTGGCAACTAGGCAGTTGCCAAAAGCAGTATATCTGCTTTGTCAAAAAAAAAGCAATTTAGGCTTTTAAAATCAGAAATCTTTACGAGTTTTATTTCGAACAGAAATGCAAAATTTATAGATTTTGTTGGGTTTTTCGGAACATATGTTCGTCGGAATATTATGTCGGAATATTATGTCAATTATTGTCGGCAAATATAGGTGATAGTGGTATAGGAGTAGCCCTCGAGCCTAGCAATTTTGGAAGTGGCGTAACTGATCGCTTTTTACACGGCTGCGTATACAAATCTACTAAAACACGAGACAACCAGGCGCGAACCCTCGTGAAGCTCCTATGAAAAGTGAAATTCACACATCATCTAGTCATAACATAACTCAGCACCATCGATAGTATCGAATGTCAGTTGCCGCATTTGAATGGCAGATGACGTTAAAAAAAGAGCAAGGGTTGGGTGTGTCCAGAATGTTATATTTCACTCGAACTGCAAAAATTCAAAAGAGCTCGATTTTCTCGTTTCGCGATTCGACGCCAGTTCGTGCTAGCTGGTCGACAATTCCATTGGTAATGCTTGATCAACGTTAATACTCCAAGCATTACCCTCAATTCTCCATTGCTCTTTCAAATCTCTCTATTACGCATACCAATTCTATTAACCACACTGCGCTTCAATAACAATAGTGCCAAATGTGTATTTTGTGTTGTGATATATTTAAATGCCCTATTGACCATCTGTTTATCCAAGTCTACTGTGGCTGAGCATTATTCGAACTGCTTTTGGCACGTAGTTGTCGGTTGCGAGTGGCATACGAATCGGGTTGGGTTGCGTTTTAACGAACGCCTGTGTTGCTGCAACAGTTGCTGCAACACTAATTGGCGAGGCCTGTACGAGATTTCTGGCGGCCAATTGTTGATGACTTGCGAGATATTTTCAGGTTCGTCCATAATTAAGTTAATCATACGGTGAACGGGTGGATTATTTATTTGAGTGTACACATGATTTTTTTATGTAATTAATCACCGATACAAATATTGAGGGGTGCTATAAGTTAAATGTGTGTATCTGTGTGTCTGTGGCATTGTAGCTAACTGCAGGTGAAACGATTGCAGTGCGGGTTTATTATTCGAAAATCTTAGTTTTAAGCGAAGTTTTATGTGTCGAGTGGTGATTGAAATTTTTAATATAACTGTGCCTGAAAGTACTTACTTTGAGAGTAGCACTCGCAGCAGCAAAAAGCGTTGCAGAAGAACAAAAACCTCCCGTGTTTGCCCTCTGTCATATCTTTTACTTTCTAGTAGGTAGTATACCTTTTTAACTTTCTCCTGCATTTGTTCAAAGTAGCGCCTTGGCTGCGCCTGCCTTGCGTCCTTAATAAAATATTGTAACATACACACATAATATATATGCCCATATTTTAACAATGGGTCCAACATAATCTAGCCCGCAATAACTGAACAGTCGTAGATCTCCATCTTACTAGACTCGTAGGGGAGAGTTTGACCACCGAGTCGTGTCACAAGGGAAAAACGGCAACTTTGAAATCAGAGGCTGGCAACAAAAAATGTACATAAACGCGTAAGGTACTTTAAAACAATCGACAGCTCATTTGAGTAGTGAAATTGTTGCTATTCCAATAATTTGAAAGAAAAACGCTTGGAATAGCACTAGCTTGTCATAATCTAAGTCTCCGTTCAAATGTTTACCGGAAATAAAAATAATATGCCGTTGGCACATTATCAAGGTACCCTAGGATATAATTTCTCTTCAGAGCTACGTGTCAAAATCCACCAATCATGTTTCAAATCATCATCAATTTGATTGTTGGATTTTTAAAGCAGCCAGCACAAATACCTCTCGCAGTGCAGCAGCTGTTAACATAATGCATTCTGGAAACCTTCATAAAGATGCAGAATTGTACTTAAGTACAAAATATCTATTCGGTGCTAGTACATTTATTTTTAAGCGTGTTGCAAACTACATTAACCACTGTAACATCAAAACAACCTACATTCAACACATAAATTTAATCGCATGAATGTTAACAAATGCATAATTAACTAAAACACCGAACAAAATACTCTGGCGTACAGCCAATACCCGAAGAACGGAGATTTAGACTTGCATAAATGTATTTCAAGTTAGACAAGCTTCGTATATCAGGAAAATAACCTTAAGAACCAGGCGAAGACTAACAACTTCAGTCATTTCGAAGACGGAGGATAAAAGTCTAGACAGGATAAAATTGTTTACGCAGATTTTTTGGCAAAGCGAAGTATTTGGCTGTCACAGAACTTTGGTTCCAAATTCCGGTTAAAATTTCCTAACCTCGTGTTTGAATAAAACTTGTATTTGTAAAAACAGTCGTATGACTAGTTGCACTAAGTTCACTTTTGGCATTTGTGTTGAAAAGAGATACGAAGTTAATAAAGTAATGGGTTGGATTGTCTGCACTCTTTAAAGAAAACGTTTGTATGGAAATTTTGGTTGAAGGAGTGCATTAGTCTCTGTTCTGTCTTGATTAAAATTCAGTTGTCTGAAATTTTAATGTACCAATAATAAGTAGGTGTCTGGACTGTGAGAGAGATAATAATTATAAAGAAGCAGGAAGCGACGAGATGACGGGTGTAAGAGAAGTATGGAAAGAAAATACATGGTGCACCGACCCCAAGTAAATGGGATAAGGGCAATATTATGAATAAGTAGGTAAATAAAAACCTATTTCAGCTTAGAAATCCGTTTATGAGATGAGAGAGACAACAAATAACAAATAGAACAACTATAACAATTAAAAAACATTACTAAATATGCACATTACTACATACAACAACATTAACAATTAATATATTTTTTTTGATTTTGACATACAACTCGTCGGAAATATGTGCGAAGGCCTGGCTTGAGCATACTATAAAGCTGCAATACGACTGATTTCTCCTGATAGAATTGATCTCCGGGAAGGAGACATGATGGGGGTGAGATTTTGATGGGGTCTTATAGAGGCCGTTGCCGTTGACCACCAGAAAAATCTGACAGCTTGGGATTTGGCGAAGCGAGGTTCGAAGATATTTCCGACGAGTTGTACATCAAACAACAAATAGAACAACAATAAAACAACAACAAACTTACATTTTACTTACATTTCGTCTAGATAGTTTAGATACAAGCATTCTATCGCAATATCACATCATGCGCAGTGAAAATTTAAAGGAAACTTCCAACCACACTCAAATCAGATTTTACCACAATAAGTAGGTACAGAAACAGGCTCAAACTTAAACCACAATAATTTGTAACCCATCTATAAGCCCCCGCAAATTCCGGAAACTTAATCATCGGCAACTTAATTCCAGCCACAGCAATTAAAATAAGCAAGACGAATATCCATGAATTAAACGCGATGTGCAGCAATAATTACAATCCGGATTCATTTCTACAAAAGCTACGCTACGCTATCATCTCGATTGGTGCGGTGCGGCGCAAGTTTTTTGGACCGAGGCCAGAGTTGCTACTATTGGTTGAGGGTGGGATATTACGGTGCGAGTTTTACCCAGCTGTGGGACATTTTATCTACTATCTGGTTTGTGCAAAGGTTTTGGCATTGTTTTGGAATTTCTACTCTTTATTAAGCCTTGGTTATTCACCTATGACTAAATTAGTAAGTACCAATGTAAATTCATTGTCATTTGGTGGAAATGGAAAATCGTCAACGGTAGATGGTCTAATTTCAAAATGGACATTTCTTGTTGACGATTTTCCATTTCCACCAAATGACAATGAATTTACATGGAGGCCTATGTCCAGCAGTGGACGTCTTTTGGCTGATATGATGATAATGATAATGATATCTATCTGTGGCATCTTAGTCTCAAACGGATAAACAGATTTGGGTGCAGTTTATTTTACAACGAACAATTTAATTGATTATGTGCATACACGCTTATTATTTCAAAATAAAAACAATGCTTTCCGAAATTGGGCTAACTGACTAATTGCGTTACTTTTCGAACATGCATTATGACACTTCAACTGTCTTTTTCCTATACAAAAAAAAATATATGTACGAAACATTAGAACGGAGGCGGATTTAACGTCGATAACGCCCTAGGCAAGCCGTACCTCATCGGTGCTCCTCTAGCGGCCATAGATTAAAAATTATAACAAAAATAATTTGAAGTCGGTTAAAAACAAAGTTTTAACCGACTTCAAATCAGTAGCCAAATTACTTTAAGTTTGCCTATAAAATTTTAAGAGTTCCCGCGATTTCTCCAGGATCTCATCATCAGAACTGGATTTTGGTGACAACGGGACCAATCTGGAAGTATATGCTTTCAAACAAAGATTTTTTTTTCAAATCGGTTCATAAATAACCGAGTTATCGCGTTACAAAATCTTAAAAAAAGTTACGCTTTTCCTCTAATTTAACCATAAATATAGAATGTAGCCAATGGTAGTGCCCAGCGAGGTTCCATTCGGGATGGAAAATGGCAATGTTTTATTAAGTTTAGACGTACTACCGGAGTGCCTCAGTAATTGACCAGTGAATACATCCTACAGGATGTATATCTAACAAACGGTTTCATCACGATGTGTACGTTACAATCTGTGTTTTTGGTCATTTTTCACAGCTTTTCAACCGTTGGCTGTTATTTCGGTGGCCATTTTGGAATAGATGCTGATGATAATTGTAGTGAAAATTTTGTAATAATCCTCTGTAGAGGGTTGATTGGGCTTATGATTATTATTTCCCCCCCCCCCCCCCCCCCCCCCTTCACTCCCACCCCCTCCCTACAGTGTGTAATTCAAATGCAACCCCCAGGAACCTGCTCCGAAGAATGGAAGAAAAGATAAAAGACACCGGTGCAGTGAGTAGACCTTTGTAACCTAGTTTTAATTCATTAGTTTAAGAATTAATTCTGCGTATCGCATGAATGAGTCGCACCGAATTATGAACAACGAATCAAATTACTTCATTATAATGCATGTGAATGACTAGATCACCACCACTGTATAAGCGCCATCAGATACGTCATGCAAGATTGCCTTATTTATTGAATAGTTAAACCACACAATAACAATAGATTAGAACTATCTCGACAGAAAGCAATCGACTTCCAATTTAAAAAAAACACTATCATCGGTTCAACTCATGTTGAACTTATAAAACCCCTTGCTTTCATCAAGGCTGGTCACACATAAATAAATATTTGCGGACATTCTTACACAAATCGACCTAGTCCCAAACTAAGCAAAGCTTGTACTTTGGGTACTAGACGAAGATAAACATACGTATATAGAGAAATAAATACTTAAATACATAGAAAACATCCATGACTCAGGAGCAAATATTCGTGCTCATCACACAAATAAATGCCCTTACCGGGATTCGAACCCAAGACCTCTTGCTTCGTAGGCAGGGTCACTACCAACTAGACTAAAAACGGTCGTCGTAAATAAATAGATAAGTAAAAAATATTTACTGTCGAAAAAAAAACACTAAATCAAACAGAAAAATAAATGCAGCCAAACAACACAAACAGGAAATGAATCAGTGCGACAATCAGTCAACGCAACAGACAGATTTTCGAATTTTGTGATTTGTGATGTGATGATTTGCGATTCGTAGCAACTATGCGTTATCAGAGGTCTAGTTTCGTTAGGCGTGACGGGTGAGGTGAGGCACATTACGATCTGAATAACAGCCCTGGTATATTTGGTACATAACTACACACACAAAAATATGTATTACTGCAAAGTTATTTTTAAAATCCCAGCTTGCTTTGGCTTAGTGTCTGCTCAGTCGCTTAAGCTCTGCCACCATGGTTTCCGTTCCTAATGTCCTCAGCTTAGATTTCTAAACATTGCAGTAACGGGTTAACTTAACCCTCACAATGCCAGTCGTTAGTGCATCAGCGCCGAGCCACCTGGCTCGCTTCCAGCCTTCCTCGCAATGTTTCAACGTACAGGATTTATGAGGGGGGGATTCCCTTCCGTGCGATGTAATTTTAGTTTTTCGAATGAACTATGAATCTGGTTACGTGCTAATTGGTAGCTTAGCGAAAATATTGAGAATTTGGATTCTATTTGTTCACCCAAAACAGTCGAAATTGCGATCCGGCGGATGGAACTCATAGCTGCCGGTGCTTGACTATGCTTTAACAGCATCTGGTTTAGCCTAGATGGTAATGACTCTGTCTGCGAAGCTGCCGGTCTTGGGTTTGAATCCCGGAATAAGCAAATATTTGGGTGATGAACATGACTGTTTCTGAATCTATGGTGTGTCTTGGTATTTAATTATTTATACCTATTTAATACTAGCTTTTGCCCGCGACTTCGTCCGCGCGGAACTTGTTTATATCGTAACTTTCTCCCCCCTTTTCACCCCCTTAGGTGATGAATTTTAAGTTCTTTAGTAAGGACTCTTTGGGAAGGCCCCGGAATTCAAAGTATCTCTATACCAAATTTCATCTCAATCGGTTCAGCGGTTTAAGCATGAAAAGGTAACAGACAGGCAGAGTTACTTTCGCATTTGTAATATTAGTATGGATTGTATGAAGGAAAGGGTATCGATGCATGTAGGCTTTTTTTAGTATTATTTTGCATATTTTCATATCACACGCGGTCGTAAGGACCTTTTCTACTAAACCGTAGGATTAAATTAAGTGACTTGTAATTTAAACATTTTAGCCATAATCAAACGTCTTTTTTACCCCGTTTTAGAAAACACCTTCAAAACTAAGGCCGCCATAAGGTACCTTTACCCTTGGAACGTCAATTTACTTATGTAATGTTAATGTTCCTATTCCCCAGGACTCCCAACTACCGCTATACCGTAAATGGGTTCCATCCAAATTTTCACCCCCAATTGACTTCCTTAGGGGATGATATCTGGAATAGAAACTATTATATGTCCTTTTCCAGGACTCAAACTATCTTTCAACCAAATTTTATCAAAATGTGTCACAAACAAATTTCCACCCCCAATTACACCCCCTTAGGGGGTGATTTTCAGGATTAAACTATCCTATGTCCTTCCTTATCTATCGCTATACCGTAAATGGGTTCAATCCAAATGTTCATCCACCATTTCTCACCCCCTTAGGGGATGATTTCCTCCTTTTATGTGTTCCGGAATAAAAAAAATTCTATGTTCTTTCCTAGGACTCTACCTCTCTCTATACCAAATTTCATCTAAATGGGTTCTATCCAAATCTTCAACCCTCATTTCACCACATCAGGAAATGATTTTTCGGGATAAAAACTATGCATTGTCCTTCCCTAGGACTCCTTCTATCTAATTACCAAATTTCATCTAAATGGGTTTTATCCAAATTTTCACCTCCTATTTTATCCCTGAGAGGATGATTTTTGTTGTCATATTCCGGGACTCAAACTATCTTTCAACCAAATTTCATCAAAATGGGTCACAAACAAATTTTCACCCCCAATTACACCCCCTTATGGGATGATTTTCAGGAGTAAACTATCCTTTGTCCTTCCCCAAGACTCCAACTTGCTATACCGTAAATGGGTTCCATCCAAATTTTCATACCCCATTTCACCCCCTTAGGAGATGATTTTTGGACTTAAATTATGTTAAGTCCTTCCCCAGGACTCTGAACTATCTCCATACCAAATTCCATCTAAATCGGTTCTATCCAAATTTTCACCCCTCATTTCACCCCCTCAGGAGATGATTTAGGATAAAAACTATGCATTGTCCTTCCCTGGGACTCCTTCTATCTCTATATCAAATTTGAACTAAATGGGATTTATCCACATTTTCATCCCTATTTCATCCCCTTGGGGGATGATTTTCGGGATTCAAACTATCCATTGTCATCCTCCGGGACTCAAACTATATTTATACCAAATTTGATCTAAACGGAGTCCATCCAAAATTTCACCCCCCATTTCACCCACTCAGGGAAAGATTTCCGGAATAAAAACTATCCAATGTCCTTCCCCAGAACTTAAACTACCTCTTAACCAAATTTCATCAAAATGGGTTACATCCAATTTTTCACCCCCCCATTTTACCCCCTAAAGGGAAGATTTTCGGGATGAAACCTATTCTTTAACCTTTTCCGGGACTCAAACTAATCATATACCAAATTCTATCTAAATCGGTGCAGCGGTTTAAGTAGCTCTATACAAATTTCCACCCCCCATTTCATCCCCTTAGGGGTTGATTTCTAGGATAAAAACTACCCTAAGTCCTTCCCCAGGACACAAACTATCTCTATGCAAAATTTCATCTTAATCGGTTCTGCCGTTTTCACGTGATGCGCGGTCACATAAACAGACAAACAGATAAACAGATAAACAGACAAACAGATAAACAGACAAACAGACAAAAATTCTAAAAACTGTTGGAACGTGTTCTGTTATCGATTCTAAGTATCCCTAGCCAATTTTTTTTCGAATATCTTCCATGTACAGACTTTCGACCCTCTTCAGCTTTATTATATGTATAGATAACGTCGTTTAGAGCCCATAACACAAGCATTATTGAGTTTACTTTAGCTAGTTCGGTTTGTGTACAATGAAATGGAATGAAATGAAATGTCGTTTATTCACATTAAACATATGGTAATATAAGCACAGGTGTTACAGTCATTTTGTGGTTCCTTAATTTGATAAGATTATTCCTTAATATTTATTTATTTTATGGGCGATCCTCTTCTACCTTGGTCTATTTGTAGCACTGAGTGCAAACTCCGTTGGGACATTTCGTAGCGGATTTTATGTCATCTGGAACCGATTTTTGACTTCCGAGCGCTCGAAAATTAAAAGTAAATTACGATTGTAGTGTCAAAGTTGCAGGCACTGATTTTATACCGATATACTTAATTGAATACGAGTGGTCAATACCGTTTTTCAATTTTATATCGCAATTTTATTTATTTATTCATTTCATCCTTATCGCACAAAATAACAACTTAACGTTCAAAAGGCGAACTTCATTGCGAACTTCATTCAGCAGTTATTTTGTACAGTCCCCCATTCATGTTAGTGCATTGGTTTCCTACTATTCGTAGCAGAAAGTTAAAAATAAGACCAAACACGTACCTATGACCACGAGGCAACTTTAATTTTGTTATATTTTTTCTTCTGTGACAAAGAGTGATTTTCACTTCATATAAAGAATCTCTTGCAGCATAAATTGGTATTATCCTTAACGGTTACAAGAGGGTACCTATATTTTCATGATACTGACTTTTTCGTCCGGTTTGAATGCTAGTACGTAAAGATGGTAAACTTTGTTTTTTGGCTAGATATAGTTTCCTAGTTGACTAAATGCGCAAGTATAGTTTAGTATTGATTTTCTGTTACAGTCAAAACTTTAATTCAGTAATTGGTTTCAGAAAATAATAATTTTAATGGATATATAGTATTCCTAAGTAGGATTGAACCTTGGTAAGAAAATGTTTGATTTTTTATTGTAGTCGTAATATTATTCATCTGTAAACGACTCCAAAAAAGAAGGATGTTCTCAATTCAGTTTTTATTTTAAAACATGCCCTTACAAACATGACAATGTATGCTAGTACAATTAGATGTTCGTACAGAAGCACAGCATGTAACAATTTCCCAGCCTGATAGGCAATTTACTTCCCTGGGATTAGGTAATTGGCGCTAAGTCAGTACTGGATTGGTGCCAGCAAACTCCAGCGTCCAGAAGAATTTGATGCCTAGATTCATTAGGACAGCGATAGATTAAGGTGTACGTAACCCTCAGAATGTTATCGCTCGCTCGCTTATAGTATGTAATTCAATATGCTGAGGTGTTTGCGCAGACATTGCGTAAATTGGTATAAAATTGATTTTTGTAAAAACTGATCATTATTAATAGTAAATTGTAGAATGATGTCTAGATTAATGATTTTTTTTCCCGAAAAAACTGTCAAATTTCAATTTCATTTATTTATAAACCAACTGGGGTCATGTGTGTTAGTAGATACTTAAAAATAGGGTTAATGATAGGTAATAACTTAAAATATATATTCTACCTGCTTATTTATGTGCATCATACAGCAATGCCTCAAATATGCACAATCAAGGCGTTCAGCGACCATTCTCAGGATGCTGTTAGGACTGGCCCGGATCCTGCGTACCAGGGATAAACTACGTTTTCGCCTCGTAGCATGGAAACAGTCCACCCTCGCCTCTGCGAACATCCCCGAAGCACTGCAGTAGCGGAGCAGTCCCATCAACATCCTGAAGGCATTATTGAACTGAACTTTGAGAGCATTGTATGCATTTTGAGTATAAATGACTTGCCTAAAGTCAAAAGCAGACGTCAGACGCAGTAGCAAATTTGAAGTTGAATACAGCCTAATTTTAATATACATAAAAATAACCAATCGTTGATGTAACGGCGTGTACAGCTGGTCGATCACGTAACGCATTGTACGCGCGTCAGGTAGATTTAAATATCACTTTTTCCATGGAAAAATTACTGTTAATTTGTACGAACGCGTGTTCGGAACGTTACGTGTTTACCCCCTAGGTATTTTTATCCTCAGTTTTGTAAAAACATAGGTATATTACCGTTGCTATTTGTGCAGATAGAGCACAACTCGATACAAGTTAAATTGTCAATCTCAGCAAACTAACGTTATGTTCTATCTCCATACTATAAAATCAAAGATAACTTGATCAATACAGTCACTAAATAACTATTTCTAAATGGCTTCCTATTCTCTAGCTTTTCCCTGTTTCATCTGTTTCACATTATATTAGAAATTCCTAACCCCCCATCGAAATTTATTAAGTCCATTACCATTTATATGGGAGAGGGCGGGACGAAAATTATTTATTATTCCGGCACTCGGCTCAAGGCTAGATAATATTTATTTAGATCATATTTTGAAATGTATACCAAGGGTGTTTAGATTGGCTTAATTGCCAATCTGTTGCATGTTATTCAGTCCTGCTACTAATAATAGAATTGACAAAGTTTGGTTGTATATAAACAATGCACAATGAACGGGTTAAGACGCACTTTGTTAACAAAACAAATGATACTTTTTACATCGAAAATTATCATTAACAATCATAAACAATTCCAATAACTGTAACTTGACTACGGAAAAAACAGGTTTTTTTATGCAAAAGTTAGCATGTGTCACCCGGAGCATAGTTTCAAATCGATTGACACCTCATTTATCAAAATCGGTTCAGTATCTTAAACACTACGGTGGAGTATACAAACATAGATTGCTAACAAGCATTAACAGTAAAAAAAAACTGTACTACGGAAAACTACTTAAAGGAAAAAAAAATTTTTTTTAAACAAAATGTCACCCAGAGCATAATTTTAAATCGATTGACACACAAAATCGTTTCAGTATAAATATACGCTACGGTGGTACACACGTTTATACAAACATATACAGCTAAAAACATACCCCTTCTTTTTGGCTCTGCCTTAGTCGGGCAAAAAATTGTCCCTTCCTTTTATCTCTGCCGTAGTCCCGAAAATAATAAAATTGGGAGAAATAACATACGAGCGTTAACACAGACAAAGTCACGAGCAAAAGCCAGTTCATAATAAATAATGTAATTTTGTGACAAAGTTAAATTCAAAACACTTCACATTTCAGGGATCATATTTTTTTTTTGTGTAATGCCGAGATTCAAATAAAGTATTTCATCATTTTTAACAAAAAAACATACAAAAGACAGACTTAATGCGTAAAGGCATTTTATCCAGAACTGTAACTTTTTAATGTTTTTACAACTTTTTCAAATACTCATTTAGCGCTTTAAGACTTCTAATTTAAAGCAGCATGTAATAAATCTGCAAAAGATTGCTGTCTCATTGAATATTTTTCAAAAGAATTCTTAAAAAAGTGTCCTCAAATTTCCATCAGCACGATTTTATGCCTCATGCAAGTCATATTTCGCTATTTATGCAAAATGAAGATAAAGTATTCAAGAATTTATGGTCACCCCAACATTTGCAGGACTGTCCCGAAATTTATCTCTTTCTTTATGGTAACTGTAAGGAGTGCATTTAAGACGCTTGTTTTATCATTATGAATCGTATTATTTAGAGGTTAAGGTTTGTTTTTGTTTGATTTAATATTTTTATCAGGTTGGTGTATACAGTAAAAGCTGGCAGATAAATTAATTCCAAGTGCAAGGTATATATGTACCGTGTAATTTTATTGGAGTGAATTCGTCGAATAAGAAGATCTTTAGTAGTGCTTTTGGTCATAACATAACATAGTCGGAAATATTCAAGTACCTTTCGCTTCGTTGAGGACACTAAGCAATAACAGCATAATTTATTTAAGAAAATGTTTCAAATGCAAAGTAATTTTTTGTTTGCTAAAGTCGTGAAAAATAATGAACCTTTTTAATCTGCACAAAGACGTCGCGTTCATTCATTTGTAACATAACTTGCTTGGGTATTATATTATGTATGATGTTCGCATTAAATATATCATTGTGAATGATTGTGTTTCGCTACAAATATTGTTATTGTGCAGGGCTTAAGCCATAAATTTCACGTGGCACATTGGGCGGGGCACATTGCACGTAGAACCGATGGCCGTTGGGGCGGAAATGTTCTCGAGTGGCGACCACGTACCGGAAGGCGCGGCGTGGGTAGGCCCCCCACAAGGTGGACTGATGACCTGGTAAAGGTCGCGGGAGTCCGCTGGATGAGGGTGGCGCAGGACCGGCCATTGTGGTACTCTTTGGGGGAGGCCTATGTCCAGCAGTGGACGTCTTTCGGCTGATATGATGATGATGATAATGAAGCCATACATTTGTGAACAGATAATTTAACCCAATATACTTTCATGATTTCACAATTTTTTCGTTGAGTCCCTATCTTCCCAATAAGAGTAGATGACCCCCTCACGTAATTAATTACATACATACATACATACATACAATCACGCCTTTATCCCTAAAAGGGGTAGGCAGAGCACATGAAACTTGTGTTTCAGTGCCACTTTTAGCATAAATGTGGATATAACAGATCGACAAAATGTGATATCGAAGTGATAGGTTGCTAGCCCATCGCCCCCAACACACTTCAACACACTTAATTACAAGTGCTTAAAACATATTGAAAAGCGAAAAGCATGTCAATATGCCGAAATACATCCACTGCTGGACATATGGCTCCCCCAAAGAGTGCCACAATGACCAGTCCTGCGCCACTCGCATCCAGCGGACTCCCGTGACCTTTACCAGGTCATCAGTCCACCTTGTTGGGGTCAAAAAGCGTGTAAAAAAGCTAAATCGGAATACAGCCTAGACCAAAAACAAGCCCAATGAATAAAATTGAGCAACGAGTTGAGCTTTATTAATCGTCAGAGTGCATGTTTGTTCAGAGTTGCTGACTCGGGAGGAACTAGAATAGGAAAAAGTGTAAACAGAACCTTGCGCATACATATTTATAAAGGATGCTTGTTTATTGTTGACTAAGTATCACAAAGAACCCAGGTAAAGCCGCGGTATAAAATATACCCTATGTTTATGCGGAAGATCTATTGTATAGATTTACTGAAAGAGTTTTTCAAATCGGATAAGAAGTTTCGAAGTTACATTTCATTAACAGACATTTCACAAATGTTTACTCTTTATTTTTAGACTAGAGAATTTCCCCGAGGAAGCGCATTACTTCTTCTAATTGTGTACTATACTGTGATTTCTAAGTAATGCAAATGAAAAAAATCTACCAAAGATCTGTCGCTGACTTAGTCATCGATGACAGTGACAAGCCTAACTATTGTTTTAAAACCGAAGAGAACTACAAAGAGAATACAAAGAGTACTACAAATGGGTCAGTCAACTATTTCTTGTTGCTCGTTGCCATGGTTACATCTCCTGGGTCACTCTTTAAAACTATTATTTTATGGGGTTAAAGTCCACTAAACACGTGTTTTTGTCATATTGGTAAACCCATTCAATGGTGGGGCATCTCCTTAGCATGATAGGAGTCCAGTTTATAGTATTGTTTTCTAAGAAAGTCTGTTACTGTTGTCTCTTGGCTTACCGGGACAAAATAATAACAAGAAAAAGTTGATTGACCCAAATACACTAATTAAAACGAAAAAACTGAGAAACAGATCGAAATCGCAAGATAAATCCGTATTTTTTCTGACTTTTCAATCAAACTTCAAACATTTGAATTCAAATTTCATCTTGACATCTTGGTTGTTGTGCCACTACTGTGTGTTTTGTTAGGTTGGCAATAGTGTGGCCTCGTCGCCATACATATTTTCATTAAGTATAAGAGAGTTTCGGCGGACTGAGTACTACAATGAATATATTCAAAAATAAAAACGATAATTTTCGAAGTACTTATTTCCGAAAAAAGAGGTTAAGTATTACGAGTATATTAATTTATTTAAAATCCGAACGTAGTAGCTTATTCCTAAATAATCTTTTGTATTAACAATACTTATACATTTTTATTCAAATGTCGCAAATTGGTCCGTGCGCGTGCGCACGTACAGCATATCGAGTTAACATTAGCAAGAGTGAGACCAAATTCGGAAGGCTACATTAGCTTTTATTTAGTTAAATTGACCCCCGACATAAACCCGTTAATACTCATATTTTTTAACTAAATCGTCATTTTAGAGAGTCTGAGTATAGACCTCGCTTCGAGGAGCCAGGAGTGACCCGCTATCTTCCTAATATCGTCCACCCATGATAACGTTAATGTCTTTTTAACCTTAACCTTAATAATTTAACCTCTGGCTAACCAATTAGTGTTAGTTAGCAGCGATCATAAACTAAAATCATAGTCAATATTGTAAAGCTTTTTACTCGAATTTTGAGTAACGCGCCTCTGCGAACACCCTCGTTACATTGGATTTTACAGACTAACTTTCGTTGATCCCTCGTTAACATGGAAGAGCATGGAAATATGGGCCAGTTAATGTTGGTCTTTTTTAATGCTGACGCTTCAATTTACGTCATATTTGCGAGATAAAACTGAAATGTTTTGTTTTAAATCGGTATCTGAATTTAGTAGGAATGTGTTGCAATTTTTATTTAAATATTGTGCAGTTTGTGTTCAGAGCGGTGAAAAATATGTAAAATTTAATGAAATGTACAGTCTATTTGAAATGGCGCCGTAGGTTCCGCGAAGTTAAACAGACAGAGTTTTTGAAACAATATAAGTAATGCATCTGTTTATAATAATATGGTTTCAAAAAAATACGAATAGTAATCTTGAGGCTTTTCTGCAGGAAGATCAGTGATTCAAAACATGATTAAGCAATTTTCGCTCTATAGAAAAAATCACGAACATAGGTCTAAAATACCTTTTAAAACATTCGTAACAAATTATGCACAAAAGCTGAACATATTAAAATTGGTTTTAAAAATCGGCAATATCCTGTTTGAGGGAACTTAGTGATTACTTTTTTATTTATTTAAACGCACAAAAAATTTAAATTAAAAAACATGATATCCGCGCTGACACCGAACACGCACTTCCATCTCGCTCACGCTTTAAGCTCAGTGAGAGGGAGAGAAGACCATGAACCTACGGCGCCTTAACAAAACTAGTTTGAACTTTGTAATTTTAAAGGAGGGAAAAAAATCAGTAGGTTATAAATATTTACGTTGGCAGTTTCTGCGTTGAAACTTCTATTAACCAATTCAGCGATAATCGCGTTTCGTGAAACATATTCTGGCGTCAGAGTGCTACGTGCAATTTTCGCTACATATAGACATTAAGGCTCGACACTCAAGAGGGGCAGCGTTTTCGAGTTTTTTAAAACAATATCAGACGTAGAAAATAGGGTTTAAAAATCCAAAAAAAAAATACGTATAACTTAAGGATCTAATCTAGTCAAAGTCGCATTCAGTTACGCGATCTAATGAACTTCACTCGATAGAAAAAAATCCCAAAGTTACCTCTTTTTGTAAAGTTTATTCAATATTATGACTAAACTATAGATATTTTAAATTAAATTTTTGTATTCAAATAAAGTTATTAAATATTTATAGACAAATTCGCAGAGTTTGAATAGATAAAATGATTATCTTAATTACTATGTTTAAATACCTACAAAATGCGCGAGCGCGGAGGCTCGGCTTGCACAATCAGTCGCGCGCTGGCCCATACGGACGACGACTCAAGGACGTTAGCGGGTGTATAGCCTTAAGCTGCTACGTACTACGGCGTAGCGCTACTACGAGAGTATCGTAGCAGTGAAGTTAACACTTTCACTGCCCTCGTCTAGCGGACGCCTACGCCGTAGTCGCTTGTCGCTACAATACGGGGAAAACCACGGGATCAGCGACGAGCGTAGCGCCTAGCGATTCTTGGCAGTGAATGTTTTAAACACTTTCACTGCCAAAACTGCGCGTCCACCTGGTTTTGACCATCCACGCAGGGTGTGGTGCCAATTAAACCGCATAAGAACAGGCATTGGTAACTGCGCCCACCATTCGTATAAATGGGGCTGGTGCGACTCCTCTCTGTGTGTATGTGGAAACCCCGATCAGACAGTCAACCACATGGTTCTGGAATGCCCGACAACAAAATGTTCAGGGCGGATGGAGGACCTCAAGAACCTTACTGAACTTGCTACAGAGTACTTGAAGAGGACTAATCTTAACCTTTGAATTAATCAATCTTATTATTATTATTTTCTCATATAGCTTTTATATGTAATCCAGTGACCAAAATGCCATACGATAAATAAATACTGCCAAAAACCCGCCTAGCGGGCGCATACGCCGTAGTCGTTTTTCGCTATTTTGCTTTATGTCAATGATCTTCCATCAGCCATTTCAACTGGTCTAACTGTGTTGTTTGCGTACGATACCACAGTTGTAGTTAGCGCCTGGACATACGAACATCTGTGTGTTAAAGTACATGAGACATGCGAACAACTTCAGCGGTGGTTCTCATCAAATGGCCTGCTTTTGAATGTACAAAATCAAATGTTATGATCTTTGCGGGACGTAATATTGCTGTTCCTACATGTTTAAATAATACCCTGATGAAGACATGCAGCAAATGTAGGTTTCTGGGTTTCACGGTGGATTCGAGCCTAAATTGGAAACTCCACGTTGATAGACTCTGCGACAGACTGAGTGGTGCAGCTTTTGTGACCAAACATTCAAACACCTATTGAGAAACTTTTTGTTGAATAAGCCATTCTACTCTGTAAGCGAATTTATGGACCACAAACCTGGAATTTATTAATTAAAACTTTGTGACTTTAGTACCTATTTGACGATCTACTGCCGGGGATAATATTTCTGACATGATTATACGAGTATTGCTCTTAAATTTTAAATGTACCTGTTCTTGATTAATCAAATAATTTTATGGACATATGTATAGATCTATTTGTTTTTTGACGATCATAATAATGACTTCATGTAAATTGACATACTAATTTAATTTACAATGTAATCTAACTATGAAATGAATGAATCTAATCTAATCTAATCTAGCGAGAAAACTACGAAATCGCTATTCTTGGCAGTGAATGTGTTAACCTTTTCACCGCCAGCTAACGAAGTGACCCGCCGTGCCACGGACGCCACCGTCGGCAAAGGAGGACCGCCCAAAAACCAATATAAACCACTTCTAGAACTCTTTTATAGGTCCGTGGGGCCCTGGCGCTCTGAGCCTCTTTAAGGACATGTCGAAGAGGCTCAGAGACGCCACGGGAGACCAAAGAGCTGGCAGTTTCCTCGCTCAACGCATCGGCCTGGCAATCCAGCGAGGAAATGCTGCCAGCGTCTTCGGTACCATGCCACAGGGGCCATTTTTAGATATATTTTAGTTTTATTTAGATGTATTTTAGTTTTAGTTTAGTTTAATTATAGTGCTGTATTTATATATTTTTTTAATGTTTGGTATTATTAATAATATTATTATCTTTATTTTATGGCTCTGGCGTCAGGGGTACGACTTTTAGTTGTCAGCCATAGCGGACTGTGGCTGTCAAAGGATTAAGCTGTTACGTACTACGGCGTAGCGCTACGAGCGTAGTTTAGCAGTGAATGAGTTAAGGAGAAGCCTTGATTCTTGTTAACCACGATTCTGTAAGAGACACGTTTACGTTTTCCATGCACCAGTAAAGGAGATGCAATGCTCTTCGATAAAATATTTTTTGGACAAAATAGTTCGATAAATATAAAGAGGACCTCAGGGGTAATCACGTAACGTTCCGAACGCACGTCGGTACAATTTAACCGTAAATTTTCCATATAAAAAAGTGAAATTTAGACCTACCCGACGTCCGTACAATGCGTCACGTGATCGACCTACTTCATTTTTGCTTCTATGACATTTTATATGCGGTAAAAATCAGTCATTTTAACTGATTGGCTTCGGCCCTCCGCATGGCTTCCAAAGGTCCGGGATCCCATGGTCCCGAGATATGGCAAAGACATCCTACAAGTTGGAATCTTTGGATGTTTAGATGTTTGTATGTATGTTACTCAATCACGCTTAAACGGCTGAACCGATCTGGATGGAATTTTGCACGAATATAGTTTACAGCCTGGATTAAAATATAAAGAGATATAATAATTAGTAATAATCTTTATTGCACCACAAAATAAGAAAAACCAGTTACAAGTGTAGGTTAAATAAATAATGGTATCAACAGGCGGTCTTATCGTTTTAAAGCGATTATTTCATTTAATAGTGAATATATGGCCCTGTGTACACAGTGGTAGCTTTAGTGTTTCAAGTTTCAAGTTTCTTTATTTGGCCAAGTAACAAAATAACGTTACATCTAGCAAGTCATGATACATAACACTTTTCTCTTAATTTAATCATGCACTTATACTTAAAATAGGATAACAATAATGAAATTTTACAAGTCAAATGTAATTGAATTATCTACGTAGGTACTTACTATATGTATAACAATTATAAAATGGATCTCTCTTGTTTATTTTTTTCTGTAAATTCATTGATTGTGTAAAATGGGTTACATTGAAAGAAACATTTAAGCCTGCTCTTAAATTCTATAAATGGCATATTTGTTATGTGAGAGGGTAGCAAATTATATAAAGTAATTTTGAGAGGTAGACCTTGTTTAAATGTTTTTACTAGTTTAGTTGGAGGTACACACAGTTTATTTTTATTACGTGTTCTAATTTCGCACAAAAAAACGTATTCAGAAAAGTAAGGCTGTTTAAAAGCGCCCTTAAAAAAACTTGATCAGCAATTGTACACAATGTACTTTTAACTTCGTAAGCTGTTTCTATGTTTCCTGTGTCGATTCAATTAAGAAGAGTCCAGGAATCCTTGTAGCAGCGGTCCCTGGATCATGTTGCTTGGACGCTCGGCACAGTGGACAAAGGAATTCAGCACGTCAATTATATCTTACTTATCCTACTAATATTATACATGTTTAGATGTTTAGCTGTTTATTACTCACAATCACGCTTAAACGGCTCAACCGACTTGGATGAAATTTTGTACGAAGATAGTTTATAGCATGGGTTAAAATAATAGTACATAACATCAGAGGCCGGGAAAACACCTCGTATCTATTCTCTATCCCTACTATGACCTACTTGACCGGAAATCCGTTTTCACGCCGAGGCACGTATAGTGCTTTACTCAAACATGCAATGAAATAAAAAGAGGCCACGACCAACACAGAGACGACATCAAAAACTGGGCGAAACAAGCATGGGGTTCGGCTACTACTGAGCCAATAATGCGAGCCGCAACCCTAGATCAACCAGGGTTAATAAGCGACTTACTAATCGAAACTGTATGGGAGCCAGCGAGGAAGGCGTTTTTTGACATTCGCATCGTAAATGCCGACGCCGCTTCGTATGGTTTACTCACATGGCCCACAATCGCACAAAACCATGCCCGCGAAAAACATCGCAAATACGACCTGGCTGCAGAAGATCTTAGAGCCTCATTTACTCCCCTTGTGGTCTCCTGTGATGGCATCGTCGGAATGGAATATGAACCCTTTATAAAGAAAACATCTCTAAAGCTATGTGAAAAATGGTCCAAACCATACTCACAAATAATAAGCTGGATCAAAGTCAAAATACAAATATCTATCATCAGAGCGGTCTCTATGAGAATTAGAGGAACGAGAAGAAGAATAGGAAGATTTGGATCCGAAGACGGCTGCGGAATACCCACCATAGAACACTAGATTCCTCTTCTTTTTTTATGATATTGTATGAGTTAATATTGTATTATTTAACGCAATAAACTATTAGTCACCCCTAAAAAACTATCGTAAAATTATGAAATAAATAAATAAAAATCCTCAAATCAAACTAATTTTCATGGCTGAATGCCGTGATGCTGTGCCACAAATAGTGGAATGAAAATTAAAAAGTTACTTTGCAGGCTTAGGCCTGAAAAGTTATATGAAATCCCATTTCAGGCCGCCTCGAGATGCTGCGCCCGAAAAAGGATACTTCTTACGTAAAGAGAATATTTAATTGGATGTTTGAGAAAAGGATAAGTAGTTTTTATTCCGGGTCCACGCACACGAAGTCACGGGCGGAAGCTTGTTTATATTATAAAACGTGTAAGTTTGGATGATTATAAATGTTTGGATTTTGATAACGCAATCATGCAAACACGGTTAAGCCATTAAACGTTATTAGATGAAATTTGGTATAGAGATAGGTACGTAGTTTATAACCTAGAACAAAACTAAGGATAAGTTTTATAATGAAAATCATTCCCTACAAGGATAAAATTGGGTAGAGATGTTCAATATGGAGTTAACGCGGGCGGCGAAGTCGCAAGCAAATGCTAGTAACCAATATGACCACTTTATTCACTATCGTCTATGTCTATTCATCATTGTTGAAAAGGTCGATGTTGTGGTACGGTGTCACCTTCGATATGTCAACATTTTAATGCATTTCAAATTTATTTTATAGCCATGTTCATGTATAACAAATGTGTCACTAGAAAAATGTAAAGAGATCACAATACATAATGTCACGGATAGTCCAGGCAATGAACTGACAACTTGTATGGAAAAAATGACAAATTTGGAAATAATTTAAAATGGCAGATTTTTTCTATGCAATGGATTTAGTATCAATTAAATAGTTACCCAGCAATAAAATCCAACAAAATTTCAGACATCAAAAAAATGATAGCTTAACACGTTCGTTGCCAAGCCGAAAATGCAGAATTTATAAGGATGGCCACACAAATAACACACCCTCACAGTACGGCTGCGGCGAGCGAACTGTCAAGTGCTCGTAAAACATGGCTACCCACAGGCCACGCCCCCTAGTAAATAGGTAATTCCCTTCCCTAGTGGCCAAAGGAAAAATCAGAAACCAATACGCAACGGCCGCAATTTTGTGGCTCGGACAATATTGTATTCGATCTTTATTTTGGTTCATTTACATTTGCCCTATAATATTCAAGATAAATAAATACAAAAAAAAACAAGTCATGCTTCATTTAAATATATGTAATTACTTCCGGATGGAAAGTTTGTTGGAAACAAAAAAACGCTATTAAAAATTAATTTTACACGAAACCGTATTTAGCCTGGAGTAGGAGACAAACCTTTCGATAGTTTTTTTTTTTCTATCACGCGGGGACATTACTTTGTTGATAACATGACAACATTGTGACAATCGCTTAAGGCGATTTAAGCCTGCATCACACACGGCATTTCACGGCCTGCGGTGGCGAACCATAGTTTTGACAGCTAATGACAAGTTTTCTATTGTCCGCCGCGGCCAGGCTGCCAGTCTGTGAGAGACCTATCAAGTATCCGCGGTAAAGGCTGGTGACTGCTTATTACCAATCAATCAATCAATTATTTATTCTGCAAACAGGCCACAAGGGCACTTTTACATGTCAAATGGTATTCTACAATATATATATTAATAATCTTACACAATAATCATTTTAAAATTGCAGATTTTAACCAATTAGTACCTAAATGGTTAACAAACTAAATGTCACTAAATGAAAACTAAAAAAAATCCAAAATTGTACAATATTATCAAATACATTCGATATAAGGTCTGTATCAGAGTTAACAATAAGTTTATGATATTAATTTAGTACCCCAGAGATGTATAATGTCTCTGAGCATCCAAATACAATCAATAATTATTCTTATGTTCTTATAGAGATGTATACTGTCTCTAAGCGTTAAAACAGAAAAAAAGGATCATTAATGTAATATTGTCAGAGATGTACAGGGTCAATAACAATAAAACGTGTCAAGAACAGAATGATGTCTCTCGTCAAAATAATGATAATAATACTAGTATTTAGGTAGTTACTATGCCCTTGCAAGCATGAACAGACCGGACTCCACAAACAGCACCCGATCACGAGTATGACGCATATCTCAGCCATCGCCTCCCTCAACCATATGTTAGGGAAGGTGGCGACCCGATCAACGACGCCACCGTAAGCAAAGCCCTTTAAGCGAGCATGACATATTCAAGCCACTGGACATTGATAATAGCAAAGATTAAAGCGACTTGTTCGGCGAGAAAAAGCTTAAATTACAAAATTAAAATTCTCATTATTGCCCGACTACGCAGAGCCGAAAGGAAGGTACATGTTTTTAGTAGTCTATGTTTGTATTTCCGTGTGTTCCACCATAGAGCTCAAGATATTGAACCGATTTTTGATAAATGAGGCGTCAATCGATTCGAAACCATGCTCCGGGTCACATAAGATACATTTTGCGTGAAAATTTTGCGTTTCTAGTTCTTACTGATCTCATTTACCACTGCGTCCAGTAAGCGAGTTGTATTATAAAAATTGCAATACTTTCCTTTACGTGCGCAGACTGCAAACGCTGGAAGAGCCGTCCTGGCTATCACTGTCTATTGAACTACCTCACAGGTTTTTGTGTCAAAACTTGCTGTATTGTGAGATTTAAAGTGGGTAGTTGACCTACCTTTAAGGAGGGTAATATTATTGGGATAGGTTGCACCAAATTACGATTACAGACCGATCAACGTTAAATATGGCGCTGGCAACTGTCATTTCATAGAAACTTGTCAAACTTTCCATACATATTTTAACGAACACCGCTTACGGTTTGGTGCAACCCATCTTTAGAGCTCTACAGATGAGCTACACGGTTGCCCAAACAACCTAGCAACCTACTTTATTTGGGCGGACCTACGTAATTAAATCTCTTTCTGGCACACTTTTTTTTGGGACAATCTTGCACAAATCCGTCTGGTCCCAAACTAAGCAAAGCTTGTACTACGGGTACTAGACGACGATATACAGGGTGAATCCTAAGTCGTGAACCGAAATAGCAAAATGTGAATCTATCCTCTGAGCAACTTTTACTATGGGGCCAACTTTGTGTTATGCAAAAAAAAACAACTATTTCATACAATTTTGTCAGTCCTAAATGAGCTAAGTGTATGAAATAGTTGTTTTTTTTTTGCATAACACAAAGTTGGCCCCATAGTAAAAGTTGCTCAGAATCATGGATAGATTCACATTTTACTATTTCGGTTCACGACTTAGGATTCACCCTGTAGATACTTATATAGATAAATAAATACTTAAATACGTAGAAAACGTCCATGACTCGGCAACAAATTTTCGTGCTCATCATACAAATAAATGCCCTTACTGGGATTCGAACCCGGGACCTCCAGCTTCGTAGTGACCCTGCCAACTAGGCTACAGACGTCGTCAAAGTTATTGAGGTCGTGATATTATTATACCTATAGCTCCTCTGTAGAAATCTATACTTTAAAGGTCTATTTCACTTATTTCACAATACTACTACGGTAGCCAATTAACGATTGCGAATCCCAAATGTCATAAGCGCGTTGCGATATTTTTGATTTGAGGATTCACTGTTAAGATTAAAATGAAATCCTTATTTCAGAATGAGGTTGTTTTTTTGCTGGCTCATTCAAGAGTTCCCCCATAGCGCTTCAACAACCATCATTTTGCTTTACTTTTCGCCTTAAGTAATTTATTCCAAAAGTCCAGTTTTTGTAGGATCTTATTTATTATTTTATTACACTAGCCATATAAAAAAAATACATTTTTTAACTTCTCATGCTCGCAAAGTTCGCATTTGTGCTGGATGTATGCTGCACAAAATGCCACTTTTATGCTCTAGTGCACAAAGTAAAATTGTTTTAAAGACTAAGATAATCGGGCCTAACAGCCACACACACAATACAACTTCGTAGAATAAACTTGTCATTTGATTTGATTTGCTTTAATAAATTTCACATCCATGTTTTCCATTACTAAATTAATAAAACCGGATAAAATAGGAGTCAATTATTATTTTAAAATGTATTGAACCATTAATGACTTGGCAGTATGAAGTACCTAAGTCTAATATCACTAGTGTCGAAAATTAAAAATAAATACTTTAAAAAGTTAATTGACAGGAATGAGCTATTATTTTATTTTATTTTGCAATTATTTGTTATTTTCTCGCAATCGAAGTGAAAAGCAGTGTGTATAACTCGGGCATAAATTAGCCATTTAACCCCTCGACTTATGTATCCACCCTCGCCGATGGCTCGGGTGGATATAAACGTCTCGGGTTAATTGGCTCGTTTTATATATAGGTACAGGGTGGAAATAGATTTTGGGTCAGTGAGGGCAGCTACCAGATCCCGTGTTGCTAGGCGAAAATGGTCTTACGAGACCTTCCTTCGATTTCAAATTAATGAAGATCGGCGTTTACAGATTTTGGAAAAAACATACAGGGTGCGAGAAAATTGTAATTTTTGACAAACTTTTTTATTGATGTCAATCGATCATATACCTGTCCAGAATTAAAAGCTTGTATCGAACCAAACAGAAATTTCTGGCTAGAAAAGCTATAAATCGAGAAATCTTTCCCCATACAGTCATTTTGTATGAAAATAAAAAAAAGTTTTTTTTACATGTATTCTTTTATGTCAATCGATTCCATTTCTATCAAGTATCAATAGTTTCCTTGGGATCAACTTTCGGTAATGTATGTGTATGTTTTTTCCAAAATCTGTAAATGCCAATCTTCATTCATTTGAAATCGAAGGAAGGTCTCCTTAGACCATTTTCGCCTAGCAACACGGGATCTGGTAGCTGCCCTCACTGACCCAAAATCTATTTTCTCAAAAATGGCCCGCAAAGTGAACATAACTCGCTACATATTGGAAGGTAAAGTGTATAATTTAAGACCAGATCAAAATTAAAAAATTAAAAACATTGCAGGCCGCCTGGAATGTTACATATAAATTCCTTTATTTGTCAAGTACCAAACTTTAAAAAAAGTAGAAACTGGCATGTAACAAATTACTCATCCTGCAATTGCCTCCTTCCCGGCCACGGCAATAATGTACAATTCCAGCCTGTATAACAATTGAACATGCTCAACGAATTTTGGCCCAAACTGAAACAGAGAACTCCGTTCACTTCGCTTGTTCGTTCAATTAGGTATAATCACACACATGGTCGTACATCGATCATATTTGATCAGATGCAGTCTATTAGACCGTAGACGTAACTCAGATGGCGTAGACAAAACTAATTGCTTGCTTTGTAATCCGCTCACCGCGACACATAAACACACGACTATACACACTGTAACACAATAGTTCACACATCAATGGCATTAATAGTAGGACATGTGCACTATAGTAGTCTTGGCACTAGATACCCTTGAGCCTGCATACACGTTTTTACAAGCTTTATATTAACCTGACCAGAGGGACAATCACGTAACATTCCGAGCGCGCGATAGAACAATCCAACTGCGGCGGTACTACGAAATTCGAATCTCGAACTTGGTATATCTCCGTCTCTATCGCACTTATGGTTTATGGTACTCGAGCGACCGAAACGGAGATATACGAAGTTCGAGATTCGAAGTTCGTGGTAGCGCCGCTGTCATTTGTCCATACATGCGTTACGTGATCGACCTGCTATTCGTATGTATGTATGTTACGCGATAACTCCGTAATTTATGAACCAATTTGAAAAATTGTTTCTTTGTTTCAAAGCATATACTTCCAGATTGGTCCCGTTGTCACCAAAATCCAGTTCTGATGATGGGATCCTGGATAAATCGAGGGAACTCTTCAAATTTTATAGGCAAACTTGAAGCTATTTGGCTACTGATTTGAAGTCGGTAAAAACATACAGACACATACAGACAAATTGAGAACCTCCTCCTTTTTTGAAGTCGGTTAAAAAGCCAGCGCCACTGTGTAGCCGAGTGGTAAGGCAGGCAACTTTGATCTGAAAGTCATGGGTTCAAACTCCGGATCGTACCACTTTTTCAAAAAACTAACGTTCGAAATATCATTTGATTCTCATTTGTGTCTCTTCGGTGAAGTAAAACATAGGTGGAGGTCGTTGTTGTTCTACGTCCGTAGGAATAACCCTAGAAACCCTACACGTGCGTGACCTCCGGGTGGTGCTAAAAGAACAACAAACTCGGCAGCTGCACTGTTCGCTCTAAACCTCGCAGCGCACACTGGAACTCTATCAGCGACATCGATACGAATACATATGAGTACCAGTGTGTAACCGCCTTACGATAAATAATTAAGTAAAACATCGTGAGGTAACCAGTGTCATCCTAATTTTCGTCGCCCTAGTTGATTTCCGCTACATACGGGATTCGCTGACGAGCGTAGCGCGTATATATATATGTTAGTCTGTCAGGTATTTTTAAATATGTGCCTGATTGAAATAAATAAATATATAAGACATCGAAAAAGCATTGCGAGTCAAACCCCTTCTTAAAACAATATCATCCTTCATATCCGTCTCGAAGGGGTTAACCCCCCCAAACCTTAACTCGTGCACAATACACTCTCGATTCATCTCTGCCAGCACTTGGCAGTTATTAATTAAACAGGAGATCGGTCAGAGACATATGTTTTGCAAAATAATTTGATATTAACTTGCTTCTCCCGTTCTGACAAGTTAGCCCAGTTGTCCAGTCTCACTACTGTATTTTTTTCCTTTTACGTTGTGACCTACATTAGACCGCGCTACATTTAGAAATTATGATGTTAATTATATTACTGCAAGCATAACTCGCATACTTAGGTACGACAAGCATCAACTGAAGGAACGGCCAATTAATTTAACTATTTTGTACCTGAAAAGTAATAAATCAATTTAATAACTATTTAACTTAACGTTCCCTCAACGCGGAGTGCGGAGGGCTAACTGGCTCATATCGCCTACTGGCTAGATACTGGCCCGCGCTATCGATCAGTGAAAATGCGTCACTTTTATGTTTACATCGCAAAGAAGCCTACGGCCTGTGCGGCTGTTTAAACCAAATAATTTCGTTAAATACTATTTTAGAGTAATCCAATACTTTCTGAAATAATGAACAATTTAGAAAAGTTGGAAAACCTCCGACATTTTCATTTCAAAGTTCAATCAAAACCGGCTGAACTGATTTAGTTGAAACGTCACTAAGAGGCATCTCAATCGCGTCCGCTTTCAGACAAAAAACCCGCATTATAATACGTCCATTTATTTAGGAGCTAAGATGCCACAAACAGCAAACACACAGACACAAAGATACACAGGCACAAAACCATGTAAAACTTATAACAGCTCTCCTTTTGCGTCGGGGATTTAAAACAATATACCTACCTTAATGGAATGAGCTACTTGACTGTAAGAAGTTAATTTAATTTATTTATTTATTTATTTCAGACTCAGGGTCCATATAAATGTTAGTGCTTAGGTAGGTAATTAGATTACAATACACATACTTACAAACTAGAGGTTAGTACAAATTATACATTAAAAACAAACAAGAAAAGGAATATAGCAATGTCAATATAAAAAATAATACATAATAATAATATTTCTGCGAATGTCAATTTGTTTATATATAAAAAAATTAAACATTCTTGAACAATTACTTTTATTATTTATTATTTAATGTCAAATATTTTAGGCCTATCACCCATGTGAATGGAGTTCCAGTGCCTCACTACAGGGCAGTCGAACCTGTCCAGCACACCACTCAGAAGGCTGTTGGTACTGACTCGCACTCTGCTCATCACAGAGGCAACACGTTTCCTCAATATTGTTTTAAAGGCGCGCGAGACACTTTAAATTCAATATAAAATTAAATAAGTATGTCTTAAATCGGCCCGCAGTTTAGCAAAACTGTGACACCCGACGCCCGATGATGCCCGATGATACCCAATGACGTTAGCGTTGATTGATTACGTATATCGTGTGTTCGACGGCTGAATTGGTACACGAACTATTTAGTGACGTTTGTGAGTAATTACTCGTTGCAGCGTAAATATGATTAGCTAGCTGCCCGCCCGGCTCCGCTTGCGTATCACAGAGATCACAGAAATCAGAATTTTATTGATAAAACACATTATTTTACATGCCAGGCAGAATATAAAGTAGAGTGGTATATAAACATAAGTACCTACAAGTGAACACAAGACAAGTGAAGTGAAGTCAAGGTATAAAATATTAGCCTTTATTCTTTTTGAAGGTCGATCCCGTTAGACTCATAGCAAATTAAAAGAGCCCTGTTGAAACACTATCTCGACAGTATTTAAATACTTAAATACCTAATATCTTATATCTAGTTACCTATCCACTTTATACAATGCAGTGTCGATACAAACCCGATAGGGTTTAACGACACTGTTAGATTTAACCAAATGTATTTTCTTTTATATATATTATGTAATAAATAATAAAAAAAAAAAAAAAAAACAACATCATTTAAAGCTGTTCTTACTTCTTAAGACTTTACTAATTATATAGACTGATTACAACTTAACCACTTTATATAGACTCATTATCATTAAGACTACCTCAAATTATAATAATATAGACTCATGGATCCCACAGTCAAACTGTGCAAACAGTTTTGTGGGACGTTGTATTTAGTTTTAAGTCATTGTAAAATGCTTAACTGCGCAGATCTTATTTAGACAACTGAATATACCTTGTAGAAGATACGGCAATAGAGAGATCTCTCAGGGACCGAAGTCCAATGAGAGTTGTTTGGATGTTATATTTATGCAATTGATTTAAGAAACTCCGATAGTGCGATTGCAGAACTCGTCAGATTTGACAGGAGTGACGCCACATCAGCCCCTCTTTGAGACGGAGGGGTCAGCGATGTATGAAGAGAAGAACGCAGCTTGCCCGTGCTCAGAGCCAGCGTGGCGAGCGAGCGCTCAGAGCCAGGGTGGCGAGCGGAGAGAGAGAGAGAGAGAGGAGTCAGGATCTTCAGAGATGCGCTTATGTCCATTGTCGGGGTCACCAATGTAGAAGATACGGCAATAGAGAGATCTTTGGATGTTATATTTATGCAACTGATTTAAGAAACTTCGATAGTGCGATGCAGAACTCGTCAGATTTGACAGGAGTGACGCCACGACTTCAAATACCTAGCGTATTTATCCTCGGGGCTTGTACGAGTAGGTATGTACGTGAGACACAGGCTTGTGTCGTGCCTGATCCGTGCGCAGCTGCACGTGCTGGGTGCACCACGCGCGCCCAGCACTTGCTGTTGGCGCCGGTGCGGAGGCTAGCAAAGGCTCGAAAATCACTTGATGTAATAGGAGTTAAACTTTATAACTCTCTTCCAACTGAATTGAAAAACTAATCGACTGACGCCATTTTCAGAGGCAAACTAAAATAGTACATTATGATACAAGTGAGCTATGTTGATCATTACATCAGAGGCGGAATTGTCACGCGAACCGCAGGTGAGCGTGATAATAGAGCCGAGGATGTAATTATCAAAGCTCACGCGTGTCATACGACGTTTTTCAACACATTTGCGAGGAATAAATCCTTTTTATAAAATGAACATGTTACAGGCTCCTAAGTTGTTTCCTTTAGTTATTGATGACAACAGGTTTTTACTCACATATTTGTACATCTCTAAGAATGTACAGTGGCGTCAACATTTTTAACAATAACCAAACACGATCATCAATGTTTACAAATATTTGTGAAATTACCTATAATGGCGCGCAACTATTTTTTTTCGTGAAGTTCGCGCAGTGCGCCCGCAGCGAGGCTTAGATGAAATCTCTAAACAGCCAATACAAAATAAAATAAATATTTTCTTATTCAATATAAATTCATGTAAAATGTTATCAAAAGTAAATAGTTTTACTAAATGAAACGTTTCTATATCATATCCAACAATAAATAATCAATTAATCCACAAGAAGGATTTAATTTGTTTAGTCGAGTAAGAATCCATTTGCCGAGAATTAAAAACAAACCTGTATAACCCGGTCAATTTAAGAATGCGCCGAGTCCATACATGCACCTTGCTGCAAGGTGCCAACGTGTCTTATTCGGGATATAAACATAACTACACGAGTGTCGTAATGTTATTAAACACGCGTGTTTAATACCCAGGATTATGAGCCCAAAAGCGGCACAATAAGAGGCACGTTACGAGCAAATGTGTTGAAAAAGATTTTACGTCATGCCTGGCCATAAAGTAGGAATTACCGCACGCTATGCGTGCGGAAAACCACACTTCCTGGCCAGATAGAGACCACGGGCAGTAATAAAGAAAGCCTCAGAGCGCATATTTATCGCCCTTGCCTTCGGCTCGGGCGTCAAATACTTGCGATCTGAGACATTCTTTGTTTAACCGCCCTAGGTAAGTAATGTACTATTATTGCGCATGGCTCGACGCTGTACTAGTAATTGTGTCATGCTCATGGGCACTTTATGTCAAAGCCATGTCGGCTTAAATTCGAATGAAGAAAAATCGTCTTAGTTCGAATTTAACCCATATTGCTTTGACACTCGGACGTTTACCTTATGCCATTGACGAATATCATGGTAAGTTGACCCACTCATAACGAATAACCCTTAATTAGACTGGCATAAAATTTACTATGTCAATAAATGAATTTTAAGAAATGTACAATCCCATAAAAACATTCCATGAAAAAAAAGGCCAAGTCTCGAAACTCTTTCACAGTAAAACGTGGTGAGATATTTCGTAGAGCCAAGTCAGGCATTCTTATTAATCTTTCTTTGCTTGCTAAATAAAATTCTGCAACTTGGGAATCACACAACTTTACTGCATTTACAAATTTTTGCATAGGTATCTAAAACTATGTAAGTGTGATTGCCGAAGTCACAAAATTTTATTTAGCAAGCAAATAGAGATTAATAAGAATGCCTGACTTGAGTCTACGAAATATCTCACCACTTTTTACTGTGAAAGAGTTTCGAGACTTGGCCTACTTTTTACATGGAATGTTTTTTATGGGATTTCATTTCTTTTTGTAGACTTTGTATGGGAATGTTATTTTACCAACCGCAAATAACGTTTGTATAGTTTTGCAGGAAGGAACTGCAAAAGTAACTTTGTAATCTTATTTATTTGTATAGGATTACAAACTTACTTATGCAGTTTATATATATCTGAAACGTGACTGAAATTGCAATAATTTTAGGTTTATTATGAAATATTAGGCTAAAAACTTATTACGTTAGAAATTTGGAGGTAGTGGGTCTGCTATAATTACCTTAGAATTAGCGTGATCATTATCAGTATATAAGTGAGTGAGTCAGTGACAAAACTAACGAACTTTGACGGACAATAGTTCTTAAACTAAAAGTTCAAATTGAATATTATTAATATTATATGTTAGCCATATTATGCTCTACATGTTCCTGAAAATTCAGAGTTCTAGCTTTAACCAGCACAAAATTACAGGATGTTGAAAATGGCCTGAATGGCTTCGAGAAAAGGATGGTACGGCCGTGCCTCTTTGTTTTGATCGACTTGGCGGGGGCACTGCCGTGCCCCCAGATATGTGTATTATTTATTGTAATGAAAATTACCTCGACATTGTAATAAACCGTATGGTACATACTATACTTAATATCCTGCCTGACATGTAAAATACTGTGTTATTTCAATATTTTTTTTTTCTTACTTGTAAAATATTTATTGGAATCGGGTGAGTAGCTGCGGGCATCGTCCTAAACATACAAAATTTGCCTCTTTGTAATATATAGGTAAGTGACAGACACTTTTTTTAAATACTATTACGGTGGCAAACTACCGTACGGCCTGTCTGATGCTAAGCAGAGAACCGTAGCACATGTACGCTTTGCAAGTGCAGAAAAACCACAAGCGCGTTGCCGACCCTATATTAATATGAGGATTCGTTGTGTTGACCGCTAGAGACAAAATCAGGTCCCTCACTATCAAAAAAGCGCAGTTTTAGGTGTACTAGCGACTTTACTCACCACCAGGAACACAACACCACATACCTACCTACCAGAGCAAGTAGTATTGTTCTTATGGCTGCGGTCTTGTGTTAGGGAAGTGCTTCCCTAGTAGGGCTGCTCCAAATGAGCGAAATAACATTCAGCTGTGTCCTGCCTCTCCCCGGAGATAGTTACTCTATTCGCTCAATATTTATTTATCTTGACCAACGGGCAAACCAGCGACTATTGGCTATTTTCCTAAAAATAACTACATATATCTTTTGTCCGTCAGTTAGATTATCAAAAAATATTGGATACGTATTTTTAGGGTTCCGTAGCCAAATGGCAAAAAACGGAACCCTTATGGATTCGTCATGTCTGTCTGTCTGTCTGTCCGTCCGTATGTCACAGTCACTTTTTTCCGAAACTATACTGTTGAAACTTGGTAAGTAGTATTCTCTCCGCATTAAGATTTTCACACAAAAATAGACAAAAAAATTTTTTTTCAGGGCCATACCCAAAGCCTGGCTGAGCCTCAGCTGTGGCTCAGCTGGGCTTGGCTATGGCTCGGTCGCGCAAAAGCGCCGTTGTTTTTCTTAAAAAACGCCCCGGGCGGGACACGGCCCGTTCTAGCGCGAGTCATCCTTAAACGGAACGCAGAATAATAAAATGTCTAATTTCATCGAATATAGTGTACTGTGGATAGAATATCAATTTGTTTAACGATCTAATTCTGTTGTTCATATAACATTACGATGAAGACCCACGATAGACAGTCCCAACTACTGACAGTAGTGTTTTTAATATTTGGACTTTTGTAAGTACTTACACAATGTGTCAGTAAGTAGAACTAAAAAATGTTTGGTTCTGGCGTTTCGCCGGCCGCTGGGAGGACATAACCGGGAAAAACGATTGGAGGATGATGATATTGAGGCATGATAGACCAACACATACGTGTATATAGGCATCCTCTCGCCATCTTTGAACCACAGCATCATGGCGACGTCTCTCGAAGGCGCCGCCAGGTTGCAGGGTAGTCGAGTCAGGCCGCCCGGCGCTGACCACACTTGGATGATACCTGGAATAAGATATGACATTGAGATACAAAAAATAAACATGTGATAGTAGTACCAATATAACTACATTAGATTAGATTAGATTATTTATTTCATGTCAAAAAAATAAGATTATTTATCACGAACCTCAAAAACAAAGAAAAAATAAAGATATAATGTTAAATTAATACAATGTCAACAAATTTACTCAATAACGAGTATATATAAAAATTAAACAAAATCAAAAGAACAAATATGTCAACCACTAGGTATCGTCATTCAATTTACAATATAGTGTAATGTGCATTAGAATATAGGTGATATTTAATGTCAAATCATATTAAAACAAATGTAAATAGGTAAAAATAATAATTTAACATGTCAGATCAAGGTCCATATACTCTTTAACTGAGTATAATGGATTTTCCAATAAAAGGTATTTCAGGCGGCGTCTAAATGCTTCGTCAGATGGTTCCAGTCTAAGATCAGCGGGTAGTCGCTCGTAGTAGGTAGGCCCAATGACACGCGGGTTCTTTTCTGCAAGTGCCATGCGACGGGGAACTGTTCTTAAACGCCCAGTGCGGCGGAGTGTTTTGCCAATGACATTTACGGTATCGAACGAGGAAAAATTATTCCTTACAAACATTATAATTTCGAATATATAGAGTGAGTAGTGCGTCATAATACCGTGCGTTGGGAAGTGGCCTCTACACGAAGTCCTCGATTTTGCCCCAATCATCGCACGTACGGCACGTTTCTGCATAAGCAGCACTCTGTTGGCATCCGTTGAGTTTCCCCAAATGAGCGTACCGTAGGACATCAGCGAATAAAAATGAGCAAAATAAACCTGCTTCATGGCATCGTCTGATACCATAGGTTTTAGTTTACGCAAAGCAAAGACTGCACTACTCAATCTATCACATAGTTTGTCTACATGGCACTTCCAGTTAAGGTGAGAATCCAGAGTGAAGCCCAGGAACCTACATTTAGGGTTCCGCACCTCGAAAGGAAAAAGCGGAACCCTTATAGGATCACTTTGTTGTCCGTCTGTCCGTCTGTCCAGACCCTTTTTCTCAAGAACGCGTGGAGGTATCAAGCTGAAATTTCTATCAAATACTAAAGTTTACTGTCCCTTGGAGCTGATAAAAAATCAAACTTCTAAGCCAACGCAATCAAAAGATAGAGCCGTTTATGCCGCATATTTCCGCAAATTTTAGAAACTCGCAACGGAATCAAAACCTACAGAGTACTTCCCGTGAACTAAGAATCTTGAAATTTGGTACGAAGCAACGACTTATAGCACAGATAAAGGAAACATTGCGAAAACCGAAAATGTTCAATGATGTATATAATAAAAATATTTTTAATAATTAAATGGTTTGTATGAAACCCTCGGTGCTCGAGCCCGACTCGCACTTGTCCGGTTTTTTTTTTTTATATTTGTATGTACAATGAGTTGGAAATTTCTCTTTGATCAAATAACTGCCTAGTCTTTTAGAGGTAAAATTTATCAACATGAAAAAAAACACTTTTTTAGATTTTTTCCGTATTGTTTTGCCAACCGGCTTGCTTTCATTAAACAGTGCAGGTTATTTTTTTACTAGCTACTATGACAAACTAATTGTTAAAATAATTCGGAAGGTCAGATGGCAATCCCTTCGCCAAAAACAGGGCCTACCCCAATTAGTTAGGGTTAGGAGGCATCCATCTCACACGATTTTCTAATAAACGGAAACGATGGATGATATTTAAATCCACCATTTGATTGAAAAATTAAACAAAACAACGAAGCTGTAAAACTGTCGCCACGAAGTTGCACCTGTTAATAAAAAGTCAGAGGTAGAATTTTTGGTAAATTGGTAAAGTACAGTCGACGCCAAAAATATGTTTACACTTTTGCACCTTATTCCATTGTAATAAGGCGAACACTGTAAACGTATTTTTGCGTCGACTGTACAAGTCCCAGTGCTCGACGTTGCACTAGTGTATGACATGGGCACCTTATGTCCATAATTTGAACCATGTCACTTTAACATAATGTCATGTCATACACTAGTACAACGTCGAAGACTAGGACGTTTACCTTATATTAAATCTATTTAAGATTCTAACATAAATGTTACGCAATTTACGATACTCATATTTTATACTAAAACGCCAATAACTGTCATTCAAATAAACGATGCCAGAAAACCAAATAAACCACAAACTAATATCAAATATTGTTATTTCATTTCAACTATCGGATCAAATAAAATTGACGCATCAATATTTCTAAGAATCAAGTTTCCAATCACGACCGCAAGCTATTTGGCCTAGTCTTAAATTTTTATCAATTTAACGTGCACTGTTAGACTGTTGCTGTCTGTTACTCCTATGTTATAAGGTATGTTTTAGTGTTACCCAAAAACAAATCAAAGCCCTAAAGTCATGTCAGCCAACCTAAATTAGAATAGACTTTGTTCACAGAAAGTTATTGATATGTACCTATTTGACATAATGTACAAGAATCATCATTGAAATTGGAATATTAGGTAAGAATATAAACAGACTGAGTTGTTAACTCTTTAATTTTACGAAACAAAGGTAAGTGTCAATCAAAAAGTGAGACTTCAGTTGTCATAATTATATTGTTAATACACTCTTTACAAGACCCTTGGATGTATTTTTATAACAAGGAGCACTGTTTTATAAAAAAAGAAACATTATACAGGTACTCTTTTGAGGAACATTATATTATAATGGCGTAAAATTAAAAGACAATTATATAAGGCGTGGTTAGTAATATTGAATACTCGGTATAATAATAACCTACGCCTCACTTGTAACAGGGTGAACTGGGGTGAAACTAAAGTGTCGATAATAACTTCTAAGAAATGTGGCGGCGGCTAGTGACATTCTCATGAACTTATGATACTTGGGACTGTTCTTCTGAACATTGGAATTGCAATCGGTTTTGTATTTCTCGCTCGTTTCTATGACAGAGCTATAACCACGAACTTCATATATCTCCGTCTCTATCGCACTTATGGTTTACGGTACTCGAGCGACATAGACGGAGATATACGAAGTTCGAGATTCGAAGTTCGTGGTAGCGCCGCAGCACGGCTCTCACAGGATGCTAATTATAACGCTTAGAAAGAGATGGAAAGTCTATGTCGGCGCGACATAGCTTGCGGGGCGTCCTCTGGTAGCCGTGCTGGCTAAAGGCGGGTCGTGCGCGGCGCGGGTCGGGCGCGGCGCGGGTCGGGCGCGGCGCGGGTCGGGCGCGGCGCAGGTCGGGCGCGGCGTGGTTGAAGCGGTATATTCGGTAGATTCCAATCTGATGCGTTTAGTTCAATAAACCTTTTAATAATAATATATTATGTAGCCTCTTAGGTAACTACTCTACCTTTAGAGTTTTTCGCTGGTTCATTGAAGAGCCTGAGCGCTTCAAAAGCAAACATTTTGCAGATCACTATAACAGAATCAAAAACACTTATTGTGTGAATGCCATACCCTTGCCAGACAATGAATGAATTACTTTGGTAACGGCTATCCGCAACCAAAGGAATTCAAGGTGCTCCCGGTGAACTGCATCATCCGTTTTGTGGAAATGATGGAGCAAACCTGCAGGCATAAAGGAGAGGGCAAATGCAGAAAAGATCCCACTGGGTCGAAGTGCATCCGAAAGGGCCCTCACCTAGAAAAGCTTCTACAAAAGCTCTAGTATAAGTTTTATCCATACATTTCAATTTGTATGGCAACGCGTAGTTCCCAATAATTACCACCAGAGGCGCTGTTCGCGTTGCCACACAAGGGAACATTACGCAAAGCTCTGCGTAGAGGGAGACACTAACACAACCCGTAAACAAACCGCCATGACGTACAATGTCATATTTATTTACCTAACAAACAATAACAAATAATTGATGAAAACGCGTTAAACTACAATCGTTTTATTATCATTTGTGTGTAAAATACCTGTACTGTGTATGTATGTATATTAAAATGGCATCCTATAGCTATTTAAAGGTGGATGAGGGCTTTTTTTTGCTTTACGACGTATTGCCGCTTCCCATAGTTTTCGTATCATCGTTTCCTTAGGAAATTAATGATGCCCTTGATTCTTGCATCCAATTACGCAGCACTGATGCATTTTATTTATTGAAATATTATATTCCCTATTTGATCCAGAGCTTTGAAGGACTTGTCAAAGTTGTCAAAAAAACTGTATACTAATTGTGATAGTGCTGCACTCTGGCGGCAGAACATTGCAGTAATGTTCCCTATTGAAACTAAACGCGAACGCGTTCGAAAACGTATTGTATCGATAACACGTATACTAGATAGAGCCTCTCTCGCATTTCTCAACCGATTCTTGTGAAATTTTGTGAGCAGGTTCGATAATTATAATACATATTTGTGATGATTCAGTTTAGGGAATTCTTAAAAAAAGTGATGAAAACAAAACAGATTCTCGAGTTCTATAACTCACAGAGCCAGTGGTATCATATAAGTCGGTTAAAAGAACGACCTTGGCAGGCGGTATGTCACCTCGAAATACCCAGTTCTAATTAATCTATTTTCGGTCTGTTGTTGCCATGGTGATCTGACGAGTAATCATGTAACGTTCCAAACGCGCGTTAGGACAATTTAAGTGTAATTTTTCCATATAAAAAGTGACATTTAGATATACTAGACGCGCGTACAATGAATTACGTGATCGACCTGCTGGGTCACTTTTTGAACCGTTTTTATGGGTTCAATTTACAAAATGTAGTGTATTGGTGACAACACGGAAACGCAGTAAAATAAATAAAAAATATGAGAAAATTATAAGAACAGTCATATCGGTATTAAAAGCAAATTGCTTGTATAAACACACAATAATAATAAATTATAATCCTCTTTAAATTAAACCAAATTTTATTTTCGTAGGTACTCATTCAAACATATATTTTATAAACTAATGCATGAAACAAACTATGCGTAATAATATCGCTTAATATTCAAAAATTCACGTCTTTATCAGAGACACGATATTTTTAACGAAATAGAAGCGTGTTGATCTATACGCATTTTCGAAATCCCTATTATTGTAGTAATAAGAGCCTAAATCAGGAATGCCGGCTTCTTATGGACACAGAATTATGACGTCACAGCCACAGCTTTATATCTTCAAACCATTGCATAAGAAAAATAAGTCATTATTGCTCTTTTGATCGTGAAATAATGCGCTTAGTTCCGTAGATATCATTAATTTTATTTTACACATTAGCAGAGCCCACGGAAATGTGAATGTTGGGGCCTCTGGCGGCCCCACGCCGACCGTTCGCCCAAGCCTTGCAACCACTGCACCACATGCTCTCTATTCAACACCAGCTGCAGCAGCTGGACCCGGCTCAAATCCATGCAATTTAGGGCTCCAGAGTCTTCCGGCCTTGAAGAGAAATGTCCCAGTATTAAAACACATACCCAAAGGAGCAAGGAACCTTGCGGCTGGCAAATTGTCGACTCTAATCGAGTCTTGTTTGCGTTCCAACGACGCTGATGATTGGTTTAAGCTTCTTTCTTTTTCTTTCTCTGCCTTAAGGGTGCCTGGGGGGCCTGGAGGCAAATCATTGACCACTAAAGTGAAAGAAAATGTTGACAACCTGAATTATTATTTCTCAGAGGGGCTAAACAAAAAGCCTCGTTCAGTTTACCGCACAATTGAGGCTAAAGTTTACGATGGTGATTTAAGGGGAGCAGTTCGTGTCCTTCTTTCTGATTCATCTCTTGCTCCGCCCAATGCCGAAACTTTGAATGCATTGAAAAATAAACACCCTTCACCGTCCAGACAACTTACGTTCCCGCCGGAACCTGATATCTCAAGTATTTTTCTTACAGTTTCAGTTTCGGATGTATCCAACGCTATCGGATCTTTTTACAATGGCTCTGCAGCTGGCTTGGATGGCCTTCGCCCACAGCATTTAAAAGAACTGACTACTTCTAGTGCCGGTGATAACGGACTTAAATTACTGGAATCATTGACTAAGCTTTGCAATTTTCTCTTGCGTGGTATGCTTAATCCTCAAGTTTGCCCTTACCTCTACGGTGCGTCTCTGTGTGCTCTAGAAAAGAAAGATGGGGGCATTAGACCGATTGCGATTGGATCTGCATTAAGACGACTAGTTGCTAAGTTAGGATGCCGTTCGGTACGAGAGGAGATGGCAGCCTTCCTTCAGCCACACCAGATGGGTTTTGGCACGCCTCTTGGCTGCGAGGCGGCCATCCATGCAACGAGATATTTTGTGTTAGCACACGATAATAGCGACAAGGTAATCGTAAAACTTGACATAAAAAACGCCTTCAACTCTGTTGAAAGGGACGTAATTTTAAATCAAGTGAAAGATCACACTCCCGCCCTCTACCCGTTTCTTTTTCAGTGTTATTCTGCTCCGAGTAATCTCTTCTACGATGACTGTACCATTTCATTACAGGTCGGTGCTCAACAAGGCGACCCTTTGGGCCCTCTGGTGTTTTGCCTAGTCATGCAGAGCTTGATTACAACGCTAGAATCACCTCTGAATGTCTGGTATTTAGACGATGGCACTATAGGAGGTGATTCTGACGTTGTTATAAATGATATCAGTACGCTCTTACCAGCTCTGCGGTCAATCGGCCTGGAAATAAATACTGCAAAGTGTGAGCTTTATCCTTGTAGTTCCTCTTCGTTAAATTCATTATCTAATTTCCAAGCTTTATTGCCAGACATTAAAGTCATAAACAAGTCATCCTTTTGTCTTCTCGGAGCACCAATTTTTCCTGATGGTGTAAGTTCAGTTCTCCTGGCTAAGACAGCGGCTCTGAAGTCCTCCTGGGAACATTTGAAGCACTTGTCAGCGCATGTGTCCCTCGTGCTGCTCCGTGAGTGTTTCACATTGCCCCGCGTGACTTACACACTAAGAACTGCGCCTACTTGGTTGTTTAGGCCGGAGATGGAGACGTATGACAATGTACTTAAACAATGTCTGGAGACTGTTCTAAACGTTCAATTCAATGAGGCTCAGTGGCGCCAGGCAACACTCCCAATTCGGTATGGAGGATTAGGGGTCCGTTGTATAAAAGACGTCGGGATCGTTGCATTCCTCGCCTCTTCCCATGCGTCGACAAATCTTGTCACTAAGATACTTTCTTTAAATGGTGGCAATATTTGTCTACCGTTTGTGGAAGAAGCTATAGTTGAGTGGTCATCTCGCTTTTCTGACGTAACGCAACCAGACAACCCCGCATCACAAAGACTCTGGGACGATTTATGTTGTAATGAAATTTATTCCAACCTTTTAAATGTAGCCCTTGGGGTAGATGTGGCTCGTCTAAAAGCTGTCAGAGCTCCCGAGTCTGGGGCGTGGCTGCACGCCTTGCCTTCACCAAACTTGGGAACATTGCTCGACAATGATTCATTGAGGACAGCGGTAGCCCTACGTCTTGGAAGCAAGGTGTGCGAGCCCCATCGCTGTATATGTGGAGCAATGGTCGAAGCGAACGGGCACCATGGTCTAAGTTGTCTGCGGTGTGCAGGGCGTATCCCTAGACATCACGCCATAAACGAGCTTTTGCGCCGTGCCATGGTCTCGGCAAACGTTCCTTGCGTTCTGGAGCCCCAGGGGCTAAGCCGTACCGATGGTAAGAGACCGGACGGTCTTACGCTGATTCCCTGGTCAAAAGGCCGCTGCCTGCTATGGGATGCAACTTGTGTGAGCACATTTGCACCCAGTCATCTTCACCACACCATGAGGGTAGCAGGCGCGGCCGCCGAAAATGCGGCAAAACTAAAACACGGCAAATACGCCCACCTAGAATCAGCGTACGACTTTGTTCCGGTCGCTATCGAGACGGCTGGTCCTTGGTGTTCGGAGGGCAGGAGGCTTGTTTGGGACCTTGGCCGGCGTCTAAGAGACAAGGGCTGCGACCCTCGTTCCGGCTCTTACCTGGTCCAACAAATATCGGTGGCAGTTCAGCGGGGCAATGCAGCCAGTATTTATGGCACCTTTGGATCAGATGGAAGCCGGACGTAAAAAATATATGTATTTCATTTTCTTTATTTTAACCTTGTTTTTTTAGTTTTAGTTTAGTTTTGTTATTATTCTCTTTCTGTTTAATCGTAGTTTTTATATATATTTCTTTATATGTACCTACTTTATCTGTAAATAAACAAGGTACATTCTTTTAGGGACAGTTAAATATTATTCACATTCAAATACAAATATTCTCATAAGTATATTATGGAAACGCAATTATTTTAAAGTTGTACTACGTTATTTCGAAATTAAACTTTGAAGGCGTTATACACTCCCTTAGTTTCTATGAAATACTTGCATATACTTTCAAGAATTGTAAAACTTTTACCTAAGTTAAAGAAAACTCGGTAATTTCTGAGAATTAACACGTAGTAATAAGGCTTGGCGTTTTCATGAAAGTTACATAGCAGTCAATTATTTTAATCTTTTATTTTTATAAGTTACTAGTCATTCGTACGCGCAGTATTTAATCTGTACCTAAAGTGATTGACAGGTTGACAGTGTTGACTGACACTGATAGCTGACTGCTTACAAGCTCGAACTGATTAGTCGATTGATCGATTAGTTTGGGAATAAAGGCGACAATTTGACACTATAATTTAGTCAAAATGTACATGAAATGACAGACCAGTTATCCTTTTCCAAATGCGAAAGTTATCTTCGAGCGGTGACACGGCGACTTTTTGCAGCAATGTAAACACTATCGTGCGACAATTGCCAAAGATTACCTGTCAAAATCACCTGTATCGATTCTGTATCGCGATTGCAGCGGTGCAAAAAGTTGCCGTTTGTACTCTACTCTTACACGTATTTCCTTACTCTAGCCTACATGTTACATTGCACTATTGAAGTAGACCGCTCTGTATAATATTCATATTTTTGTTCCCTCGTTTCAATTTGGCAGAAACAAGCAACTTTCGCATGTTTTTAAACTAATTACAACCCGCCTTCCGGTCTGGAGTTAAAATAACCGTTATTAGCCTAGCGAGCTGTTTGAAGTATCGACGTAATTCCATAGCTTCGGTAATAGCACCCCATGTTTGCTGTGCGGTGTAAATATTTGTTCCATCGTACAATACATGTACTGTCTGGGGGTGTATTCTAAGCGCTTTGATATTTAGCAGTGTCTGGTGTTTGATTATTTGAATAATGGTTTTATGTTCAAAGTGCGAGTGATCTGTAAATACATTAGGTATCTATTAAAAGTTTGTTTCTATATGGAATCTTAGCGGTATAATTGAGGCTAATGTTACAAAATGCTTTTTTGAAAATGTTTGAAATAAATGTACCTAGTTGCAATTTTGTATACCAGCACTGTAAGACAAAAATGTAATGTAATATAATGTGGTCTAACTTCAAAAAAATTTTGTAAATAACAATAAAGTTCAAAAAACTGTAACCAACTACGGGAAACAACAACTGTTTTTCATACAAAAGGCAGCCCATGTCACCCGGATTATAATTATATCAATTATGAATCTAGTGACACCTCATTTATCATAATCGCAACGGTGGAACACACGTAAATAAACACAGCCTTTACTCTGCAGTAGTCGGGCAAAAACAGGCGTGACAGAAATTAAAATCAATAAAGATTACAAAATTATATTTACCGTAAGCTTTTCGGTGAAGGAAAACATCGTGAGAAACCTGTCTAATCACAATAAGGTCTAGTTTTCCCTCTGGGTTGGAAGGTCAGATGGCAGTCGCTTTCGTAAAACTATTGCCTATGCCAAATCTTGGGATAAGGTGTCAAAGCGGACCCCGGGCTCCTTTAGAGCACAACCGGGAATAACGCTAGGAGGATGATGATGAAAGATTACAAAACTCTTGTAAAACATTAAAAAGCTATCTCGATTTGAATTTACCGGATTTTGTGCAAGTTTGTGTGAGTGTACTCAACTCTACTTAACTCCTAGTTGATTTACGAGTTCATACATTAATCAAACACTTAGGATCCAAGATTAGCGACACATTTTTCATCCGCGACTCCGCATTCCTCATGGTGTTGATTAAGATTTAACTTGCGGTATCATCATCCCAATTAAAGTGAGTCATTTGGTGACACTTTTCAGTAGGTATAATAAAACAACTTTTAAACTTGAACTGTCGTGAGTGATAAATTTCAAATTAGCAATGTTAGTAGACTTAGCACAAAAGTAATTAATTGTGAGTCATGTTTTAATACTCCATTATTTTTATTTTATTTATTAGATGTACTGAGCCAATTATAAGGAAGTCCGCATGATCCGCATGGGGTGCGCGAAAGCGCAGATATATCGGGGCGGCCAAATTGCTCGCAAATATCTAAACACGTCCCTATTATCGAGGCATTAGTGTTCAGATATTTGTAAGCACTTTGGCCGCTCCGATATACTCGTATCTGATGGCGACCGTACCTACAATACAAATGCATCACATCCTCGCAATGTGAAACAGACAGTAGGACTTATAGCGACAAGTAAGGAAATATAGGTGAGGTTAGCGATTATGAGCATAACGTCAAACCAACTTTCATACGCCCATGCAAAAAGTAACATTTAGATCTACGTAACGTACGTACGAAATATTACGCAATCGAACAGCTGATTTTGCCACATCAAATGCACTAGTATGTTATTACCTAATGTATGCACTATAATCCAGCACGATATGAAACCTTGTACAGAACAAAAACACATTTCCGACATAACGTTTCTTGAACGCTTCTATGTCCCCACGGTAAGGTAAAAGTCTATTGACCAAGCGACAAATCAAAAATACATCTACAGTATTAGAAATAAAGTTCAATTTTGAAAGGCAGCCATGTATTTACAATGCATCGCTGGATAAATGGTGGCAATTCTAAATAATTGTATGAACCTTCATCACGCACGGACGTACATCAGATGCGAGACGCTTGTTATATTAGCTTACAGGAGAATCTATGTCATAGGCTGAAGCGGAATATAATATTATATACAAAGTGTGTGTATTTCGGTTCGTTTACGAACTAATACATCTTTATTTGGTTGATAGCATTCGAACTTAACATAAAAAAAAAATTAGTGGTAGACGTTGACGGAATATTTAGTTATTTGTTATACAAGGGGGGAAAGTTGTATTTTACCTGCGAGTGTTCACTTGAAACACGAGCCAGCGAAAGGATTGTATGATTGACCACGAGCGAAGCGAGTGGTTCAAAAATAGAACCCTGAGCGTACCGAGTGTTTCAACACACGAGACGTAAAATAACTTTTCACCCGTGTATAACACAATTCTTTTCACCTCACTACAGCGAGGAAAATAAGAAAAAGGGTAAAAAAAAAATAAAAAAAAAAAAGTAAAAAAAAATATTTAACATAAAATATAGGTACAAAAAACAAAAATAAACATTTAACGTTCTACGTCATAGTACTTTTAACGTTCTACGTCTTCTTTCTTCACATGTGGATAAAAAGCGATTTTCTCAATAGATATCAAACATACAAAAAGGCCTTTCCGTGCTACTCGTAGTGAAGTGAAAAAACTCTTGCGTAAATGTTATCGATTAGTTAGACCCATAGGTTATGAATGTTATAGGTTGTACGCGGGCTAGGTTTCCGCAACTCGAAGTCATAATGCGCCTATCTTTGGGACTACTCTAGTAACTAAGACCCATAACTAGGTACAATACAGATGAATAATATTAAAATCAAGGGGTAGAAATAGTTCAATGACACATACCAACTTAGTTTCATTATTTACTTTGCTTTACAACTAAAACGTTGCCATCTATCCGTGTAGCTTACGGACACTTGCAACTATAAAATAATCACATTTAGTTGCCGACTTTTTATTGATTTGAGGATTCATTGTGTTCGTAACAAGGCGATGACATATTATTTTCTAAATTGTATTTTTGAATGAATTATGTTATGTCATGCATGTTGTATTGAACTTATGATATTGATTGTGACTGTGATCTAGTGTGATGTGAAATTTAACTGTTTGTATTTATTATTATCTTTTAAGTTTTTAATATTATTGTTATTTTTAATGAATTCAAACACAATGTATATTGTTACATGAATAAATGACTATGACTATGTATGACAAAGATAAATAAATAAATAAAAATTTGCGGACAATCTTACACAAATCAACCTAGTCCCAAACTATGCAAAGCTTGTACTAAGGGTACTAGACGACGATATAGACACTTATATAGAGAAATAAATACTTAAATACATAGAAAACATCCATGACTCAGGAACAAATATTCGTGCTCATCACACAAATAAATGCCCTTACCGGGATTCGAACCCAGGACCTCTTGCTTCGTAGGCAGGGTCACTACCAACTAGGCTAAAGCGGTCGTAAATGTTTACAATATGTGTATTAGGATTTATAACCATAGTTCCTTAAAGTTACAACATTGAAATGAGTTTAGATGTAATCTGGGGAAATGGCTTCATGACAAATGTATTTCAATTGTCAAAAAATACTTAGAATTTAAGATGAATGAATAATTTATTCCAATTTTCTGTGATTATTTGAATTTATTTAGATTATGATTGATGTACCTTATAAGTAATTAATTTTGACTAATTATTTGTAATTTTATTGTTGACATTGTAAATCAAAATTCATTATTATCCTGAATATTTGCACGCTTGGTTGCAAGCAAAATACACTTTACAAACCCATTATGACTGTAGCATCCAATTATTGTAGTTTTGCAAATAAATATGATTGATTGATTGATTGAGCTAGAGACAAATACGGGTTCCTCGCTCTCAACACCCATCCTCGGGAGCTCTAGCGACCTTATCTCAATACTTGGACCAATCACACAGCCGTCGCCAATTTGCGTTAAGACCACTAATGGTGAGCGGGAAACTCTTATTGCTCTTCATCTGTCACTGAATACCAGATGTTCACATGTTCAGGCATGCTAATGTGTTCTCTAGGTCTAGGTGATTCTTCAGTATGTTTTTACTTGAGTGGTTCAAGCATCCGTCTGTCCAACGGTATTATGGTAGTCACGAGTTCCTAATTTGACTGCCATTCAACATACCCATTAATAAAGTAGGTACACGATATTAATATAAGCGATGGCCAAGAGTCATACGCCGTCTCTGGATTTCAACAAAAGAGCAAAAAGAAAAAAGCCCTGTTCAAAAACCCTGGAAAAATGCGGAAAAATTCAAGTCGCGCGCTCAAAGAAATCGTCTCCGTACTCAGCCGTCGTGTCATATAAGTCATATTACTGAAATTTGATGTTATGCTGAAGGGTTCCGTACTGTTTTTGTCAACGGATTAAGTAACTCAATCCAATTCATCAGAAGGATTAAGTTACTGCACTTTGTTTCTTCTGAACGCAACCATAATAAAACTACAAGGAGATAGGGATCTGTTCTGTTGACAACCAAAGATAATGCAGGACCGTTATTTTCAACACAGAACGTCCTCGGGAGCTCTGACAACCTTACTTTCCACTAGGAATACAACAGAACATACCTACAGATCATATAGTGGTATTAATATGACTCCATTTTCTCTGTAAGAAAGAGGTATTTCCCCAGACAGACGCTCCAAATATGCGCGACATTGCATTTCGCAGCGCCGTACCTCTCTTAAGCAACAATCTCAATACTCAGTATCACTACCGTCATATTGGGTTTAAGAATGTAGTTTTCGGAACCCTAAAATGGCGCTTTAATGACGTTAGGGGTTCCTTTGTGCCGAACGCGACCCTAACTCGATTCACACTCACCTTTGATGTCCCGGATAATCCAGAGCAAACAAGCGATAGTTTGGTATTGTTCAAACATTATATTGGTAGAGATGCTTGTCACGTATGTATGTACTTGCAATTTTAGACTTACAGAATTTTGTTAGGGTTCCGTACTAAGAGTAAAACGGGACCCTATTACTAAGACTCCGCTGTCCGTCTGTCTGTCTGTTTGTCTGTCCGTCCGTCTGTCACCAGGCTGTATCTCATGGACCGTGATAGTTAGAACGTTGAAATTTTCACAGATGATGTATTGCTGTTGCCGCTATAACGACAAATACTAAAGAACAGAATAAAATAAAAGTTTTAATTTTTTTTCATTTGTTTTTTTTTCCATACAACAAACGTGATTTATTTGCCGTTTTATAGATAATGGTACTTGAGGAACCCTTCGTGTGCGAGTCCGACTCGCACTTGGCCGGTTTTATTTTTACTTAACAAGACTTAATCGTGTATGAAATCCATTATGATTAATTTCTATTTCGTTAGGTATATTCAATTTTTTGCATGCCAGTTGCTGGTGAAATGTGTGTTTCTCTGTGATATATGTGTATACCATCTTCTGTACCACGTTTTACGCAAAATAAATTACTTTACTTTTACTATATCTCGGAGGTTTCGCGACGTTTCGGATGTGACACAACGTCCATGGTCACGGGACAACTGTTGTGACACATCTGAAACGTTGGGAAACCTCCGAAAGGTAAATAAATAAGTTAAGTAATTAAACACGATTAAGTCCTGTTTGGTGAAAATAGTGTGTACTTGAGTAACAATCGTGGAACTCTAAATTAATAGCATACGCTGACGCGTGAGATAAAACCTTCATATTTGTTAGATTAACTGCTCTAACCAGCCAAGTTTAAATGTTAGTTATAGAGCATTCATCCCTCTCGCCTTTATATAAGTACTTGTCAGTAAGGGACGTACGCTTTAAGTCGGACATAAACACGACCATGATAGCTAGGCGGGTATTAATTATTCCATATATACAAGAATCAAGGCACAAAAAACATAAATGCGCATACAAATGTAGCTGACCGAGAACGGAACTGGGTGTCTTTGGATGTCCGGTCCTGCACTGCGTATAGCTAGGTGAGGGCCAGAGGTCTCGGGACAGAGCGTCTTTGGATGTCCGGTCCACTGCGTATATCTAGTTGAGGACCAGAGGTCTCGGGGCAGAGCGTCTTTGGATGTCTGGTCCACTGCGTATAACCTATACATGGTTCAGGGCCAGAGGTCTTGGAGTAAACCGTCTATGGATGTCCGGTCCACTGCGTATACCTAGTTGAGGGCCAGAGGTCTTGGAGCAGAACGTCTTTGGATGTCCGGTCCACTGCGTATACCTAGTTGAGGGCCAGAGGTCTCGGGCAGACCGTCTTTGGATGTCCGGTCCACTGCGTGTACCTGGTTGAGGGCCAGAGGTCTCGGAGCAGACTGTCTTTGGATGTCCGGTCCACTGCGTATACCTAGTTGAGGACCAGGTCTCGGGGTAGACCGTCTTTGGATGGCCGGTCCACTGCGTATACCTAGTTGAGGGCCAGAGGTCTCGGGGCTGACCGTCTTTGGATGTCCGGTCCACTGCGTATACCTAGTTGAGGACCAGAGGTCTCGGGGCAGACCGTCTTTGGATGTCCGGTCCACTGCGTATACCTAGTTGAGGACCAGAGGTCTCGGGGCAGACCGTCTTTGGATATCCGGTCCACTGCGTAGCAGGCTGATGGCATTTGCGTAGAACAAAAGGAAGCTACCATCTTCTTGGGATTTGGTATTGACCAAAAACTAACCTGGGAGACCCACGTTGACAAGCTGTGCGCTTGACTGGGTAGTGCGTGTTTCGCACTGCGCCGTCTTGCGCGAGTTGTACCGCGGCACGTTGTAAGGGCGAGTTATTTCGCGACTATTCACGCACTGCTACAGTACGGTGCGGAGATGTGGGGGCGCGCCGCCGACTGACAACGTATTTTCAGATGTCAAAAGAGGGCCGTGCGATCTGTGGTGCACGTAAGCCAGAAAACATCTGCGAGGCCTTTTTTCAAGGACCTTGGCATATTGACACTACCATCAATCGTAGTTTTCCAAATCGCATCGATACCTACGCACACTTAGACGAGTACAAAAAGCGCTCAGATTCATCTCGGATAATTATACCCCAATAAAATCTTCCCAGTAAAGCGACGACTGGCCAAATCCGAGAAGGCGACGCACGTGATGGGGCCAGCCGTGTATAACAAGTTGCCAGAGACAATCACGTCGGCTCCATCACTACTGATTTTCAAACGAAAACTAAAAAAATGGCTTTTCGAGCACACATTCTATAGCTTCGACGAATTTATAAACATTGTATGAATATTTTTAAATATTATTGCAATCATAACTAGTAAATTATTATTATTTGTAAGTACACTTTTTGTGTAAAGTTAATATTATTATTACAATATTTTTTTTTATAAATTCCTGACATGTAATATTAACAATTATGAATAAATGAATATGAATATACCTAGTTGAGGACCAGATGTCTCAGGGCAGGCCGTCTTTGGATGTCCGGTCCACTGCGTATACCTAATTGAGGGCCAGAGGTCTCGGGGCAGACCGTCTTTGGATGTCCGATCCACTGCGTATACCTAATTGAGGGCCAGAGGTCTCGGGGCAGACCGTCTTTGGATGTCCGGTCCACTGCGTATACCTAGTTGAGGGCCAGAGGTCTCAGGGCAGACCGTCTTTGGATGTCCGGTCCACTGCGTATACCTAGTTGAGGGCCAGAGGTCTCAGGGCAGACCGTCTTTGGATGTCCGGTCCACTGCGTATACCTAAGTTGAGGGCCAGAGGTCTCGGGGTAGACCACCCGCTAGACGTGTCCTTCAGCACACAAATCACTACACCCTTGCAACTACATATGCAGGAGGCCAAACATAAAGCGGGTGATAGTCTATAGAGAAGTCTGGTCATTAAGAATACATAATGACACGATCCTCAGCATTGGGGGAACGACTAATGATGATGCGTATACATATACCACCGAGATGTTCAAACTCGATGGTAAAAAGATTGAACGTGTGATTGATCATCAATTAGATTGGACATGATAAAATGTTTACTTAACAAACATTAAATAAAAATATTACGTTGGAGATGACGGTCAATGACGGAACCATAAAACTCATGTGTATAGTTTGGTATTTATTATTGTGGTAAACAACTCGGTAAAATACCGACGACAAACAGTAAAATTTATATACAGGGTGGAAAGATAAGTCGGGCCCTAGAGGGAAACTACCTTAAATTCTTAAGCTGGCTCATTTAACTTACACGAGACATTCCTTTATTTTTAAAAAGAAATAAAGCTGCATTCAAAGATTTTCAAAAAAGACTCACACATGGCCGGGAATCGAACCCGGTCGAATCTGTCGAAAAATCTGAGTTCGTTTTTTGAGTAAATAAATAGTTCTGGATGTATGGAACACTTGTTGCTGAGGAACCCTGTATCTACAATCACAGAAAAATGCCGAATTTCACAGTTTAAATACGGAAATGGATCTCCTCGTACAAACAGTAGGTACCTACTATGGGTACCTAAGTATGGGAATGATATTTTGTATAAGAATATAAGATTGGTGTAAATAATGAAAATAAATAAATAAAACTACGAATTTACCAATTTGTCTAGTTTCAGATGTCACATCTCCCCATACTTACATACAGACATACTAAGCGGGTTAGTATGGGGAGGTCCATTTCCGTACATTAAACTATGAAATTCAGCATTTTCCTGTGATTGCAGATACAGAGTTCCTTAGCAACAATAGTTCCTTACACCTAGAACTATTAATTTACGCAAAAAAACGAACTCAGATTTTTAGACAGATTCGACCGGGTTCGATTCCCGGCCGTGTGTTTTTTAAAAATCTTTGAATGCAACTTTGTTTCTTTTTAAAAATAAAGGAATTTCTCTTTTTTAAGTAAAATGAGCCAGCTTAAGGATTTATGGTAGTTTCCCTCCAGGGCCCGACTTATCTTCCCAGCCTGTATATTCTCAGACATACAGAAGTCCAGGCAAAGACTCCCTTTTTTCCTCCACTGCAACGGCAGAAAAATGTTTGCTGGCTTACTTAGCTCTAACAAGAAGGTCGCCACACCCTACTAGCTACTATTCATACAGTAAAACTGTTTCGTTTTCAATTTATTTGATCCCAAAGTTTTAGCCCCAAACACTTTTAATTCTAACCTTTTATGCTTCCTTTTGTGTTTCAGTAAACGATTCCTGGATTACGAACGCAGGTTGTATGTAAATCCGTGTGAGGATTTTCTGTACACAATAAAGGCTCGTTTGAACGATACAGTAGCTAGCAAAGATCCAAGACTTAGTGACTCTGTGAGCTGTAGAACTCGCAAATATATATTTCTAAATTTTTTTTTTAATTCCGAGAATCAATCGACAGAATCGAACAGGATTATCTGTAAAATGATCGAACCTGTTCACAATTTTTCACGAGAAACGCTTGAGAAATGAGACCTGGTCCGGCTGTACGAACGCATTATATATCACCCAAGCTGAAACAGGGGATACGCTTGGCTCGCTCGTTCGACAAGAATGACACTGTAAGTTCCATTTTGGAAACTTTACAGGAGCAATTTGGTGGCTTTGAGAGGTTTTGGAAGAATTTAACTATTCAAAAACGCTGAAAAAAAACACACGTAGCATTATCTTAAGTACTAGGTACATTTTGAGAGTTTCAGTAATATATCGTATTAAACACAATACTGCAAGTTTGCACATACCGTATCTTAATACACACTACTGTAATATGAATAGATATTGTTTAAAAAAAAAGATAGATACTTCGACATCGGAGTTAAGACTGCTAGGAAGGCTCAAATGAGACTGAGCTGGTTATGTAATACCGTATGCAACCACAGAGGTGGGCTAATTGAGAGTGGGTGCTACACGATGGGCAACGGCGCCGTGGTCGGCCGAGGAGATTTTTTTTTTTTTTTTTTTTTAATTAATATTACGGGACAATCTTACACAAATCAACCTAGGCCCACGGTAAGCTCAGTAAGGCTTGTGTTGTGGGTAAAAGGCGATGATATATATAATAGATAAATACATATAGATACTTATATACATATATAACATCCATAACTCAGGAACAAATATTCGTGATAAATACACAAATAAATGCTCTGACCGGGATTCGAACCCGGGACCTCGAGCTTCGTAGGCAGAGTCACTACCCACTGGGCTACGGAAGCCGTTGCGGGATAGATTGCGGGATGAGCTGGACATATTTGAAGCGACTGGCCAGAATTGGCAAAGAATCGGGATAGTTGGAAATCTAAGGGGAGGCCTTTGCCAAGTAAGGACACTTCATTAGCTAGATAAAAATATCTGACTACTAATATATCTGGTTACCAAAATCAAGTAATTGGCTATGAAATTAGTTATAGACTTTGTCCGCATCAAACCCCCATTTCAACTTTCACCCCTGATTGATGACGACTTATAACGACGACAAAAGTAGGTATCTATTAATTCAAGCCATAGGCTTTTTTATATACCAATGTTCATATTCAACCTTTTTTCAATTGTCAGCAGCTAACAATTTTTTACTCGTCTCCGAGTACCCTAGATCCTCGTTTTAAACCCTATTCATATTTCTAAATGCATTAAATTATACAAGTTAATGAAACGATCAAGACCAAAGACCAATAAAACACTTAGACTAATATATTAGGCGAGATAGCCGCTCGGGTAACCAGAAGCGATTTAGATAGCCCAATGTACCGACTAATGCCATTTTAGTACTTTTAGTACAATTGTTGGCCTTATAGATTATTTAGATTGTGCGTCTTAAAATATTAGATAAAATTAAGGTCGTATTATATTAATTCATTGATACATTATTATATGTACGGTTTGAGGTTTTATTTTGTTTTTCTCTGCGGCTGAAATAAAATTGTGTAGCTTGACTAAGCACAATAACATTATCAGCAAAATCACGTAGGACCGCCTTGCAACAAAATATTCAAAAACCAAATTTAGGCGCAAGGGCCCTAAGTTTTCAAAAAAATGGGGGAAAATTGTATTGACTTTTGTTCCCTGTTTAACCCCGATTATTGAGTCTCGAAAACGAATATTTAATGAAGATTAGTGCAAAAATACAAGAGCGTCTTAAGAGTACGTTTAGGTACCTACACACGTTATGTTTTTTATCACAAGAGAAAGGCTACCCAAATCCCCTTTCGTATTCGACGAAGTACAGCCGAGCTCATAAATATATGTACGTTCCCAAAGCTTCAAAAAAATATACACAACGAAATATAACATCAGATATTTTTATGCCCTCAACAATAGAGTCGAGTTCACATTTTTATGATCACTTTGTCCGTGTACATATTTTCGAAGTCGACTGTACAGTCACCGGCATCAATATATAAATAAAAAATAAAAAAAATAAAAAGATTTACTGTCGCAAAAAAAACACAAAATCACAAGATCGGACACTGATGTAGATGGGTCATTGTCAGATTTAGGTTCGCGTCTCTTCGGTGGACATTGCCAAAGTTTAGGGCTATAAAGCCTATTTTTTGGTTTAACTCTGAATCCGCATAAACGGCGTTGCCTCTTCTATAATTTTACGTGATAAAAACATGTTATATATAAACATAAGCCCTTAACTATTGACCACCGGAAATATGATGTTTATTTTTGTGACTGACAATGACCCAGATACTTATATAAAACAACACAATGCAGAAAATAAATGATGCGACAATAGGCTCGGGGCTCAGTGTTTGCTGCTAGCCTGTCGGCTATACAGAATATATATATGATGAATCAAAGGCCGCAAAAATATCTGACACGCTCTTACGGCTCTAGGAATAGACAGTGTTGTCATCAGATATTTTTGCGGCCTTTGTTCCATCATATATTTATGCCAGTGAACCTACATTAACAAAGACCAGTCACCAACAACTAAACTCGTTTAAAAACTATCCCAGTGTAAACACAGCATCAAAAGCGTAGTCACACTGAGCCGAGTTGAGCCCAAACTCCCCAGCAAATGAAATAACGGCAGAATGAAAAAGTCCAGTTTCGATTTGGTGAAAAAAAATCAAGGTGATAGTGGCTAAAAGCTGCAGACAAAACGGTTTTCCATTGCCGAGAAATTGGGATTAGGCCAAATAGAATTGAAATGATTGGGGTTTTTTTTGCGGTTTTTTAGGACGATTTGATTGAGATTTGTGAAGTTGCGGCGGTACTGAGGTTGCCCATGTATAAACAAGTCATCGGTGCAGTGCGCTATGGAAAACTTTTTGCTCAATTTAACAGCAAACAATCGAAACGATTTAAGGAGTAAAGTATCATAGTACCAGCTGTTGACAGCGCTGTGACAAGAGGTCTTTTTGACAGCAGCGTTTAAAATCCACCATTTAAAATTGATGATGGTTAAACATGATTTGGGCACTATTTGGGGGAGGCCTATGTCCAGCAGTGGACGTCTTTCGGCTGATACGATGATGATGATGATGAAACATGATAAGTGGATTATGACACTAAGACTTCTCGCTACAGTGACGCGAGCTGGTGACAGCATTTTACAAATTTTCGTTATACTAAGTGTACGAAACGCATATCGGAATTTATTTACTCAATGTGCCGGTAGATGGCGCTGTTACATCCGCAAACTAGGGAACGATAGTTCAACGTAGTTTTATAAGTAGTAGTGTACAAATAATTTTTTGTATTTTGGAGAGATTTGTGTGGAGAATATACATGCGTCTGTTTGTTGAAACACGGTGTTTATTCTTGCTTCCCCTTCGGGACCCGGGTGCGAAATTGTACACTTAGTATGTTACACTTAAAAAAAACTTCAATGGTGTATCTGAAGTCCCAACCTAGGCCAGAGTGAGAATTACTGATCCTTTCTTCTCATTCCTAACGATGCCAGTGTCCATGACATTAATCACAATGAAAACTAACGTTGCGGTGGCCTGCCTGTAAAATTATACTGAGGCAAGCCCCTTTTAACACCATAAAATCATATGTGTAAGATTCATTTTTAATTGATTTTAAGTCTAACTTAAGCTTCACATGTATATTGCCTATTGACGGCGATTTAGGCCAAATTTTATACTTTTAGGTTAAGTTTAATATTCTTGTTTTTATATATTCATTGTGAAGTCTTGTCTTTAAAACGTATGTAAAATTCTACATACTTAAGTATCATAACATTATATGTTATTTTATTATTAATTATTATTAAGAGCCTGTTGTGTCCCACTACTGGGCAAAGGCCTCCCCCCTCCGTTTCCAGACTTCGCGTTCCTGAGCAGTCTCTGGCCAATCCTTTAAAAAGGAGTCTAGCTCGTCTCGCCATCGCCGACGAGGTCTGCCGCGTCTCCGTTTTGAGCTGTCGGGCTGCCAGTCAGTGGCAATCTTAGCCCAAAGCTCGCTCGGCATGCGGGTGACATGACCAGCCCAGTCCCACTTCAACTTAGCCACTTTCCGAGATACGTCTACTATTTGGGTCTTGGAGCGCAGCGTGGTGTTCCGGATACGATCCATTAATTTTACACCTAATATGCTGCGCTCCATGGCTCGCTGGCAAACCCCGAGTTTGGACTTCTGAGATAGTGTCAAAGACCAAGTCTGTGCACCGTAGGTGAGGATCGGTAGTATGCACATGTCCATCAGTCTCCGCTTGAGTACTATACTAAAAACAACTCTTACTGTCATCAAGATACTAAGTGTTGATATTAATCAGTTTCGCAGATTTGGCTCTTAACTGTGACGTCATAACAGCATTTAAAATTTTGTAAGGTACACTACAAGAAGTTATACAAAGTAAGTTCGTTCAAAATTACATATTTTTACAACATATTTTTTATTGTTGTACAAAAAAACAACAAGAGTTAATGCTACATTAAATTATTTTGTACAAAAATCTAAAAAAAATATGCTTTAGGCAATTCAGTGGGAATCAGCTTGTATGGGCGCTCCGCCAATGACCGTCTGTAGACTATAGTGTCTGCTTATCATCATGTAGGTCTTATGCTTGCTTCCCACTGTCGTGACATAAACAAGTTGTTTGTTTCGTGGACTTATCAAAACTAAAATAAAAACAGCAGCAGAACCAAGGTAACCGATATAGCCCCTGGCAGTGGGCGGGGCACATTGCACGTAGAACCGATGGCCGTTGGGGCGGAAAGGTTCTTGAGTGGCGACCACGTACCGGAAGGCGCGGCATGGGTAGGCCCCCAAGGTGGCCTGATGACCTGGTAAAGGTCGCGGGAGTCCGCTGGATGCAGGTGGCGCAAGACCGGCCATTGTGGCACTCTTTGGGGGAGGCCTATGTCCAGCAGTTGACTTCTTTCGGCTTAAATGACGATGATGATGATGACGAAGATAAAAACATTCTCTAATAAACACGTAAATATTAAACTAAACTTTATAGAGGCGAATAATGAAAAACGTTCACAATAAAACTAAATCCCGCGGCGTCCAAATCCGTGGCCCCAAATCACCCACAAAAAGCCGATTGTGAAATATAATTGGCAGGGCGGTTCAAAACTATGGAGCGGCCTAATTGCGATCGTGCGTTGAATATGCATGAGTCGCGGACCAGGAAAGACTAGACAAGGGGCCTATATAGTCCATGCCTAATATTATAAATGCAAAAGTAACTCTGTCTGTAACCTTTTCACACTTAAACCGCTAAACCGATTGAAAAGAAATTTAGCTTGGAAATCGTTTGAAACATAAGTAACATTGGAAGGTAAATGGAAGGCACATAGAAAATGGAAACATTTTTAAAATGACCTTGACTACCTAGAATTTTCTTATTTGAGGCGCAGAGTCAATCAATTGGAAGTCGATAATTACAACAGTTTTCTGATATCAGCACAAGAACAAATTAAAGCCAATCCGAAAAAATTGTGGAGTTATATCAAATCAATGCGTAAAGGCTCAAATTATCCTAAAACAATGACCGTTGGTAATGAGTCGCTCAGTGACGGCACAGGTATTTGTAATGGGTTTATAAACTTTTTTAAAAGCGTGTATGTCGTCGAACCAGACATAAACTACGATACTAGAAATCTGAATATTCCAACAGTAGTAGGAGATGTAAACACCATCGGTAATGTCGTTGTCACAGCTAAAACAATTGCCACGTTACTTGGTAAGGTAGACACCACAAAATAAGCAGGATCAGATAGTATTTCACCAAACTATATCCGCAACACAGCTAAAGCTATTAGTTATCCATTGTCGGTCCTAATAAATAGATCTCTATCGGAGGGTTTATTTCCCGACAAATGGAAGGAGGCCAATGTCATACCTGTTCATAATCAAAAATCAAAAACAGCTATTGAAAACTACCGTCCAATTTCAATTTTAAACATATTTAGTAAAATCTTTGAGAAAATTATATATGACCAAATTTATCCAACTGTATTGCAAGGCATCAGCACTAACCAACATAGATTTCTTAAGCGCCGATCTACAATAACTAACCTTTCGGAATTTACCAACTATGTCCTAAGTAACATGGAAGGTGGTGGACAGATTGATGTAGTATTCACTGATTTCGAAAAAGCCTTCGACCGGGTAGACCACGTCATCTTGGTGGCGAAATTGGAGACATTAGGCATACACGGCTGTCTATTGAGGTGGATAAAATCAAATCTCTCCAATATATCACAGATTGTCACAATTGGTGGTTTCAGGTCGAATCGTATATTCGTGCCATCAGGCGTTCCACAGGGATCACACTTAGGGCCTTTATTTTATAATGCATATATATTTGATATTTACACATGTATTGAATCGCCTGTGGATCACCTGTTACATGCAGATGACAAACAAGTTTTTATCAAAATTAAAAGCCCGTCTGATTGTCAAGTTTTGCAAAACACTCTTGATTCTCTAGTAGAATATTACCACAGGAACAAAATAACGGTAAACGTATCTAAATGCCAGATAATAACTTTTTCTAGAAAACCATCTCCTATAAGTGGCTAACTTTTATGGACGCTGCTTAAATAATTGTAATAGTATATCTCTTTTTTGTACAAAATAATCATAGTAGACAATTAACAACGAGATAAGACATCTTCTATAGATGTTAAACGCCAATGATGATAATGATGACGTTACAAAATATAGGGATAGGAAAAAGGTTAGGTTGGTATTTGATTATAAAAAAAATTAAAGACTTACACCGGATCATAGTTTAAGTAGTAATGAAAATCAAAAAAATATAGCTTTAGCAGTTAATGACTACTCGAAAATAAAATAAAAGGCATGACGACTCCATTATCGTACATCTATTACTTTTAAAAATTTACACCTTACTAATGTCGCCCAGATATTCTAGTACTTGTCAGTAGTTCGTAACTATATTTAAAGCCATTGTACTATTTTGCGCAGAAGCGGATACGTATGCAGGCATTTGTACCACCCTGCTTTTGCGCATTAATCGCCATTCATGAAGCACTTCTTGAAATATAGGCGCATAGAACCTGAACTGACTCGACGCTTACATATGAATGACTGAAAGCTTACCAACTGATTCCGCACCAAATACGCACCACCAAATGCGGAAAAGGTCTAACCCTAAAATAATACGTCAAAAATATATAGTACAAACACGAATTAAATTTATATTAAAGAGTTAAAAAATAGAGCATCAAAAAGCCTCAACTTAATATCTTGTAAAACTATGAAATTTAAGAACCTTATCACGAAGGAATAGCATAATTTTCTGGTGCCATAGAGGTTCTAGAAGATTCTACTATCTATGGCTCCTCCTATATCGATCTCCCGTCGCGCTCACAAATATTCAGGGTGCACTTGCTTCGAGAAGAGTATTTCATTCACGCCTCTACAAATTGGCATAAGTACACGATACACTTATATCAAAACTAAACACTTTGCTATTGAATATAAGATTCAAAATTAAATGACGCTTTAAAATTAATTCATCAGACAATCTGAAGTGCAATTTTAGTTGTTGATTTTTATTTTTAAATGAGCCGTGAACATGAACAAAGTGATTTTATAATATCTAATAGCACTAAGTAGGTATAGGTAAGTATAGAATCTCAAATCATAATTTGATGGTAGTCAGTTGGTCATTAAATAGGAACGATTATCAAGTTAAGGGTGGTGCATTTTTAACGCCAAAAAGCATATTAAAAAAATTGTATTATCCTTAAATATGAATACACAGTAATGAGGACTACGTAGTTTTTACTTTTATGATAGTTAAATGTTTTAAAAGGAGAAAAGCAACAGATATTAAATGATAATACCAATTAACCCCAAAGCACATTTTGAGATGATAAATTTGGAAGTAGTAATCAACAAGAAAAACAATGTATTAATAAACTAGAAATAGGTTTCAAAATACTGTTTAGGGTCGCCAAGACGCTCAACTATCCATACAAACGTAGTTTGGTTCTCATTTTAAAACGCCATGCTATAACAGCATGAAACTTTGTATTCTACACAATGGGATCTGACATATCTACGTCGGAAATTAAATCCTTTAACTAAAACAAAATAGAAAAAAAAGAGCCCTAAGAATATTTTTAATCCTAAGTCTCTAAACGCTTCATTTTTTTCAATTATAATATTGAATTTTTTTGCAATAGAAATTAGTTTCCAACTTCCAAAATGATTTATGCTATTTCACTATGCCACTACGTTTGTATGTACTAGAGTCGACGGTACCGGGGACTCTTAAAACAAGAACATAAATTATTAAATATGTTAACGGTTACGTTGCTAAACTTAATAATAATATCCAAGACCCCTTAAGAAAACAAACAAGGAAGGTTGTTATAACAAGGGCGGCACAATACATCTCTTAATTATAATATACTACTAACTCCAAAGACAGAAAGGAGATAAATTAAACACAAACAACATGTCGGACCGTTGTCTATTTTGGACCCATTAAGTTGTGCCAGCATAGACATTATTTTAGGTAGACTACGCAAATGCACCCTACCGTCGTCATGTTTTCTACTGCATTATATTAAGATAGTGTTTTTTTGGCTAGATAGTTGACTGGCTGAGGAATTCTGTTCACTAGTCCATCTTTTGTTTTTATTATGCAATAAAGTTAACACTTTTACTGCCAGGAACCCGCATAACGGGCGCCTGCGGTGTAGCCGCTTTCCGCTACTTAGCGGTAAAACCGCAACATCGGCTACGAGCGTAGCGCATAGAGATTCTTGGCAGTGAATGTGTTAAATAAATCATCCACACATTTAAATTTGTAATCTAGTGCAAATCAAATCCATCCCAACTTTGAATTAACAGTTATTTTAGATATTAAGTCCAATTTAATCCTTTTCGTTTTTTCTTATTTGCCTATGGTTCGTGTTAAATCAATATCATAATAAAAATAAAATCAATAAAAATAACGACAATAATAGTATAACACGTCCATGTTATTTATAAACTAAAAATACCCCATATACGTCACATTATTAACTACAAAATGAGCACGTTCACTGGTTATACACGAAGCGTGGTACATGCGCACTCTACTTAAATACATGTCCGTGTGCCAGTTAGTTCGTCAAGTAGAAAATTACGAGGGATTTCCTCGTCCCAGATGCAGTAATTAGCTTGTCTGTCTTCAGGATGGTTTATCCCATGTACGGACGAGATAACGTGTGTTTCGTACTTATTGGGTTTTTGTAGGATAAGTTTAGTATTCGATAGACATCAACAAGGCTATTCAACTTTTGTGGATGGTCTTAGAGCAAAGTGATGCACTTAAGTTAGACCGTAAGTGTACTCATGAGAACCGTGTTAAACTTAAGTATGACACATGGTAGTTAAACCCCCTAGAATCAAACAGAGGTGCGTTTTTTTGACCTTATGGCATACGGAATAATTCATAATATCCAATATGCATGACAAATGCAGTGATCACCTTTCTAAATGATTTTGGTATTGGCGATATAATAGTACAGCTATAAATTTGACCTCCGATTATATTAAATTTATTGTAGTCTAGTACTACAATAAATTTGCCCCACCGTTACAGAAACCTTCTTTGGGCGGGGCTACATGCGACAATATAAATTAATCAATCTTTTTAACCTTTTAAGTCATATGGCCCTGAAAAACTTTAGTTTTTCCATTTACTAGGATTTCCTTATGTTATTTCCTCATACTCTATACACGTGTGCAGGTTTGATAAGTCTATTTTTGCCTTTATTTAACTTCTAAAAGCATTGGCGAAAAGTATAGTTCATGAAATGAAATGAAATGAAATGAAAATTTTATTGATACAATTGTTATAGGTCATTTTACAGTAGAATACATCTCTAATTATAAATACCTAATTAGGTTTTAGGTATGTACATACATTTGTTCATTATTTATTATACACGTGTGTGCAAGTCTTAAATAAATGGGTTAGAATATAACCCTCGCACGAATAAATACGTTTCTTCCGAATATGCGTGAAAATTTTAAATTTGTTATTACCTACTTAATTTTCGGAGACACAAAATATGGTGAGGAAACCTGTATAAAGGTACATATAAATTTTGGAGAATATCTTGAAAACTCGCCCGAGGCCCTAGGCCTGGTTATCCCAACTATGGTCTAGGGCGAGGCTAAGAATCGCTTAAAGTCCCTATAACCGATTCATTCACGCCCACGGAAGAAGTTCTGTATCCAGCAGTGGGTTGTATAAGGGCTGACTAAGATGAACATTTGGAAATTTTGTATGGGCCAGCGTTTTATGAGTTACACTCACAGCTAGTCTGCTCATTATGTTAATCATATTGAAATTCTATTTCAGAATGTAAATATTTAATCTATTATTTCCCTCCCAAATGTGTATCTAATTCTCTGTTAACGCATCCTATCCCTTCATCAACTACAATTTCCGAACCTCTCAATGTACTCAATCCTGATTACTTTATGAAACTCGCATTTTATTCAAGTCGTTAATCAAAAAGCTACCTTATTCTTCAATATGTAATGTTCATTACTAAACAACGCCAAAGGCAGATTCGCCGTTATGGAAGTAATCAAAATCTACACTGAGCTCTAGGTGGGAATGCAGTTGTCTGGCAATTTCCGCCCCAAGCTGGCACAGCTGGTTCTATTCTTGCATCAGTGCTTCCAATCTTATACATGGTGCATATACTCCCTAAGGGAGCTCTGACATGAATTGGACGGTTCATGCAACATCGAGCATGTAAATACGAGGCTCATTGGTGTTAACATTTTAATTAATTGTGAGAATACAATGGTAATATTTTTGTTTTGTGCTGTTGATATTTATGAAACAAATGAATCAAGTTTCGTTCGAAAAGCAAATAATGTATTATATTTTATTTATTGTTTTGAAAATAGTGATGCAGTAGGTGTTGTAAGTTTAGTAAATGTTTTATGATTATTTTAACAAAAGGTGCGAGCCTCATTGTCTATCCGTCTGCCGTCCTGTTCGTCTATTTCTTTGTTCGTCTGTTAGTTTGATTTCAATGTTCTTTCAACCATTGTATAAATTGCAGAATTCTTTTATACTTTATTACCGATATTATTTTGTTTGGCTAACTACAAGTAGCATTCTTTCGTTAAATAAATTACATTATTATCTGGTCATGGGCGTACACTTTATGAGACTCAATAAAAATATGAACTTGTTATTGTGACATCACTGTCACGTGAACTGGTTAGTTAACCTGTTAATTGAATCTGTCCAGTCGATGGGATAATCACATTATGACAAGATTGCTTGTTGATACTTTAAATTAAAATTCTGACTTTAGATAAATAAGGATGTCACTAACAAAAAATATGACTCACAACCAGACTTAAGTTAATTAAATTTAGGCGAATTCTAGTTATATTTCTGACAACACTTATTAAAACCCATTTAGAGCGCGTAATTCGTAGCAGCCACGGCGGAAATTGTGCAGCACGGGCCTTATTAACTTAGAATTATTCCTTTATGAAGAACATTCGTGAAGCGAAGAAATATTTCGCCGTTTTTGAGGAGTTTATGCATTAAGTGCAAAATTAAAGTGAAGGGACCACTGTAGCCCACTGCTGGACATATGCATCCCCCAAAGAGTGCCACAATAGGGGGGGACCTACCCACGCCGCGCCTTCCGGTACGTGCCCCCCTATTGTGGCACTCTTTGGGGGAGGCATATGTCCAGCAGTGGACGCATTTGGCTGATATGATGATGATGATGATGAATCAAATGGGGGGGGGGCGGTCAATAATCGTCAAAAAACGGTGATGTATTAATATATATTGACAAGCCCTTTCGTAGAACACCAGCCTACGCAAAACCTTGGGATTAAATGCCAAAGCGGACCTCGGACTCGTTTAGGACACAAATAGATAAAACGCTATGAGGGTATTTATGAAAAAAAAAGCAAAAATTGAGACTGTATGTATGTTTATATATTCTATTCTAGGTGTCATTACAGCAAATGCTCAAATCAATAAAGAGACGGCAACGCACTTAATGAGTCCCCAGAGTTATGAGCGTCGACAAGATGCGATCTGTTTTCCATCAAATAAAAAAACTCAAAAATAAAAAAAATTACATTTAACATTTTTTTTTCATCAAGCAGACTGTAAGACTGTTTGTCACCGTCGTTTTGTAACTATGACGACTTAACTGACCACCAAGAACGCAATAACACATCTGGCGAAAGAAGTGTTGTTTAGGTTGCCTTCTGTAGAGTGGATGTACGGTCAACCAATTTGATTCCTAGGCCACTGTAGTAGATCCCTGTCATTTTAACTGCTACATAGCGACGCAATAATCCTACTTAGTAACCTGTGTTGACATAGCATTTACAACGGCAAGGTTCTATGATGGCCTAGGAATCAAATTCGTGGTACTTCCTCCGTTGGGCTGTTTCAAATATGAGCGAGATGTCTTTTGGCTGTGCTCTTTTTGTAAAGTGGCTGTCTTTTTTATTCATAAATACTTACAAACAAATCAAAATTCAAAGTTAAGTAATTATCATTTTGTACACTTCCAATTTCTACTAATCAAAATAGACAAACCATTTGAATTCAATTTGAATTGAAATGTAATAAAAACCGATATGTCGGACAAAGGGACCGGAAGATCCGGTCCGGATGGTGATTAATCTAAAATAATTGGCGCTTTTAATCAATCCGGAATATAGTTCCGGTGCTTTTCCGGTGAATTAAATGATGCCCAAGTTAGATATCGAGCTTTGAGATTATAAACGAACCGGTTTATAGTTTTTAACCCCCGACGGAAAAAGAGGGGTGTTATAAATTTGACGTGCGTGTGTGTGTCTGTGTGTCTGTCTGTGGCATTGTAGCTCCTAACCGAATGGACCGATTTGAATGCGGTTTATTTTATCCGAAAGCTGACGTGATCGAGATGGTTCTTAGCTACGTTTCAACAAAATCGGTTCAGCCGTTTTTGAGATATTGAACTTTGAAAATGTCGAGGGTTTTTAATTTTTTCTATGTTGTTGTCCTTTATTTTAAAAGCTATCTATTAACTTGCAATGTATGAGTGTATCTAACTAAGTACCTATGTAACTATGTTTGTTCGGGTGGAATCTTGCAACTCAATTTTAAAGCAGATAATTATCTTCAACCGATTGAGCTGAAATTTTGGGTAAATGATGATGGAGACAGAAGGTGGCCATGGGAATTCAGTACTTAACCGACGTAACCCCGTTGTGTTTGGGCTCGTTAGAATCGTCTCAATGATTAGTTGTTGACGGTACAGAAAAGTACAGTCGGCAAGCTTGTACCAAAAATGAAATTTTCTACTGAAACTTATTTAGTCGTATTACAGTGAATTAAAGTCTACACCAATGTATAATGATAATAAGTAAAAAAAAACAATACTGAGGCTATTCCGTCAGAGGGGTGATAACATCAAGCACCTCTTGTTAAAACCGCATTTTAAATTAAAATAAATACATTTTATGTTCTAGTGGTTCAGGCATGCGGCTGTCAAGCGGTGGCCGTGGATTCGAATCCCGGCCCGTACCAATGAGTTTTTCGGAATTTATGTACGGAATATCATTTGATATTTACCGTTAGCTTTTCGGTGAAGGTAAAACATTGGGTGGAAACCTGCATACATCCGCGAAGAAAGTTTCTTTCTTTCTTTCTTTCTTTCTTTCTTTCCAATCCGCTTGGCCAGCGTGGGGAATACTGCCATCCTGTTCCCAGCAGTGGGACGTTTCATTTATTTCATTTATTTATTAAGCTTTAAATTGAATATACAATTTTACCTATAGGGTGTAGCTTAAATAATCAATATACACAGGAAATTATAAATAGTAGTGAGTAATAACTTAATAATAATAACAATAGTCACAATGTCAAAATTTATCGGCTTTCATAGAGCTCAAATAATACTTAATAAATTCAAACATCAACATTATAAATTAAACGAGACAATAGATAATAACAATTCATAACACATCATTAACATTACTAAAAAAATCATTCAAATTATAAGGACATAAATAAGACGAACTTCTTTAAAGCTAAGAAAAATTTTGTGCACGTCAAGGTTTTTATTGTACTGGGTAAAGCGTTATAGACTTTAGCAGCAGCAAATCTAGGACATCGATGGTAGCTGCTCGTCATGGCAACAGGAACACGTATATATAATTATATATATATATATTTTTTATGAGCCTACTGTGTGTCCTCGTCCATGCGTCCCTACTAGATGCCTCTTCCGTCGCCCGTCGTGTGGCACCCACGTATATAGGCTGATTTATTATTATTATTATGTATGTCTTTCCCGCTCACGTGATAATGATGTCCCGGACCTTTGGGAGGCGTGCGTGGGGCTAGGTACCTACAAAGTACCAACTGAGCCAACACGTAGAGGCCCTTTTGACAATTTAATGAAATGCAAGGAGTACACCGAGCGGATGCTGTCCCTGCCCGTGTCATGGGACGCACACAGAGACAGCACCCGCTGGGGTGTATAGGGACTATTGCTGGCTGATGGAATCTAAAGAAAACGGGTTATTGGGTGAAAATGATGGACTAGTGGCTGGGCTATTGGGTGAAACATCGGACGCCTGCCTAATAAAATGTCTCATTTTTTATCTCTGGCAGACGGCGACTCGCCAACTGCTAGATGGGCCCCTATTAATAGCGACATTAAAAAATGGCCTAAGGGCAACACCAGTCAGAAAGGCTGGGGGGGGTAGAGAGGTGGCACTGGACTTTAAACATATAGCCAACTCGCCACTTAGGTGTCCACATCTACCCTCGAGCAACAGCTCTTGCAACTCCACTCTGGACAGCCAGTTAAGACAAGCCAGAGGTGGGGGGCCTGTCCAACCAACCACCCGATCGGCTCAGCCTGACCACAGGACACCCCCAGGAGCACTCAGGTACGTAGGGTCGCTACTCCCTAACAGCCCGCCACAAGCTGCCTTACGTTGACTGATTGCACCAGAAATCTGGTGGGCGATGGGGCCGTCACATCCCTACGCCTTTACTATTATTATTATTATTATTTGTGGCCTATGTCCAGCACTGGACGTCTTTCGGCTGTAATGATGATGTAAAATGAGTGTACGGAATTGTTGTTGTTAGTAGAATTCAATTTGATTTAATGCGTTTTGAACGAGATTGCCGCTATTGGACTTGACAGCTTAATTAGTAATTGGAATAGATTTAACGTAAATTGTTATTTGATTAATGTTTCCCTAATGGTTTTCGGTATTTATTAAAAGTAAGTATGTTTGCTGAGCGACTGGACTGCCCGATGACAAAAAACTGGGTAAAGATCATCACTGGCCAAACAAAGTACCAAATGATCATTACACAGTGTCGGTAATATGTAATATTCATTATTTATTGGTTTTTTTTTATGATTATTATTCTTATATTATGTATTTGTCAATGTTAAATATGGGTTTCTGTCTGAAATCAATCTTTTTTTCTTTTTTAAGTATAAAGAGATTGAGAAACCTATCACAAAATATACGTCGCTACTCGAATCAATGGGTACACTGTTTGAAGAGAAAATAATTATCGCAATACTTTAGAATTACATCGTTTCTGAAGTATTGCAACATTTTTCATTTTTTTTTCTTTCATACATTAAAACATGCCGATTAGTGAACGGGTATTTTCACCATTGATACTAAAGCATATCATCATCATCATCATCATATCAACCGAAAGACATCCACTGCTGGAAATTGGACTCCCCCAAAGAGTGCCACAATGATCGGTCCTTCGCCATCCGCATCCAGCGGACTCCTGCGACTAAAGGATCACACAACGAAAAACGTATCCAAAATTGGACCGGGTGCCATTGGATAACCGTTTCACTGCGTATACCTGGATCGACCAAATAAAAATCTATCGCTGGAAAAAGTCACCGTTCTTTGTGTTAAGCCTAGAATTACCTGTATATCTTACGTTATGTAGATCGTCAAAGTGTCATCTAACGTAAACTGCCATTATATTTGTCTACGTAAAACTTTGTCTCAAGTTTCAAACCAAACTTGATCCCAACTATACCTAACTACAGTAAACTTCATCTGCACTGGGATCATAAGGGGCTACTTGGGATGCAATATCGCACCAGATGCTATAAACGATTGCTTTATGAACTTGGGATTTTATTGAGAGCGTAAATGGGATTCTAATAAAGTCGCAGTAGGTGTAGATGTAGAGTATTGCAAGATCGTCAGTTGTTCATATAGCTTTGCCCGTGGCTATGTCTTCTTACGAGTTTGTTACGTGATTACTCGGTAATTTATAAATCAATTTAAAAATGTTTCTCTTTGTTTGAAAGCGTTTACTTCCACATTGGTCCTGTTGTCACCAAAATCCAGTTCTGATGATGGGATAAAATCGAGGGAACTCTTCTAATTTTATAGGCAGACTGAAGCAGTTTGGCTACTGATTTGAAGTCGGTTAAAACTTTGTTTTTTAAAGTAAATTATCTAGTTCGAAGTACTTACTCTATTGAGAAGTTACACAAGCCATCTGTGGTCTTCATCATCACTTCCACTTCACTAAATATATGATTTCTGGGTTACACGAGTTATAATAGAAAATAGGTACCGAAATTACTGGACGCGTGCCTAATATGTTTGAAGAGCTCCCTCAATTCCTTATGGTTCCCGTCATCTAACTGCAGTTTTGAAAACAATGGGACCAACCTGGAAGCATATACTTTTAATTAAAAAAAGAATTGTACGAATCGGTTCATAAATTCCGAGGCAACTAAAATAAAAAATATATATAGTTAGGTTATATATATATACCTACAACCGAACATTTCGAACGGCTAATAAGTAACAGACTAATGCGACATTTTACCAGCAATAGGCTATTGAACAGTCAGCAATATGCCTACCAGCCGGGTCGGTCGACGGTGGACGCCGCTCGAGACGTGGTGACGCGGGTGCTGGAGCACCTCGATGACGCGCGGCAGGTTGCCGCCATCTTCTGCGACTTGTCGCGCGCCTTCGAGATGATTGATCACTCGCTCCTCATGACAAAACTGTCACAGTACGGCATTACCGGCACATTCCACGATACTATTAGATCCTTCTTAAATAATAGGAAACAGTGCACTCACGTCCTTGACTCAAAATGAGTCAATAGGTGATTGTGCTGTCCCTCAAGGATCTATAGCTGGCAATAACCTGTTTCTTGTTCTTGTGAACAGCTGCTTGTCCGGATGCGGATTATGTCATGTTCGCAGAAGACACGTGTATAATTGTTCATGCCGAAAATTTTTATAACTTAAAATCTAAGCTTTCTGAGGTTATGCCTCAAATAGCGGAATGGTTCTCTGCCAACGGCATGTTACTGAATCTCGATAAAACCAATATTGTTCACTTCCAAATTAAAAATATGAACAAGCCGAAACTCGATGTTATTGTCAACAACACACCGATTCCACAGGTTGACGCCGTAAAATACCTGGGATTCCAAATTGACGCTGGTTTAACGTGGGCTCCACATACTTATACAGTCTACCTGCGATAGATTAGCTTCAGCGTGTTACGCATTGTCCCGACTAGCACCTAGTTTATCCAAAGAAAACTTAATGATAGCTTACTACGGATATTTCCACTCGATTCTTACTCAGGGTGTTGATCTTTGGGGCACAGCTGCTGACCGCGACAGACTGTTTAGAATACAGAAACGCGCCCTGCATAAAATCGATGGAAAATTTGTAAGCTATCCTGCACAGACGCTATTTAAAAAACATAAAATTCTCACATTACCATGCATGTATGTACTGTCACCCTATACAACTTGCTCCCGACTGACATAAAAAACTCAACCAGCAACAGTATATTCAAGAACAAGCTTAAATCATTGCTTATGGAACAGGCATGTTACTCAATTGACGAGTTTTGCACACTCGTAAGGATCCAGCGCCGTAATGTATGACTGTGTGTACCTAACTCAATTTAATTTAATTGTGTTTGAAAATTATGACTTGTACAATGTACTTTTACCACCAATAAATATCTGTATTCTGTAATTGAGAACCTCCTCCTTTTTTGTGAAGTCAGTTAAATAGTGTTGCTGCTTGAGTTCCACACAGCAGCTAAAACGTTTTGCCTTATCACTATCACTACATAGTATAAAACAAAGTGGCTTCCCGCTGTCTGTCTGTCCCTATATATGCTTCGATCTTTAAAATAGATAGAGTGATTCAACTGGAAGGTTTATATGCATAATACATGCATGTACATGGTGTGGTTCGCTAGTCTATCATAAAAATGACATTTATAGCTTCTTTGACTTGAATGGGACAAAGAGCACAGATGCCCCCCTTACCTAGTTAGAACGGCAAAAATAGATGTGCCAACATTGCCCGACGCAAATTGAATGCGAAACTTAGTAGCGTCCAACAAGCGTATCGGAGTCTCGATACTTCTAGTAGAGTTAGGAAAGGGGAGAACTGTAACGTTGTTTTATTTTGACATTATAATTGGATATAAAACAAAGACGTAATTCTATAACTAACTACTTACGTTGTTATTACAACTCGTGACCTTATCGAATGATCGGAACTTATTGAGCGATGTTCTCGGTTTCAATTTTGGAATATAATATTGTCATAATAATATGCCCATAGACAACGATATTTATAATTAATAGATAAAATATTTTGATACATGCACAACATCTAAAACTCGGAAACAATTATTCATGTTTATCACACCAGGATTTTAAGCCCAAGACCCTCAGCGTCGTAGGCAAGGTAGGGTTTTAACCACAGAACACTAAATACTATGGAAGGGGTATCAAGCGCGATTTCCATCGGGACCGGCGTCGCTACCTCGTCCCCTCCACGTCGCCTACAACAACATGGCGATCGGGTGACGTTGGTGCGAAAGCTTTAGTGCATGCTCAAACTCTAGAGGCGCACGTGCCACGCCCACATCGCCATTCTATAGTATTAAGTGTTGTGTGGTTTTGATCCTTTAGGCTGGTCGTCAATGTTATTTACTACGATCATAAAAATATTTGTAATTTTTTTTTTTAAAGTGGCTGTATGTTTGTCATGTCAAGTATACAGTCGCCATCACATACATAGGTACACTATATATAGGTGTTCAAAAATATCGGCACATGCACCCTACTGCCTTGAAAATAGAGGTGTGTTCCGATGTTTGTGACGTGCTTGTTTGCTCCGATGTATGTGATGGCGACTACAGCAACGGGTACACAGTCATATACACCTACCAGCTCCGTGTTTCCTATCAAACTACAGTACAAGATAGTCGCACGCACACATCGAGCGGAGCGCAAAGGTTTTTTTAAATCTTTATCGAGAGAAAAAAGAAATCGCATCATCGCAGAGTGATGACGCCGGCGGCCTCATATTAGGCATCACATATTATGTTTCATTGTCTACACTTGAGCAATTCAATCATTAATCGGTACAGCTTAAGTGCCAATTAAGATGTAGGGTTAGACAATATTATATTACATAAGCCTATGTCGGCCAATTTAATTTTGGCTTGTGCAGGCTTGCGGAGGCATTCAATATATGAACGTTAAAAATGTATGTAAGCTGCGTTGTCTAAAATAGACTACAGGATAGTTACGTCCAATACTGTAACAGTAAATCTTATCAATAAAGCGCAAGCAAATAAGTACCTCATACTCAAAGCACAGAGTTCCGTTCACTCTTACAGTTTCCGATAGAGTATATTATATCAGCAAACGCAAAAACCAAATACGGATTTGATTCACAAATCCTATTACACAAGCCGCCAGCAAAATTTGCCAAAATTTTCATTATATATGTATCAGTTCGCTGTCTAGTAGCTTCCACAATCCAATGCACGTGGGCAAAGACAGCTGAATGCTATCGCAGCGAATGGAACTCATTCACAGATGCCGGACGCATCTACATGTTTCGTACTGTTTTATGTTTCTTTTCATCACACTTGCTCATAAATGGTCTATTATTCCATGCCTGTGTACAGAAGGACAGTGACCTAAATTGTTCACGCGGGAGTAATGGTATTTTACAGCTCCCGAGGGAAAAAAGACCTTGTGTGTGATCTGATTGGTTTAAGCAAAACTAGATAGATGGCCGCGCGCTACAAGAATTCTGCTATGTTATTGGTTGAAAACAAATCTAGTAGGCCACGCGCTGCAAGAATAACTGGCATAACTGCTCTGTGGTTAGTTTAAATATTGAAGCTGCGCGCTCCACACGCACTGATCTGGAAGTGAAGTTGTCAATTTCGACAATTTTTGATTGGTGTGAAACATAGATTTTTCTGTATTTTGCAGTTATTTATTTCCTCACAAATGTGACGATAAACATTGTGTATAACACGGGCGTAAGAATATTGCAAACTCGAGTCATCAAAGGCCCTCTGCCTTCGGCGTCAGGCTTCTGATATACTCTTGTTTGCAATATTCCACTTACGTATGTAGAAAGCGCTTACGGGCAGAGCATCTAGCGGTTTCCTGGCACTGAAAATGGTAACCTTTAATTGTTCTCATTTATTTAAACAATCATCATTTTCATATCAGCCGAAAGACGTCCACTGCTGGACAAAGACCTCCACAAAAGAGTGCTAACAATGACCGGTCCTGCGATAACCCTCGGCTCATCAGTCCACCCTTGTGAGGGGTTTACCCACGTTTCGCTTTCCGATATAAATAAATAAATAAAATAAATAAATAAATATTTGCGGACTATCTTACACAGATCAACCTAGTCCCAAACTAAGCAAAGCTTGTACTATGGGTACTAGACGACGATATACATACTTATATAGAGAAATAAATACTTAAATAGATAGAAAACATCCATGACTCAGGAACAAATATTCGTGCTCATCACACAAATAAATGCCCTTACCGGGATTCGAACCCAGGACCTCTTGCTTCGTAGGCAGGGTCACTACCAACTAGGCTAAAGCGGTCGTCAAATCTGCATCTCGAGAACCTTTCCGCCCCAACGGCCATCAGTTCTGCATGCACCTACTACCACTTAAGTTTAGCAATTCGGGGGGCTATATCCGTTACCTTGGTTTTGCTACAGATAGCCTCATTTAAATGATACCCGAATGAAAATAAGCGGGGTGAACTGTGCGCCTTACCGGTCTAGGCATCTATTTTGCATTAAAAAAGTGCACATCATACCAACTAATCGCGTGCTTCACAAATAAACATTGAAAATCCCATGAAGTAAACAATAAAATTAAACTATCTTATGCTTAAACAACAGTGACGTCATTTATTACCCACTTCATTAAAACTATGAACTACGCATAACCATGGTAATATAGAATGGTTACATAATCCTTAGTTACTCTTTGGCTATACACCCTTTTTGAATTAGCATAATAAACGCTAGCCCGCAAATGCTTATTAATAGTTTTTAACCGTAGTTTTTATGAGTGGAAGTCAATGATATAAATCATATGAACCGGGTATTCTCTATTTAGTTTGGCTAAAACTTGAATCACTGACAAATTGGGTAATTGAGTACACAAGGTAGTTCTTTTTCACAATGTGAAAGTCTCGCCCGTTAGTTAAAATTGTAATTGATAATGTCAGAAAAGCTGCCGAGAAACATGTCAAAACGGACAAACAAAACAATTATACAATATTATTATTTATTTTCTATTCATTAGAAGAAAAGTGTAGAGTTATTAAACAACTAAAATAAATTAATATTTAATTCAAACATTTATATCCATTAACTATTACTTTTAGAATTACCTACTTACATACTCGTAGTTGCATATAATTATAAACTTATAATAATAATAAGTATCTGAATCTGAATATTGACATTGCCGTTAATTCTCAAATAAAACTGATATCTTTTTATTTGTTAAAAAATCTAAACGATACGCATTTTTTAACGTTTATCACTAAAATACAGTGTAGTAAAAAGTACGTTAGTTTAGCGCCTATTGTCGCATTCATTTATTTTCTGTATTGTGTTGTTTTATATAAGTATCTACATCAGTGTTCGATTTCGTCATTTTATGTTTTTTGCGACACTAAATCTGTTTTTATTTATTTACTTATTTAATAATATTTTTATGTACCAAACTTTGACCACGATTACCTCACAGAATATTTTTATTAAAACTAAAGGCTCTGTGAGATGTAGAAAGCGCGAGCTAGTATTAAAAAAAACATATAGTGACTCGACAAAAATGTAAATAACAAACCTGCTCACAAAGATTCACGAGAATCGGTTAACAAATGCAACCTGCAGAGGAAAACAGCCGGATAGCTGGACAGATACCGGAAAGACGAACGATTTTCGGCCCAAGCTGAAGTATACAACTTCGTTCGCTTCCCTCGCTCGATCGACTACAAGTACATCTGTTTAGCACATCAATGGCGGGAATATTTTCGGGAGTATATTAACAGCCATGGTGGCCTAATTTGTTATTCCTGTTGACAGTTTAATGGTGGATTTTGATCTTTTAAGCCACGTTGAAGCTACGGTGGCCCAGTGGTTCTAGCATGCGGCTGTTAAAACGGCGGTCGTGGTTTCAAATCCCGGCTCGTACTAATGAGTTAGAAACTTATGTATGGAATATCATGTGATATTAACCGTAAGCTTTTCGGTGAAGGAGAAGAAATTTAAAGATGTACCTATGTGAAGTCCCCAACCCGCACTAAACCAGCGTGGAGACTACTGTCCGTTCTCTCTCATTCATGAGAACAGGCCTGTGCCCAGTAGTGGGATGTATATATGCTAATGATGATGATGACGATGATGATCTTTGAAGCTATAACAAGATTTTTTTAAGCATAGCAGCAAATAAAAATTTGACAAAACAATGCATTCAGTGAAATGTTTGCCAGTAAAAAATTAGGGACTTTCCACTTCAACTGTATTCCGATCGTCGTTCTTAGGGTTCCACACCTCGAAAGGAAAAAGCGGAACCCTTATAGGATAGTTGTCCGTCCGTCCGTCCGTCTGTCAAGACCCTTTTTCTCAGGAACGCTTGAATGTATTAAGCTGAAATTTAAATGAAATACTCAAGTCTACTGTCCCTTGAAGCGGTGAAAAAACCTAACTTCTAAGCCAACGCAATCAAAAGATACAGCCGTTTATGCAAATTTTCAAAATTCTTAAGGGAATCAAAACCTACAGGGTACTTCCCGTGAACTCAGAATCTTGTAATTTTGTACGAAGCAACGTCTTATAGCAAAGATAAAGGAAAAATTGCGAAAACCGTAAAATTTTAATTACATAACTGAAAATTTTATTTCCAGTATAAACTGACACGCACTAAGTATGTGAATACTTACTTTGTGAGTGTCAGTTTATAGTGGACTGGAGTCTGACTCGCACTTGACCGGTATTTTTTGTATGAACGTGGAAACGCGTTTACTATCCTTTTAACACGTCCCACAACAAAACATCATGAAGGTATTTTGCCTAATGATGTCAATAACCATTTCGTCATCCCATTGCCCCAATTTAAATGATACATTTAACATAATGTAGCCATTAAACCCATATTCCCACTGTTTACTAAATGTGGTTGCAATAATCAAGTACAATCAGTAAACAAAACGACATTATAGCTTTGAGATGTTGATGAATCTAAAATAGAGTAACTACCGCAGTAAATTTTTGTCGGGCCTTCATAAAAAGGATGTTAGTACACAGTCTATAAGGTCTCTTTTCCGAGTGAACAAAACGTTTTAACTTATGTCATTTTAACATGAAGACCCCGCTCAATCCAAAATGGTGTATCTACCGTCAATATGTGTCAGTCCTTGGTAAACCTTAGCAAAAAGTAAGATGGTCTCTTTTCCCAGCAAACGACACGTAATAACTTATATTTTTTTAGAATTAAGACGATACACGTTAATAACATATGACACTGATTGACCTACTTGGCTTAGTTTTAGAAAAAAAAACTGTATTTTACTGATTTGTATTTATTAAGAGCTATATTTTCTTTGGTTTCCACGAATATTGCTCATGACAGTCATGAAATAAAACTTAATTAGATAAATTAGTTCAATAGATCCTGATGTAGCCTTACCACTGTTACCAGCACTCATGGTCAAACGTGTAGACTGAGTACACCTATATTTCTGTCAAAAAAATATTCTTGGTGAGTAATATTTCTGTGCCTGTAGTGAAAAAGAGGTACAAGTGCACTCTTGACCTTCTTGTGTTATATATATGTAACTGAAAAAGCCCGAAGTGCGGTAAATCCTGGGATCATTCTGTAGTAAGGCATTGTTAGGGATCCACATACGTCACCTTTTTGTTTGTATGTTTAAATGTCTTACCGACGACGTTTGCTTGTTTGTTACTACTTCCTGGTTACGTTTCAAATAGGCAAGTATCGATTAGTTGATAATTACAAGAATTACCAATTTTGCATGTTAAACAGAATGACAGACAGAAATCTAATTAATGAAATGCTAAATCTTCTTGGGAAGAATGTTTGCAATAATTTTGCCAACACAACTCAGCCAACTCCAGAAGAATTGATTATTTTCATAAGCCTTTCTCTAGATAGATGAACTACTGGTACACTCCCCAAATCCCGATTGTTCAAAAGTCTTATTTACTTGTACCAACCGTCCAACAGACAACAGCCAACTCCGACCAGTTGAACTACTGCCAGACTCTAGGAGCTCGTTTCCTCAAATACTTACTCTCTAGCACCAACTGTTTAACTACCAACAGCCAGCTCCGTTCAGGTGAACTGATGGTAGGTTATCCGAAGCTCGGTGGCTTAAAAGCTTTACTCTCTAGCACCAACTGTTCGATAGACAACAGCCAGCTCCATTCAGGTGAACTGCTGGTAGACTCTCCAATGCACCAACTGATAAATCTACCAAAAACAGCATCTTCCTCAAGAACTACTGATAGATTTCATGGAAAAAATTCCATTTGATGGATGTGTTTTAAGAGTTTTTGGTATGCTTTGATTTTTCCTATCTTTTGTGTCTTCCTAAATATTCTATTTACCATGCAACTTTAAATTGACAACAGTGCAGGAAATGACGATGACTACGTTCCTGGCATTGATGAACACAGCTTAGAGCCGAAATTTTTATTAATTGATTTATTTGGCTCACAAAACCAGTTACAGACCATTACAGAAAAATCATATTAGCATCAAAATTCAGGTCTAGACTAAAGCTCTAAATATGTGTGCAAAAAAATAAGGCAAAGCGACAGCGCTAATGAGGTAAGAAGTCGTCTACTTATACTTTAACAACCAAAGTCACCACCGAGTTGATTTTGGCCCCGAACATAACAAAGGAAACATCATTTAAGGTAAGAGTTGGTATAAATTAAGGGCAGAAATAAACACGTACAAAAAGTGAACAATAAGATAAGGAAAATAGTAGAAGGAATTTGGGCATAAGGTACGAACCACAAAAAGGTCAAAGAAAGAGAGTTCAATCGTGGAGTGTCATGTCATTTAGAAACTCAATAATAAAATGGACTAGAAAACAAACGTAAATTCGAAATTAAACAAGTTCTGAATATGGGTGTAGGCTTCCTGTATGCGTGACGAGTTATAATTCTTGAAAATCGTAAAATAAAGTGCACTTAAAATAATATACCTATAAACATGACTTTTTATTATGTAACTTTGCCTAACAAATGGTATTTTTATGAATAGTTACTAATCATTAAAATTTAATTTTGCGTGTAACTTTCTCCAAGTAGACTAATGCTAATGTTTTACCGAAGTTCTATCCATTATATATATCGTAGGCAAAGTGACATAATATTAATATAATTTCATAATTATTATTGGCTACGGTAGCCTAGTGGTTCAGGCATGCGGCTGTCAAGCGGCGGTCGTGGGTTTGAATCCTGGCATGTAACAATGAGTTTTCCGGAACTTATCAACGGAATTATACTTTTTTTTAATGATATTGCATGTGTATCTGTCGTTGTTGCCCTCCGTGCTCTCACCGAATGGACCCTGCGGAAGACCAGCGCTGGCTGCAAAGCTAGCAACATGCTGAGCAGGGTCCATTTCGTGACAAAGTGAGTTTTATATTATTTCTTTTGTATGTGTTTTTGTTGTCACGAATAAATATTTGAATTTGAATTTAAATATTTACCGTTGGATTTTCGGTGAAGGAAAACATCATGAGAAATCCGGCCTAATCCCAAAGGTCTAGTTTTCCCTGTGGGTTGGCAGGTCAGATGGCAGTCGCTTTCGTTAAACTATTGCCTATGCCAAATCTTGGGATTAGGTGTCAAAGCAGACCTTGGGCTCCTTTAGGGCACAACCGGGAATAACGCTAGGAGGATGATGAACTATTGGCATTTGTTTTTGCACCTCCTTAGTGTGTTTCGACTTGGACCCCTTTTGACTAAAGCTACAGATTTTTTTCTGCGAAGAAAAGACAGCCTTTGCCCAGTAGCGGGATATTAAATTGCAATACGTGTGCCGTAAATTGACCCTCTAGTGTTACACAAGACGTTATCGCCTCGGTGATCTCGTTGGCGTCGGTTTGCGCAGCAATTTGCTCTCCGAATATGCAGTGCTGCCATTTGTTGACTTAATGTTGACTTGGGTGGATACGTATTAACATGTCGCGGTTTAGGGTACGTTGCACCAAGCCGAATGTTATCATTAGTAGTGTTGGGCGCGCCCTTAGTGTAAAAGGGGTTAAGGATTATTTCAACCACTAGCTGCCTAACGCTGCTAAGAAAATAAAATGTCGCCTAAATATATTATCCATCCGGAAAGTCTCTTTATTTTTATACTACGATGGTGGGAATCAAGCAAAGGTCTGCCTGATGGTATCAGACTCAGTAGCCTATAGACGCTTGCAATGGGGAATGGATGAAAATTTTAGAAGTGCCTGATTATTTTTTTGGTGGTAGGAATAACTTTCCTTAGCACTAGAAAAAAGTTGCAAATTTTTCAGCTGCATCAATTATTTTTGAAAAATATAAACAGTTTCCTCACTTACGTTTTGGGTTTAGGACGACGAATGAGACACTTTCCTTGAACCGTCTCATATTGCAATAATATTTTAAATATCTGACCCTGGCAATTACAAATATAGCTGCTGCAGCTGTCAATATCATTGCCAGTGTCGGTTTGCCACGGATTTTTAAGATATTTTTTCGTATTATGCGACGGATCAAGCAAAGTGTTTAATTTGCTGTCCTAAACCCAAAACGTAAGTAGAGAAACTGTTTAATATTTTTCAAAAATAATTGACGCAGCTGTCTGCAACTTTTTACTGGTGCTAAGGAAGGTTATTCCTATCACCAAAAAAAATCAGCCGCTTCTGAAATTTTCATCCATTCCCAATCCCAGAAAAATCACGAGCCTGTTGCCGACCGTTTGTTGACTTGAGGATTCGTTATGTTGGAACTACAGAGCAAGGAGTGGCGTTATTATGGCTGCGGCCTTCTGTAAGGTGGAGCTACTCCAGTTGGGGCTGCTCCAAATATGAGCTAGATAACATTACTCTGTGCTCTAACTCTCTATTTATTTATTTATAACTTCTATACATGGGTGAAATAATTTGTAAAATCAGGGTTTTTTTATATCCCCTACATACAAACTTAAAATAAATAAATATTAGGGGCCAATCCTACACAAATTGAGCTACCCCATAAGCTTTATTAAGGCTTGTGTTATGGGTACTATACTATAATACATAAATTAATAGATACTAATATTGAAATACATAGAAAACATCTAAGATTCAGAAAAATCTCATAGACTTTCATCTTTATTATATTAGTATAATCGTCGCCTTTTACCCGTAACATTATACATAATTATAAAATAGCGTTTCCCCAGCGATAATCGTCGGCTAAGCGCAATTCAAACAAAAACACATTACCTCTTTTAACTACCATAATCAGCACTTAAACTTCCTATTGCTAGATTTTATCCAACACCTGTGTTATGCACTAACTCCTGATTTCACACTTCGAAACTTAAACAGCTCTTTGATAACTTTAAATGGAGTTGCTCTTAAGTTTTGCACGGGCGGCGTCTTTTAAGAGTTCCGTAGTTAAAAAATCGGTTCGTTTCTGGAACTCCCGTTTTAATACATTCACTGCCACGAATCGCGCTAGCCGATCCCGTGGTTTTCCTCATATGTAGCAAAAATTTAGCGCCGATGAAAACATCGGGATCGACTACAAGCGTAGCACGTAGCAATGGGGAATGGATGACAATTTGAGAAGTGCCTGATAATTTTTTTGGTGATAAAAATAACCTATCTTAGCACCAAAAAAAAGTTGCAGAGATGTCAGCTGTGTCAATAATTTTTGAAAGATATTAACAGTTTCTTCACTTAGGATTTGGGTTTAGGACGGTAAATAAGACACTCTCCCTGATCCGTCTATATAATATTAATTTTTTTTATATATATGACCCTGGCAATGACAAATATAGCTGCTGCAGCTGTCAATATCATTGCCAGTTTCAGTTTACCATGGATTTTAAAGATATTTTTTTGTAATATGAGACCTATCACCAAAAAAATCTGGAAGTGGGGATGGAATTTTTTGGAAAAAAAAGTCGCCTATGGAAATCTAAACCACTCCTTAACATTTTAACTGGCAGGAACTCGCCTAGCGGGTGCCTACGCCGCAGGTGCTTTCCGCTACATACGGGGAAACCAAAGGGATCGGCTATACAAGCTTATAGTGTGAATCTTGGCAGTGAATGTGTTGAGGTGATATACGACACTACGCGAACGAAATTGCAAGCAAAAGCTAGTCTAGACTGATAAAAAGCGGCCAAGTGCGAGTCGGACTCGCACATGAAGGGTTCCGTTAAATAAATTGCTTTTTACGATTTATGACGTATTAAAAAAAAAACTACTTCCTAGATCTCGTTCAAACCAATAATCGTTGGAAGTTTGCATACATCATATATTTTTTTTAGATTTATCATGCTATTATTTTAGAAGTTACAGGGGGGGGGGACACACATTTTACCACTTTGGAAGTGTCTCTCGCGAAAACTATACAGTTTCGAAAAAAATGATGTTAAAAACCTCTATATCATTTTTGAAGATCTATCCATAGATACCCCACACGTATGGGTTTGATAAAAAAAAAATTGAGTTTCAGTTCTTAGTATGGGGAATCCCAAAATTTATTGTTTTTTTTCTTATTTTGTGTAAAAATCATAATGCGGTTCACATAATACATCTACTTACCAAGATTTAACAGTATAGCTCTTATGGTTTCGGAAAAAAGTGGCTGTGACTTACGGACGGACAGACATGACGAATCTATAAGGGTTCCGTTTTTTGCCATTTGGCTACGGAACCCTAAAAAGAGGTAATGATCTCCAAAGCTATTCATCGGTTTTCGCTAATTATTTCACTGGTATATACGAGTACATAAGCACAAAATTACAGGATGTTGAAAATGGCCTGAATGGCTTCGAGAAAAGGATGGTACGGCCGTGCCTCTTTGTTTTGCTCGACTTGGCGTAAAATGAATCTTCAGAGTTGACATAAGTATGCTATATTTAAACCCTGCCTGCCTATTTTCTCTATAATAAGCGGACAATTCCACGCGGGTAGCTAATACAAGATAAAAACGCCCAACGGGCCAACACTACGCGTTATTAGATCATGGTTGATGCGGCGAGCGGCCATCTTTTATTTATGACACGTCCCGTCACTATTACTCTGTAGTCCAATATGCGAAGCCCGAAATTAGAGTTCTACTACTTTTTTTTTCTTTTAAAAATTCCAAGGTTACGTTACGGTTAGGTACGCACGTTAACAAAAAGTTCACCCAATACAATGGACCACATTAAATAAACACCCTTAGGTATACTTTTTCATACTCATAACATATGTGTTATCAGTTTCTTTATGTAATAATCAATTTTTTTTTATCATTGCAACCATCAGCTTTCAAAGGCGAAAACTTAGCCTGTATAAAGTAGCTTTAATTTTAGTTTTTCGTGTATCGTGTGATAGTGTACTTACATTGTCCTTGTTTTAATGATAAATAAAGACCTACAAACAAACTGTGATTATCCATAATAGGTTTAATTATTAAACATGCAAAAGTTCGTCGGTCGGTCTGTATGTCTGTCAGTCTGTCTGTTTTTTTACACTTTCACGCTTAAACCGCTGGACTGATTTAAATGAAATTCGGTTAAGATATAGTTTGAATCCCGGGGAAGGTCATAAGATATTTTTAATCCCGTAAATTATCCCTAAGGGAATGAAATGGGGGTGAAAGTTTGTATGGAGCTACAACATAAACGAGTTCCACGCGGAATGAGTTGCGGGCAGAAGCAGAGCTGGTCTGTTATATTTTTAACCGACTTCAAAAAAAGGAGGAGGTTCTCAATTCGGATGTTTTTTTTTTTTAATTTTGTTACCTCAGAACTCCGTCATTTATGAACCGATTTGTACAATTCTTTTTTTAATTGAAAGTATATGCTTCCAGATTGGTCCCATTGTTTCCAAAGCCCCAGTTAGATGATTGGAACCATGAGGAATTGAGGGAACTCCTCAAATATATTAGGCACGCATTATAACTCGTGTATTTACACCCGGAAATCATAAAGTATGTGAAGTGGAAGTAATGATGAAGACCACAGATGGCTTGTGCAACTTCTTAATGATGTACTTCAAACTATATAAGTACGTCACAGATTCTGATATGATTCCGTTGAAATAGCAAACAATGAAGTGCCAAAGGTAATTTTGAGATCCTTTGAGGAATTGACGGAAGTCCTCAAATATTATCGGCCCACATACAGCTATTTGGTTTATTGGTTTAATATCAACGCATTTGCTCTCGGAAATCAGTTCATGTGGTAAATTAGAAAAAAAAATGTGGAAATGTTCATGTGGCTTGGCGGAGTACTGAATTGAAGTCGGTTAAAACTTTGTTTTGAAAGTAAATTATGTTGCTGCATTTGTCGATCTATGGAACTCAAAAGAAAAACGACCATTTTAACTTTGGACGCATGGATTGACGAATTTAGCAACGTAAAAACTAGTTCGATGTATTCACAAGGTACTTAAATACAAAATACAGTGTGTAGCGGCCTACTCTTTAAATATTTATTATTAAATTTAAATAGTCTCAATTATTGTATACCTACCTACTCAACGCCTATTTTATTATCTCACACACTGGACTACAATTTACTATTCCAAACCCAAAAGACGCTATGTCCCTATTACACCCATAAGTTAATACATCTTTGCGACTTAGATATACAACACTATTATATTGCTATTTTGAAAAGTCCCATTCGACGTTATAATAATATTGAGTTAAGCCTTTTTAGAATAGGTGGATGCAATTCCTCCAAATATTGTATTCTTGAAGCAACGCTTTTATAATTTGGGGCATAAGAGGGTTAGCTAAACAGCGTTTTCATATTAAATAATTTCAGAGTTAAAGTAAGAATGACATTATTTCGGTTACAAATTGTATAAACTTATATTTTCACAACTAACGACAAATACAAATCGAAGTAAGAAAACTGAACATAGATGTTAGTATGTTAAGCTCTGAGTATTTTTTCAATAAGCCTCCTAATATACACATTGTCGGCCTAAGTATTCGTTTTCGTTCGAGTCATTTAAAATTAGTCAATTTATAACTTCCCTTCTCTTATAAATTGGAAAACCACCACATCATTAACCCTCCCATAAAGCCCCATAAACCAACCAATCTTCACCACTGTTTGTATCCAAACAACTCTATAAATACTTCCCCTAAGATGTCCTAAATACAGAACCGCATTCGGCGACATCGGATATTTAGGGACCCGTTTGGCGGGAAGCCAAGGACCTGACTAGACCTAGTACTTAGCGCCACGTGGAAAAAAATTGATACCTGCATAGATAACTTACGCCTGTGTTAGATTATTATGTAATATAGCACATAAGCTTACCAGTAATTTAAGTTAACGCGAATTAACCTTCTTTATTGATTAGTTTGTCACTTTTCTGTGTCACCAGACTATTGGATACTGATTTGACACTTCAATGAAAATATGTCGGGTAAGTGTATAATCGTTGACTTACTAATAATATTGCCAATGCTAAAATTAAAATTAATATCAGTATGTAATTTTCATGGTGCCTATTTATAATGGTTTTAATATGTTTGTGTATATTTTAAATGAATACTAGTAAGAATTTATTGATCAAGTGATTGAAATGACTGACTAAACTATCCATGACGTCACGTGTTTATCGAACAGAGGTGGCGTGGTCGAACACCTAGAATCAGGTATAAAAGGGTTCGACCGACCGATTCTAATTCATTATTGTCACTGCTGTTCCATGGTGAACATCTCCTGGGAAGTCCAGTCAGTTAAGTAACCCTTGGTATTAATTATGTACTTTGTGATATTGCTGTGTATTTCAACTGCATTATATGCTTGAATTATTATTGATGCTTTGATTATTAGTCACGTTATAAGTGAATTAATTAACTTACGGATAATTTAATGATAAATAAATGAATACTTATGGTTCGAAGGTTTTTACTGGTATTTTGGCTAATAAAAGAGTTGTTACAATAATTCTATGATTTTTATTATAACAAATACTTTATATTTCCCTTGCCTATTCAACATAGTAGTAACGAATTGTCTAAATCGGGTACAGTGTACACGAATAAAGGGGTAAAAAAGTAAATACTACAATGTTTTAGCTTTTTATTCTCAATCCATACACGTGGTAATAAATATTACAAATAATATGTTGATATCATAATTAATATAATTCGCTTTTATTTACATTTCTGTCACCTGCGTGTTAATACGGTAGTTTCGTTTTGTTAAAATTGATAACGCAATGTTCCTAAATGGATAGTAAACCATCAAATTATTGTAATAAAGTATTAAATACAAAATTGAATTAAAATCATGAAACATATATAGACCTTGAAAGTTAAGAAACAATAAGCATTTTTTTAATCGTCCAAGATTAACCATTAGAATCAAAGTCAAAGTGATTTATTCGTCAATTTAGGCATATTGCACTTATGAATGTCGATTAAATATTATACCACCGGTTCGGAAAGAAAACCCCTCCCTCGAGAATTACCGGCGTAAAAACAAGGCGAGGTATAGTTTTTACAAAACAGTAGGTATACAATATTATTATTTCAGTATCAGAGTATTATAAAATTACATCCAATCCTTACGCTTTAATAGAAACAAAATTGTATGACAACTATGAACCTAGACGCCCGACCGAAACAGCAGTTCACTTGATTTTCCATACAACGGTTAGTAGGTACTAATAGCAAACTGTGACGTTATACTTATATGTTGTATTTGTAATTAATTGTATTTGTAAGCTCTGCCATGTGAAAGAGCCCTTGAGTGAGGTCTACTTACAGAATAAATATTTGAATTTTTAATTTTGTTAATTAGTATGAATCGTTTCGGCTGAGTCTTTGAATGTTTATGTTCTTTAATTTTAGTTCCTCTCATACAAACATATGTTCTTGTCCAAAGAGTGGTTAGAATGGCATCTTAAAAAAATCTTAGGACACAAACCTATTATTGGGTACCTTTTCAAATGAGTGTTACGACTTATCAACTGTCATTATAATAAGTTGAAACAAAAGTGTGGAAGGTGGAAAGAAATCCACTTTCTGTAACGATTTCATTTAAAATAGACAGTAGTCCTATTGCACATGCTTACTTACTAAAACTTCAATTTAAATTGTGTATCAATTCCACGATATCTTAGGATTTATAAATGGTATATTTAGTATTTCTATTACTGCTCCTTATACCCTAATTTGTTGAAACATTAAAGCTCTAAAAGCCCTCACTCTGCTCTTGACTCATCAACAAAATACACTTGATTTATCGCTCCCTTTCATCTAGCGTTCGCCTTCTGTACTGTTGCCAAAATCTAAAGTTCAGTTCAACACAGTTTGATGACAGCTAGTGATATGGCCATAAGACAGATTTCGTAAAAAGTGGCGATGTCACCACTCATGGCAATTTTTAATACAACTTTTCTGTATGCTGATTTTTTTCTAAAAACGGGTGGGAAATCTTTATCAATTTTTCCATCACCCAACAAAGCACACTATGTTAATCAGATGAAAATGCAAAATTGGTATCATCAAGATGGTTTGATGATTGAGACGGAAAGACGGGATTACAGTACCTATGCCATGGGGTTCACAGGAGTGTAAATGTTTTTAAAGGGTTGGCAATGCGCATGTAGGTCCCCTGGAGCTGCGAGCGTTCACAGGCTACGGTAACCGCTTATCATCAGACTTAAGATGAGTTGCATCAATACATACATACATACATACAATCACGCCTTTATCCCTAAAAGGGGTAGGCAGAGCACATGAAACTTGTGTTCCAGTGCCACTTTTAGCATAATGCATCAAAACCATCTGTAATAAATAAAATAAATAATATAAATAAATATTTGCGGACAATCTCACACATATCGACCTAGTCCCAAACTAAGCAAAGCTTGTACTATGCGTACTAGACGACGATATACATACTTATATAGAGAAATAAATACTAAAATACATAGAAAACATCCATGACTCAGGAACAAATATTCGTGCTCATCACACAAATAAATGCCCTTACCGGGATTCGAACCCAGGACGAGCTTCGTAAGCAGGTTCACTACCAACTAGGCTAAAGCGGTCGTAATAGAGGTGTTCGTTAAAATTTGAATGTATGGAAAATTTTACAAGTTTGTATGGAATGACAGCTGCCGGCGCCATACTTAAGGCGCCGTAGGTTCAGCGAAGTTAAGCGAACAGAGTTTTTGAAACAATATAATGCGTCTGTTTATAATAATATCTTCATCATCATCATCATATCAGTCGAAAGACGTCCACTGCTGGACAAAGGCCTCCCCGAAATAGTGCCAAAATGACCGGTCCTGCGCCACCTGCATCCAGCGGATGGTATATTAATGTGGTTTAAAAAAAATACGAATAGAAATCTTGAGGCTTTCCTGCAGGGAGATCAGTGATTCGAAACATGATTAAGCAATTTTCGCTCGATAGGTAAGAATCACGAACATAGGTTTAAATACACTTAAGACATTCGAAACCAATTATGCACAAAAGCTAAACATATCAAAATTGGTTCTATAAATCGGCAATATCACGTTTGAGGGAACATAGTGATTACTTTTTTATTTATTTAAACGCACAATAAAATAAAATAAAAAAACATGATATCCGCGCTTCCGAACACGCACTTCCATCTCGCTCACGCTTATGCTCAGTGAGAGGGAGAGAAGACCATGAAACTACGGCGTCTTAATCCATGTTGACAGTAATTGAAAACAAAACTGTCAAAAGTGCTTGCTCTGTCAATGTCACGAACTCTCATTTAAACCTATCTAACAGAACGTCAAACAAATTCAGAATCGACGAATCCGAAAATACCATTTTATTTATCCGAGTAAGGAAGCGTTTAGGTAAGTAGCGGTTGGCCGGTAGCCAGCGACAAATATAGACGCCTTGCTTCGGCGACATGTGCTGAGACGGTTTAGGGTATGTTACTGTCAAGGTGTCAAGTTGAGATGTGGTGATTTTACTGTAAATAGTTTAACATAACCCTTTGTTAATGAAGATGAAAGGTTGTTCCGTGGATCGATATTTAATATATTAAAACATTATAATCACACAATAAATTACTTGACATTGCTATTTTACCGACAGACAGCGATAGTCATAATTAATCTCATAAAAAAAACTGTTAGCAGCCAATATAAATCTATATTAGGTATACAACCTTAACACCCTTAGAAGTAGGACAGTAAAAAAGGAAAGACTAAGAATACTTCGTTTTTTTTTAAGATTAGAATTATCTGTCAAACGGGTAAACAAAGAAGCAGTGGTCATAAACCTTCCTTCTTCGACTTCGACCGATACCACTGAATTTCTCGGAACTTATGTACATACGAGTACATGTCATTTGATATTTACCGATAGCTGAACGCATATATTTTCTTTTAAAATGTTGTATACCGTAGTCAACAATATGCCAGCAGTCTCGGCAGTCTTTTTCACACGGTCCGATTTAGTGGGATACTCCTTTCTATGGCACATTTCTGACAATAATTTGTAAATATTCACCACCATCCGCTTTTCACTGGCAGTCAGAGGATTCTGCTTTTACCTTTTCTTCTTTGGAGATGAAAAAACATTAGCCGGAACCGGCTGCGACTTCTGTAGCCCACTCGGGCCAGCCTCGGCTTCATCCATTGTAAATATGCACCAACAAACAAAATATCTAAATAGATCAACAACTAATAACAAAATTCAACAAAAACGATAACAACAATCTTTAAGTAAGCTAACAGCAATAGAAATCACAACCGACTCAACCGACAACAAAATTAACTCGAATGAAAAACCCACATTGAGTGATAATTGACAGATAGTGACAGTGACGTTTAAAAATAGACCATTGTGTGAGAACTCTGCCTCTTTAGGTTTTTTAATGTACAACCTTTCCATGAAAAATTGCAAACGCAATTTATTAAAATTCTTATTTTTTCATCTTAGAATATAAATTAACTAATATTATGTTTCTTATCTGTTCACAACACTGAGTAATGTATGTATTAATAAAACATGAGAATAAATATGTGATATTTTTTAAATCGTATTCACTGTTCGATCCGCAGAATGTTCCCGATAAAAAACCTTATATCTCGTTCTGCAAAGGTCTCTCTAATGCTAAAAAAAACTAAGTATAAATTACTGAAAAAATGTTTAGCTGTATGTATCAGGTTTGATCTCTTTTATGACTATTTTTATTATGAGTGGTTTAGGAATGTGATATTTAACAAAATAAACTTGTCATAATGAGGCGAAGTGACCACCACGTTATGAAAAGATTTATCGCTTTTGAATTTAATCTAAAATGTCTTAAACCCACGTCCGTTTTGTTACTTTTCTATATCTCGAAATGATTGGAGATATACCTCTATATCGTTCTATTCTGTATCTAACATGTACTAAACCAATTTCAATTCAACTAAAAATAACGCCAGTGACACATGGAAGCGTTAATTTCCAATCTTACAGATTTTCATTAAACATTTAATAGACAATTAATATCAAAATGATGGATGCGGGTGGCGCAGGACCGGCCATTGTGGCACTCTTTGGGGGAAGCCTATGTAGTGGACGTCTTTCGGCTGATACGATGATGATGAATATCAAAATAATATAAATGTGTTAATTTCGCTGTGTGGTTAGATTATAAGTCGTAAAAGTCGTATATGTGAATAGAGTAGAAATTAAATAGCTGTCACTTTTTCAGTGGTGTTGTATTGCTGGCGGTGAGTAAGGTCCCGAGGATATGACGCGTTGAGATGAGAGTGAAAGACCCACGATGGTAATTAATTAATATGTCATGACTAACCGTTCTTTCTGTTACTGAGTCTAACTAACAGCGCACACGCGGCGACATTCTGTAGCAACACAAACGCGCGCCTTTATTGCAACGATAGCCATAGTTATGTATCGCAACTGTATCACGTTTGTATTGATGCAAGAGTCATCTTGTGTAACCTCTAAGGGTGGGTTGCACCAAACTGTCTGTAACCGTTAGCGTCGTTCGTTAAAATCAAATTCAATGGGAAGTTTGACAAGTTTAGAAACTTGTCAAACTTTTCATAGAATCCGATTTGCAGCTGCCAGGGCATGCGCCATTTTTAACGTTGATCGCCTAACTGTAGTGTGCAACTGATTTGCAGCTGTCATAGCATAGATGCTATGACAGCTGCAGCAGGCGCCATTTTTAACGTTGATCGCCTAATTGTAGTGGTGCAACTGATTTGCAGCTGTCATAGCATATATGTTATGACAACTGTAGCAGGCGCCATTTTTAATGTTGATCGCCTAATTGTAGTGGTGCAACTGATTCGCAGCTGTCATATCATATATGCTATGACAGCTGCAGCAGGCGCCATTTTTAACGTTGATTGCCTAATTGTAATGGTGCAACTCGCCCTAAGTCACAAAGAGTATCTGTGATAACAGCCAAATTATAGGTGTCATCGTACCATTGAAATGTGAAAAAGATACCTGCCAACTACTTACGTCACAGCGCAGTTCATCCACCCGTTGCGAAAATAGACCGCAAGTTGACAAATTGGTGCAAATTAGCTGCTAACTGACCTGGCTGTGAACCTGAACTAGTAACGTTTCCACGTGGTTTTCTAAAAAGTAGAATGCAAAGCGTCGAAGACGGCATCCTGGTCACAGTTGGGATGGCCAAGTAGAAAAAGACTCGAATGAACTCCAGGCTGTCGACTTCAAAGACTACAATATACATACTGAGATAGACAGGCAACTCGACCAACATTTAATGCTTCCGTACAGGCGCCATCTCTTCTGCCGATCCTTAAAACTTTTCTTTGAATGTTAAAACATACAAAAAGTGCGTCGGTCGCAGGGTTTGAACTCCGGCTCATCGACTCCAAATACCGCCGTCTGTATCCCAGGCTACTTGAATTTTGAAATACCTTGACAGCCTAGCCTAGCAATCGCTAGAGTTTCAGAGAGTTCACGAGCTATCTAGTAGGTGACACTATTTTCAATAACAAACTGGATTTGCATTAAGTTCTAAGTTCGCATAGCATGGTCGACTTGACAGAAATGGCATTGGACATGGCAGCCTGGCAGTTTTTGATGCCGGAAGCCCGGTTCCCCATTTGGGTCGTTGCACCACTTTAGTAAATAAGAATACATATAACAGGCAAGACACAGCAGAATATCACCTCACTCAAAGAACCAATTTAATTGCATTTTAATCGAAAGTATTGTCTGTCGAGATAGTCCCTTGTTGTGACGGGAGGTCCAGGTTAATGACAAAAACCAAACTCCGCATATACAAAACTGTAATAAGACCAATCTTGACTAGAAATGTCATGACTACACCCTTATTACAAAATTATTAGCCGATAATACATATCTGGACATTGAAATGGAATAGGTGTCTGTGTGCTACTGAAATGAGAACACAAATATTTACTAGCCAATTATTAGAATTCCCGCTACTCTATATCATCTAAATATACAAAATGAACAAACAACATAATAAGTTATTCATTTCTATCATTCAATTTAGGATCTCATCCGTATCGCCGCAAGAAACAGACTGTTATTAATCTAAAAAAATATCCTATCACTGCTACGTATTCAGACAAATCTTAATAAGTATACTCAAAGTTCTACAAGTCTACTACGAATCTACGACGGTGGTGAACAATCAAACACCATAGCCTCAGGTCGTTAAAACTCCAGGTACATTAGCGCGTTGCCGACCATATATTTGACATTGATAAACGAATCCAGAAAGATAAACTCATAACGTTTCGAGCGAACGCTGAACCAATTCAACTGACATTTTCTTATACAAAAATTTTTTTTTTACATCTACCTGACGCGTGTCCAGTGCATTACATAATCGACCAGCTGGTACCTCACTCTCAACACAACGCAGCTTTGGGAACTTTTCTACGTGAGAATTACTTGTCAATAAAATATCATGTTCAACTATTGACAATACATTTTTTCTATGAGAATTCTACTCCGTGCTCAGAACAGCCATTATCGATAAACACTCCTACTCCCAGCTCGACAATCCGCAATTATCGCTCGATTACACAATACCCCTCACCGAGCAAATCACACCCAATTATCATTTATTTCGTCACTAGTAAACACACATTGAACTTTCGGGGCGCTATTTCAGTAGCCGTAGATATAGAAAGTGTCGCATTCGACCTGGTTTCTCTGGCCTGCCGCCAAATTGAGCGGATCTGCTGCAGTCATATGCGATGTCAATAACAAATTTAAAAAAAAGACAGTCGGGTCAACAATTGTTTGATTGGGCGAATTGTTAGTAAGTGTGGTTGGGATGTGTTGTTAAGGTTCCCTTGTAAAATTAAAAGCTATTTTAACCGTGCATTTTTGTCCTGTTGACACCCTTTGCTGTAGCTGTTTGTCTTAGATAATGGATAATGAAGGTAAACTAGACGTCTTAACCGTAATTACTACGGCTACTTCCACATTTGGTCTTACAAGATCGGTGTAGTATCAGTCAGATATCAGCTATCGATGTCAATTGTCAGTCAAGTTTGTAGGTACAAATTCTTTGCTACTCGCAATCACTTAAGGCGACGTGAGCTCCAAAAACGGATTTTTAAAAAATCGTAGCTCTTGTTTGGATTATAATACGGCTGCCTTAAATTTAATTAGCAATCTTTAGGCTTTTCTCGAGGGAAATCAGCTATTCGAATCCTGAGTTTTTGACTTTCGCTCAATAGAAAAAAATCACGAACATAGGTCTAAAATACACTTTAAAAAATTCTAACAAATTATGCACAACAGCTAAACATATAACGATTGGTTCTTAAAATCGGCAATGTCATGTTTGAGGGAAATCAGCTATTACTTTTTTATTTATTAAAACGCACAAAGAAATAAATTTAAAAAACATGATATCCGCGCTTCCAAACACGCACTTCCATCTCGCTCACGCTTATGCTCAGTGAGAGGGAGAGAAGACCACGAACCTACGTCTCCTTAAGGCCGAAACGCACAGACAACGGTGGAGGCGCGGTGCGGTGCGGCGCGGAGGCGGTACCGGTTGGTAATGGTCAAGTCGAGTTAGTATGAAAGGATCCGCATAGAGCGGCGCGGTATTCTTTGCGGACCCTTTCATATTAGCTCGAACATTACAACCGGTACCGCCTCCGCGCCGCACCGCACAGCACCGCCACCGCTGTCTGAGCGTTTCCAGCTTTAAACGAGTGATTCTCTGAACTGGCGCGAGATATATGTAGAACTAATCAAAACAGTACCACATGCGGTCTCAATGAAGTACAGTCAAAGAATTTAATTTCCTACCCATTTAGGACTATTTCAAAGTGACACTGTAAATAAAATCATAAGAAGTCTCTTACGTTTTGATAGATTACGTCACTTTGACAAAGTCCAAAGTGGGTAGGAAATTAAATTCTTTGACTGTACAGACGCTTTTGCGTATTAGTATGATACTGCTGCGAAAATGTAATACTGACAGTATACCGACGAGTTAAAACATTCTGGGTAGACATTACTAAGCTCTCGTCAAAATACAAAATACCGCATAAATTTCAAACCCGCCTTTTTCTTACCAACTGGCGGTCCGTTTACTTGTTTGCCACCGTCATTGTATGAAAAAGCCTTGAACATCATTGCATTCATTAGAACATTATACAGGGTGTGGCCTGTAACAGGAGCAAAAAATTTAACGGTCGATTATTAAGCTTGTGAACAATTACTTCCAAGTGATTTTATTTGAAAAAAATAAATATAAAAAAAAACTTAAAAATAAGGTTACTTACTTGTATTTTTTTACTGTTCTGGAATGCTATAAGTAACTTTTTATTTCAAAACCACAAAAAAAATTGAAATTGAAATTCATTTATTTGCTGAACATTACGTACTATTTTGAAGGTGGAAGACAATTTTTTGAATCAGTAATATTCATACCTTATTAGAGTAGGCATGCAAAATAATAGGACACAATAATACATCACAGCACAATTGAATAATATGAGTAACATTCGAATACAAACAATTTCTATACACATATAACATTAAGTTGATTAAATAAGAATTGATATACAGAATAAATAATTAACATGTCAAATTCATTCATTGCAAATTATCCTTATGATTAAAATATTCTTGTAGCGAGTAGAAATTATACTTAGAAAGCCACTTAAAGACAGCAGTCTTGAATTTACTAAATGGTAGGTCTGATATTGTAGGTGGAAGTTTATTAAATATTTTGGCCGCCATTCCTGAAACATTTTTATGAACTAAAGCTAGATTACTCATCGGGATCATTAATTGATTCCTGCGTCTACGCATCCCTTCAGGTTGCCTTTGGTAGGCATTAACAAAAAGGTGCTGATAGTGCTGAAATTTAAATGCAAATTTAAAAATTCACAGAAATATATTCTGAAAACAAAAATGCAAAAACTATTGTGACTCAGTACATATATTACATGATATTACCTCAAAATCTACATTGACCCTGTGCTATGATGTCTTGGTGCCAAGATAAGAGGTGGTCAGAATCCAAAAATAAATAAAATGAATGGGGTACTATGCAAATGCTCTAAGGAAGCGTCATTTTGAATATTTGCTCCTATTTAATTACAGGTCACACCCGGTATATCATCGAAGGATCTCTACTAACAAATTGAAAAGCAACAAACATTAACATTGACAAATAGCTTATTTACATCCTAATAACTTTATCCGAATGACCCGCATAGCTGCGGCAGGAAGTTATATCATCTTATCTTATTTAGGATCACCGCCGGAAACGATATGAACTTGTGACCCCTTGAATCAATACAAATTGTTGTGTAAGCAAATATATTTGGGAGTATTAATTGAACGAGCACCCAAAGGGCGATGGAGAAGGCTATGTTGGGAGTTTGTCTGCGTAATCGCATCAGAAATGAGTCTATCCGCAGCAGAACCAAGGTAACCGATATAGCCCTCCAAATTGCTAAACTAAAGTGGCAGTGGGCGGGGCACATTGCACGTATAACCGATGGCCGTTGGGACGGAAAGGTTCTCGAGTGGCGACCACGTACCGGAAGGCGAGGCGTGGGTAGGCTCCCCACAAGGTGGACTGATGCCCTGGTAAAGGTCGCGGGAGTCCGCTGGATGCGGGTGGCGCAGGACCGGTCACTTTAGCACTCTTTGGGGGAGGCCTATGTCCAGCAGTGGACGTCTTTCGGCTGATATGATGATGATGAATTGAACGAGCGAGCGAAGCGAATTGGAAGCGAACGAAGTTCTCCGTTTCAGCTCGGGCCAAGGTTCATTCGTATGTCCGGATGTCCAGATGTCCAGCTCTTCTCCTCTACAGGTCGTATTTCTTGACCGAAAGTTTTTACCTACAGATTATTTTGTCCATTCCGTTCTTCGTTTTTTAAAAGACAGTATCCATTTTGATGAGTACAAAATCTATATTATTTTAAAATTATGAAATTTTCGGACCCGATTTGTATTTTTTTGCAGAGTCGACAACACTCATTCAAAATAATAATTGCATTGTGGATCTTATCGCGATATTCCATAATCAGACCAGTCACCATCAGATACAATAATAAATGAAAACGAACAAGATGCTTATAATAATCTGAGCGCGGCTGTGTTGTCAGGGCGACCATAATATGCGGGTTAAATCTGGTCTGCGAGCATTTTTAATCTGGCCCGCGGAAAGAATCAAGAAGGCAAGGCCAAATCGTAACTCTGTCCATGTCCGGTTTTTGGTTATTCCAACCTGTTACCTCCAATTTGTTACCAGTGGTAACAGCTGGGATTATTTCCCCGTCTTTTACCAGTGGGAACTAATGCGAATAGTAATTGATGGTATACTGCATTTCATTTTCGAAGGCGGGATTCCACTTGAGACGGTCATTAGCGATAACAATAGGCTTAGTGATAGTGATACCGAAAAAAAAACTAGCAAGACACTTTTGCGGCGTGGTGTTTTACACGCAACTTAATAGTCATGATCGTTTCTGAAGTCAAGAATATTTATAAAAATAAACATGTTAAACCTCAAGTTCGGAAAAAAATATTTCATAGTAAAGTAAGTAAAGTAAAGTAATTTATTTTGCGTAAAACGTGGTACAGAAGATGGTATACATATATCACAGAGAAACACACATTTTACCAGCAACTGGCATGCAAAAATTTGAATATATCATAAAGTGAATGAATCCCATATATTTGTTAAGAGATTTTTGTCCAACGTTTTAATAAAAAAAATATAAATGTGTGTATAATTAGCTATTTATATTACCTATTAGGTAAAACGATTGATGTTATATTGTTAAATTATTATAACTGTACCAAAACAAGAACATTAAACAATATTGTACGCAACTAATATTATTTTTATTTTCAAGTATCAAGATGTCTCAGTCACGGTTTCGTTGTATGCAGCTGGGACCAATACGTGCCGATTTGAAGTGCTCAGGTACTAAAACAATTCGATAACAAAAGACAAACATTATGAGCTTCATTGTTAAGTTTCAAGTGGAATCCCGCCTTCGCAAATGAAATTCTTCTTCGCAAAAAAATTCGCAAAGGAACTACAGTGTTTTTTTTTGAGTAGTTACCACAGAGTACATAAGTGGTAAAAGATGGGGAAAAATTCCAGCTGGTTGGTGGTAAAAGGTAGGAATAATCCCCGGTTTTTGGAAGCCAAGTTTTGGCCGCAAGTATTACTCTAAGGTGCAGTGTGACCCTCGACTCAAATATTTTGAAGTCCTTTGGCTTAATCAAAATAAATGTTGACAAAAATCTGTTAACTTACTGGCTTCAGTGATCTCCAAACTCCTCTGCACCGAACTCAGCAGTACTACCACCACCATAACACACACACTCCGATCCCTAGCCATTTCCACTGCACTTTCAAATCCGTACCATTTTTCCAAATTCCACTGAATTCCGCACACATCGAACCCTTTCACTGTGATCCCTATTTACCAAAAATCCGTTGTAGGTCGAAAGTTAAAAGGCATTTTAGATTAAACAAAGCACTTGTGGTCGGCTTTTCTCGGGTTACATTTCAATTGCTTTTTATTTCCGATCTTGAAGCTTTCGAAGACTTTTGTAGATTTTACGGAGCACTCGATTTTTTCCCGTTTTATTTTCGTTTCACCAAAAATATGGATCTATTTTTGTCCTCCGTTCATAGTGTTTGGACAGGTTCCAAGGATTTCTTTCGTTTCCATTCCTGTGGACAGCCGGAACCGTAGATCTGGAACAAAATTGTATTTTTAATGATTTACGTCGTTATTTTAGAATGCTTTAAACAAATTATGAGTGGCTGTCTTTAAGACCAAAGTAATTAACTTGTTCTTCAAAACTCTTTCAGCGGAACAAACATTTATTTAATTATATTAAAATAATAATAAAGAGTTTAATGTGTATGAAATATATGTAAGTAGCTTAATTAGTTTGTTGCGGGGTAAAAAAGCAATAAAATACTTGAAATAAGTTGAAATCTCAGAAACTACCAAACCAATTCAAAAAAAAATCTTTCACCAGTACCTGTATGAAATGGATCTTTGGAATAGACATACTTAAGGATATATTTTTTCCCGTAGATCTGCCTGGGGTTTTTTGTTTTAATACGCGGGGGAAGCCACGCGGGAACTCGTAGTTAGTAAATGTTTTGAAATCGGATACACATAATGTAATGTAATGGGCGTAATGTAGGTACTACATAAAAACTTAAAAAATCTCACAGAATTTTGTTCTTTATAATATCACTAGCTTTTGTCCGCGACTTCGCTCGCGTTGACTTCCTTTTGTTGGACTTTTACTGGAATAAAAAGATCCAGGCTATACTCTATTTGTATACTAAAAATCATCTTAATCCGTTTAGCAGTTTTTGCATGATTTAGTAACAACGTGATTAATAAATACATCGTAAAGTACAGGGATTGTACTTTACGATGTATTTATTAATCACGTTGTTACCAATGTACAGTCACCAGAACTTATATCTGCCATCATCATCATATCAGCCGAATGACGTCCACTACTCGACATAGGCCTCCCCCAGAGTGCCACAATGACCGGTCCTGCGCCACCCGCATCCAGCGGACTCCCGACCTTTACCAGGTCATCAGTCCACCTTGTCTACCCAGTCTACCCACGCTACGCCTGCCGGTACGTGGTCACGACTCAAAAACCTTTTCGCCCCAATGGCTATCGGTTCTACATGCAATTATGCCTCGCCTACGCAAAATTTTGCGATTCCAAGGGCTATATCGTATCGTTTATCTGCCATAATGAAGCAAAAACATCTGATATGTCTGAACGGCCCTAGAAATAGAATCATGTCAGATAATTTTGCGCGCTATGCTGTGGCACTATACAGTCAGCAGCAGATTAAGCAAGGCGTTCCAAAAGATCAAAATTATCTACACACATTAAAGAAATGCAGCTTCTACTCTGCGTTTAATCCATTTGAGGCCAACAACGCTACGAGTGCTACGGCGTAACGTGTTGCAGCATTTTTCTGCCTTGTGCTTTGGCTTTGGCTCGCAGAGGCATGACTCATATTTTCAACCGACGAAAAAAACGGAGGAGGTTCTCAATTCGACGCGTATATATTTTTTTTTATGTATGACCACGCATAACTTTTTACAGAGTTGTTCGATTTTGATAATTCTTTTTTTATTGGAAAGGGTATAACCCGAAGTTGGTCCCATATAAATTTGGAAAAAAAAAACTTACCCTAAGGGTACGAAAATAGGGGATGATTGATTTTTCGTCGGTTAAAACTTTGTTTTCAAAGTAAATTATTATTTTTTTATACAACGACGGTGGCAATCAAGCTTACGGCGTGCCTGATGTTAGGCTGGTACCGTAGCCTATGGACACTTATGACTCCAGAAGAATCACAAGCGCGTTGCCGATCCTTTATTCAATTGAGGATTCGCTGTGTTGGTAGATAGAGACATGCATGTCCCTCACTCCCAACACAGCGCATCCTAGGGAGCTCTGGCGACCTTACTCACCACCAGGAGCATAACACCACATGCGTCATAGCATGCAATAATATAGCAACACTTCAAAGCAGTGGTGCTATTATATATATGGCTGCGGTCTTCTGTAAGGTGGAGGTACTTCCCCAGTTGGGCTGCTCCATATACGAGCGAGATGACATTCCGCTGTGCCCTACCTCTCTAAATCATCATAATTATGTGGGTCATGGGCGTAGCGAGTAGCAAATTTTTCCGCTTTGTACCGGAAATGGCACGTAGAGGCATGACTCGTAGGTATGTGGGCTTTAAATGGGAAATAGACTACATAGCTGGTTTATATAGCTACGAAGAATTTTTGTTATTAATTACGGTTTTAGTTCCCACTTGGCCGAGACTGATTCATATTTGAGACGGACAATGATAAAGAAACTTACATAACGCATAACTCATTGGTGCTAGAGTCCTAATTACGCTATTTTATAGCTCTAATAGAACCGTCAATCTGTCTGCAGCTCGTTTCGTTTGCTATTTGATTCGATTTTAATTCGACCTAAATTCAACGAAGTTGTGTGACTAAACTGCTTTATTCGAGGTTATTGAAGATTAAATACAGTTGCGAGATGGCTCGGCTCATTTGTCTCATTATCTTTCACAATAAAGATCATAAAAAAGGCCGCGATTCCATTTGTATTAACACATTTACTGCCAAGAATCGCTACCCACTACGCTCGTTGCCGATTCCGTACTTTTCCTCGTATGTAGCGGAAAGCGACTACGTTACAGGCACCCGTTAAGCGGGTCCCTGGAAGTGAAATTGTTATTTGACAAAATTTTATTTCTTATTTTGCAATGGAATGCGAAATGTGAGTGTAATATTGACCCCCTTCGCGCCAATTTAATATTGAAAATGTGACACGTTCCTGGCAAGTTTTAAGGATATTCCCACGTTTAAAACAGAATGATTTAATCGAAATCAGAATTACGGATACATGAAACAAAAGCGATATCCTAGGAATATCGAGTTCTGTTAATAAAACAATTGTAACCACGGCCCTTTTAACAACTAAACCTCTACCTAGAGATTAACCCTCTTATTCATAAAACTTTAAATGCCTCTGCTAAATAAAATGGGATTTGTCCCTTTCTTACGAATACAAATGTCAAAGTAACAGATAAATATAAACGAATTTCAACGCGATTTTAGTTAAAATAGGCTGAAAGAACTTTTATGAATACGGCCGCAAGTGAATTAACCTTTTCCTTAGGTAACTGAAATTTAATCTTAACTAAATATCATAAAGACTCATAGTAAAAAACTATTTTTACATTCATCATCCGCTACGCGTTTTTCCCGGTAGTGCTCAAACGAGCCCGGGGTCCGCTTTGACACCTAATCCCATGCCATCTGACCTTCTAACCAAGAGGGAAAACTAGACCTTATTGAGTGACCGGTTTCCTTACAAAAATATTTTTTTTTACTTTAACAAAATTTTATTTAAGTTCTTTAATTAGTGTCACAGTGTCAGCACACCGTCAGACTGATCTCAAGAATGTCAACACCAAACATCGCTAGTGTCAAATAGCCAGCCCCTATTCAGAGTTCTCACACTCAGGGGGGGCTACTACAGATCACGCGCTAAGTGATTGTTGGTGACAGCTAGAGGGGGACAGGTTTACAAACAACTGCGGGTCGTAATGGGTCTATTGATTATTGGTACTCCAGGAGGGATGTCGACTGATACTACTTGATCCAGTAACCTTGTCATCTAAAAGTACGGGGTAGCTTGCGTCAAATCCGGAAGTTCTGATTTTTGCAGACTTGTTTATGATGTTGGCCCAATGAATAACCCAAGTTAGTGACCTCGAGCGCCGAACGCAAATTTGTCAAAAATCGAAAATACTGGCCCAATGGCCAACATCATGAACAAGCCTGCAAAAAAACAGAAATACCGGATTTGACGCAAGCTCTGGATGTATAAAATTACTGGACTATACTGACAAACCAGCATCTTTTATGGCATCAAATTGAACGTATTAGTATGAAGTTTGTAGGAAAATAAGTACAAGTAACGTCACTATATTGTACGGTCAAACAGCCCGAGTCTTTGATCTCTACGTATTAAGAAGGAGAGTGCCCTCACTCTCTCTCTGACGCCGCCATTCAGGACCCCTGTCTTGAATGGCGGCGTCTGGTAGAACAAGCCACATATAAAATAATCTAAATCTGAATCTGTTGGTGGTGACCAACAGATTCAGATTTAGATTATTTTTTTTAAATATCAATTAACTTAATACAATTTAGGTTCACATCATTACGGTTTCGTTTACAGTTGTCAAACTACCACAGTACAGGGATCATAACGACCACTACTGCTTTGTCAAAAGTATGCCGACCAAGATGTTTTTAAAATCTTTTACTAGCATGTGGCAAATGCCGATTCGTCCCATCACTAGTAATTTTAAACTACCCTTTTTATCCCATCCTAAGTCCATACATTCACACACCTGACTTGGGGGTAGGAAAAGAAATACTATGACAATCTCTCTACTATTGCGCGCTTCGGGTCGAGCATACGCTCCCTTCGAAATAAAATACCACGAGTGAACAAAACCAAGAACATCAGCGCGATTCTATCGCCGATCATACGCCCTGGGGCAGAAGAAGTTAAAGAAGAGTACATCGCGTCCAATTACACCAAGCACGCGCGGGGCAAATATTCAGGAACCAGGTTTGCCTCCAAATTCCCTCTTTCAACTTTTTCTTCGATCCCACCAGCATGACTAATTAAAAAACAACGACATAAACAAACATTTGTTCTTCTCTTTTAAACAAAAGCATCTTCCAAGGAAGGATTCAACTTAGGTAATAGCATACTTTCCCTCTTCGTAGATGACGGTTAAATGAATACTTATTTATAAAATGCAACGGGGCTGCCACTTGATACTCCCCTTTGAGACGTGATGATTGATTGAGTGTCTTATTAGGGAGTGGCATGAATTCTTAATGAGAATACTTCTCTAAGACGCTTAAAGGATGACTCATATTACACCGTTTCTTGCCCGGGTCAAAGCCGGAACATAATATTAATCATTCTCCTATCCTTTTTCCCGGTAGTGCCCTAAACGAGGCTGGGGTCCACTTTAATTCAATAAAATCTTACCCTTCCAACCATGAGAGACAACTAGGCCATATTGGGATTAGATCGGTTTCCTCACGATGTTTTTTTTCACAGAATGGTCACTGTTGAATATCCAGTGATATTCCGAAGCCGGAACATACAACCTAATAAAGTAAAGTGTTCGTCACAGTCACATATTTCGCCTAATTAAGACATTCTGTTTCCTACGCAATCATCATCATCATATCTGCCGAAAAACGTTCAAACGGACGTAACCTACCTATGGAAAACTCGATGACCGAATGCCTACCGGGCTCGGAACAGACACGGAACGGTGTACAGTATATCATCCTTGACAGAGGTGTGGGACGAAAGTTACCAAGTTGGATGTGGTAGCTTTATTGAAATTAGTTGGAGTATTATTAAATTCTCGAGTCCCATGATATGACTAAATATTTTCCTTAATCTTTATTAAAAATCTAATCAATTACTTAGTAAGAATCTGTTTTAATTAATGATGTAGGGAGACGTCTTTGATGTGATCATTATAAAGTTTAACGTTAATTAGGAATTTTCAACAAATTACCGATAGGCAATTAAACCATAATTACTTTTTCAATAATTGGTACCTAATTCATTTCGGGGTGACATGGATTTCATGAAACTTTCATTGGTTTTCTTGAAATATCTCGTTGTTTTCGAGTAATTTTGTCTCTTTTATTCAGATATTGGACTCTTGTATATGCAACTTGCATTCTTACCTATTTTTTTATTTGCAATCACTATGTGTTTATTTAAAAAACCTAGTAGCAGGGAATGCTTACCTCATTCTACTATACAGTTTAAACATAAAACACGTTTCCGGATTTTTGTAGTAATGTAATTATTATACTTTTCTACAAACTAAATAACTTTATGAAACACAAATATGTAAAGTATACAATAACCATTCAGAAGAAAATTCACTCAAAACAAGTTACTAACATTTCTGTTTCGTTATTGTTCTTTTCCATGTGTAGTATATGCCCAGGACCAGCAGCGCTTAGATTTCAACCAACTAACAACAGTCAAGTTGGAAGGATGACGCACACGGATATAGTTATATAGAAAAGTAAATTTTATCAAATATTTGCAGTATCTACTGAATTCTACTGGGGAAATACCTTACAGGAGACTATAGTTTCACGGTCTACAGCAAGCGTTTAGTCGAGTTAGAGGTTTAAGTCGTTTGGACTGGGATTTTGATTAGACACTTGAAGAAGTCTAACTTGATCCCAGTGATTGTCCAAACTTACGTACAGTAAAGAAAACTGTATATCTGGCTCGCGGGTTTTCTCCCAGGAAGAGGGAAAACTAGACCATGTAGGGATCAGACCCAAATCCTCACAATGTTTTCCTTAACCGAAAAACCTACTGTTATCATATCACATGATACCCACACGACCTCTAGATAAAACACCAGCTTTACAGCTTGACTACAGAGGCTCTTTCTTCATTACAGCATTACTATAATATTATTTTTATGAGCCTGTAGTGTATGTTGTATAGGAGAATGTTGAAAATATCGTGGACAGATAAAGTATCAAATGAAAGAGTATTGAACAAAATGAAGAAGAAAATGGAGCTTGTAGTCAACATAAAATGAAAGAAAACAGCATGTTTTGGCCATATTTACAGAAACATGAAATATGAAACAATAAGAAACATAATAAAAGGGAAAATAGAAGGTAGAAGAGGTAGAGGAAGACCTAGAACGACGTGGTTGGGAAATATCAGGGACTGGACCGGTACTATTGACGCCGCTAAGTACTCTCGCCAGGACGGCGAAGACTTTCGCATGATGATCGCCGACATCCGTTAGGATATGGCACCCTAAGAAGAAGAAGAAGAGCCTGTGGTGTCCCACTGCTGGGCAAAGGCCTCCCCCCTTTTTTTCCAAACCTCTCGATTCGATTCTTTTTTAAGGAGTCTAGCTCATCACGCCATCGCCGACGGGGTCTGCCGCGTCTCCGTTTCGAGCTGTCGGACTGCATATGACGGACTGTTACTGTCATTACGGCATATCTAGTATAAAATCGGAATATCCGTAAAAACGACGTCAGAATGCAGATTCTCATGCATACAACCCCTGGCTCAGTCTGACAGCCGCAGTCAACGGGAACACAAAATGGCGTCATACTTCAAGAATATTCATTTGTTCGCGAGTTAATTAAAAACAGTGTGTTAAGGCACATCTCATACAAGCAGCGCGGCGCGGGTAAAGGTTGGGGTGAGATTGACGTCAAAATATAGGTTTTCTTTTAAAACCTGCACTGGGCGGACTTTAGGCGTATTAATGAATTAAACTTAAAAATGGCCAATTAACAAGCTTCAGATAGGTAACACAATATTCTTCAAAGACGCGAGTGGTTTCTTCTAGTAAATAGTGGTTTTTCTAAGGCTCAGTCTTGGAGGTCGTTGTTGTTCTACGTCCGTAGGAATAACCCCAGAAACCCTACACGTGACCTCCGAGTGGTGCTAAAAGAACAACAAACTCGGCAGCTGCACTGTTCCTTCTGAACCTCGCAACGCACACTGGAACTCTATCAGCGACATCGATACGAATACATATATGTACCAGTGTGTAACCACCATACGATAAATAAATAAGGCTCAGTCACGTCTATCAAACCTAATTTTACCTTAAACGCCGTTAAAGTTAGTTTATCATATCTCTCTCTTTGACCTTTGTGTTTGTGAGAAAGAGACTATTTAAACAAGGGGACGTGTTTGTGGAAATTTATGAATGAGGGATTAATACAACACATCTGCACAAAGTTCAACGACTGAAAAGTCGCTAAGTTATATTTCACGTATTGTTGACAAGCTCTCAGTGCAACCCCTACCTTTACCAACACGGGTAATTATATTGTCCTTTGTTACCCTGGACCATTCGACTTGCAGCGTGTTTTGTTGTCTAAAACGGTAACAAGCAATGAGCGTAGCATTGTTGCTCACAGTAGGTCAGCAATGAACTTCAATAGTTTGATTACGGGCTAGGCGAATTTTACATTCAATTTGTGTATTGTTTAGTAGTTGTTACGTCTCCTTGATTGTACCACGCTTATTCTATTCTATCTTGCATATTTTGTACACCTCTCACAATGCTCCTCGGATAGACTGAAGAGGACTATTATGACAGACAACGCTGATGGGTATCCCACCAGCTAGATACCCAAATCTCTGTAGCCTTGCAGTGACATCTGCATGAAGCCATGTTTAAGGCGGGTGATAGGAGCATAATATGGAGGAGTCAGGTAACCAAAAATGGGAGATTACACACCATTCAGGAAACGACTAATAATGATGTAGATGAATCCTATACTAATAGTGACGCGGACGTATTCTGACGTGGTTTGACAAGTTTCATCATTATCAACATCATTTTCAGCTTTTGTGACCCGTCACTGCCGAGCATTGGCTCTTCGTACGCCACTCCTTCCAGTCCTAAGCTAATCTTAAAATAAAAAAAAAATAATAAAAAAAAAACAAAAAATGTTGATCTCATTTAACAAATAGGGTTCAGTTTAGAGTAAGGTTGAGGTCTCCTAGTAGGTATAGAGATACCTGTATCAGGAGATCTCGCTCTTCCAAAGATAGTGAGTACATAATAAAAACCTATAGTTAAATTTAACTTTAACGTAGATATTTTTTATATTAGAGTAGAATTTAAACATCTTACCCTTTTCTTTCCAGAGTAAATCCCAACCAGCCCCGGAGAAGCCGAGTTGGTATGTAACGCTATTGCACACAACCGGAACTCTGTCAGCGTTGCCCTTGCGGGCCCACTTAGGTGGCAGGGTATGGTGCCCTACCCACTCCGCTGTTTGCACCCCTGAACACCATGGGTACCTTCCGGGTGATGGAACTCCCGACCCGCAGGTAGCTAATCTTACCCTTTTTTTTGTCCGGGGGAAAATCCTCATGGATACCACCGCGCCACGGGGGGGAGCAGTGGTTATGTCAGACTTCTACTGACTAAAAACCCAGTCGGACCCAACACTGGGGGACCAGCTAATCTTACCCTATAGTAACCCGCAATCTTCCTTATAAGATAGTTGTATGTGTGGGCTTAATGGGTACTCCATTTTACAATACAAATATCAATGACATTTTAAACCCTATAACATGGACTCGTTAATTGAGTCATTAAGGCTAACAGCCTTTTCAAGCTATCCTTGCGAGTGATAATTAGCTGCTAAATCGATGTTCATTTTCAATCGGATAATTAAAAGAGCACTTGCTCTATCGATCGACCTTTTAATTAGGTACACGATTCTTTTGAATAAGTTTCTGTCGTAAAATAAGGTTTTATTGCCGACTGCATTTTGCAGTAATAATGCTGTCCGAGAAGACACGACTTTTGTTTATTTATTTATTTTATTAGGTATCTACACTTTACAGACATCATACATTAGGAGATACTATGGTTCTTTATGAATAGCTTTTAGACTAGCATGACATCCTAAGCTAGTGCACACAGCATGATCATGATCACCAAGTTAGCGCATAATGTAATCAACTGCAACGGTATACAACACTAGTGTCGTGTCGACCAAGACAGAATAGGGTTCATTCCTAGGATTAATATTTCAATAGGGTACGACATTATAAGTAATATGACTCATTTATCGTACCACAAGCCAAGCCAGGCCCCGTAGCATGGATGGCGTTATCACGCTATAAGTAACAGAATAAGAGCGTCGTCTTGTTCTATCGAACGGTGTCAGCCAGGGACGGATGCTCTATCTTGTCTGTTCGGGCCGAATGTCCGCCCGACCGTTTACTTTGTAAGCCGCTTCGTAAACGCGCCTCTTTGGTTTGCAAGGTGGCAACACTGTTTACCTGTCAAAAAAAAGACACGTAACCTTACTTGTCATAATTTTTCACACGGAACAGGTGGAACAACGTGCTTGTTTTTTGGGTAATATCGCTCGCTTTGAAGGCACACGGGTGCCCGAGTGTTTTGTTTGGATATTTGGTGAAGTGTGAACAGACTTGTGTTGGTGGCTTGAAGGCCCCAGTCGTTTTGGTGAAAGCGGACAATTAGAGACCTGTGCCCACGACGGATCGTGCATTCGAGGCACCAGCCCGCAGAGCGTGCGGCAGCTACTTGGGAGACTTGATTTAACTTGACTGACCTTTGACGGATAACAGACAGACTTGACACGATATCGCGTCGATGGGAGCCGGTAAGTGAACTCCACATATTGTTATCATATTTTGACAATTTTTATAGCCATTATTGGCACTATATGACCCACGGATCGTGAGGCGCCGTTCAGTTCCTGGCATTAGGCGAGGACTGAACATTGTCACTTATCGCGTGATACGGCCATCCATGCTACGGGGCCTGGTCGGTTTTTTCGGCCAAATCATGCCAGCGACGAATCTGCACTGAATATTAATATCACACGTTTAATCAGTAAGTAAGTACCTACATAGGTATAAATCACAAAAAAATGCCTCCAAGTCCGAAATGCAAAAATGATAACAGCTAAAATAAACTTAGGCAAATCTAAACCAAGAGTTAGATTACTAATTATACTCTTAAGGGTGAGTAGAGAAGAGGACGGCCGTTAAGGTGTTTTTATATTTTGTAATGCGTGGATCAAATATATCAAGGACATTTAACTATTACTATCCGCAGCCAAGTCGTTGTACTGACGACACATCCTTGTAACTGGATTATAGAAAGATGTGTTGTTTGTAGGAGTCCGTACCTCGAAAGGAAAAAACGGAACCCTTATAGGATCACTTTGTTGTCCGTCCGTCCGTCTATCAAGACCCTTTCTCTCAGGAACGCGTATCAGGTATCAAGCTGAAATTTATATCAAATACTCACGTCTACTCTCCCTTGAAGCTTTTTTCGAAACTCGCAAGGGAATCAAAACCTACAGGGTACTTCCCGTTAACTCAGAATGAAATTTGGTACGAAGCAACGTCTTATAGCACTGATGAAGGAAAAATTGCAAAAACCGTAAATTCTTAGTTACATTATCATAACTGAAAATGTAATGTCCAGTATAAACTCACACGCACTAAGTATGTGAATACTTAATGAGTGTCAGTTTATAGTGGATGTGTTTCTATTGTACGGGGTGGTCCGGAACACTTGGTGCGCGATTCTTACTCGCCTTTTTTTTATATGTGTACAAAACGTTGTAAAGTGGTTACGAAAGTTAGTTATTCAAACAACATATCTAACCAAAGGCATCCATTTTTCAATTACCAATCCGTCTAATTAACAAGTGGACCCGAAAGTTGGTAAAGGGAATAACCGAATTAAATAATTAGTATCACAAAGGAAGCGCATCCGTGGGGTTCTATTATTAGTCGGCGGAAGTATGACGCACGGATCGGTATAGGACGCCGAATTGTCGGCAACTTTTAGTGCGGTATGGATATTGGCGGACAGATATGACGACAGATATACGGGATTGTAGTATTTAGTATTTAACTACAAGGATTTATGTAACTGCTTTGGAATCAGCAATGGACATCACTTAAACATTGCTGGAGTGTTTTAGACGGAAGGAAACCCAGTTGATACCTCAATAATATACATACATATAAACTCGCCTACTTTTTATCCGCCTAGTGATGTGTCACTATGTTGACTACTGTCTTAAGTACAACATTACAAAAAATGGTTTAAAATTCTAAATCAACTCGCACTTAACCCAAGACTTCGCAATAATTCCACACTCATCGCTGTGACACTACTGTGTGAACAAAACGTCGAATCTCAGTACATAAATAACGGCATATACACCATTTTGTTACTGAGCACACCGACTTGTACTAATTACGGTGGCGCCCACTTTATTTAAAATAGTTTCTAAGAAATGTTTATAGTTTCAAAGGGATTAAGTGTGACTGACGTGTGATTCATATAGTAAACAGTAGGTAGGTATCTATTTCTCAAACTATATTCACCGTACAAATCAAAGTATTAGTACTGGTTTTTGCCCGCAACTTCGTCCGCGTAGACTTGTTAATCGCCTTAATGGATGTTTGCTATTATTTTTCCACAGACGCTGTCTTTATTATCGCACTTCAATAGAAAATAAACATATTAAATGAAATTAATATATTACGTAAATACACATTCCCAGATCTCATCCTATCTGAATATCAGATTTCATCACAATTTGGTTTATATTCTGTGTAATTAAGGCATTTTTTCGTCACTGTCATTTCGGAAAACATTTTAAAAGGATGGCGATTAAAGTTAACATGGTAAGCCAATACAGGATATGGTGCTAAATCTTTTTTGGTCATAGTTCTCGTTATTTGTCCTAATTTTATTGACATAATCGTGAGCCGACAATGACGTTAGAACTGAGGGGTTCAAAGTGTTCAAACGCTCGGAAATTTGCCCAAGTAAATTTACCAACTTATAGTTATGAATAGGTACGTCCATCTGTAGTATGGTGACAGCTAAGTCCACAAAAAGTCACCGACAATACTCACCGACTCACAACCCGTATAATTGAGCCTAACTTTGTTTCTCTTTGAAGCTACTCATTTCTTAGGAAATATTAAAATAGCCGGCGCCACCGGAATTAGACCGTGGAATGTCGTGGCGAAGAATTCAGTGACAGCGACTTCAGTGGCTGACTTTAGATTATTCTAGGCCTGAGGTTTTGTACTTGACAATGTGTTAAATCATTCCAATCCAATCTCGTTTTGAGTGCGTCCTCCTCAGAGTCAGATTTTTACAAAAACTATACGGTATTTGACTAAAGTCAAATAAGCTTTATATATTATTATGAAATGTCAAGATCGCACCGTTAGTATAGAATTTGTAGGGATTATTTGCTAGTAACGTCACAAACAAACAACGTCCTTATTGTTACTTTTTTGATCTATAAAATCTTGAAAATAGCAAAAATAAGTGAAACTTTCCGAGTATTTTCATAATTTTTATCTGTCGCTAATGAAGAAACAATTTATTTTCACTGTTGTCAAAATGCCTTATTATGACATCATTATTATGAATTTATTTATTCGTATGGCATGGGTACTGTTCTTTACAAACTTATATTAAGACCATCGTGAGTTAGAACTGTATGTTGCTGCGAGGCTATTAGAATAAGCAGTGCACCAGCCAGAAGTTGATTTGATTACCTACTCTTTAGCACCACCCGGGGTACACGTGCAGAGAAACTGAGGGTAAATCTTCCTGCGGACACGAGTAACCATTGCCCCCAAGGTTATTATTCAATTCAATTCAATTCAAAAATTTATTTCAGACATGTACATCCATATTTGTGGTTAGTAGCAATAAAAACACTTATTATTAAACTAATGCTAGTGGACACAAATTACAATGATAACTAAAATATTAACTTAGTACTAAAACTTGCGCAGCCTAGATTGCCCGCATCCCATTCACATGCAGTTGCATCCAGTGGTGCTGGAACGGGCAATCCAGCCTGCCGGCCACAACGCGTAGGAGGCTGTTGGAGCTGGCGCGCACGCGTCGCATCAGGGATGCCGCACGTTTACGCAAAATGGCGTGAAAACCATCAGTCCGGGCCTCCGCAAACATACCTGATGCACTGTAGTAGCGAGGCAGCCCCATCAGCATCCTGAACGCGTTGTTGTACTGTACCCTTAGGGTATTAAGGGTACTAATGGAATATCTGACCCACAGGCTGCACGTGTAGAAGCTTTGACAGTATGCCTTAAAAAGTGTTACTTTAACTTGCTTCGTACAACGTGCAAACCTGCGGGCCAACATATTACAGCGGTCTGCCATGGATCGCCTCTCCCTCTCCATATCCAATCCATCCGACAGGTCTTCGGTCACCCAGTGTCCCACGTATTTAAACTGCGAGACTTGCTGAAGTGCAGCTCCGTATAAATACACTGGTGGCACTGTAACAACGGTCCCACTCTTTGGTTTAAAAACCATGAGCTCGCTCTTTTGCACGTTATACCTGAGACCATGGGCGACCGCATACCTCTCACAAATCCCGAGCAGCTTCCTAAGTGCACTAATTGATGGACTCAACAACACCATATCGTCCGCGTAGCTGATGTTATTGACGAAAGTCCCATCTATCGAGCATCCGACCCTGGCATTGTTGAGTTCACCAATTAGTCCATTCACATACAGATTGTCGTACCAATGTTTAAATAACTCGGTGACTTCCTCCGGGAGAGATGTCTCACAGCGCAATTTATGCCAGAGCATAAATATCATACGAGACCATATCGAAGGCCCTCGTCAAATCTAAGAAACACGCGTATACTGGCTTTTTCCTGTCAGTATAGTACCGAACCACATGCTTGAGGCATAACACAGCAGTTTCCGTCGATAATCCAGGTTGAAACCCGAATTGGGCATCGTCAATCCTGATGTGTTTAGTTAAAAAGCCATCTAGCAAGCCGTCCAGCACCTTTGCCACTACGGTGGCCAACGATATGGGTCTATAATTGCTCTTGTTAGACACGTCCCCCGTCTTATTCTTAACAAGCGGAACGACTTATTATGGATTTAAATTATACATAGCAAAATTGACACAATAGACAATTACCGGCTGATCGATACGTAGATCAATTTGTCATTATTTGTATGAGAAAATGACAGTTGAGTTGTTCTAACGCTCGTTTGAAATATTACGCCAAAAGTTACCCCTCTCTCTGACCACACATTTTCTGAGAGATATGTAGAGTCTCTGGGTTCATTATGTCAAAACAAAAATAACATATCACTTGGAGATGGAAAAAGCTAATACGCTGATGATGATGTAAAAGGTGTACTCATTCGATTAAAAAAAAACTTTGACCAGTAGGTATATATAATGGACGGAATAGTTGAACGAGCGAGCGAAGCGAACGAAGTTCTGCGCTTCAGCTTAGGCCAAAATTATTTCGCAGGTATGGCCGGAAGTCCTACTGTCCGGCCGTCAGGTACAGGTCGCATTTCCCAACCAATTCTCGTGAAATTTACGATATTGCTCGATATTTTACGATTTTTTACTGTTCGGTTTGTAGAAACTTAAAAAAAGCCTTTTTCTTGACTCGCAAGTTCTACACTCACAGAACAACTTGTATTTAATATTCTCTATCTACTATGAATCAGCGATCCATAAAGGTCTTTATGTTCATTTCGTACTTAGTATTAGCGATCAATAAATATCTGCGACCAAAAATAGAAGTCACGTACCATCATCCCTCTCGAACTAGTACGGAGCGAAAGAGACGAATGCAACCCCTGATCTTTCACAGAATTAAAATAGATGACACTAATTAAACAACCATAAAAAGTTTATTTTGAACTCTACGGGCTAAAGAATACAGTCCAAGTTAAGGCTAAAAAGTGACGGTAAGCTTTATTTCTTATTTTTAACTGAATTTATTTCGGTATTTAAAACTAAGCTTCTGTTGACAATTTCTCTTTCAAGTCAAAGCAAGTTAGTGTGTGTCAAATTAAATGTAAACAAGCAATTTATTTCAACTTTTAAGAAGTTATTTTAAGCTGGGTTTTATAAAACCTCGTTGAAAATACAGATTTGTGAGGCTGAAATTGTAGTAAATAAGTTAAATTTAATAGAATATTTTTACTGCTGAAATTGTATTAAAACTCAATGTATTTTTTTGATAATGTATGTTTACGTTAAAACGGTAAAACTGAATTTAACTATTTTAATATGAAGAGATAATATGTTATGTTTCGTTCAAATGTATTATGATTTTATATCGGTACTCAACAGATTGTTTTTTGGGTGACCTAATATTTGTTTTTGCACAGGTGCAAAAAACCTAAATTATTTATGTCGTTTGCAATGCACCGTTTTCTAAAAACTCTACGCTTGTGGATCTCATAATTTTCGTTTTGTTTTTAATAATTTTCAGTAAAAACCTGAAATGTCAATAATCCATATAAGCATTTTGTTTTACAATCGACCACCACCAACAACTTTTCATTTCTCAATGAAATTCATATTTCATATTGTTTTGAACAAAATTCTAGCTGAAAATCCACAAATCAAGTTGGCAACAAAACTGCTAGAGCAAACGTGTCAGCACCTAGTTTTAGCCTGAGTTATATTTTTCATACATCAACACCACACATGTACACCGAATCCTAAAATACACCCGGCAACACTTTAAAATTTATTCTAAGCAATACCAATCAATCAAAATAGGAATAGGAACATACCGTTCTTTACCCTTGTCATTCTTCACTCCATTAATATAACTAACATTAGTAGAACAATTTCTATAATTAGTTGAACAATAACTCACACAATGTGCACCAAATCATACACGCTGGAGGAAAGTGCTACCAACCAAACCAAATCATCTTTAGTTTACCAAATGTCACTTAAATCAAAGGAGTTTCCTTCAAACGGCACTATAGCCTATTACAAACTTACTTTTGCTTCCAAATACACCTTTTTTACATCTACATTGAGTAGATTTTCGTCTGTTTCATGTGCAATATCCTAGACAAGGCGCAATTTTATAAATGCATCTATGATAGCTCTTATGGCTTCAAGGATACGATTGATAATAGCGTGTTCCAACAGTAAGACGGTTGCAAAAATACAGGGTGCCGAGATTTATGGCATCTTTTTTTAACTCGATGACAAACTTAGAATCAGCTTCAAATGTTTTCACTAACGATGCGTTGTTTAGGGATCCCTTGGCGTTTGTATCGTGATTTCTTTTATATTTGAAGGGCGGCTGCGTGCCTTACGTAACATCCTGTGAATTGTTTGTTACGAGAATGCCTCTCGTATCGCCATTTCCTTTTTGAGTTCCTTTGTTACATATTCTGATCGCTGCAGGGAGTTTCTTCTATTATTTTTTGTTAAAAGCGCCAGATTCAATGTGTATTTATTTGCGCGTGAATTTGGTCCTACGTTACAAATGGGTCATTGTCAGTCACAAAAACAAAAATCATCTTTCCGGTGGTCAATAGTTAAGGGCTTTACGCTCACATATAATATGTTTTTATCAAATAGAATTATAGAAGGGGCAACGCCGTTTATGCGGATTCAGAGTTCAACCAAAAATTTGGCTTTATAGCCCTTAACTTTGGCAATGTCCACCGAAAAGACGCGAACCTAAATCTGACAATGACCCAAATATTAATGCTGCAGCTTTAGGTTATTAATTTTAACCAAAAGGACTAGTATTTTTAAACTTCTTAACGAAACCGATTATTTTATTAAATATTTCTATTTCGTGTTAATTTAACGTGGATACAGAGGTCGCAAGTTCGAGTCTTGCCCTGGGCTTCAGACGATGATGCTTTATGTTTCCATTATATTCGTTCTCTGTAACGTTTATTATTTTTAAGTCAATATATACTATTAATTAAGAAAATTTAAATAATACTCAAAGTAGGATTAGTTGTTTATTCATTCCAGTTTCACAAGAGAAAGAGAGCGGTTTAACGCTCCCGCTACTTTTATAACATTTGAGAACGAACAATTTGCTGAACGAATGATTGAATGATGACACTGGCGGCTCGTTTACGTTCTGGCAACACATATAAAATGATGTTGCACACTTTCAGAATAATTTAATCATGGCAATACTGACGCCCAGTGTCATCATTTGTAAACATTTGAAGTTCATTCGAATACATTGAATCATAATTTGCTTATAACTAACAATACAGACTTTCTTGTCTAATCTATCATGATACAAGGCAATGGCGCTTGGCGAATAACAACAGGCCTTTTGGACAGCGTTGCAGGTACTTGCACAGTAATTGTACAAATAATAGTGGGATATGAAAATGAAATGAAATGAAAATATATTTTACTTCTCAATGAACCAAATTATTTTTCGTTTTTTTTTCTTTGTCCCATTATATTCGGCTCAGACGATGATGGTTTATTTTTTCATTATATTCGTTCTCTGTAACATGGGCATTTTTTATAATTCGTGCACCCAATTAGCATAATTTGTTAAACAAAAATTAACTCAGTGTCAGTTTTGTAACGACAATTAAGTATTTAGTTTGTATAAAAATTACTTTTTCTTTTCAATATATAAATCATATGCATAAAGACCTTATTTAAATGCGAAAAAAGTTCAGTTTGACATCATTTATATGCTTAACTTTCGTTACAATTTACGTTTGGGGGATGAATTTACTCGCGTCCGTAGGATTTACCACCTTTCTCTAGGCCCACCCTACACGTGTCCCCCGGGTGGTGCAAAACGAGTAACAAACAATAACGCCGAGTATCGGGCGGCGGTACCTAACCCGACCCAACAGGCCTAACAAGCCTCGTCAGTGCTGGTAGGAAATGACCAGCACAACCCGCAACCTCGTGGTCATGTCTTGCGAGATCGGTGGTCTTGGCTTTGCCGCCTGGGCCAAGAGGAAGAAAACCTCTACAAAAATTACCCTAATCCAACGGTGGGAAACGCGCCAATTGGATGCATGACTGATAGGGTGATCAGTCTCTAGCGCCAACCTCTGCAGACCTGGCTAATGCAGTTGTACTTCGCCTTCTTAGGGAATGGCGTCACCCCTAAGTGACCTATATTTCGTCCTTACTCGTGGGAACAAAATGGATAATTCTGAAAATAAAACAAACCAACCTCCAACCCTTATTCAGCAAACCTTAAATAGGAGCATGTTCACTAGAACGCGCTGTAACTCCGATGGATCCATACCGAATGAAAAATCCGCATCAAAATCCGCAATAACCCAAATAAGCCAACAAATTCCTCACCCAGGCTCATCTAACACAGGAAAAACGGGAAAAGCTAACCAAAACAACAGCCAAGGTAAACCTCCTCGAGACGAACAACCTGAAGATTCTACTCAGGAAGAGCAATATAACCTGAATCAGCACCCGGAGTGGCAAAGGGCCCCCACTCAAAGAAGCTCAAAGCGTAAGAGAGTGTCAAAGTCCCCACCACAAGAGAGTGAAAACGTCACTGGCAACAGATTTGCAAACTTGCCTATGGATAGCCCGGGCCCCGGACAGCCCAAAAAAGACCCAAACCACCACCTCTGATACTATACGGAATAGAAGATGTCTGTAAGCTCAGCGAGACCCTAGAGGCCGCCTTAGATCAATGCCAATACACATTCAAGATACCAAATAAAAATCAAATGATAGTGAATTGCAGAACTATAGAATCATATAAGAAGCTCATGACTTTAGCTCGTGAAAAGAACATTATTGGGCATACTTTCACCAACAAGCAAGACAAATGTTACAGAATCGTTATCAAAAATCTACATCATACCACGCCCCATAATGCAATTATAGAAGAAATTTTAAAAACAGGCAATGTGGTAAAAGGAGAAATTATAAACGCCCGAATAGGTCCAGACAAACGGCCAAGCTCAACGTTCTTTGTCAACATAATACCAGGTCCCAATAACAAAGAAGCTAAAACCATTAAATACATATATAACACTGCAGTAAAAATAGAAGACCCGAGGAAAAATAAAAACATCGTCCAGTGCACTAGGTGCCAGCAACTTGGGCATACAAAAAACAATTGTCTAAAACCATATCGCTGTGTGAAATGTGCCGGACCCCATAAGACGTCAGAATGCCTGAAAGATCGAAACACCCCAGCAAAGTGTGCCCTTTGCCTAAGTGATCATCCGGCGAATTATAAAGGATGCGAAGTTTACAAGGAAATTCTAGCCAGAAAAGAACAAGGAAAAAGACCGAATATAAGACCTGACAACCAACAGCAACCAACAGGAAATAACGAAAAACCACAAAAGACACAAAACACACTCCAGCTGACCTATAGCGACAAAATATTTCCTTCAATTAATAAAAATAATGTACAAGGCGAGCAATCCAACATGAAGGCACACAGAAGCTCTGAAAAATGCACATATGCTAGCTGCCTAAAAGACAGAAATGAATGTCAAAATGACATCGAGCCAACACAAGTCCTGCGAGACTGACTACAACAATCGCAAAAGATGGATACATTACTACAACAAATCAGCTCCCTAATGGGCCTGATACTTACATTAATAGAAAAGATGCCGAAATGATTGCTCTGAGAATTGCAACCTGGAACATCAATGGTCTCTCACCAAACAAACATGAAGCAGAAACATTAATAAAGACACATGAGTTAGATATACTCCTCATCTCTGAGTCGCACTGCACCATCAGAAGTCTCATACAGATTAAAGACTATTATATATACCACACCAATCACCCAGATGGAACAGCTCACGGGGGCACAGCTATCATAATAAAAAAATCGATTAAGCATTATAAACTTCCTTGTTACCAGACAGAGCAAATTCAAGCCACCACAATATGTATCTATACAAAAAATGGGAACCTTAACATATCCTCAGTATACTGTCCACCAAAGCACAAAATCGCAGAAGGACTATTCACGGAGTACATTAAAACTCTAGGGCACCGCTTCATAGCAGGTGGTGACTGGAACTCAAAACACACCTATTGGGGATCCAGGCTCACCACCACGAGAGGAAGAGAATTGAAACGCAGCATTGATGCGAACTACATGACCCCAGTTGCACCAAAAGAACCAACGCATTGGCCAACGGACATTTACAGGTTACCCGACTTAAGAGATTTTTTCCTAACGAAAGGACTAGCTGGATTATATCTGGACGCTGAAACTTGCCTGGACGGGTCATCTAACTATGTACCAGTGATATTAACGGTGAGTACAGTGGCCCTGATAGAAGAACACCAAATAAAGTGGTACAACAAACTCACAGACTGGAACTCATTTCGCGAACCATCTGGATCTACGAATACCGCTTAAATCCCAAGAAGATATCGAAGATGCTGTTAAATTTCTAACCAACACCGTGCAAGTCGCCTGCTGGAAATGCACACCTGAAATGACAACTAGAGCCAAAAACAGGTCTATACCGTTAGATGTCAAAAGAGCCTTGAAAGAAAAAAGAAGACTGCGTCGCGTTTGGCATTGTAGTCGCCTAGAAAATGACAAACGAAATTTTAATAGGATGGCAAGGAAATTAAACGCAATGATCAAAGATGCTGAAAATGAGACTCTGCAAGCACAGCTGATGACGTTATCAGCCACAGCATATTCTAACTACTCCCTCTGGAAAGTAACAAAGAATCACAACCGTCCTCAAAATGTGAAACCTCCCATTAAGCTTACTGATAATGCCTGGGCCAGGACCAATCAACAAAAAGCAGACATATTTGCTAGACATTTAAGCCAAGTATTTACTCCAAATATAATGGACTCGTCAGACCTGGATAATGAAATAGATCTTGCACTAAAACATCCATTCCAAATGGACTTGCCACTAAAACCAACAAGTCCAAATGAAGTATCTAAACACATAAACTTGCTTAAGGATAAAAAGGCCCCAGGGTTTGATCTAATAACAAAAGAGGTATTAAAAGAGCTACCAAAGAAGGCCCTAGTTCTTATTGCAACAATCTTTAATAGTATATTGAGAACAGGGTACTATCCTAGTCTATGGAAGGTCTCTCAAATACAAATGATGCAAAAGCCTGGTAAACCCATTCATGATGTAACATCCTACAGACCGATAAGCCTACTACCACTGTTTTCTAAGCTCTTCGAAAGAATACTTCTGGACCGACTCCTACCACTACTGACACAAAAAAACATAATCCCCGAGCACCAGTTTGGTTTCAGAGCACATCATGCCACTACTGAACAAGTCCACAGAGTCTGCAACACAATTAGAAAATCCTTGGAAGAGAAAGAATACTGTTCATCAGCCTTCCTCGACGTGCAACAGGCATTTGATAAGGTGTGGCATAAAGGGTTGTTGTACAAAATAAAGAGCCTCCTCCCCCACACTTACTACACACTGCTAGAATCTTATCTATACGAAAGAATATTCCAAGTAAAAGAGGGAGACTGTACCTCTACCTTCTTTGATATAAAAGCAGGGGTACCACAGGGATCCGTGTTAGGACCAGTGTTGTACGTACTCTACACATCCGACCTTCCAGAAGTTCCTGGAGTGATCACAGCAACTTTTGCTGATGACACTGCCATCCTTGCTAGCAGCAAAAACATACAGCAAGCATTAGAAAATCTCCAAAGAGGCCTTGATGAGATTTGCAAATGGCAAAAGAAATGGCGCATAAAAGTCAGTGCAACTAAATCAACACATGTGACATTTGCATTACGACAAGGTGATTGCCCATCTGTCAAACTAGGTGACAATATACTTCCACACTCCAATGAAGTGAAATACCTTGGCATGCATTTAGACCGCAGACTAACATGGAGGAAGCACATATAAACAAAGAGAAATCAGGCAAACCTTAGATATAAAGGACTGTACTGGTTACTCAACAGAAACTCGAAACTATCAACCGATAACAAATTGCTGATCTATAATGCAGTAATAAAACCTATTTGGACATACGGGATACAACTCTGGGGGTCAGCGAGTATCTCAAACGTAAATATCATCCAACGCCTTCAGAATTGCATACTGAAAAGCTTATCAAATGCACCCTGGTTCATCACAAATGCAGAAGTCCACAAGTATCTGAACATGAACACTGTAAAGGAGGAGTTCGAACGGAGCATCAAAAACTACAAGAATCGCCTGATAAGCCACCCAAACCAACTTGCAGTGAACCTGACCGTCCCAGATTACAACAAAAGACTAAAACGACGTGATATATTCGAACACAGCAGTGTGGAGACGCAGCTTTTCTAATAGGAGCGTGTCAAAGGAGACTCGTTCCAAACGCCATCAGCAAATACTACATCAAACCTGCTTATAGTCAAAATGACTGATCGCAGATACAAAAAAGAAAAAAAAAAAAAAAAAAACTTTCGTTACAAAACTGACACTGAGTTATTTTTTATTTAACAACTCACGCTAATTGGGTGCACGATTTTTTAAAAATGCCCACATATCGTTTGTAATAGTATTTTATGCAACTGTTGTATAAGAAGGGCCTTAAAAGGCAAGTGGCGTGGGTTGCGATGCGAGCCTTGGCGAGCATCGCAATTAAAAACGCCACGAGCGTTATACACCGTTGTATACAATACTTTTTCTACGACATATATTAAATAAATAGCAGACTACAGAATAGTTAAACTTTCAGGCAGCAAGTTTTCTATTCTTACTTTTGCTACTCCCGCAAGCTTTTGCTGCTCTTCAGGAGTGCAGTTATTAATTTCTTCGACCATTTTAAAAGGAACGTACACTTTTGTCTTCACAAACACGAATAAAATCTTAATAGTTTATAACTAATAGTTTATCATCTTTCGTATTTTCATTTTGAACTGTATTTTGGTGGGAAATCGGAAATGTGACAGCTCTTACTTATGGTTTGTTTTTTTTTTAATTTGTTTGCACTTGCCATCCGAACCAAACCGAATCCGGACCCGGACCGAATTCAAACTGCTTATTTTTATAAATAATACCTAGAATTTATAAAACATGTAATTTAACACACAATAGATGATGATTTATTATTATTGTAGTGAATAATACAAATGTTAAATCGTAAATAACTACTTTTATTTCGAAATATTTGTTTATGAAGTTGGCACCAGTGCAATATAGCGGCCGATTTGAAAAAAAGCTAAACAGTGCTTTTATGAAAAATGTATGAACAAAAAAAGTACGCTAAACAGTGCGTTTTTGGGCCATAGAGCATAGAGTTTTGCGGCGACTTATTAGTGGTGTCATTGTATTTGAGCTACGGCCTATATAAATGACAGATAACGGTACAGGAGTAGAAAATTTTATTTATCGGTTCCCTAAATTAAAACAAGCAGGATGCAAATCTGACTTTTACTCTTTTCTTGTCCATCGGCACTTGTTATACTGTAGTAATGTAGTATCACAGACAGTTAAGTTAGAAAAATAAAGGAATTTAAATATCCATTCTGCGTTGCCTAGTCACTTAACCGTCTCGACACCATTGTTCATCAAGTTGAGCCTATTTTTCAAACGTTGTACCAAAATACTTGGTGCTAAGAATTCTTTTGTAATGCTAATACCTTCTGGCAATTGTGAGACAAATCGGGTCAAGTCTTCGCTCACTCATTGTGGACATTTTGCTTGTAAATAAGATATTTATAAAAGAACTGAAAGGGTTTGAAAGGTGATGTCGTAATGGTACTGTAGTGTTCTTTCTCAGAAATGTTCACCAGCGCTTTTTTATTGAGGCCTTCATTTTTTTAATCATTGAAGAATATCTTTCAGTTAATTCGAGAAAGAGTCTATTTCAAAGTCAAATTAGGTTTTGTACGGCATGACAAAGAATCGTTAATAACCCTCTGAGATCTATCTAAGAAGAGAAGACACATGTTTTTATTCTGAATTTTTTTGGTCCCATATAAATTTTAACTGTGACATAAAGTGAAAACAGAAAAGTTTTCACTTGTAATGATGTAGATTAGCCAGGGCCATAACACTATTATGCCACTGTTCTATACAATCATAATGACAAAGATATCAAAGAGGGATATCTTCTCTACTACCAAATATAGCAGATGGAATAACGGCCTTTTGTTTTGAACTGTATTTTTATTATTTGTGCGATAAAGTTACTTTTCAACCGACGAAAAAAACGGAGGAGGTTCTCAAGCGACGCGTATATATATTTTTGTATATGTATGACCACGCATAACGTTTTACAGAGTAGTTCGATTTTGATAATTATTTTTTTATTGGAAAGGAAGTTGGTCCCATATAAATTTGGAAAAAAAAACAACCTTGACGGTAAGAAAATAGGGGATGATTGATTTTTCGGCGGTTAAAACTTTGTTTTTAAAGTAAATTATTATCTTTATTTTATCTTTAATTTGAAACCAGACGTACAAACAGACTTAAAAATAAAATATAAGGGGCAATCTTATATTTTGCACCCGATGTTTCGCGCGCACATTATAACACTTTAGTAAAGCGTACAAATAATAATGAAATCAAATTGGTACCTATACGAATCGTATGTCTCAGATTGATTCCTTGACAACCAATTTTGGTTCTTGAAGTTTATCAAGTAGTCCTTACCTAATGTTGATCTGCATTAAACTTATGAGTTAGTTATTATTTATTCTAGTCCATAATTGTTAACACAAAAGACACACTCTAAATATGTGTACGACCTTTTTTTTTTGACGGAGTCGTTCCTCCCAGCCGGGAAGCTATAACGGGGGGTATGTGGGACTCACACCCTCCAGCGATCTCTATTCAAAGAGAACCTACCCACTAAAACCACTCCGGCGTTTCCGTCCCTGCCGTTAATGGGAGCGCCATGGGATCGCGAACATGTCACCACCTACGATCCCAATCCCATCTCAATGTCAATGCGTTGCGATCGCAGCAATTCTCTGATACAAAAGGAAACACGAACAAAGTGTTAGGAATTCCGCTGTCACTTACTGCCTTCAAGAGTAGAGGAAAACGATCATGGAAAGATATTAACATCTTCATAGTTTAATGCTCTAACACGCTCTTTGCGTTTCTCAATTGAACGGCATGCAGTTTGGATTCCAGACAGTTAAAGTTACTGTTTTATTGGTTGTTATCTTTACTACTATTTAAAATCAGTTTGGTCTAGTTAAGAAGGATCGAGAATTGTTGCATGTAGTACTTGTGGACACTTTGATGTATCCTACAGAAGAGATAAGGACGGTGTAGTTTAATTTCAAATATCAAAATGACTAGGTTCTAATTCCTAAAGCAACATAATAATAATAATATAGCCTCTTTATTTCCTTAAAATAGTGACTAAAACATTACATTTCATAACTTAAAATAATACATTTCAAGTTCTTCTTTTCTTCAAAATCTCTTAAAGCAACATAATGTCTATTTACTTAATTCATTGATTATTTGTTATTAAGACCATGTTTTAAAATTACATAGTTTCAAATTCAAGTATAATGGCCGTTATTCCATCTGCAATATTTGGGTCAATCAACTATTTCTTGTTGCTCGTTGCCATGGTTACGTCTTTTGGGTCACTCTTTATAACTATTATTTTATGAGGTTTAAATCCACTAAAAACGTGTTTTTAATATATTGGTAAACCCATTCCATGGTGGCGCATCTCCTTAGCATGATAGGAGTCCAGTTTATAGTATTTTTTATAAGAAAGTCTGTCACTGTTGTCTCTGGGCTTACCGGGACAGAATAACAACAAGAAAAAGTTGATTGACCCATTTAACAGTAGGGAAGATATCGCTCTTTGATATCTTTCTCATTATGATTGAGTAAGACAGTGACACGAAAGTGTCATGTCTTTCTGTACTCAAAATATCGCGAATGAAATCGGCTTTGTTGTAACTATGTATATCTAGGGGCGGCTAACCTAGTGTTGTGAATAATGCCCATTTCGAGGCTTATAGACTCGAGCCCTAAAGACTCCCGAGGCTTAAAGACTCGATGCTGTTTAAGAACCGTGTTGGTTTATTTAACGCATAATGAATGCAAAATAAATGAAAAAGTAGCAGTCACGAATAAAGAGGTCAAGAAGGCAGCCCTAGATAGAGTCAGATGGAGGGAGCTACACCGACATGATCATCATCATCATCATATCAGCCGAAAGACGTCCACTGCTGGACATAGGCCTCCCCCAAAGAGTGCCACAATGGCCGGTCCTGCGCCACCCGCATCCAGCGGACTCCCGCGACCTTTACCAGGTCATCAGTCCACCTTGTGGGGGGCCTACCAATACCCACGCCGCGCCTTCCGGTACGTGGTGATGATAAATGCAAAATATTGACTTTTCGTCTCTTGAATCTTTAAGCCTCGGGAGTCTTTAGGGTTCGCGTCGAGTCTTTAAGCCTCAAAATGAGCGTTATCCACAACAATAGGCTAACCCCGTGATTTTGTTGCGTCACTACAAGTATATGCGAGCCTACCGGCTCCAGCGGGTATGTTAGTGCTGCTACATTGCATGCGGTAGAAAAGGATGGCCACGTTTAGGCTCGTTCGGCATACCTAAGCAGGGGATTCGTTAACAGAGTATCTTCTGTACGTAGTACTTATTATTTATTCTGTGCCATTACAAAGTAAGATAAGACGTTTTGTTAAATCACCATCATCATCATCCTGGCTGATTTCGACCACGGCGACTGGAAAGATGGCTAATTGGAGCGTCGTTCGTGAGCTCTCGCCGCAGGTGGTCGAGCCTTTAACTCCTCGCGCTTAGCGTCGAGTTCGTTACGTCTTCGTTCTTCGAAGGCTTGCACATTAACCTTCTCTGTATGCCTCCACTTTGACCAATCTTGAGCCAAAATCTCCCAGCGCGATGGTTCAATATCACATCTCCGCATGTAACGCTTCAGCACATCTTTATAGCGCAGAAGCTGGCCGCCCTGTTTTCGCTTGCCTTTCTGCAGTTCTGAATCAAAGATGCGCTTAGCCACTCGCTTGTTAAACCATAGTTAATCCACGGCTATGCAAGTTGATTGCCCATAATTGGTGCAACGCTTATCGCGCGGCCGGCCTCATTGGTATATTGGCGTCATTTTGCGCAAATAAATCATAGTTAGACAAATTGAGATAGGCACGCGACGCGCATTATGTGGCCTTCATGCGTAAGATTAGCTATCGAGAAAATAGTTACGACGATTATTATGGAGGCTAGAGGTAGTATTACTTATACTTTACAGGATAAGCTCGCCTCTGTACGAATATAAGACACATTTTACAGGCCTTACAGAAGACCGCAGCCATAATAGCACCACTGCTTTGTAGTGTTGCTATATTATTGCATGCTATGAAGTATGTGGTGTTGTGTTCCTGGTGGTGAGTAAGGTCGCCAGAGCTCCCTTGGGTGCGCTGTGTTGGGAGTGAGGGACCTGCATGTCTGCGATATATACAGATAGCTGCGAACACAGTAAATCCTCAAGTGAATAAAGGGTTGGCAACGTGCTTCTGATTCTTCTGGAATCACAAGTGTCCATAGGCTACGGTAACTGCTTAACATCAGGCAGGCCGTAAGCTTGTTTGCCACCGGCGTTGTATAAAAAAAAAATATAAATAATGTATAACCTAACTAGTGCAGGAAAACTAGTGTAAATAAAACAAACACACACTTCTTCAAACCGATACGAACGTAATTTATTTTATTTTCCAAAAACCGACAACACAACACAATGTTAATTTATTTCATTTTCCCGAACAGAACTCGCTTGTAAGGAACGTTGTAGGATTTAACACTTAGTTTAGCCCGGGAATATTAATGGGATTTCCCCCCTTTCGTTATGCCTATGATAAAACCGTTAAAAAGCTAAACAGGTCAAAGTAAAACAATTACATCGTCTCACGGCTAGCTGTGACGTAAAACATTAGGAGTAGGACATATACAGAACCCTATATACAATAATAGGTAGGGGTTTCAAGCCGCCAATACGCTTGGTCGTAGACCGCGAGCGCGAAACACCACGTAGAATAGGCGCACAGGTTTTCTTTAAATAGGTGTGGTGGTTGAGTTTATGAGGAATGCGTGGAATGAATGAAGGGTGAGTGAACCAGGATTATAAAAAAAACCTAAGGCATATGACGAAAATAAATTAACGGTGGCGAGGGAAATGCCTTTTTAAATTTTGGGGATTATGATAAGTCCGGAAAAATATTTACTGGCGGAATACGGTATCAGAGCGCGTTAGCGGGTTGTGGTCCTACGTTATAGGTGTAATGCCTGTAGGTAGAACGCTAAGCCTAGATGCAGAAGGTCAAATACAGGCTAAACCTAAATGCTACAATATACAAATCCGACTGAGAAGTTCCTCCACCGACGCCTTCTCGAAGTATAGACCACCGGATGCCCGCGTGGCAGGTTACACCAGGATGACCGCAACAGGATAACCGGCACGTTTTTCCCAACAGAACAGGCCTGCGTCGCCCGTAGAGAGCCTTGCGGGACGGTCGCGTCTAACCGCTAGTGATTGGCCAGCAGCTTCTCCTAGCGCCCGTAACTGACGGCTACCAACACAATAAGCCAATTAGAATCACACGACAAAAAACTATAGAATCCTGTAAATTGACGGAACCCAATGGAGAAAACACTTACCCGAACACTGTTTGCAGATTCGGCCTTCAAAGAATATGACTCGCAGAGCCACCTCAGCGAGCGCTGAGCACAAAAATATAGCAAGGGGATGCCCCAAGCAAAAAATCACTGCTTCTCGATTTTTTAAAACTGTGAAACGCGCACTCCCTTGTTTGCTTTATCAATTAATACGATAAATAATTAGCTGGATAGAATTCCCAACGCAGGCACAAAAATTCGCTTGATCTTACGGCAGCTTCTCTCGCCAGAATGAATTTTCCCAATTTGTTTATCAAAAATTGAAAAGATTCTGGAAAGATCTTCTACGCATTTCAAAATTTGAATCTTTAAAAATAATAGCCGAAAAATCAGCTAGTCCCTCAACACGACGTGCAGCAAAGAGATTTGATTCTGCTAAAAAATAAAGACCAAATATAATACAGATAGCGTAATAAAGGCAAATGCAGGGAGTTATCACTGCACTAGCTTCTGCCCGCGACTGCGTCCGCGTTGAACTGGTTTATATCATAGTTTTACCCCATTTTACCCCCTTAGGAGATGATTTCCGGAATAAAAACTATCCAATATTTTTCCCCCGGACTCAAAGTATCTTTACACCAAATTTCATCTGAATCAGTTTAGCGGTTTAAGCGTGAAGTGGTAACAGATATACATATGACAGAAAGATACACTTTCGCATGTATATAACCTAATTTGTCTATACTTTTCTTGTACCTGTATATTGTGTAGAAACCAGTATTTACATACAAACGTCAGTTTCGGGTTCGGGTGAAATCGAATATTTTCGTTTGAGAGCATGTATTGTAAGAGCAAGCGAGAGAGAAGAACAGGCCTTAAAATTATCTTAAGCGTCCGCTAAACGGTCCCTACAAGCCCCTTCGACCGACCGACCTTGGTCCGTTGTAGCACAGTCTATAAACCAATACAGTCAGTCGAAGCCGTCTAGATAGGGCGATCGTGCGGGGTGTGAGGGGCGAGGGGCGTATAGGGCGAGCCCCAGCTGCATACATGTAACTTGGGACATGACGTTGTCAAGCCCGCAAACGTCAAAGGCGTCGGTCCACTGTTACTCTTCTGTGGTTGTAGTATGAAATTTTGCTGCAAGCAACTGTCTACACGGTCCGTGCGGACCAAGGTCGCTCGGTCGGAGGGGCTTGTTGGCGCCCGTCTAGCAGACGCTTTATGTGCTCACAGACTGTTCCTATATCGATCCAACTCGAGTGGCTATACGAGCTAGGAAAACTGAAATGAAATTGTCGTCATTTAAAGGTTGTGGCTCTGTGAGTCGTAGAACTCACAAGCCGGTCTTTTTTTTATAAATTCGAAAATCTGGGTCAACAAAAAAAAACTATACGTATAATGTAATTATTGAACCTGCTCATAAAATTTCACGAGAATCAATTGAGAAATGAGATCTGTAGATGAGAACAGCCGGACATCTGGACATCTGGACATCCAGACATACGAAATGATTTTGGTCCAAACTGAAACGGAGAACTTCTTTCGCTTCGCTCGCTCGTTCAACCAGGTAAAGTCGCATCTTATAAGCTTTTATTTTAACTTCAATATTTATATGTCTATTGAATTCATATGTCCATCCTAATCCATTTTTATAATGATAACGCTCTATTAGATTAGGACACCCGTAAGCTGAACTGAATGACGGAGACAGAATCTCTTAAAGTAGTATGTAAATGCCCTGGTGGAGGAACTCAGCAGTACCCGGGTTGGTTGCCACATCGATGGAGTGTGCGTGAATAATATCAGCTACGCGGATGATATGGTGCTGCTGAGTGCCTCTCCTTGTGGCCTTGCAAAAATGATCGCAATCTGTGAAGGATATGCGACCAGGCATGGATTGCAATATAATGTCGCCAAAAGTGAGGGTATGGTCTTTAAGGTCAGGAATAAAGTCACACCAGAAGTGCCGCCGATAAAACTGGAAGGTAAGGTACTCAACGTAGTCACACAATTTAAGTACCTCGGACACGTTTTGACTCATGACCTTAAAGATGATACGGACATTGAGCGTGAACGGAGAGCATTGTCTGTAAGGGCGAACATGATCGCTCGCAGATTCGCTAAGTGCTCCAAAGAAGCAAAAGTCACCCTTTTTAGGGCCTATTGTACATCCTTCTACACTAGCGGTCTGTGGGCGAACTATACTCAAAAAGCATACAATGCTCTCAAAGTTCAGTTCAATAATGCCTTCAGGATGTTGATGGGACTGCCCCGCTACTGCAGTGCTTCGGGGATGTTCGCGGAGGCGAGGGTGGACTGTTTCCATGCTACGATGCGAAAACGGTGTTCATCCCTGGTACGCAGGATCCGGGCCAGTCCTAACAGCATCCTGAGAATGGTCGCTGAACGCCTTGATTGTGCATATTTGAGGCACTGCTGTATGGTGCACATAAATAAGCAGGTAGAATATATATTTTAAGTTATTATCTATCATTAACCCTATTTTTAAGTATCTACACATGATCCCAGTTGGTTTTTAAATAAATGAAATTGAAATTGAAATTAAACAACACAAGAAAAACCTGTCGTGTTAAGTACAATAGTTTGGTATCATCAAGTTCATCTGATGATGAAGCCAGAAGGTGGAACTAATAAATCAATGGCTAAAAGTAAGGCTTGCACTAAAAAACAATATTTGTTTAAATATTCAATTTACTCTTGCCGGAACACAAGGAAAATAAAACTAAAAGTGACTAAATGATGAGCTATAAAACGAACGCAGGAAATGGTTAAACTCAATTAGATTAATACGCAGCGTTTCCTGAACGGTTAAATGCTGTTTTATAATTCATGCCCCGAAATTGGTATTAAAATTATGTTTAAAGCGCATTATATCATTGTTTTTATAGGGTGATGGATGAGTTACGAAGATATTACTCGTATTTATGAATATTACATAAACATTGAACGCAGAAACGATGGCCGTTGGAGCGGAAAGGTTCTCGAGTGGCGACCACATACCAGCAGGCTCAGCGTTGGTAGATGGTAGACCTACCATAATGTGGACTGATGACCTGGTAAAGGTCGCGGGAGTCCGATGGATGCGGATGGCGCGGGACCGATCACTTTGGCACTCTTTGTAGGAGGCCTATGTCCAGCAGTGGACGTCTTTAGGCTGATATCATGATGATGATGATTTGTGAATATAGATCTTTTAATCGAAGAAAACGCGTTCCGCTCTTTGTGATGCTGACACATAGTTTAAATAATTGTGGAGCCACTTGACACAGTATCGTATTTAGCCGTGTTCAAAAATTCAAAAATTCAAAATTCAAAATTATTTATTATTTAACTTATATTTTAATACAGATTTGTGGAATCCTCCTTTTAAGTTAAAAACTTGTGTTAGGAGGTATTCGCTCTTTCATACAAGGTATTTAAAAAAATAGTTAAAAAATAAAATTAAGCTAGGTATATTATATTAGTCCCAATTATCCTAAATATACTCAAGAGCAATGGGAGATGATGATCCTATATCATGTTATGTGAATCGGTCCGTATTCTTTACAGGGCGACTGGTAATTCGACCTATTCCTTGAAAGGGGTTATACTAGAGCTAATTTGCAACAATTTATGTCTAGTCAACCAGGGGTCAAAACAAGATTTTTTTTTTATTTTTCGAGTTTTTAGTTTGTTTGGAAAAAAATGCCTTGCAGCCTTAAAGTGCTGATTGTGACAAAAATGTTTTTTTACCATCCAAATAGAAGTATTTTTGTCACAATCTTAAGGCTTAAGGCTGCAAGGAGTTTTTTTTTCATACAAACTAAAAACCAGCGAGTTTCGACCCCTGGTTGACTGGACATAAATTGTTGCAAATTAGTTCTAGTATAACCCGTTTCAAGGAATAGGTCGAATTACCAGTCGCCCTGTATACGAGTACAATCGACCAAGCCTGATTCGCACTGCACAGCTAAATTAAAGGGCTCAACAATCCCACTTCGCGATTGGACATCGGTTATTAATTAGCCTACAATTTCGTACATTTCTCGTACATTTTTTTGATGTGAGTTTGAATTCCGTACGATGTTACCGCTATAATAGATAGCGCCCGCCAGGAAGTAGGCTTCCTAGCGGTGACAGATTGATCATTGTTTTAGTACGTGTAGTATATTTTTTTTAAGTTAGCGTACAATTTCGTGCATTTCTCGTACATTTTTTTAGTGTAGGTTTGAATTCCGTACGATACCATGTCACCGCTAGAAAGTATGACACGGTAATTCTGGCGTCTGTCCATCATTCTGGTCAGACTGACGAGAGAATGACCGTGCAACCCTCAGTCTGACGGACTGATGGTTAGTCTCCTGTCAGTTTTCCATTCACAAGGGTTACACGATAATTTTTCGTCATTCTGATCAGAATGATGGACTGATCTGAAGTCAGAATAAGTTTTTTTTACTGCCGACTGTATTTTTCTGCATACTATCATCAAGTACTCATTAAGACGATTCTAACGAGCCCAAACTCGATGGGGTTGTGTCGTTTTATTGCGGAGTTCCTATGGCCACCTTCCAGCTTCAGCAGCAGATCAGCTCCAAGTCATCATAATATTGCATTGTCATGCGATATACATATGCTTGCAAAATTTCAGCTCAATTGGATATCGAGAAGTGACTGAAAAATGGATTGCAAATTTTGACGGACAACTTACATACTTACCTACATATTTACATACTTAAATATTTATCAGTGCAAGTTAATATAAAGCTTGTAATAATTAGCATGTAACCGATGTCTATGTGAGCGTGCGACTGTGACGACTGCTGTTTCACTGCCACACAAATCAATTTTGATTTTTCAACCCACGAAAAAAACGGAGGAGGTTCTCAATTCGACGCGTATATATATATTTTTTTATGTATGACCACGCATAACTTTTTACAGAGTAGTTCGATTTTGATAATTCTTTTTTTATTGGAAAGGGTATAACCCGAAGTTGGTCCCATATAAATTTGGAAAAAAAAACCAACCCTAAGGGTACGAAAATAGGGGATGATTGATTTTTCGTCGGTTAAAACTTTGTTTTCAAAGTAAATTATTGATTCAATATTGGTGCCTGTATCCAGAAAGTCGATCACGTAACGCATTGTACGAACGTCAGGTAGATCTAAATGTCACTTTTTATATGGAAAATGACAGTTAAATTGTCCTAACGCGCGTTCGGAACGGTACGTGATTACCCCTCAGATATAGGCGTATTGATATGTTTTATTATTATTTCTTTAATCGTATAATTGTCATGTTTTCCATTGTGTACAGCTACGAAATGAAATGAAATACTCCTAAATATAATTAAATAGTAAATTGCGTAACTATGTAAACGATCGCTATATGAAACGTACTGT